>BQMF02000198.1:0-709155 GCA_027922465.2 Turritopsis dohrnii | reverse complement strand
TGTTTAATTCCTTTTTCATTCATTTAAGTTTTAAATATCAAATGAATAAAGAAAAGACAGGTTTAAAATGAAGCAGAAGCTTTTTGTTAAAACAACATCATCAGTGCTATGTTGCAAGTTATATTTTTCTTTCTTTATTTGATATCAAATGTTTTAATCACTAAATCTGAAATGATCCAAAATTGTTGGAAGGAATATCAGTTCTTATTGCAGAGTAACTCCACATGAGCATTTTTGCAGCATGTTTAGGAAAAAAGCAAACTAAAACCAAAGATACATTTCCTCTGTCAATATGGGCTATGCAATCTTCATCAATGCAGCTATTAATATCTTTTTTTAATAGAGAAAAGCGAAGGTTTTAATATGGATGTTGTTCCAGATCAAGAAAAAAAAGAAGATTACTGGAAATATAGAAGTTTCTGTCATCAAATCAACCCTGAATATCTCAAATATGGAATCATCCAAGGAAGGCAAATCAACTGATTATGTAGAAATCAACAAATCTCAAAAGAACGTGTATATGAATGCAGAACCAGAATATGAAACTGTTCCTAATATTTAATAAATAAATTCAACGAAGGATCTTATCTAAAGTTTTAATTAATGAGAAATCCGTTATTTGCATTAAGGGCTCAGCGTACGTTTCAAAAGTGAAAATTGCAATCATAAGGTTATTTTAAAAAATATAGCGAAAAATAATGTTTTTTGAGAAAGTTATGGACATTTTTGTTATTTAACATTTCTAAGTTATGACAACCTTTAATACAATCTGTTATATACTTAAAAGGCGTTTAATTAAATTAGCAGCTCACTTTGTGAATTTATTAAAGGCTGTCATATTGTCATTTATGTGATTAAAAATTATTAGTGTTCTACTTTCTATGTGCTCCATCTTCCCAGCAAGTGGCTCATTTCCTCTAAAACGTTGCACAGAGGTAGATGCAAGCCTATTAACGAAAAATATGCCCGCGATTTGAGAGAAAATTCCTGATTGGCTCAAAATCCGAGATTGTTTTCAACTATCCAATAGCGCAAAAGTATGGAAAAAACAAAAAAACTGTTTTTTCTTCTCAATAAAAACATTAATTGAGATTCGCGGGCACACTTTGTTTCCACTAATTGTGAGGAATCAACAAAACCAAAAAAAACATGTAAAAAAACCTATTTCTTCGGGAGTTGGAACTCAAAGAAGCAAACAAATGTCCGTATTTTTTATTGTTTTCACAGATTAATTTTTTCCTTATTATTTACGTAAAAAATATCATTTTATACACTGTTGGAAAGAAAATTTATTGCTCTACACGGATTCACGAAATATTTTTACTTAAAATGTAATGGTAAAAAGAAATAAAGGAAAAAGTTATGCAATGCATATGTGAGTAAAAGGTACGCTGAACCCTATAAATGTCTTAAATTGTTTGCATAGAATAGTTGGAATCGGAGGTGAAGGGTAGCAAACAAAGAATTTACAAAGCTGATTTGCAAATCACTTTTTAAGTCAAATTGTTAATAAAAAGTCTGAAATTTTGCAAATGTTATGATATATATTTTTTAAATATTAGCTAAATACATAGAAATCATGTTTTGTTTTAAAAGAAGCTATACTTTCTATACATCTATTTGAACTTGAATAATTGGTGCAGCTGATCCCTAAAATTTCATTATAAGCATCGTATCGCCAATTGAGATAAGTGCATTTATCACATTTCTTTTAAAATAAAAATAGAATATTAACATTTATTTCTTGGGCAAGTGATGAGTTGAAACATGTCAGTAAATGTTTTTATGAAACTAACTCGTTAAGGGCAGACAACCTTTCAATATATGGCCTCAGTTTGACCGAAATCATACTACTTTAAATATCTATTTACCCTGGATATAAAAATGATTGATATAGCAGATATAGCACGGAACTATATGCACTACATATTAGAGATCAAGGCAAAGATACTTTTCACTCTTTGGACATTTTCAAAGTTATTTTAATGTTGATGGGGTGGGGAGCCTTAAAATCTGATGAAGCTATTCATCATGCCTCGGAACATGGTCACAACTTGAAAAAATCAGTTTTACAATGCTCAATTTTAAGCATTTAAACGTGTCTCAGTGGTATGTAGGGATAATGGTATTTTGGACGTCTCACGTTGAATGATTAACACTTCAGGTTAGTTTATTGAGTTAACTAGAATTGGTAGAGCATACCAGTACTGCCGTTTGATGAAATATGTGCAAAGCGCACCTGGAAGTCGAAATTGTAAAACCGAATGATTTAGGGGACTCTGTCCGCATTAAAGATTTGACCAGATTCAGAATTAATGATAGTGGCAACAGTTAAAAGGAAATGAGAAATTCAATCATCACCCTAGCGGTTGGAAGAATATGGTGACTATAATGGTATCTTTGTAGAGAAGTTTTTGATGGCAAAACTAGTGTTAGACCGGCAAGTTGTTCAAAAAATGGGATGAAACAATTTTTATTCTTGACATACACTCCCTAACTGTTAAGAAGTGAAATGAAATCATATTTTATTACTTTATCGTGCTTATCTCCTCAGAGCATATGTATTGCATACGTACTTGAAATCAATCGTATCTATCGAAACAAAGAATTCGTTAATATAAATACCTTTTTATCCGTTTTAAAAGAAGACCTTTTTTACATTGCAATGCTCATGCCTGAAATTTGTTCTATAGATTAAAGAAGATTGTTTTGCAGTAATGTAACATGATATAACAATATTCAGTGCGAATAGAAACTATTTAGAGTTGTTGCACGTCACAATTGTTCATTGTTCTTTCTTATTTTCATAAACGACCTACCTCATACTCTGGTATCTACCTCTAAAGTTTTTGCTGATGCGGTAGAGGTGTATTTTTCTAGGAAATTAGATCCTCAAAACCCCCCTGTTGTCAGCTTCAATAACACTGCCATTCCCGTCCATAATTCTCAAAAACATTTAGGTCTCATTCTGGATAGCAAGCTAGCCTTCGATCGTCATCTCAATGAGAAGATTTTAAAGGCCAACAAAGTTATTGGTCTTATAAATAGACTTCGCAAGTTCCTTCCAAGGGATTCACTTCTAGCGATATACAAACCCTTCGTAAGACCTCATTTAGACTACGGGGATATCGTATACGACTATCCAGGAAACTTTACTTTTTCTCAAAGGATTGAAGCTATTCAATATAACGCATGTCTTGCAATAACAGGCTGCTTTCGTGGAACTTCTAGAGAGAAGCTATACTCTGAACTAGGTCTCGAGAGCTTATGTGATAGACGTTATACTAAAAGACTTACTTTTTTCTACAAAATTGTGAAGGGGATGGCACCACAGTATTTATCTGAATACCTTTCACCTCTGAACAGAGCTTCAGCAAACCTTAGAGCAAGACCTCCCTTTTACTCGTTGTATTCAAGGACTGATCGATATCGCGCTTCCTTCTTTCCGTTTTGTGTATCTGAGTGGAATAAACTGGATAGTCGAATACGTGATCTCCCCTCAATTTCCAGATTCAAATGTGCTATTCTCAAATTCGTATGACCTAAAGGAGAATCCACCTTCAAGGCAACAAACACCCGAGGAGTGATCTTGCTGACTCGCCTCAGGGTTGGGTTCAGTCACCTGAGAGAGCATAAATTTCGTCACAATTTTTATGACACAGTTGATCCCTTTTGTAATTGTAGGACAAATTCAATTGAAACTACAGAACATTTCCTGTTGCATTGCTCGAATTACTCAAATGATAGGCTCGCAATGCTAGACGGTCTTCGGAATCTCAGTATACATTTATTTCCGCTTAATCCTGTTTTCCTTTGTAGGATTCTTCTATTTGGTGATCTTAGACTCGATACAAAAACAAATCGGAAAATTTTAGATATAGTTATCAAGTTTATTTGTGACTGGAATCGTTTCAGCGGACCACTGTTATAGATCTCTATTTATTTACGTTTATTATTTATTTATCTATTTATTTTTTGTTTCTCGGTCCCTATCCTTGGCGATATCACTTTGTGCCTTGCGAGGATAGGGGTTGCTTGTATGCTTGTATATATTTTTGTTTTTGTGTAATATACTTATAAAGAAAAAAAAAAAAGTTCTTTAAAAAAATGGTTGCAGATTTCAAGATGGACATGGTAGTCACAAATTGCCCGAAGTTCAGTACTCTGATATTACTTCTAACCAAACTTGGAAAACAATTTCATACCTAAGAAAATCCTTATAACGTCGAAAAAAGATCAAGATGAACCACATAACAAATTTATATTTTACAGACCAGACCACTATTTGATTTGTGAAATAAATCCATAAAATACTTTTTACAACAACGATGTAATATAATACTTTTACTAGAGCAAAAACAACATAAACTTTTACTTTTCTTATCGAATAATGATGTAAGCAGAGCAGTGATATATCTGTTTTGAAGTAATTACAATATTTGTGGATTCGCTTTCACTCACACTTATCGCATATTTCGTTATTTCAATGAGAATTCAGGAAGCACTTCTTTACCGTGGCTCATTAGTGACATTTTATTCCATCAACTACACTTTATTATTGAGTTCACATTATCACGTTTTATCTGCCTATGTCACTATTTAATCCTTCCATTACAAGAAAATATTTACTTAAATTATCACGTCCTTTTGAGTTAACTGTCCATTTCGTATATTATCGCGCCTTTCCCGAACTAATTGTCCATTACGTAACTATTAACGTGCCTTTCCCGAACAAACTGGCCACTGTGTAATCATTATCGCGCCTTTCCCGAACTAACTGGCCATTATATTATCTTGACATCGCTCCCAAATTAACTGTCCATTTCTTAAGAATTATCACGCCTTTTTAAACTAACTGTCCATTTCGTATATTATCGCGCCTTTCCCGAATTAACTGTCCATTACGTAATAATTAACGCGCCTTTCCCGAACTAACTGTCCATTACGTAATAATTAACGCGCCTTTCCCGAACTAACTGTCCATTACGTAATAATTAACGCACTTTTCCCGAACTAACTGTCTATTACGTAACTATTAACGTGCCTTTCCCGAACAAACTGGCCACTGTGTAATCATTATCGCGCCTTTCCCGAACTAACTGGCCATTATATTATCTTGACATCGCTCCCAAATTAACTGTCCATTTCTTAAGAATTATCAAGCCTTTTTAAACTAACTGTCCATTTCGTATATTATCGCGCCTTTCCCGAATTAACTGTCCATTACGTAATAATTAACGCGCCTTTCCCGAATTAACTGTCCATTACGCAATTATTAACGCGCCTTTCCCGAACTAACTGGCCATTTCGTTTATTATCGCGCCTTTCCCGAACTAACTGGCCATTATGTAATTATTATCGCGCCTTTTCCCGAACTAACTGTCCACTATATAATCATTAACGCGCCTTTCCCGAACTAGCTGTCTATTACGTAATTATTAACGCGCCTTTCTGGAACAAATCGCTGATGGCGGGAAAATCAGCGCTTGAAAAGATGGAAAGATGGCAGCGAGAAGTGTCGGAAAAATGAGTCAATTAATTTGTTTCTGGAACTGCGTGTGACTTGTGCAAAGTTAAAAGCGATATCATAATTACGAAATAATCAAAAACACCTAAAGCAACCAATTTTCATCAACTACGAGGAAAACAAAGAGTTTAATGAAACTTTAACTCCAAAACACAACAAGTGAGTGATGAAAAATAATAACTCCGGCTACTAGTTGTAAGGTCTTTCTACATGACTTTTAAGTCTATCATAATATTAAAACACAAATTCTTGTTTCAAATCATTAATGTTCGGTTCTCTATCAATATTTTTTAAATTTTTCAAACTTTAACAAACATAATAGCTCAACATTTTTTGTATTTATTTTTTTTGACAATTTTCAACCAAAGGTTCAGCATGTTTACTTATGTATGAATAGATAATTAAACATAGACTCCTTAGCCAAATAAATGTTTCATTCATTCATAACGAAGATCTATGTTTTGAAACTAGTTGTGAAGTGGTGATCATATTATTACAGCTTATTGTGAGGAGAAATTCTCAGTTAAATATACTGTAATGTCACCAAACATCTTGTTCAAACATACAAAACTATGACTTTGTTAGAAAAAAACCCATTGCAGTTAAAAAGGATAGTGTAATTCTTATAAAATGAATTCCTAAGAACTATACAAAATTATCTATTTCTTGAATCAATGCCATAAATAAATCTTTGGCGCCCTTTGGATTTTTCGGAAAGGCTAAATTATTTCTTGTCATCAATCACTTGCATTATAATTCATTCATTTCTGGCGTACATGGCAGCGCATTTGGATCTTCTATCATTTGTAATGCAATGTTCAGGTCTCTGTTGTTCAAAGCGTAACCACATTCCGGTACATTAGTCACTCTGGGGGAAAAATATAAGATATCTGGGCGCCCCGATGGAGCGTCAGAATTTCTAACTTTTCTTATCCTATGATTGCTCCATAGTAAAACTGTCTCGTCAAGTTCATTCTGCAGAATAGGTATGAAGCAAAACCTTGCACATTCAACGTGAAATGAAACGTCTGGATCATAAATTCCCAAATCAACTAAATCTTTAAACATATTTATCCACCATCCTGAACAAATACGTTTGAATAAAGACCACCATGATTCAATCCTTTGGTTACCAGTTGAAGTACCAAACAAAAAACTTAAGTGTCCTGCCATTTGATCTGTTCCATATCGTCGCAGATATCGCTGTACACCAGCAATAATAATGTTTTCTGACCCTCTATCAGTTCGAACGCACCTTGGAACAATATTTTGCTGTCCAATACATCGCAAATAACAGGATGCTACTACCGTTGGGTCATTGTTAGTTTTACAAACACGAAGCCATAACACTCTACGACTGTAACCATCTGTGGCACCATGTATGGCAAATCCAAATGGTTTCAATTTATCATAGCCATCCAGGTGCCACAGATAGTTTGGCCCTCTAGCAAAGTATTTCGTCGCACTAATCGTCTAGCTGTTCTCATCGATACCCCATCTGGATCTGAAGCCTTAATAGCTATTCGTACAGTTTCACGATCAACAGTATACCCTATACTTCTTATCTTTTGGTGCATGTTACGATAGCCAAAGTATCGTCCAGCTCCATTTATTATCTCATTACTCACTTCAATCAAAATATCGTTAATACAGCTTTTTTCCTTTCTTCGGTACAACTTCTGCTGTCGCAATATTCTGTGTAACTGACGTTTACATATCTTTATTCCATGCAGTTCTTGCAGAGTGCATAAATCTCATTGTAGCTGTAATCCAAATGAAAATAACGAGAAATAATGTCTTCTCTTGAATCTCCCATATATCCTTATATCTATATATCACTCATACTGCACTCTCTCTTCTAAGCCCCACCACTTCAATACAAAATAGGAACGAGTCTAATACCATTTATCTTCCTGTAAGCACTACCGCTTTGCTGTGATTGTGGATTACTGAACATTGCTGATGAAATTCCACAGACATGTGAATTAAAGTAAACATTTAATTACGGTAGAGTTGTTTCGGGAAAGGCGCGTTTAATTATTACGTAATGGACAGTTAATTCGGGAAAGGCGCGATAATATACGAAATGGACAGTTAGTTTAAAAAGGCGTGATAATTCTTAAGAAATGGACAGTTAATTTGGGAGCGATGTCAAGATAATATAATGGCCAGTTAGTTCGGGAAAGGCGCGATAATGATTACACAGTGGCCAGTTAGTTCGGGAAAGGCACGTTAATAGTTACGTAATAGACAGTTAGTTCGAGAAAGGCGCGTTAATTATTACGTAATGGACAGTTAGTTCGGGAAAGGCGCGTTAATTATTACGTAATGGACAGTTAGTTCGGGAAAGGCGCGTTAATTATTACGTAATGGACAGTTAATTCGGGAAAGGCGCGATAATATACGAAATGGACAGTTAGTTTAAAAAGGCGTGATAATTCTTAAGAAATGGACAGTTAATTTGGGAGCGATGTCAAGATAATATAATGGCCAGTTAGTTCGGGAAAGGCGCGATAATGATTACACAGTGGCCAGTTTGTTCGGGAAAGGCACGTTAATAGTTACGTAATAGACAGTTAGTTCGGGAAAAGCGCGTTAATGATTACATAAGGGACAGTTAGTTCGGAAAAATCATGATAATAAACGAAATGGACAGTTAACTCAAAAGGACGTGATAATTTAAGTAAATATTTTCTAATGGGGTCGATATGTTTTTGATCGAGAAAGGTAACATAGGCAGATAAAATGTGATAATGTTAACTCAATAATAAATTGTATTTGATGGAATAAAATTGATCTAGATGTCACTAATGGGCCACGGTACTTCTTCGAATAAATTAATGCCATTATTTATGGTGTCATATATTTTTTTGTTCATACGAATATTTATTCCGGGTAGACTTCTCAAATGAAAAAACATATAAAAAAACACTAGAAATTTCCTATATTCTGCATCCAAAGTGAAATATGCTAGGGAATCTAAAACATCAATAGTTGTGTATATTAAATGCTTCCACACAACAGCAACATAACTTGCTCTCCCCATGTGAAGAAACAGAGATGACTGGCATGATCACAGTAAACTCAAATCGATTAAGTTATTCTGAATAACATGCTCCATTGTAAACATTTCTGGCCGCACTTCGTTTTTTAGCACTTTCTGTGGCGGAAACAACTTCCACATAAACCACTCAAGCGTCATTATCAATACTTTAGACAAATTCCTTGTATTTTCAAATTCATTTAAACACTAGATAAATCCATTTTCTATATAGAATCCATGCAAAATTTCAATCTGACAGTGATTGAAGTTAATCAAAACATAATTTTCAAGCTAAACCATGTTAATAAACAATATAAGGTTCAGATTATAATGGTAAATAATCTTATAGATTGGGTTGTGCAGTGGTACAGGATCATATTGATATAAAGATAGTGTCGAAGGATTGGGGTGTCACAAAATAAAACTAGTCGTTATGCAGCTAAACATAGTCACATCGCAAACCAGAAATCGTTGATATATCAATTGAAGCTCTATTATAAGCATTTAAACATGTTCACTTCCAGATTTGCAGAGGATGGCTTTGGCTTGAATGTGTTCAGAAGGAGTTTTTTTCCAAATCAACACAAAGGTAGATTTTATAGGGATTCGTTGGCAGAATTACTTTCCACGCTGAATATATGGCTGGTGACTTTATAGAGTAGAAAAAGAATTTCCTGAGAGAGTTGCTTCAATGACATGTGGAGATATACAATTATTCTTGGAATGATTAACCATTGGGTTTGTCATTGGAAATCCCTGGAGTTGGGTGCGCACATCAGTAGTACTGTTACGTGAAAGTCCGGATTTTATAGTTGAGTGATTCAGGAAATTTTTATCTCAATTAAAAATCGGACGGATACAAAATTAATATCAATAACAAAAATAATAACAACAAGAAGCCGCTTGGCTTGAAGACTTCAGGACGTAACACAACAATGCATATGTAGCCTCAAAAATACAACATTGCCGAATTGCCAAATTATGTCAAAATTTGGCCCGAATGACCCATTTCTGGTCAAATCTGACAAAATGACTGTCAAATTCGAAATCAGCACCTTTCAAATGTGATCTGTGCAAAATTTGTGAAATTTGAAAAACTTTCTAAATTTGGTCCAAATTTCGTCCAAATTGTCCATTTTTACACTAATCTGACAAAATGACTGTCAAACTTGAAATCATCACCTATCAAATGTAATACATGCAAAATTGCATGAAAATTGAAGAATTTTGGAAATTTGGTCCAAATTTGACCTAAATTGCCCAATTTTAGTCAAACCTGGCAAAATCATTGTCAAATTCGAAATCAGCACCTTTCAATTGTGATTTGTGCAAAATTTCATGAAAATTGAAGATCTTTCGAAACTTGGTCCAAATTTGACCTAAATTACCCAATTTTAGGCAAACCTGGCAAAATCATTGTCAAATTCGAAATCAGCACCTTTCAATTGTGATCCGTGCAAAATTTCATGAAAATTAAAGAATTTTCGAAATTTGGTCCAAATTTGGCCTAAATGGCCCAATTTTAGTCAAACCTGGCAACATCATTGTCAAATTCGAAATCAGCACCTTTCAAATGTGCTCCGTGCAAATTTTCATGAAAATTGGTCAACTGGAAATCCGAATTTGACCAAATTTGCGAATTCGGCAACGATGTCATGTAAACGCTGCACGAAAACATAACTTGGAGTGTAGGAGGAGGAGGAAGAGGAGGAGAAACCACCGGTATTTTAAATACTTTACTCCACCACGGGTGTCCTAAAGTCAACAATATGTGTATCAGAAAAGATATAGCAATTTTCCATAGCTGAGTCATGTTTACCATCACTATTGCATATTATTAAAGATTTCGTGCGATGTTTATATGAACTCGTTATTAACCATTCAACGTTTTATCAGTTGTGGATTTCATGTTGCCTAATGTACTAATGCTGCCTAAAGTTTGGACCATAGTTTCAAAAGTTCTTCAGTGTACCTGTAAAACGTCTAACAAAAAAAAACTTGTCATGCGCTATGATTGGAAAAGCGTATGGTGTGTTAAAAGTATAAATTTACATAAATTACTTATGAACCATAGTGCACGACAACCTTATTTCCATTTTTTTAAGGCTTTTTGAGATGGCTAAAAATGTTTTCAACAAATAATTTCATTTACTCATATGAAATAACCAAATCCAATAATCTCATGGAAGGCCAATTCACCTTGAACAACCTTCTCTACTTTAATGTACAGAGCTTTTCGTTTTGGCTCGCAATCTCGATGAACTGGCTTAGATACTAAAGGTCCTGACACGTGAAAGCATAAATCCATGCTACCACCCTCATCAATAGTTAAAATATCGACATTTTCAAATACATATCCGTCTTTGTTTAGAGGAAAAATCTTTACGGAAACAACAATTGCGCTCTGTTGTAAGTCGACCTGCCACCATGGATGAGTGAGCCATTTCGTTTGGAAGAGACCCGATGTGAAAGCTGTTTTTCCATCGTTTCCACGGTAACTTGCGAAACCAGAACTACGTATAATTGATGAAGTCGTTGGTTTGTTTATAGTCAAAGCAATTGTTTGAAAACCTAGAAAAAAATGAAAAACATAACATTACCAACCTCTCTCTTAGTGGTTTCAATATTCTCTAAGTTACAGCTTCATCTCAGGTACTTACCAATGCAATTTGGTTTTCCTGCAGTTTGAGAGTTTATGGTTTCATCACAATTCTAAAACATTCATAAAAAAGGTCTAATAAATGTTTTTTCAGATAAAAATCAACTTTCTCATAATTTTAGTACATCCATGCACATATACTTAGTAATGTAAAAAAAACATTTCAGTTCTGTTCTCTTAAAGTTCCACTGTTTCCTTTTCTTTATCTATTGATCAACAAATCATTGGATACATTGTACTCTGTGTACACATCGTATCGACTTGTTAATATTCTCTATTATTACTACTCTTGCTATTAGTCAGCGGCTTTAGCACACTGAGTGTTAAGATGATCGCTGTATGTTTTCCTCAATATTTCGTTGGACGGGCTAGATAAAGTAACATGTAACTGTCTTACGGCACAAAAATATTTCCATTGTTCATGACTAGATTGGGAATTAAATATTCACACGGGTTTTGTTTATAAGCAACCAAGATCAGACGTTAGTAGAATGTTGGTTAATTTGTTGCTAAGCACTAATTGAAAAAATATATATTTCCAGTCTTGAAAACCTTTGTGTAAGTTTAAGTATCTATGTACAAAGTCTAGGACATAGTACTGCAACCTAGTGTAACAACCTAGTAACAAATTTAAGACCTGTGCTGTAGCTATGCTAGTGCTGCATCATTTCAAAATTTCGTGTTGCTAATTTATCGAAGATTCTGGTAAGACTGTTTCTTAGCATATTGAGAAAATTTACTAACGTTGCTTATAAATGTGTTGCTTATAAAAAAATAAGTGTAGTGCTTTTACATTGCATTTATACCACTTTGTTTCTCGTTAATGATATCATTTATTAGGAAGCTTAAGCAATCGCAACGGCAACGAAGACGGCGACGTGTTTAAAAAAAAAGCTTTGTTTTCTATGTGGAATTTGTGAGTCTACTACTTATGAGACCGTTGAGAAAATTTTATAAGATAATTATATCATTAAAATATTTGCACGTTCTATGTACAACATGAAAAGTCATGATTTGAAGTCGTACTGACAGAGACGTGTTTATAGAGAAAGCCTTTTTACCTTATTTAGGTTTTATATAAGCTCGATGACTTTCTGGTCGTTATAAGTTTATCGATTGAATAAGTTCTTCAAAATACTATTCACAACTACTTTTATTATTCTGTTCTTTTTGCTCACGTCGTCGTCCACGTTGCCGTTGTAGTTGCTTAAGCTCACAATTATAGCATCAACTAAAGCGTAGTAAAAAATCTCTCCAATAGGTTTTGCCACCCATTCACTTTTGAGTTTGCTGAAAACAAATGTCCATCATCTCTGCACAATTTGTTGCCTCTTTTACACCGACAAATGTTGTATTTCCGACAAATATTAAACAAGTATTAAAAAAATCAATGAAAAATGTAGTAATTTTGCTTAATGTAACAAAATCAATGTAAAATATAGTAAACGCCTTGAACGTTGAAATGAATTATAATTAAGCCAAATACAGGAAGGTCTTCGCCAAGTAATGTTTCAAGGCTATCTGGTGGCCATATGACAAAAAAACCGTAATCGCGCATGCGCGATAAAAAACGCTAGCATGATGTAAATGAGCCATAATTAGGTAAAACACATAAAGTTCTTAATCAAGTAGCTTTGTAAGGGCTGATAAGTGACCATTAAATACAACCCCAAACGTGCATGCGCAGTAAAAAAACGCTAATGTGACATAAATGTGCAATAAATAGGGAAAACGCACAAAGAACTTCATCAGATAATTTTTCAAGTGCTATCAAGTGAACATATAATAGAGTCCCAATTCGCGCGTGCACAGTCAAAAAACATTTAGGTAGCATCATTACAAGCTGAGTTTGTGGTAAATTTTATAAATTTTCGGCACTGCTAGCAAAGCGTAACAAGTGTTTCTTTTTTCTTTCTTTCAATTCAACTGACGTCACACATATAAGGATTTACCACTTTCACACAAACCACGAGCCGGTTAGAACTGAAAAGTTTGAAAGATTGTGACCACAGGCTAATCGTGTGATTTACAAAAGTATAGTGATGGAATAGTAATGCATGGCGGCAGTTGTATGCATATAAATACGGAGATAAAGAAACCTAAATCTTCTTTTTTTTCATTATAATTATTTCTTTTTGTTTTATCTCTTCTATGTTTTTTTATATAAATTTTTGGCTAAAGGTATATATATTTTAAGGCTGTCACACTTATTTGACGCAATTCACTGTGCCCATACAGACTCTTGCACACCTCATCATCAATGACAGATAAAGACCTGGGATTTCGGGCACAAACCAAACAAGCAAAAAGAAGCAGGATTTAAAAAACCACCATCACCACTTTATTAGCTATGGTTGTTTCTTCTCCGGGCTTACATATATGATGGTCAATATTTGTATATTTGTGTGTATATTTGTATATTTCATCTTTTTGAAGACATTTTTTACTTGAACTGGTACGCCTAATTTCTACTCCCTCAAATATATTGCACTACATAATAATGGAAAATAATAGCCTCACTTTATATACCTGTAAACGTTACCTAGTTAAGACCTTTATGCTTATGCCATTATGCTTTTTTATCATATGGTCACCTAATAGCCTTGAATAGTCACTTAGTGAACACCTTCATGTGTTTGGCCTAATTATTGCTCATTTCAACGTTCAATGCGTGGGTTCAAGTCCAACTCGATCCGATAACTTTGCGCTGCAATTGGAAAGGTACATTGTGCGCTGATGTCATTAATTAATGTATGGATACAGCACATTGGTTTCAGTTGCCTTAACGTTCAAGGCGTTTACTATATTTTACGTAGGTTTACTACATCTACCGAAATTACTGCATTTGTCGTTGATTTTTACTACATTTTTCAGAGTAATTACGTTTGTCGTTGAAACTTTGCTACATTTGTTGTTACTACATTTTCTTACATGTTTCTTACATGTCAGTCTAACCGCTTCCTGTTCACTCTCTTTTAGACGATGATGTTGTGCTCAAGAATGGAAAGTTTCACTCGGGCTTTCATTTTACTGAAAATACTGTCGTCTTCAGACAACAAAACGTAAACGGCATTTTCGCCAACTTTCAAAGAGTTTATGTCAATATCTGCACGTCAAATGTTATTAATATATCTCAAGTAATGCATCTCTTCAGAATTGTAATTTTGGTGAGGAACCATGAAAAAACTGTTTCTTTTTACCTTTCCTGTACTGTTTTTGGAACCTTAGGCCTTACACGTTGGCATCGTTAAAAAATCACTTATTTAATATTTTTTATATATTTTCGAAAAATGGGGAAAAAGTACATAAATCTAGAATTTCTTTCACCATGCAAATATTTTTTTGAGCGAAATATACGTCATTAATCTTCTTTGTAGATGTTATTTTTAATTAATATGAATGGAGATAAAGGGAGGAAAAAAACAATTTGGACTTTTAATTCATAGAGAGATGTACTGCCAGTAAATGTCGCAATCGCCAGTAAAAGTCGCAAACGCCAGTAAATGTCGCAAAATTGCCAGTAAGTGTCGCAATTCAACAGTAAGTGTCGCAAAATCGCCAGTAAGTGTCGCAACAGTAAATGTCGCGAAAAAATTAAAAATCAACAGTAAATATCGCAACTTTATAATTTCGATTTCTAACCAATATCTTCTCCATCCTTCTTTTGAACTCGACACTGATTTTTCTGATCAAGATGTCGTACTACTCATCGCACAGTGCGCTGATGGACCCACACGACATGTCACTGGGATTGCAAAATATGAAAATAAAACAGCTATAATTTTCAACATTATCTTTCACTTAGCAAGTTACTTTTACTTTTTTCGCTAATGCTATTAGTTACTCTATGCTTCAAGATTTCCCCAAAGTGAGTCCTGACCGATTTATAAGCAACAGGTCTTTCCTTGTCATACACTCCACATTATATGATCAAAATCACTTTGTGTAAGTTTGCGACATTTGCTCTTGATTTTTAAAAACATTACGACAAGGGATACCTTAAAAAAAATTTTTTTTAACTTAATTCTCCTTTTACGACCTTAACAGGAAATAACTGTGGAAGGTTTGCGAATGTAATTATTTCTGTACTTACTACCAAGGTATCGTAATATGACCAGCCGTTCCTTCTGATGAAAACGTAAGTTTCCAGTCTCCACCATCTGTCCACATCTAGTAGTTCACATTTTTCATTTCCAACGTGTATATTTATCGATAGGCAATTGCTGTTTTCAAGACATTTCATGGTGCAGCAAATCTCCAAGCAAAATTCATGTTTTTCGATTGGTGTTGTATTTAATACAAGATCAGTAGTGATTTTCCGAAATAATGCGCTTCGTTTGTGATCATTCCTTGTAATTCCATAATCTGCCATGTGAGTGTTCTGAACAACAGAATACAACAACAAAGCAAGTGATGGAAAGTGTTCAACAATTTTCATTTTTCTGCAACTTTCAGGATCCTTTAAATCTGATCAGACTCAACCAATGTCGATTTTTAAAGAGACGACGTGTTGAGTTCAAACTTGTTGATGACGAAGAAAATTTGGAATTGTTTTGACTAGATATAGAAATTCAGAGAATACATCTGAATACTAAACCACTTTCATTTTTTTTAGTAGAGTGTATATTGTTTTCAATTTGAATATTTGATGAATTCCTCATTCAGGGAATAAATTTAGTGGATGAATGGGATGCTAAATTTTACGAGTTTAAATGGCAGACACATGGTTGAATACAAAATGGTCGTTGTATGATTCCCAGTGGGCACATGACATCAATCCAACGTTGGATATAAGTTGGATAAAGATCGGTGACGTCGCTTGATCAAAATCGATGTTGTGCGAACGTTAGCAATTCGATATCGAATTTTGATATCGGACTAACGTTGGATTAACGTCGGAAACGTGGCCGGGCGTGCACTTAGCCGTCAGGTTCATAATATTATACAGAACCGGAACAGCAAAAGAACAGCATTTCAATTGGCGCGAAAATTAAATGAGAGCAGCATGGCGTCTTTGAAACAGTGGAGGAAAGGTAATCGTGGAGTAGCTGAGTTGCTTGCCGAATCTGTCTCTAGTAATAGTGATAATGTGCGTCTAAGTGACTTATCGGATACTGGTGAAATTGAAAGCAGGAATTTTATCCCTTTATTGCCAAGCAATAATAGTAATGATGATGATGATGATACTGTGAGTTTAGGATCATTACTTAATGTAAGTGATAGTGGTGATTTGAGCAGTGAAACAGGTGAAGTTTCAGGTATTGAATCCTTAACTCTACCACAGAAACTTTCCTCCTGGGCCACACGCAATAAATTGACTAGGTCATCTGTTAATGAACTTTTGGAAATTCTCAATGATTGCGGAATTAAGGATCTTCCGAAGGATTGTCGTACTTTGTTAAACACACCTAGAATTGTTATAAGTGAAAAAAAATGTGGTGGTGATTATATTTATGTTGGTCTGAGAAAGGGAATTTCAACTATCCTTGAGAAATGTTGTAATACAGATTTTAATGTTATTAATTTGATAGTCAATGTTGATGGCGTTCCAATTTTCAAAAGTACTGATAGTCAGCTTTGGCCAGTTCTTTGCAAATTTGCACATTTTACACCATTTCTTGTGGCTGCCTATTATGGTACAAAAAAGCCTTCTTCATGTAGGGAACTCTTATTTGATTTCCTAGAAGAATATAAGAGTTTGGAAAAAGAGGGTTTTTCTATTTTCGAGAAACATTTCCAGGTTGCAATTAAATTTTTTTGTTGTGATGCACCAGCTAGACAACTTCTGAAAAGCATTAAGGGTCATGGCGGATATCATGCATGTGAGCGCTGTGAGGTTGTAGGCAGTTATGTTGATGGACGGGTTGTTTTTTGTGATTTGGATTCTGCTCTTCGGACAGATGAAGACTTCTCTTGTGTGAATTACATTGGGAGTCATCAGTTAACACGAAGTTTTCTTCTTGATTATGATATCCCTTGTGTAAAAAATTTTGTTCTGGACTACATGCATTTGGTATGTCTTGGTGTGGTGAGACGATTATTGATATTTTTGAAAGAGGGACCAAGGGTTTGTCGTCTATCACGGCAACAAATAATGGAATTGTCTGAAAGATTGGTTCAGCTAAGAGGAACGTTTCCTAGTGAATTTGCTCGCCAGCCTAGGTCATTTGATGAATTAAAAAGATGGAAAGCTACTGAATTCCATCAATTCTTACTGTATAGTGGTCCTGCATTTTATGGCCTTGAGTATTGCTATCAGAATTTGTTGCTTTTCTGATTTTGAAAAAAGAAATAGCTTTGTTGATTATGCTCAAGGGTTACTTGAATGGTTTGTTAGTAAAGCTGTAGAGTATTATGGGACAAGTTTTATAAGTTATAATGTGCATAATTTGATTCACTTGCCTCTTGATGTGAAAAATCATGGTTTTAGCCTAGATGAACTTTCTGCATTTGATTTTGAAAATTATTTGCAAATATTGAAAAACTTAGTCCGCACTTCTAACAACCCTTTGAGCCAGGTATTTAAACGTCTATGTGAAAAGGAAAATGCAATGCAAACTGTTTCTAAGAAACAGATTTTTGATAAAATAAGACATGGTGATAGAGATGGATGGTTTTTGACACACGATAAAAACTTGGCTTGTGTAACTGAAGTGATAAGTGATGGAACATTTCTTTGCAATGTTATTCAACTGCATCAGTTAAGTCCATTGTTTTCTAAGCCCTGCAGTTCTGATGATATGGATATATTTGTTAGTAAAAAACAATTTTCTACCAAAAGAAAATTGTATAGTAAATCAGATTTCAAGCAAAAAGTTGTTTGTATACCAAGGGAAAATACATTTGTATATATCCCCTTTGTTCATTTGGCCAAATTTGAGTCATAATATTGCAATAAGTCTTCACTTCCTTTCCATAGTTTTATGTAGCAATAAGTTCAAAATTTGATGTTTTTTACTTCACCAGTATACTTTGAATTGAATTGATTTATATTTATGATTTCTTATTTCATTGCGAATTCCCTATCATTTAAATAATCTGAAATCATACATAAAAACATTTTTGGTCTTTTAAATTCACTCACCATTTATTAAGATGACATTTTTAATTGTTCAAATTGTTTCTTTATCTGTATGTTAAAATTTAAATAGTAATTTAATAAAGCAACTCAGCTCCACATGTCTTATTCCCGAGCTGTTTGGTTGGAAGATGGAGAGGAGTATGAGGGAACAATTCCAACTAATTGGATCAAAGATAAAATTGTCTTTTGGCCAAGAAAGCTGCAAGTTAAGAAAGCTTTCCTTCATCGTGAAGACCCACAAAAAGATTGGAAGAAATACCGATTCGTTAAAACTAAAGTAACTGGTAAGCTTTCTGTAATTTATTAATTTAATTGATAATTTTAAAATGAAGGTTGAAATTTAGGCTTCCAAAATGATATATGTATATATACTCAATAGGATCGAAAGAATTTTGTGATGATTGTTCAGACTTCACGACTGATGTCAATGAAGATGATTACAACAGTGATGAATTCCAGGAGACAGGTAAAAGTTAACTTATTCAATAATTTCTTAAATGAATGAAAACAACAGTAGTCATTTGGGAAACTCTGAAAGTCTATATTTTAAATATGATATGATCATTATTAACTTTAAGACTGATAGATAATGCTTTTATCTCCTATTGATCTTTTTCCTTATTTAGTAACTGCAACTAAATCAAATAGAGAAATACCAGTATTTCCACTATCAAGAAAGAGGGAACGATCAAGGTCTCCTGTTTCTAGTCCATCAGGTGAGTCCAAATTTACAACCAGGTAACAAGTTGTATAATTTTGCAGTTACAAATCAATTTTGACATTTGTGCTCTTTTTTGAAAGACCAAAAAATCTATATTTAACTTTATAATTTCTCCTTAATTCAAATATTTGTAACTAGTCATTGGAAACAATGGACTGATCACATTAACTAAATTTTTTTTATTAGTTGAAAGCAAGTCCAGCCGGTTTAAGAACCCAAACGTTAATAGCACCCTTCCAGGTGGTTTCCTGATTTCGTCGAGATCCTTTTCTGAAAGCAACAAGCAATCTTCACCCAATCCTTTATCTGCCACAGTACATGCAAGATCCTTTTCTGAAAGCAACAAGCAATCTTCACGCAGTCCTTTATCTGCCACAGTACATGCAAGATCCTTTTCTGAAAGCAACAAGCAATCTTCACCCAATCCTTTATCGCATGCAAGGAAAGATAGTTTAGAGTTCAATATGAAGGGTTTTCCATTATCAACTGCAGGTATATTTATAAAATATGTTATTGAAGCATAAAGTGAAACTAGAAGTTTATTTCAGTCATTAGATGTTTACCATATTATTGGTATTGGTGTCATTATCGTTTAGAATACCAATACAGATCGTTGAAAATTTTAAAGGAAATTAGAGATGCAGTTGTTAGCAAAAGTTGTTCCTGCTCAAATTCCGAACTCGCTAATCTGATGTCAGAGACAGTCAGATTTGCAGATATGTCTGACCTTAAGGCATTTGATGAAGAGTTACGGGCAAATGAAACTGTGTACAAAGAATTAGTAAGGCGTTCAGTTTATGAGTTATTATTTAGTTAGTAGGTTATCTAAAACAGTGTTTGAGGAAGTTTCGGAAAATATGTTAGACTTTTTTGCATTGTAAGTTTTTTTTATAGGTATCGAAATTTGTCAAAGTAGGTGGCTCAACATTGAAGGAAAATGTTAAAAATATTATGGAAATGTAAGATTTCTTTCTTTTTTAATTATTCCCCTCTATAGCAGCATCAATTTTACTATTTATCTTGACTTACTTTTGTTCAGGATTGCGGACGATATATTGTTAATGCATTTCAATATGAATGGAAACAACAGAAAAGAACGCGGGAAAGATGTTATAAAGAAAGAAAGTTTCCGAAAATTAAAAGTTTGTGATGCTATCATCGGTAAATAATGCTTAAGTTTTATTGCGATATTTAGATGTTTAGGGTATTGGAGTGCAAGGAGTAAAGGATAAATGTTTTGCTTGTGAAAAAAAAATCGGGAGTAACCTTCTTTCTTGATGCTTTTTTAGATGCCGCTTTAATCAAGAATAAAGGAGCTTCGCAGGCTGAAGTCAAAGATGTTATTGCTTCGGTTTTACGATATGCCCCAGACAAAGTCGATTTTAAAGATGGGGGCAGAAAGTTTTCTCACCAGACCAGATAATTTCCAAGAAAATATGCTTTAAAAAAAACCGAAAATGTCTTTTTCCTTGTAGACGAGCCTTCTTTAGCAGCCCATGTATTAATTTGGCTTTTGTTTGTCAACGTTATCTAACACTGAATTAACATTCTAACATTAAAGCAACGTCTGCCTATCCTAAAACCCATGTTTATTTAACATCGAATTAACGTCGTTTAACATCATGCCACGTTGTACCGACGTTGTACCGACGTTATCCAACATCATCCGATGTTGTGCCGATGTCATTTCCCGACGTCGTCTCAACGTCTAAATTCAACGTCAAAATAACATTTCCATTCCAACATCTATCTAACGTTTTTCCAACATTAAATCCGATGTTGTTGCAACGTCGAACCAACATCGATTGCCCACTGGGTTGAAACTTCAAAGTAGCAAAATACGTTGCAAAATGAAATTCGAAAACAAATCCTTATTTTGCAACGATTAAAATATTTTGCTTTTTACTGCACACCCTGGTTATTGACACTAAACTAATAATTTTCAGTGCACGCCATTCGAAATAATTCGAAATAATTCGAAATAAATGTAACGAAAGTACCTCATATTCTTACTTGATTAAAATGGAAATGTCAACAATGGTGACATGAAAAGCACTCGGAAAATGGTAGATTCAGTTAACGCCAAATGTTCACGAGTTCATGTTTGAAATTTTATGACGACGTATAAGATTCAGAAATGTTTTGACTGATGTCTAAGAAATATAGATAAATACTTCAAAATATAGCGAAACCTTTTCATATGCTGTATTCTTTCGTAATTCTTAATATTTCATTAATGCTTCATTCAGTGCATATATTACTCTACCGCAAATGCGACAGCAAGGAAGCCTGAAGGACTGGATCCAACTTGCGGATGTTCCTAAAGGACTTTCATTTAGAAGTGTTTTGACTGTCGTGCAAGACAACAACTGAATGACTTCAACATATAGCACTACTTTTCATATGCTGTATTCTTTCGTAATTCTGAATATTTTCATTAATGATTCATTTAGTGTAAATAATACCTTACCGCAAATTGGACAGCAAGGAAGACTGAAGGACTGGATATATCTTGCAAATGTTCGCAATGAACTTTCTAAGTCTTTTTTGAAAATAATTGACAGGATAATAACTTTAAATATTACAACAAAAACCAGAATTGCTTTAAACTGGGACAACGTAGAGATGATGGAAAACACTTATTTGGACCATAATTCACATCAGTAGCCAAATAAAAAGAGTCGGCGTGCTGATGGTCAAAATATTAGTTTTCACCGGTTTTGGCAATTTTTGACTGTGATCAATTGGAGGAATATCTTTGAAAATAAATGATTTGCATACTGCAACTGATACGTCCCTTTAAATAGTTAAATATCTTCTTCCATAACACATTCAGAAATGTATGGATGTATAATTTTGCCATAAGAAAAAATTCCAATTATCCGCTTTCAAAGTTTCTTATCGTTTGTAATTAGTTATCTGAAAACGTTAGAATTCATCAGAACACCGTGTCTTTGCAACTCATCTAATACTTACAACAAGTATATAAAATCGACTTCTATACATGGTTATTTAATTTTCCAAAACACGAAAATCAACCAAACCTACCATCAATACTACAGAAACATTAAAATTTCTTTGTGCTAGACAGAGAAGTAAATAAGTATGAAATGAAAATTAACTTCACTATCGAATTTCATGTAAAAGCTAAGTGTGCTTTCCTTGAAAACCCATCTATTTGCATAAGTAAATGAATTAAGATTGTTTGGAGCTGTTTGTTGAACAAACCCATATCACAAAGTTCTTTTATGTATTCATTTTCTGTCCTTCATGATGAAGACCAAACAGTATTTACGTATGATAAGTGGATTTTTGAACCAAATGTTAATGTTATTAAGTATAATATCTCATTTTTCTAACTTTTGTTTTAGATGCGACAACTTTAGTCAACTTCCTTCTTGGTCGCATAAAACACGCAGAGGTGGAGAGCGTTTTTTAAAGCACATATAATTTGCATATTTAACTAAGTTGTAATTGGCTAATTTTTTTGCGACGATGATTTGATTGTTTGACGAATTCGTCAAAAAGGCACCCCTGAATTATTAGGAACTGACATCATCAGACCATGGATGATTTACTTCTTTATTTTGTGTTAAATATGTGGTACAACAAGCAGTAATATTCGCGGTCGCGCATTATAAGTTGCGGCCGCACATCGAGATTTCCATAAGAATAGAATTAATGTACAGCCGCATGCTGACTAAAAACTGCTGTCATGGCAATAAAGTCTTTAATTTTCACAGATATCTTGAGATCTTAGTTACTGGGCGTATTGAAACAAATCATCCATTTATTAACTTGAATCCAGTGAACCCTTTTATTATTGTAATACATTTACTTTGTTACAAAATAGGGATGCAAAAATATCCCCCATTGCTTTGAACCTTCTGATTTTCAATTGAAAAATTGACAGTAAGTGATAAAGGTTGTTCACAAAGACGTACGGATGGACTGACGGACACAGCGAAATTAAAAGATCACCTCCTTGCGGCATTGACCAATCGCAAAACCAAAAGTGAAGTAAAACTTTAGAAAATTAAACGAACGAAACTGCGTAGGAACTTATTGCAGATGTTTGTCTCCTATTTATGGGATCATAATAAGTGAACTACGGTGGGATCTTCGCAAGAAAAAAACAAATACAAAATCAAGTTGTCTCCTTTTCCATTCTTTTTAAATATTCAGAACGCGAAAATTTCCAGCTCAACACATATAATCAAGTTATAAGATTTTAAGTCACATATATTTCAACATCTAAAACTACCCTCAGGAAGCCCTTTGCAAATTTGGGTAACTTCCTTATAGGCATTTTGAGCAGCAACTCGTTCAGAAAACAAAAACCCACTTAGAATTGCACATTTGATTCATGTTGTATACTTATAATGTGTTTTCTCATTTCCACCTTGCCTGTTTAACTTTAACACAAACCCATGTTTATTATTTCTTCTAACATTCACCGATATCTTTTTTTATATCTAAACCTATATATTTCGTTACATAGCTACATTTTTTTATATGCATTAAAAACACACATCAGCGTTTTTCAAGAACGTTTAATGCTATCAATACTTTTTAATCCAATTTTATTTTTTAACTGCATATCATTCCCTCGGTGCTATTTAGTTACAATCCATTTTCAGACGCCCCTACGACATAGCAATGTGACGTCATGATCAAGCGACCATTTTACAACTAATATGAAACATCTCCAAAATGTCGTGTGTCCACTGGGATTTGAACAAGTGTCGTCATACTTTAAATACCTTTCGTATAACTTAAGGGTTAGTTCGACTAGAAAGAGAGCATCGTACCATGTCAGTTATGTTATTTTCATGTGACATTAACTTCTAAGGTTCAATTGAATAATTATAATCAGTCCATTTTGTTATAATTCATGAAATTTTCATCTTTTGAAAACATCAATCAGAGTGGCTACTTAAGTGTACCTTTGCAATATGCACTCATGGCAATTGGGATGAAATGGTTTTTTGAATCCCTTTTCATAATAATCAGCTAATGGATTTTGCAGAAATTGTTGTGGTATTAACGGCATTTCAATAGCATCGCGACCTTATCCCCGCAGCAAAGGAAACCACAACATTACATCAATTTCTAATCAATTTCCTTTTGTTTCAAGTAAAATTGACATTATTCAAATTATTAGAACAAACACTGTACTCCCGGTAGACTTCTCAAATGATATGTACAATATATACAAAATATATGTATAGTTTCTCTTTTTTTAGGGTGCCCTGTGTGCCCGCATTTTGTTAATTGTTGAAAATAAATGAATAGTTAGTATTTAGAATAGTAAAATAGTTGAATTTAGAAAGACTTTTTCCAAAGACGTGTGATGCATTTCGAAGATTCAGTAAATGTTGCTGATCTTTGTTCGTTTTGTTCTTCCAATAGCAAAGTAATTTCTAATTTCTCTTCAGATTTTATGTAAAGACGTTTGATGTCAAACCGTCGATACTCGACAGCAGCTTTCGATCTATGTCGACGGAACGACGTTTATGCGAACCAATTGGATCTTTACACAAACACTTTGCCACACGTTTGTCCAATATTTACTAACAGCTTAGAGATTTATGAAAAAGCGAGACAGGCCAATGCGTAAATACGGCGTAAGGACAATGATTAAACAATAATTGTTAAATATCTATTGATTTTAACAAAAAAGTGAGGCATCCTTTTGTTAGCGATATGATCAGGGTAACGTACATATAAGTTTCACAAAAAACGGATGAGGATGAGGGGAGTTGGCGCTTAAATAGCGCAGGACAAGTACAGTTCGTATCTGAGATATTTCATAGAAACCGAACATGTGTTCAGAGGTTAGAGGCTATCTTTAAAGCTTCATTTTGTTATTGTTACTGTATCTTTTATTTTGCTTTTCTAATAGAAAAAAGATTTCGAATGCATAATGATTCAAATACCTAATCGTATTATGACAAACAAACAAAAAGGAAGTTCGAGAATATATATTAAACTTACAAAATATAATTATTCGAGACAGAAACTTAATAACAGAATTTGTACCAAATATTTTTTTCTGTCATGTTGCAATGTTTTATTGCACTGAAAAACATAAATCAGACTTCTTCATTTGCCAGAACAGATTTTATATTGAATGTTATGTAAATCTTCCGTTAATAATAGAGCTTTTATGCATTTTAAGTACGTAAATAAACTCACCAAACTCTGCATCATCAGTTCGTCGTGAATAATAATTTAGCAACGGATTCCAACGGATTTCGACAACCAATCAACATGGCGAAAAAAGAATTTCTTGCGTTTTGATTGGTTTAAAAAACGTCAGCTAAATTAAACGTCACACTTAGATTACGTAACATTAAAAAAAGTGTCTCCCGCCTCTACTAGTCAGGGCGCTCACGTAAAAAAAATAAATCGATTGATCAAATCGCCAAAAGATTCAATGAACTCATGCTTTCGGGAAAAATAAAGCAAGCCCTAAGAGTTCTTTCGGACGCTGAATCGACGGGTATTCTTCCGATGAACGATGAAAACATCAAGACCCTGCAAGAAAAACACCCCAGCAGCCAAGAATTATATGAAGATCTTCTCCTAGAAGGACGTATGCAAGAATTCGGTGAATATGTTTACGAGGCTATTGACGGTAATTTGATTCGGAAAATCGCCAGAGATGTACAAGGGGCTGCTGGACCCTCGCACCTAGATGCTGATGGGTGGAGACGGATATTAACATCTGCATCATTTGGAAACAGGAATGAAAATTTATGCAATTCTGTGGCTGCAATGACCAGGAAACTTTGCTTAGATAAGCATTGTCATGCTGATGGATCGCTCGAACCTTTTCTAGCTTGCCGTCTCATTCCTCTGGACAAAAACCCTGGTGTACGACCAATAGGGATTGGAGAGGTTCTTCGCAGAATTATCGGAAGAGCTGTCATGCGAACCTTCAAGGAACACATTTTGAAAAGTGCTGGTCCTCTACAGCTATGTGCAGGTCAAAAATCTGGCTGTGAGGCGCTGGTGCATGCTTTTCGTTCCATCTATGAAAAAGATGACAGTGATGCGGTTCTCTTAGTTGATGCTGATAATGCTTTTAATAGAATCAATTAGCGAGATTCGGAAAAATCATGTTTCGTTTACACGAAACTATTTTTCTATAGATTTGTAGGGAATTATATACAACTTAGTAGAGTTGTTCGTGAATTTTTCCCTATAAAGTCATTAGAAACCTCACAACAACACTTGAAATAAGCGTGCAAGGTAATGATGTTTCTTTTGATACAGCAAAAGGCTTTAAATCTCTGGAGTACCTTTATAGTAGATCAGTTTTAAAGAAATTCTCACAAGTAATTGATTTTTTTCGTGTAACAGGCTCGTCGAGTTTACGAATCTCCCTAATAGAAAAGTGATGCTCCACAACCTCAACATTGTATGTCCGCTGATTTCAACATACGCAAACAACTGCTATCAGCAACATGCTCGCCTGTTTGTAGCAGGTAGCAAAGTGGAAATAACATCCGAAGAAGGTACCACGCAAGGAGACCCATCTGCAATGCCCTTATATGCACTTGGTCTAATACCTCTCCTTGACAACGTGTCATCAAATGACACGAAACAAGGAGCATATGCAGATGATATTGGCGCTCTTGGAACACTAAAAGGAGTTTTGATTTGGTGGAATGTCCTCGAATCAATTGCACCGAAGGTTGGCTACTACCCGAAACCAGCAAAATCCTGGTTAATTGTAAAACCTGACAAGCTCGAACTGGCCAGATTAATGTTTAAAGAAATAAAAATCAACGTTACCTCGGACGGCCACAAACATCTGGGTGCCGCTATCGGTAATATTTCATATAGGAATGCATACGTGAAAGAAAAAGTTGATGGATGGGTCAAGCAGTTGAATCTATTATCAGAAATAGCCAAGCAGTTCCCGCAAGCAGCCTACACCGCGTTTGTCTCTGGCTTCAAACATAAGTTCAACTATTTGATTCGGACTATCCCTTCTATCGAAGAAGAGCTAAAACCAGTTGAATATGTTATAAGACAGAAACTTATACCTGCATTGTGTGACGGGAGAAGCTGTAACGATCTGGAACGTTCACTACTTTCCCTTCCAGTTAAACTCGGAGGGATGGGTATCGTGGACCTGACAAAAACATCGAACTTCGAGTTTGAAACATCTTTGATGTTCACGCAAAAGCTTTCAAATGAGGTAATACACCAAAACGATAAAACTCACACAGAAGATTCAGACCAACCACAGTCTACAAAACGATTAACGCGAGATTATTATACCAGTCTATTAACTTCTTTGCGGAACAGCATGAACTCAACGGAAATTAAAGCGAATGACATTGCACAATCAGATGCTTGAATTTGGTTGTCATCGCTCCCCCTTCAAAGTGAAGGCTTTAACCTGACATAGAGAGAATTCTTTGATGCTGTTTTTCTTCGGTACGGATGGACACCACGCTTCATGCCAACAGAATGTATTTGTGGAGGAAGTTACAACATCAACCATGCAAAGTAGGAGGCTTCATCACATTGAGGCATAATGAGCTTCGAGACATCACTGCTGACATCCTCTCGACAGTCTGCAAGGACGTGCAGAAAGAACCGTTGCTACAAAACAGCAACGATGATGAAAATGAGCAATGCAGGGCCGATGTGAGTGCAAGAGGCTTTTGGCAACGCATGCAACGAGCATTTGTTGACGTCAGGGTTTTCTATCCCTTCGCTCCGAGCTATCGAACCCAATCGCTTCAAACTTTATTCAGATCGATGGAAAAGCTCAAGAAGAAGCTATATAACGAGAAAGTTCAAAATAAAGAACTAGGCACGTTTACCCACTTGATCTTCTCGTCCAATGGTGGAATGAGTAAAGAAACCAAACGATTCTTCAGCCGTTTAGCTGAGCTAATTGCTGATAAACATAACGTAAATTTTAGTGACACTGCAGCATGGGTGAAGCGGAAAATCATGTTCAGTTTAATAAGAACCGCTACTGTGTGCATCCGTGGCTCACGATCAAGACCGAACTACGTTCCGATTGGAGAATTGAAACAAATCTCCGACAGAAATACATATTCAAGAATCTAAATCGAAGCTTCAAGTACAAATCGAGTCAATCGAGTTTATTTCTTGTCCAAAATGTTTTGTATATGTAAATTGACGCTTTGTATTATATTTTACAGAAAATAACTTCCGTTAACGTTGCAAAAAAAATCAAATAACAAAACATTTTTTGCGAACAATTTACCATCTCCAAAACTAGATATAACAAGAAGCCGCTTGGCTTGAAGACTTCAGGACGTAACACATATTTAGTCTCAAAAATACAACGTTGCCGAATTACCAAATTATGTTCAAATCTAATAAAATGACTGGCAAATTCAAAATCAGCACCTTTCAAATGTGATCCGTGCAAATTTTTGCGAAAATTGAAGAACTTTCGAAATTTGGTCCTAAGTTGGCCTAAAGTGGCCAATTTTAGTCAAACGTGGCAATATCATTGTCAAATTTGAAATCAGCACCTTTCAAATGTGATCCGTGCAAAATTTCATGAAAATTGAAGAACTTTCGAAATTTGGTCCAAATTTGGCCTAAATTGGCCAATTTTAGTCAAACCTGGCAATATCATTGTTAAATTCGAAATCAGCACCTATTAAATGTGATCCGTGCAAATTTTTGCGAAAATTGAAGAACTTCCGAAATTTGGTCCAAATTTGGCCTAAATTGGCCAATTTTAGTCAAACGTGGCAATATCATTGTCAAATTTGAAATCAGCACCTTCCAAATGTGATCCGTGCAAAATTTCATGAAAATTGAAGAACTTTCGAAATTTGGTCCAAATATGGCCTAAATTGGCCAATTTTAGTCAAACCTGGCAATATCATTGTCAAATTTGAAATCAGCACCTTTCAATTGTGATCCGTGCAAAATTTCATGAAAATTGAAGAACTTTCGAAATTTGGTCCAAATTTAGCCTAAATTGGCCAATTTTAGTCAAACCTGGCAATATCATTGTCAAATTTGAAATCAGCACCTTTCAAATGTGATCCGTGCAAAATTTCATGAAAATTGAAGAACTTTCGAAATTTGGTCCTAATTTGGCCTAAATTGGCCAATTTTAGTCAAACCTGGCAATATCATTGTCAAATTTGAAATCAGCACCTTTCAAATGTGATCCGTGCAAAATTTCATGAAAATTGAAGAACTTTCGAAATTTGGTCCAAATTTGGCCTAAATTGGCCAATTTTAGTCAAACCTGGCAATATCATTGTCAAATTTGAAATCAGCACCTTTCAAATGTGATCCGTGCAAAATTTCATGAAAATTGAAGAACTTTCGAAATTTGGTCCTAATTTGGCCTAAATTGGCCAATTTTAGTCAAACCTGGCAATATCATTGTTAAATTCGAAATCAGCACCTTTCAAATGTGATCCGTGCAAATTTTTATGAAAATTGAAGAACTTTCGAAATTTGGTCCAAATTTAGCCTAAATTGGCCAATTTTAGTCAAACCTGGCAAAATCATTGTCAAATTCGAAATCAGCACCTTTCAATTGTGCTCTGTGCAAATTTTCATGAAAATTGGTCAACTGGAAGTCCTAATTTGCCAATTCGGCAACGATGTCATGTAAACGCTGCACGAAAACGTTCGTAACTTGGAGGAGTAGTAGTAGTAGTAGGAGGAGAAACCACGGGTATTTTAAATACTTTACTCCACCACGGGTGTCCTAAAGTCAATAAATTATGAAGATAATGAAATGAACTGTTGTTTCACTCATTTCGACCGAAAATGTGTATTAATAACTAATCTTGAGTTGTTCAAATATCCACATGTTTCGCCATTTTTTCTTTTCCCTCTTTGTTCTTTCTATAAATTAATTATACTAGAGCCAAGGCGGCGTCGCTCGCCCCCATAATCAGTATGTGTTGTGTCGTCAGGCACAAACAAAGAGCTCACGAAAAACAAAATAATAGGAATTGAAAACGGAAAGTGTACCCATGTTGTAGAACTCGAAAATGTGATCAATAAAATATATGAGACCATTTTGCGTCGCTCCACCGCCCATGTCCAGCATGCGTTGAACATGTAGAACTGAAAAAGCAGATCAAACAAAATGAATGAGATATGATGAACCAATGCGGGGATATAGTGCGAAACAAACGTGGAAAATACAACTACAATTTAACAACATTGCATATTTTTTAGTTTATTCAATTTATTTATCTTATCGGCCCTTTTTACGCCGGCCCTTATTGGCGTTATTTTTTGGCCTTTGGCGTAATAAGGGCCGGCGTAAAAAGGGCCGGCGTTAAAAGGGCCAAAAATATACAATTTTTACTTAAAAGTGGCGTTAATTTTTTCACTTTGTTTTTCTAGAATAGGCTCTAGAGGTGTAGGAATTAAAGGAGGGGGTTGGAAGCAGTGAATTGACGACATAACATATAGATTGAACAGTTTTGCTTACGTAATATGAACAATAGGTCTAAAACCAAAAGTAATGACAAACCAAACAAAACAAACAAATGTAGTCGCTAAATGAACAGTAATCTTTCCGCGAATCGTTTTTTAACAGTAACAAAGTCCTGAGCTTTATTGAACTTATTCCAAAGCAATCTCTATATCTTGAAATGGATTGTCACAAAGATTGACAAGGTCAACCGATTCTAAAACAGCCTGCGTAATATGAGCTTTTCTAAAGCCGTTGATTATAATAGTCTTTGAGTTTCTCAAATGGTTGTACATGGCAATAATCCACTTTACGTGTAGAGGTTTAACGGTGCTTAACTTGACATCTACTTTGATGTCGTGAGGATTGACGCCTTTAAGTAGCTGCTCTTGCACCTTTTCAGCATACCAATCTTGATATTTTCCAGCGATAAAGGCTTTTGCACTTTTATTGACTGAGATATCCAATGGCTGGAAAAGATAAGTGTGGTACCTAAGTACATGAATGTAGACAATGTTGTTCTTTTTGAGCAACTCGTTAACGGCGCTTGTTGTTTGGCCCTTAAAAACATCAAAGATTAGCAGGGCTTTGGCATCACTCGGTAATTTTAACGATTCACGTTTCTTCGTAAGATAAGGGAAGATAATTTTCTTCGGATATTCCATAACAATAGGCTCGTTCGACCAATAATTTGAGCTGTGGGTAATGTGAAATGAATTTGGAAATTTTGTTGTCGGGTGACATCTAGGGGTCGTACCAGCATAGATTAACTGGATTGGAAGAAACTCTCCGGTCATATTTACACAAAATGTTCCCATAATTTGCCGTTTGTCATCAAGATTTGCGATGGGAACTGTACGCGATCCTTCTTCGGTAAAGATTGCCTTATTTGGTGCCACGTAGCCTAGTGGTGTCTGGTTGAAGTTTAGAACCATCTCTTTATGAATACGATTTCCGAATACTGCGTTGGCAATCTTTCTCTTCCAATTAAATGTCAATTCCTCATAGAGAGCTGGATTCATGTGTGTCTTAGCTGTTGTACCACGTCTTTTAACCCAGTTCATGGATTTAAGTACTCCACGTGCCCACTTTGTAGTGAGATTTATGTTTCCACCGTTCTTTACTAATGCTTCTGGGCAACGAACACCCAAAACACCATTTCCAATAGCGATTACAGTTTTTCTGCTGATGGCACCGCCACTAGCACGAAGGTTGTGAAGAATTGATTTGATTTCAGTCGTGTATTCGTCGTTTACCATTGATGGTCGTTTAACTCTTGGTATGGTAAAGATAGAGCCATCGTCGAGTGCTTCAAAATGTTTAGTGAATTTGATTTTCCAATCTCTGACAGATTCTCTTTTGAAAACATGATCGGGATATTTCGAAGCCGCCCATTTTCTTGCAGCTGAAACTCCATTTTTCCAAGCATGGTGTGCAACCTCCCTTTTAATATGTTCTGGAAAAGTTTGTCTTTTCTTTTTAACATCGTTTTCTTCCTGAAGCTTGTTCAACTCTCTCGCGGCAGATATGGTGGTTCCTCTTGAGCAGCCAGGAATAGAAACGTCTAAGGGACGCCCATCTATTTTTTCATTCGAGTCCCCATTCGGGTTTTTCGAAAAATACTTTGTGATGTCCATGCCGTCACCTCATAAAGAACCTGGTGTAAATGCTTTCTTTTGTTTAAAAAAAGTCTTTCAAAAAAGCATTGGTACAATTTCTTCAAATGTGATAGGAAAGATTTGTTTGACGGGGGTAAAGTTTGATGTTAAATTCTACTTCCGAAGAAGAAAATAACAGAAAGAAAAAAAGACGTAACCCCCGGGAAATTGAATACCCAAGAGAGCAAAAAGCCAGACGAGAAAACAATAACAGTTATAAAAGCCAGACAAGAAAACAATACCAGTTATAAAAAGAGAGACAAAAAACAATACCACTTACAAAAGCCAGACAGTTGAATGATAACAATAGGCTTTTTATTTTAATGGTTGATACAATTCAATGGAACTCTGCAAACGTTCGATCAGACCTTTTTGTAAACACGACCAACAGTGAAGCGCAGAAATCATAACAAACATTGTGACACACCTTTTTTGGTGGACGAGTTGTGTTGCACGTTTCGAAATTTTGGTATTTTCGGGCATCTCAAGATGAATTCTTTCTCAGCCGAAATTGGAAGTAGAGGTTATCATGTGTACAGAGATACAACTTGGAGGAATATTTCACTTCACCAACAAGTAGGAGTGGCAAAAGAAACAAACGAATTATCGATTGAAAAAGATCCGTACTGTTGTAAAATTACAATTACAAGAGTTGACAGAATAGGCCCCGTAACTGTTGGCCACATCCCGAGAGAAATTTCCCGTTTTGTTTTCTATTTTTTGCACGAAGGAGGATCCGTATTTGGTACTGTTGCTGGCATAGCTCCGAATATATCTCCTATACCGGAAGGGGGTCTTGAGATTCCAATTTTGATGCATTTTACTCATGGAAATATGATTATTTTGGAGAAAATGAACTCTTTTGTTGTACGCTAAGTGGAGAGAATGAAAGAGAAGTTGGACGAAAAAGAACTCTTTGAAGATGATAATGCGGGAGGTGTGTTTGATGAATTATCAAGAAGAAATTGTGGTCGAGTCTGATGATGAAGATGAGGACAAAAACAAAGAGGCTGGAGAAGAAAACGACGGCCATCAACCCGACACAAACACAATAAACACCGATGATGTTATTGCATTTGATTGAGACATTATTATTGAGTACCCTTTATAACAACTTTGTCATACTTTTTCCCTTTGTTTTAACTGTAGATGCAAAATTGAGCAGAAAAAGCATGCTTGTAAAATTTTTTTCCTCTATCCCTTCTCATTGGCGTAATATGCGGCCCTAATTGGCGTAAGGCCAAAATTGGTCTTTGGCGGAATAAGGGCCGGCGTAAAAGGGGCCGACGTTAACTTAGGGCCGGCGTAAAAAGGGCCGATAAGGTTCATTTTTCCAAGACATTTTCCTAATTTTTTGAAAAACCACAACTATTTTCCACAACGAAAGAACTGGAAAATGGTTTTCCAACGGTGTAAAAATTATTTGGAAAATTGGTATGCTCATTTATGAAAACAGCTTTGAAATTTCCATTTCCAACATTACAAAACACACTGTATTTTTGCGCTGAGACCCCCAAACTGATATTTAAAAACATAAAAGTTAAACGTTTTTTGTGAACACACAGCTTAGATTTGTTTATTGTTTTCCAAATTGCTGTCATTGTTTCAAAAACTCTTTTCTTTTCATTCACATCTTAATCGACCATTAAAAATTTAATTACATTTTTCCAAGACATTTTCCTTATTTTTTCAATAGCCACTTTTCCATTTTTCATAAAATTATATTAGCCGAAAGAACTTGAAAATAACTTTCCATCGATGTAGAAATTATTTTGAAATTCGGTACATTCATTTAAAAAAATAGCTGTAAATTTTCCATTTACAACACTATAAAACACACTGTATAAGATGATTTTTGATTATAAAAGTAGTACGTTGTAAGATATTGTATGTGTAAGCTTTGAGTTTTCTGCCTGTGGTTAAAAAAGCTTCTGTGAACAAAGCGATAATTGACGTTTCAAAACATGCCCCTGATCGGTTGAATAAGAAATAAACTGAAAGAAACAGTGAATATAAAAGTGAATATATTTAAGAATTATATTTGTTAAGCTCAAAGTATGCATTTATTTATTCCCGTCACTTCGGTATGGTCAAAATCTGTGCGCCCCATCATGGTTAAGCACGTTTTCAATAGTAATAAAAATGTCAGGACTGCTTCGTATGACGTCTCAGTGACGTTGTAGTGACGTCATAAAGGAAACTCTCTTTATTCCCAAACTTTGATAAGATCAAAATCTGTGCGTTCCATCGTCATTAAGCAAATTTTCAATCGTAATGATAATGTCAGGACGTGGTCATATGACGTCGTAGTGCCGTCGCAGAAGACTCGCAGGGAAACAGCTAGGTTATAAGGAGGTTACTTGATGACGTCACGGATCTGACGTATGCTGACCTTCTCATAACTGCTTATAAGGTCATCGTCTGACTTGATTATGACGTCATAAGGACGTCATGGTGTTTGGAGGGATATGTTACAAAAGTTTTTCTCAAATATATTTTTGTGTTCGTACATTTCCCGGGATAAACGATGAAAACTAGGCCGAGGGTGAATATAAATAAATTTCATCATAATTTTAATAAGATTGTATGTATTCTCCATAAAAAGTATAAATACAAGTGTAATGATAAGATTTTAAATAATTGTTAATGATTTTTTTCATCTGCTTGGGAAAAAACATTACCTGTTACTGAAAAAGCTTCTCAGCTTTACCTCCGTCTCTAGCTTTCGAGTTTTATGTAAATCTATATATTAATAGCCAATTCTCCGTTTTCATGTTTGTCTATCACGCAAAATTGATGGTAGATTTTTTTCGTGTTTGTTTGTGTGATTGAAATCGGGGATCTGTAATGGAGAGATCGTGGAGAACTTAAGCAAACTAGGGGGTACATAAATGTAAAGCTCCTACCAAAGCAATGGCAGCATAAAATTGTAATATTTTTAATTGGAATACATTGGAATAAGTAATATATGAGAATTTTACAATACTTAAGAATGACCCTGAATGAATCCACTTTTAAGTAATTGGTAACCTCCGTTCAATGTCATGAAAACAATAGGAAACTGATCAGGTTCACTTTCAACCCTTTTTGGTTCTTATTCGCGCAAAAAGAAAGTGAAAAAAGTTGAGAAAAAACGACCATTTTGTTTGCCTACAGACAACAAAGAAAATTTGTGTTTGCTTTTTGTTTCTGTTGTCTGTATAGCTAGTTAAACTGACAAAACACACCAGGCTTGTGTTTTTATTTTTGTGGTGATAAAAATTAGAGTTTTTTCTCAACGAGTTATAAATTCTGATAATGACTATGCAGTCCCTCAAAGGTTTGTTTAGCCTAGATCACAATTTGATAGAGACATAGTTGATGCACGGCAACATCAACATGATGAGAGGCAACAACAAACCTCTTCTGATAACCCTCAACAACGTGGTCGCATTAGAAATGCTGCGCGACAAAAAAGATACCGTGCTAATCAAAGTGAAATTCGTGCTCAATTAAGAAGGGGGAGGGATGCAGAAATTCAAAGACAGCGACGGGCTAATGAACAACCCTAACAGGCTGCTGTTCGACTTGAAGCACAAGCTTAAGTTATGGATTCCTTTACCTGATGATTCTGCACTAGGTAAACGTTCCCGCAAGTGTATTAGAGTTTATAATAATGCATTTAGATTTGCTTCTCTCTCAGCTAATCTACGTTCTCCCCCAGGAAATGGGCCTTCATGTTTTAGCATATGTGAACAACTGCCACATAGGTATGGAGCACTGCATGCTAATAAAAGACCAAGTGCCTATGTTTAACCAGCTGTATATTATCGAAGATGCTAATTCACTTGACATGCGTATGCAAAACCCTTCCAATATGGATTGCAACAGAGATTTGATGGAGCAAATACAAGTGGTCATTAATGGAGTTTCACCTTATGCCGCAGCATATCGTAACTTGGCTCAGGTCAAACGAGAAGAAGAAAGGGCATTTTTAGAAAATAGACCAACCTCTGTAGTGAGTATGTATATGCATGAAGGTGAAGACAGGTAGAGATACAATGCTCCACATCACGAAGAAGCTGAAGAATTTTTGTAGGTAACGATAGTGCACCTTCTGCTGGTAGAAATATTGTAGTGTACCCAAGAAATTAGCCCTTGCGTAATATTTCTTGCACGTCGACAAACATTGACTCCATGATGTATCCAAAAGTTTTTCCTAGAGGTGATCCTGGATGGAGTCCGAACATGAATCACGTACAACAGCATGCAACTGAACGGCGGAATAAAATCACACAATTGCAGTATTATTCATCGTATTGTCATTAGACGTGAATTTCCTGCTTTACATTTAGCTGGAAAACTACTTCAACAGTTTCTTGTTGACAGCTATGTCAAAGTGGAGGGAGCGAAACTCGACTTCATACGTCAGAACCAAGAACAATTACGGGCGGATGCCCATGAAGTTGCCCATAAACGAATCCTCCGTGCGGGTAATATCGTTATCATTATTCAAAATCTTTTGCCTGGACAAACCACATCAGATAGGCCGGATCTGGTTACACAAGTATTCAAATTGAAGTTGGAAGCCCTTAAAAACGGTATTTTAAAAGATTCTGTGCTAGGTGTGTCTGTAGCACAGGTGGATGTTATAGAATTTCAGAAAAGGGGTCTACCTCATGTGCACATGCTGTTGCATCTTGGTAACGAATTTAAGTTGCGCAATGCTGATGACATTGATTCATTGATATCAGCACGAATTCCAAATCAGGACCACGAACCAGAACTTTACAAAATCATCAAATCCTGCATGGTCCATTGTCTGTGTGATCATTTGGATGTGTCTTCACCGTATAGGCAAGATGGTAAATTTTCCGTAGCAGTTCAACAATGGAACTGTTTTAAATGTGGACGGCTATCTGTTATGTCATCAACCAGATGACGGAAGAACTACTCGGCTTCGGAATATGGATCTTAAAAACAAATGGATCGTCCTGTACAACCATTTTCTCAGCAAATAGTACAATGCACATATAAACCACGAGGCCTGTAATTCCATTAAAAGCGTCAAGTATTTGTACAAATACATTTACAAAGGACACGATACTGCTCATATTGAAATCAATGAGCGTCTTGGTTACGACGGAATCAGCCTTCTTAGATGCGAGGTATGTATTTGCTCAAGAAGCTGTGTGGCGTTTATGCTCTATTCCAATGCACACTCAAAGTCATGCTATTTTACGACTTCTTGTTTACCTTAAAAATGAGCAGCAGATTTTTTTCAGAGAAGGACAGGAACAAGCAGCACTGGAAAGAGGACAAGTGCACACCAAGGTAACTGCTTGGTTTGAATTGAATTGTGTTGACGAACAGGCACGTCAATATTTATATCCTGATAGCCCCCGCCATTACGTGTTTCAAACACGACAACATCGACAACATAAGTGGTTGACACGACAGCGTAGAGCAGAAAAAATTATAAGTAGAATGTACAATGTCAGCATTTGTCAAGATGAAAGGTATTTCTTACGTGTGCTGTTGTTACATGTTCCTGGTGCGACATCCTTTGAATACCTAAGAACTGTTAATGAGATTGTATATAGATCTTTTGAGGAAGCGTGCATTGTACTTTGACTATTGGATGACAATACTTTGTGGATTCGATCCATAGAAAAACTGAAATGAGAAATGAAATGAGATGAAATGAGAAATGATGAAATGAAATGAGGGAAGAAGCCATCACCATGAGGTACACATTGAATGCTGATCAGCTTGTTGTTGCTGACGCAGTCTTAGATGCAAAGGCAACAAACAACAATAATAGTGCTAAAATTTTCTTTCGTGATGGACCTGGTGGCACAGGTAAAACTTTTAAGTACAATTACATCATTCGCGAGCTTATTGAAGAAACCTATCAGTAAGTACGTGTTCGTGGACTGGAATTGCAGCAACACTATTGCAAAATGGTAAGACATCACACTCTCTTTTTAAATTACCTGTTCCTGTATTGGACAATTCAACGTGCAATTTCAAGCCTAACAGTAGGCACGCCCATTTTTTACGCACCAGCATATTTTAATATTTGATGAGGATAGTATGATTCCTAAACATACACTTGAGGCTATTGATAGAATGTTCAGAGATATCTCTAACAGTGATGTGCCTTTTGCTGGAAAGGCTGTTTTTTTAGGTGGTGATTTGTCTAAATTTGTTGTGAAAAGAGCCAGACCCGCTTATGTTGTGGAAGAATGCATCAAGAGCTCAGTCTTGTGGACAATAGTCCAAATCTTCCACCTGAATGTCATGATAAGAGCTGCACCTGGGCAAAGGAAATTTGAGGAATTCTTACTTGAATTAGGAAACGGAACAATACCGAAAAACGCGGATAACCCATTTAAAGACTCTATAGAATTTCAGCATGAACGCGTTTTGCATGAAAATAATCATATCATTCACTCTATTTTTAGTGATGCTAGAGGAGAGGATATGTCGAGTCGTGTTATTCTGACACCCACCAAAGATGAGGCTTTAATGATTAACGAACGGATTCTTTATGGAATGCCTGGTGAAACGATCACATATTTTAGTGTTGATTCTGTTGTTTCTGATGATCATAAAGGGATTGACCTGTATCTGATGGAGTTCATCATTTCGCTTACTTCTTCTGGATTGCCTCCTCACCAGTTAAACTTGAAAGTCAACAGTATAGTGATGCTGCTGGGGAATTTATCATTGAAAGAAGGTTTACGCAACAGCATACGTTTAGTCATTCGTAATCTCCAAGAGAATATCCTTGATTGTGAAGTGCTCACTGGTTCTCAGCTGGCAATCGGGTGCGCATTCCTATAGTAACCTCATGTCCAAATGATACCAACCTTCCGTTTCAGCTGAAGCGCACACAATTTCCTCTCCGTTTATCCTACGCAATTACCATAAACAAAAGTCAAGGTCAGACTTTTGAACAGATTGGTATTTACATGCAAAGGCCTTTTTCAGTCATGGTTAACTGTACGTTGCATTTTCACGAACACGAAATGGTCGATTAACACGTAGCCTTAATTACATTGTGCTTATTGTTTCAAAACACTGAATCCATTCAAATTTTAAAAATTTAATTACATTTTTCCAAGACATTTTCCTTATTTTTTCAAAAACCACTTTATTATTTTTCACAAAAACATACTAATCCGAAAGAACTCGAAAATGGCTTTCCAACGGTGTAAAAATTATTTCGAAATTCGGTATATTCATTTAAAAAAACAGCTTTAAAATTTCCATTTCCAACATTACGAAACACACTGTATAATTGACATTATGTATTGACTGCAATTCCTAAAAGAAATATTGTTAACAATCTGATAATCGATTTAACAATCAAGCAGCAGTAGCTGCATTACGTAAGTACATCACAAAAATTTCATTTTGTTATGTGAATTTGTTACGTGTCATTAGATCTTTGTTTTTCCTTTTGCTTGCAAATCTCAATCTTATCTTACAAGGTATGTCTTTCTTTTTTATAAAAAATTTTTCTATAAGGAAATATGTCTTTTGCCATTTTTTCATTCATATTATGTGTTTGTTGATTGCTTATTTTTTTATTGATTTCCAGATATTGATAATTTGATACGCAATTTTGACAGGCGAGAGCCAGATCCAGTGGTCAGTAAGAATTTATTTAACGTTCTTCTTATTATCATTTTTCAATTATTAGATACTTTCATATTATAGTTTCCACCTACACCCGGTTCCTTAGGAAACAATTGGCCAACGGAGGCCCAACCGATGACAGCGCCCTCGGTTCGTGGGTGCGGCATGGAGGTGTATACATCTCTCCACAAAACACCCACAGTCGGGGTGGGACCGGCGAAATCGTAGTCCGCGGTCGTACTGATGATGAAGATTTGATTATGTATTATCGTATATTAAATACCTTATCGGCCCTTTTTACGCCGGCCCTAAGTTAACGTCGGCCCCTTTTACGCCGGCCCTTATTCCGCCAAAGACCAATTTTGGCCTTACGCCAATTAGGGCCGCATATTGCGCCAATGAGAAGGGATAGAGGAAAAAAATTTTACAAGCATGCTTTTTCTGCTCAATTTTGCATCTACAGTTAAAACAAAGGGAAAAAGTATGACAAAGTTGTTATAAAGGGTACTCAATAATAATGTCTCAATCAAATGCAATAACATCATCGGTGTTTATTGTGTTTGTGTCGGGTTGATGGCCGTCGTTTTCTTCTCCAGCCTCTTTGTTTTTGTCCTCATCTTCATCATCAGACTCGACCACAATTTCTTCTTGATAATTCATCAAACACACCTCCCGCATTATCATCTTCAAAGAGTTCTTTTTCGTCCAACTTCTCTTTCATTCTCTCCACTTAGCGTACAACAAAAGAGTTCATTTTCTCCAAAATAATCATATTTCCATGAGTAAAATGCATCAAAATTGGAATCTCAAGACCCCCTTCCGGTATAGGAGATATATTCGGAGCTATGCCAGCAACAGTACCAAATACGGATCCTCCTTCGTGCAAAAAATAGAAAACAAAACGGGAAATTTCTCTCGGGATGTGGCCAACAGTTACGGGGCCTATTCTGTCAACTCTTGTAATTGTAATTTTACAACAGTACGGATCTTTTTCAATCGATAATTCGTTTGTTTCTTTTGCCACTCCTACTTGTTGGTGAAGTGAAATATTCCTCCAAGTTGTATCTCTGTACACATGATAACTTCTACTTCCAATTTCGGCTGAGAAAGAATTCATCTTGAGATGCCCGAAAATACCAAAACTTCGAAACGTGCAACACAACTCGTCCACCAAAAAAGGTGTGTCACAATGTTTGTTATGATTTCTGCGCTTCACTGTTGGTCGTGTTTACAAAAAGGTCTGATCGAACGTTTGCAGAGTTCCATTGAATTGTATCAACCATTAAAATAAAAAGCCTATTGTTATCATTCAACTGTCTGGCTTTTGTAAGTGGTATTGTTTTTTGTCTCTCTTTTTATAACTGGTATTGTTTTCTTGTCTGGCTTTTATAACTGTTATTGTTTTCTCGTCTGGCTTTTTGCTCTCTTGGGTATTCAATTTCCCGGGGGTTACGTCTTTTTTTCTTTCTGTTATTTTCTTCTTCGGAAGTAGAATTTAACATCAAACTTTACCCCCGTCAAACAAATCTTTCCTATCACATTTGAAGAAATTGTACCAATGCTTTTTTGAAAGACTTTTTTTAAACAAAAGAAAGCATTTACACCAGGTTCTTTATGAGGTGACGGCATGGACATCACAAAGTATTTTTCGAAAAACCCGAATGGGGACTCGAATGAAAAAATAGATGGGCGTCCCTTAGACGTTTCTATTCCTGGCTGCTCAAGAGGAACCACCATATCTGCCGCGAGAGAGTTGAACAAGCTTCAGGAAGAAAACGATGTTAAAAAGAAAAGACAAACCTTTCCAGAACATATTAAAAGGGAGGTTGCACACCATGCTTGGAAAAATGGAGTTTCAGCTGCAAGAAAATGGGCGGCTTCGAAATATCCCGATCATGTTTTCAAAAGAGAATCTGTCAGAGATTGGAAAATCAAATTCACTAAACATTTTGAAGCACTCGACGATGGCTCTATCTTTACCATACCAAGAGTTAAACGACCATCAATGGTAAACGACGAATACACGACTGAAATCAAATCAATTCTTCACAACCTTCGTGCTAGTGGCGGTGCCATCAGCAGAAAAACTGTAATCGCTATTGGAAATGGTGTTTTGGGTGTTCGTTGCCCAGAAGCATTAGTAAAGAACGGTGGAAACATAAATCTCACTACAACGTGGGCACGTGGAGTACTTAAATCCATGAACTTGGTTAAAAGACGTGGTACAACAGCTAAGACACACATGAATCCAGCTCTCTATGAGGAATTGACATTTAATTGGAAGAGAAAGATTGCCAACGCAGTATTCGGAAATCGTATTCATAAAGAGATGGTTCTAAACTTCGACCAGACACCACTAGGCTACGTGGCACCAAATAAGGCAACCTTTACCGAAGAAGGATCGCGTACAGTTCCCATCGCAAATCTTGATGACAAACGGCAAATTATGGGAACATTTTGTGTAAATATGACCGGAGAGTTTCTTCCAATCCAGTTAATCTATGCTGGTACGACCCCTAGATGTCACCCGACAACAAAATTTCCAAATTCATTTCACATTACCCACAGCTCAAATTATTGGTCGAACGAGCCTATTGTTATGGAATATCCGAAGAAAATTATCTTCCCTTATCTTACGAAGAAACGTGAATCGTTAAAATTACCGAGTGATGCCAAAGCCCTGCTAATCTTTGATGTTTTTAAGGGCCAAACAACAAGCGCCGTTAACGAGTTGCTCAAAAAGAACAACATTGTCTACATTCATGTACTTAGGTACCACACTAATCTTTTCCAGCCATTAGATATCTCAGTCAATAAAAGTGCAAAAGCCTTTATCGCTGGATAATATCAAGATTGGTATGCTGAAAAGGTGCAAGAGCAGCTACTTAAAGGCGTCAATCCTCACGACATCAAAGTACATGTCAAGTTAAGCACCGTTAAACCTCTACACGCAAAGTGGATTATTGCCATGTACAACCATTTGAGAAACTCAAAGAATATTATAATCAACGGCTTTAGAAAAGCTCATATTACGCAGGCTGTTTTAGAAACAGTTGACCTTGTCAATCTTTGTGACAATCCATTTCAAGATATAGAGATTGCTTTGGAATAAGTTCAATAAAGCTCAGGACTTTGTTACTGTTAAAAAACGATTCGCGGAAAGATTACTGTTCATTTAGCGACTACATTTGTTTGTTTTGTTTGGTTTGTCATTACTTTTGGTTTTAGACCTATTGTTCATATTACGTAAGCAAAACTGTTCAATCTATATGTTATGTCGTCAATTCACTGCTTCCAACCCCCCTCCTTTAATTCCTACACCTCTAGAGCCTATTCTAGAAAAACAAAGTGAAAAAATTAACGCCACTTTTAAGTAAAAATTGTATATTTTTGGCCCTTTTAACGCCGGCCCTTTTTACGCCGGCCCTTATTACGCCAAAGGCCAAAAAATAACGCCAATAAGGGCCGGCGTAAAAAGGGCCGATAAGGTAATTAAATTTTTAATGGTCGATTATATGAATGAAAAGAAAAGATTTTTTGAAACAATAACAGCATTTTGGCAAACAATGAACAAATTTAAGCTGTGTGTTTACTAAAACCGTTTAACTTTTATGTTTTTAATTATCAATTTGGGGGTCTCAGAGTAAAGATAAAATTAATAAAACTTTGTATGGATCTAGCGCTTTGGAACAATAAGCACGATGTAATTTAGCTACGTGATAATCGACCATTAAAAATTTAATTGCATTTTTCCAAGACATTTTCCTTTTTTGTTCAAAAACCACTGTTTCATTTTGCACACGAAAGAACTGGAAAATGGCTTTCCAACGGTGTAAAGATTACTTGGAAATTCGGTATATTAATTTAGAAAAACAGCTTTAAATTTTCCGTTTCCAACACTATGAAACACACTGTATAATACACCTTTCCCGTAATTGATTGCGCAATACTTTTTACCATACTCCGCCTCGTTTTCGCAAAGGTTGATATGGTAACAGAATGGCACGGGACTCATTTCAGTAATGAGCAATTAGTGTAATGATTGTGATAGTGTTAATGATTGAGCACGGGAGATTCGTTTGTCATGGTATAGCATATTGAAAACGAGGTAGAGCATGATAAAAATATTGCGCAATCAATTACGGGAAAGGTGTATTAATAAAAATTTGCATGGATTTAGCGCTTTGAAACAATAAGGACGATGTAATTAAACTACGTGTTAATCGACCATTAAAAATGTAATTACATTTTTCCAAGACAATTTCCTTATTTTTTTATAAACCACTTTTTCATTTTTCACAAAAAATATCCTAGCCGAAAGAACTTGAAAATGGCTTTCCATCGATGAAAAAAATTATTGTGAAAGTCGGTATACTCATAAAAAAAACAATTTTAAAATTTCTATTTCCAACGTTATGAAACACACTGTACAGTGCGTCCCAGAGAATTTCGGTCTGAGATTTTAACAGCTCATAACTTTTCACACGTATATGAGATTTTAGCAATTTTACACTATTCGATAGGATTTTATTCATAGATTTTAAAAATAAAATTTTGTTCTCCAAAACCTTTCAGTTTGGAAACAATTAAGGATTTTACCATGAAAAAATCCAATTATCTTCTTAATGGTTAATTGACACATCTTTCAATAACAACTATCAAGGGTCTTTATCAAAAACAATATCAAAGTCAAGTGACTGTAAAACACAAGAGTCATTAAAAATAAAACTTTAAGCTGTCTCAACATGTCCCCCGTTTCTCTGGACACAGCGATTTGCTGTTGCTGTCATAAAGAGTGGGGAATAAAATTTTGCTTTTGTCTAAGATTATTTGCTGCGTCAACAATTTTACTTCTCGACTCTGATAGACTCTGGGTCTTAGTGGAGAAAAGTTTTTGTAGCAACTAAAGATTGCTCATATGATGTCAAAAAAGTTTGTAGAAGCCCCCGTCCCACAATTTTTCTCAAACTTTGTGATGATTATAATTTTAGTGTGTTCAATAACACCACGACATGTCCTTATAAACAAAAGAATAATCGCACGTGAAAACTTACTTTTATTAACCATTAAGGAGTTAATGACCGTGACAGTTTAAAAAAATCATTTTCACTACAAAGGTTTTGGACTAAATTATTTGAAATATACCTTATCGGGAAAAAAAAAGTCGGGATTTATTTTAGTCGGGGGAAATTTTGGTCGGGGAAAAATTTAGTCACCTCGAGAAATTTTAGTCACTTTTCCCCGACCAAAATTTCGAAAGTAGTCGCTTTTCCCCGACTAAAATTTCGAAATTAGTCGCTTTTCCCCGACTAAAATTTCTAAATAAGTCACTTTTCCCTGACCAAAATTTGCAATACAAGTAGAAAATGGAACACAATTTTTGTCGACACTTTCAATTTGAACTAAAAATTATATTACAAAATAACTAATTAAGAGTTCAATCTAATACAATAACAGTTTTTGAGGTTTGATCGTCATTATTTTCATCACTGGCACCCATATTGCTTTCACAAACATCAATTATATCTTCACTGACATCCATTTTATTTTCACTGACATCAATTTTGTTTCCCTTAATCGTAACAGAAAAATTTGTATCGTCCTCATTGACTGATTCAACTTCATTCGATTCCCCTTCCTTTGCTTGACCGTCATAATTCCAGTCGAAAATCGATAGATAGACTCTACTTGAGATTATCAAAAATCGGGGAAAAGTTTCGGTCGGGGACTAAAAAATCGGGGAAATGTTTTGGGCGGGGGAGTAAAAAAACCGGGGAAAATTTTTGGACGGGGAAATGAAAAATCGGGTGAAATTTTTGGACGGGTGTTGAAAAGTCGGGGGAAAATTTGGTCGGGGAAAATTTTAGTCACTACCCCAAAAAATTAGTCACTTACCCCGACTTTTTTTCCCCAATAAGGTAGGTTTTAAAATCCTTGAAAGAAATCCAATTGAATGATGTAAAAAACTCTAAAATCTGATGTATGTGTGAAAAGTTATAGCTTGTTAGAATCTCAGACCGAAATTCTCTGGGAAACACTGTATATTGTAACGAGAGCGAAGTGTCAATTGCACTAATAGTGATCCCTATAGGACAAAAAACAAAGAAACGATACGCAACGCCAGAGATCATAAAAAACGCTCCCACGGACCGAATCAATGCACCTTAGCAAAGCTGAAACAACAAAGCAAATATAAAAAACATAAAGTGAAATCGCACTTTTCGCACGTGAAAACAAAGTTTTACTTGTTTGGTGAAAAACATTACATTATTATCATTTTATAATTCATATTTTTTGTAGTTTGTGTATAAACGTATATATACTTATTATTTTGTACAGAAAGGATAAAACAACTGTTGTCAGCAGAGGCGTAGCCAGAGGTCAGTCAAAATTTGTGGAGGAGAGTTAAGTCATTTAGGGTAGAAAAGGAAAGCGTGCAAGTAACCTAATCGCAACTTAAGACTGAAAAGAAATATGATAATGTTGAACTCCTCCAGGTTTTTTTGACTGACCCTAACTACGCCTCTGGTCAGAAAATTTACATTTTTACTTTTATAGAAAACATGCTATTAACTATTCAAGGCACTTTTTTCGAGACATTTTATTTCTTTACGCGCTTGTCAATATTATTTCTGCCTCGTCGATATCATTTCGCACATTCCACATTTAGTGACGGGACATCCACAAGACGAACTTCCTCGTCCAAAACCTTGGTCCTATATTAGGATTTAAATCCCACTATAAATTTCGTTTTTAAACGTCGTTCTAATTGGAATTTTTATCCGGCTCTAATAGTTCCATAGGATACGCGGATCTCGACTGTATTTTCAAACCGATTTTACGTTTTTATGTCGTAAGTACGGTCATTAGGTCATGTTTTGGTCTTCTTTTTGTCACCTTGGTGACGTCATATTAAATGACTTTAAATGACGTCAGGAAAAAGTCATAAAGAAGTCATATGACTTCTTGACCAGATAAAGACGTCATGGTGACGTCATAATGACGTTACAATGTAAACCTTGTGAAATGTGTCTAAGTTAATGAAAGTAAGGGTCGGGTTTAGCCTCATTTGTTCAAACGTATTTGTAACTGTTTCCATCGTTTAAATGTAATGGTTGGAACATACTTGTAAGTATTGATTATTCGTATAATCAACGCATGGAATGTGGCAGTGGAAGTCACATCCAATAGGGGGTAATCCATTCGACCAAAGAAGTTGTTTAGTCAATATCTGTTCTGGACTGGAGGCACCAGAGACGTTTAAAAATGACTTACCATTCTACATTAGGAACGAGAAAGAAAGATTCAAAAGACTGTCATGAATCGATTGACATCCCAAGAAAAGTCATTTTACAATCCGATCAAAAGATCATTGAAAAGTTATTCGACGATGGTTGCCAAAAAAATAATTGTTCTTTTACTGAATGTTTTCCTTTTAATTAAAGGTTGTTTCCGAATCACCAGGAAGAGGTAGACACAAAGGTGTTTGTGTTAAGCATGCTGGTACGTTCTAACCTGTAATCAAAGTAAAAATCTTTGTTAAAATTGAGGTTAATAGGAATGGAAAATCAAAGGCACTCAAACTTTTTCAAGATTCCGAGGACTTTATCGGAGTTTGGGGATACAGTGGAGTGTAAGAAAGAATTCTTCCATGTGATCGAAAAATTCGTATGCAAGTTGTACAGTGTCCAAGCAGACGATGTAAATCATGCACGTTTTTTGAAATTTGCTACAACCAAAATCACTCCTCCACCACAAAAGTTGCCTCCAACTAGAGATGCTTGCTGTGTCACTGCGAACGCGTCTCATACGTAACAGCAGTGATTTAGTTTAGATTAGTTTTGTGAATGTTTATCCAGGATAACTTCTTCATTTCCTTCAGGTACTATTATCAATAAGGGTCCTGTGAAGGAGGTTCTAGAGCATTTAAAGTCCCCATTTGGGCCATGGAAGCTGGACGACACAGACCGCTCCTAGACATCATCTTAGGCCATTCTAAACATCATTCTTACTCTCTTGCTGAGTGCTATGCAGAGAGAGAGAGAGAGTGATTCACGCTGTTATAGTTGCTGGAAGTCGGGGATTGAACCCGCGGCCTCCCTAACAGAAATTACCACTCTGCCACAAGTCTACCAGTCGGTTAAAAGATCACTTGATGGTAAATTTCAAATACCATCTCCAAATGACCATGGTTAGAAACTCTTCGATGGAGTCCTTTCAATAGAATGGCTACTTTTACCACCAGCCCCTGATTAACACTTACACGCTTTTTATTTCATAAGAATACGTTTTATAAGAATGTTCAAGATGAAATTAGCCAAAAAGTTAAGAATGTTTTAAGAATATTGCCATCTTAAGATTTTGTCACCTCCAAATTTATTTTTCATTTTATTCATTTTGTTTTATATGTAGGTGCCTTTTTTGTAATTAGTAATTTTTTGTAATCAATGTAAACATTCTCTCACGTGTCTCAAGTGCTGCAAGTGCTCTGTTTTACCCCTCTTTTGCCTTTTGAGTTCTATCTTTTGTTTCTGGGATGCAAAATTAGGTACGGCCTTAAGAATGTCTTAAAAAGTTAACAAAAACGAAATCTATCACTCTCTAAAATGAGATGCACAACGCGAATTAGTATAATACGGTATTTCAGAATTTCTATTTCTCAGAAATAAAATAAGAATAAAATTTCACTTTAAACCACTCAAGTTTATACATTCAATTCAAACTCTCAATTTGTTTTTGTTTTTAACTTATATTTAATGAAATATAGTTGCTTTTAATCACTGTTTTAATGGAAAACATGAACAAAATAACTGAACCCTGAAATGGTTGGAAGTACAAAGATCTATGTACTGGAGTGGAGTAGTTTACTTTGTATTGAAGCCCTTCCTTCTTTCAAAACAAAAAGTGATGATGTTTATATTTTATTAAACCAAGATTTATCACTACTATATACGTTACTAATTGCTTACTAACAAGTGAAATGGGATGTGCGTTATTTATAATCTGAGGAACTGTCTTAGCCAAATAGCTATAGGGTGTTATAACCTAACCAAGAGCAGTCTTTCACTATATATAACATCAACACTCTGAAACAAGAAGTTCCCAATAGACTCCTTATGATGTTGTATAAGACATTAAAAGCAAAACAAACCGTACTGCCACTACACGACATAATAAAGATCGATTTACAAACGCTTTCTTGCTGTCATTATTGGAAATTTGCTCCGTTAGGTCCGAAAAGCTTTTGCTTCTCCTTCACTTGGCTTGCCCTTTGGGTTCTGTTGGAATGCGAACGCTTTCTTAGCTCTAAAAATGTTTTAACCAATGATTTTATTTTTTCAGATGAAATAACCAAATCCAATAATCTCATGGAAGACCAAATGACCTTTAAAATTATCAACCTTCACTGCTTTAATATACCGAGCTATTCGTTTTGGTTTGCAATCTCGATGAACTGGCGTTTTTCTTAAAGTCTTTGGCACGTTAAAGCATAAAATCGAGTTACCACCTTCATCAATAGTTAAAATATCGATATTTGAAATTTGATGCCAATGTTGGTTTCGACGGAAAATCTTCACTGAAATAACGAGTGCGTTCTGTAGTAAGTCGACCTGCCACCATGGATGAATTAAGTAACGTGAGTGGAAAAGAATTGATTTGAGAGACGTTTCTCCATCATTTCCTCTGGAACTTGACCGAGAACTTTTATCTGGAGGGGATGAAGTTGTTGGTTTGTTTGTAGTCAAAGCAATTGTTTGAAAACCTGAACAAAATGAAGAAAATAACATTACTAAACTTATTCTAGATTTCGGAAGAAGCCCTGGTATTGATACTGTTAATTTTACAACAAAACCAAACAAATGTAAACAGTTACCGTCCGGTTGTATTTTTATTAATATAAGCCATCGCCCACCACACACCTTTGATTTGTTTTTTTTTTCTTTTTTGATAGATCAGGTTAGAAATTCGATGTCTCAAAAGTATCAAAAACTCCACAAGTTTTAACTTATTTTTAGATACTCACCAACGAAAGTTGTCTTTTCTGCCGCTTGAGAGTTTGTGTTTCCAACAGAATACTAAAACATTCATAAAAAGGTGTTTTTTTCAAGTAGTTTTAGCAGAACCCTGCAGAGATACCTAGTAATGAAAGCAAATCATCTTAATTCTGTTCATTTGAAGTCTAACTGTTTCTTTCCATTTATCTATTAATTAGTAAATTATTGTATCATTTAACTCGGTATACACATCGCACCTGTACTGTCAGCAAAAGTCACCATTGCCACTAAATGTCGCAATTCCAGAGTAAATATCACAAAATGGCCAGTGAGTGTAACCAACTAGAATTTTCATTCTTTTATTTCTTTTAACAAGAAATGTCGCAATTGAAATAAACAGAAAATGTCGCAAACTTGTGATCATATAATATGCAGGTTTGAAAACTTGTTGCTTAAATCAATCGGTAAGGACTCACTATGGGGAATTATGTTGTATAAGAGTAATAGTTGGTGTTAGCGAAAAAAATACATTAATTTAAAAACATTTTGGCGGATAAACTTTGGGGATTGATGTTGGGCGTAGTTTGTTGTGGAAGGCTTCGACGATTTGGACATTACGAATTCTGGGCAGGATTGAAATTTGGGCAAAAGTGCTATTTTGTCACAAATCAATCACAGAAAACAGTTTCAATCTTGCTTCCAACGTATGCTATTAGAATTTATTACCTGCTTATGGCTTGTTGGGCATGTTGAAGTCAGTCGCAACTTATTGTTTTTAATCTAACATCCAAGGTGAAAAAAGTAAATAAACAAAATAAAAAATAAAAGTTTCTTTTTGGAAAATAACTTTTTATATCAGTTTATAAACAAAATTATTAACCGAGAAAATACCAGAACAAAAAGATGTATAAATCAACAAAATAAAAAGTAAGTTTTGTTAGTCAGCAAACGGATCTTCCGGTGGGAGTTCTGAGTGAAACACTTCCTCGAAAGCAGCCATCTTCCATGACTTAAGAATCATTTCTTTGTTATTGTGAAAGCGTTCATACATCAGCGCACACGCAACAGTTTTAAAATAAGACTAACCGCCAAGACGGCGTCGCTCGCCGCCCATGTTCAACCTGCGTTGTATCACCACCCGCTCCAAATTATTACACTTAAAACCAGCGATAAGACTGCCTTTGCTGCTGGCTTTATCGCTAAATAAAGCTCGTTTGCACGTGAAGAGACAAATCTTGCATGTTCTTAACTCAGCCGTTTATTGTCGCGGTCGCATTTCAATGTCAGCAGACTTTCTTGCTTTACACAATGCATTCCGAACGTGAACTTCACGTGGTTTTTATTTACGATTTTAAACCAATCAAATATCAGTTTAACAATACACTCAAAACGCAGAGAGAAAAAACTTTTCAACTTATTATTAGCTTTTGTTTTGCGCGCTCTAACATGGGTGCTGTCAGAAGTAGGTGAAAAAATGGTTTCTCTTAAAAAGATCACACGGGAGGAGAAAAAAATGCACGTGATAAATGAATGAAGTGAATAAAAAACATTTGATGAGATTAAAATAGATTAAAAGAAATCGATTAAAAGAAATTAAGACAACTATTAAGACAAAAGCAAAAAAATATTTTGTTTCATGATACCCTTTTTTTGCCTATCAGTTTTTAAACATTTTGATTGCTCGAAAAAAATTTCACCCGTCTCAGAGAGTCAGACAGGGATAACCTAAGATACACTGGCGAACTGAACATGCTACCACCTTCTGCCACGGCTGCTTTTTGTCCAAAATGTTTAATCAGTTAGTTTCTTTGTATTTAGTTGATGTATTGTTTTCAAAGCCAAGTCAACGTAAAATATAAAACTAACAATAATAATAAAAACAAAACGTTATTCCTATTAGTTCATCAGCCAAAAAAAAGTCACGTTCGATTGGGGTTGCAATGTATTTGCTTGGAACTCACGTCGCACACAAAAAAAGAAATAATTTTGCTCATAACTCAATCCACAATTTTGGGTGACTTACAAACAAACAAACAAACAAACAAACAAACAAACAGCCAGAGAACCGGGTATTGATATATAGACTAACCGCCAAGGCGTCGTCGCTCGCCGCCCATGTCTACCTTCAGCCTGAGTTTGTTCACGAAAAATAAAATTAAAGATTTGACAATAATATGTCCTTGTTGTAGAGCTCGAAAAACTGATCAAAAAAATGTATGGGATCGTTCTGCTACGACCAACCGTTACAGAGATATCGTCAATCAAATATTTTGATGACGTCACAGACCCGTCCCCAAAAAAATTAGACCCAAATTTTTCCTCACCCATCACCTGTATCGCGGACCTAAAAAAACGTCAGTTATCACTATTGGTTAAGGAGATAATTTTCCCTAAACGCCGCGTTCGATTAGGGTCTCAATACAATGGTTTCACACTGACGTCGCACAAAATACAATGAAGTTATCACTCTCACAACTCAATCTACCATTTTGCGTGACAGACAAACAGACAGACAAACAGAGAATCGGGTATTAATAAATAGACTAGCCGCCAAGGCGGCGTCGCTCGCCGCCCAGGTTCAGCCTGCGTTGTGTCACCTCCCAAAGTGTTCACAAAAAATAGAATTAAGGAATTGACAATAGAAAGTGTTACCATCTTGTAGAGCTCAAAATTCTGAGCAAGAAAATGTATGGGATCATATGTCTATGACGCACCGTTACAGAGATACCGTCGATCAAAGATTTTGATGACGTCACACACCCGTCGCAAAAAAAATTTGGCCTAAATTTTCCTGTTACTCCATAACCTGTATCGCGGACCCCAAAAAACGTCAGTTATCCCTATCGGTTAGCGAGATAATGTTCCCTAAACGTCGCATTCGATTAGGGTCCCAATACAATGGTTTCACACTGTCGTCGCGCACAAGAAGAGAAATAATTTATGTGTGATCTTACATTGCTGACTCTCTTTCGCAGTTCACATGTACCATTTTGCGTGACTTACAAACAAACAAACAGACAAACGGAGAATCGCTCGCCGCCCATGTCCACCTGCTAAGTATCACTGTATCAATAAACGTCAAATTTCCTTATAAACGGCTCGTACAACTTGTGTTCAACCGGAAGCAGATTCGAAGTCACAACCTCTGGTAAAACCAATCTTTTGTCAGTGTAACAATACACTCAAAACGTATAGAGAGAAAACTTCAACTTTTTATAAGCTTTTGTTTTAAAAACGTTACGCGCTCTAACATGGGTGCTATCAAACGTAAGGGGGAAATGGTTTCTCTTGTTAAAAAGATCACACGGGAGGAGAGAAAAAAAAGCACGTGCTAAAATGAATAAAGTGAATAAAAAAAACGTTCGATCTGAAGCGCGTAACAATTAAAAAAAGAAATTAAAGAAAAGCAAAAAAATATTTTGTTTCGTGATACTCTTCTTTTACATATCGCTTTTTTTAAACATTTTGGTTGCTCGAAAAAAAGTTCACCCGTCTCAGACAGTCAGGCAAGGATGCGTTTCGATACACTGGCAAACATGCTACCACGTTCTGCTACTGCTGCTTTTTGTCCAAAATGTTTAATCAGTTAGTTTCTTTGTATTTAGTTGTTGTATTGTTTTCAAAGCAAAGTCAACGTGGAATATAAAACTAACAATAATAATAAAAACAAAACGTTATTCCTATTAGTTCATCAGCCAAAAAAAGTCACGTTCGATTGGGGTTGCAATGTATTTGCTTGGAACTCACGTCGCACACAAAAAAGAAATAATTTCGCTTACAACTCAATCTACCATTTTGCGTGACTTACAAACAAACAAACAAACAAACAAACAGACAGACAGACAGAGAATCGGCTATTAATATATAGAAGGTCATATTTCAACTCATGGTTGTAATTTGAAACGCTACACATAATATTTGTTACTACAGATTGGGTTTTGATTAACTTCTATATATTAATATCCAACTTTCTGTTGGCCCTGTCTCTTGTGAGAGCAATTATTTCTTTTCTTGAGTGCGACGTCAGTACGAAACCTTTGCATTGTATCCCTAGGCGAATGTGATTATATCGGGAATTATTTAGGATAACTAACGTTATTTGGGATCCGCAGTATAAACGATGGGAAAAAGAAAAATATAGGCCTAATAACTTTCTGGGACGGGTTTGTGACGTCATCAAAATTTTACATCAGCAATATGTCCGTAACGGTTGGGTTGCAGCAAAAACTTCTTATACACTTTTTGATCAGTTTTTTGAGCACTACAACATGGGCAATTTATTTTTTGCGAACTCACGCAAACTGATCAAGTAAAGCAGCCTTCGCGGCTTCTATATATTAATAGCCGATTCTCCGTCTGTCTATCTGTTTGTTTGTTTTTTTGTTTGTAAGTCACGCAAAATGGCAGATTGAGTTGTGAGCGAAATTATTTCTTTTTTTGTGTGCGACGTGAGTTCCTAGCAAATACATTGCAATCCCAATCGAACGTGACTTTTTTTTGGCTGATGAGCTAATAGGAATAACGTTTTGTCTTTATTATTATTGTTAGTTTTATATTCCACGTTGACTTGGCTTTGAAAACAATACATCAACTAATTACAAAAAAACTAACTGATTAAACATTTTGGACAAAAAGCAGCAGTGGCAGAACGTGGCTGCATGTGCGGCTTGCCAGTGTATCCTAACGCTTGCCTGACTGTCTGAGACGGGTGAACTTTTTTTCGAGCAATCAAAAAGTTTAAAAACCGATAGGTAAAAAAAGAGTATCATAAAACAAAATATTTTTTTGCTTTTGTCTTATTAGTTGTCTTAACTTCTTTTAATCGATTTCTTTTAATCTATTTTAATCTCATCAAATGTTTTTTATTCACTTCATTCATTTATCACGTGCATTTTTTTCTCCTCCCGTGTGATTTTTTTAAGAGAAACCATTTTTTCACCTACTTCTGGCAGCACCCATGTTAGAGCGCGCAAAACAAAAGCTAATAATAAGTTGAAAAGTTTTTTCTCTCTGCGTTTTGAGTGTATTATTAAACTGATATTTGATTGGTTTAAAATCGTAAATAAAAACCACGTGAAGTTCACGTTCAAAATGCATTGTGTAAAGCAAGAAAGTCTGCTGACATTTTAAATGCGACCGCGACAATGAACGGCTGAGTTAAGAACATGCAAGATTTGAAACACCAGGAATGTATTTCTTTTCACGTGCAAACGAGCTTTATTAAGCGATAAAGGCAGCAGCAATGGAAGTCTTATCGCTGGGTTTAAGTGCAATAATTTGGAGCAGGTGGTGACACAACGCAAGGTGAACATGGGCCGGTATATTGCAACATAGAATATCATTAATCAAGTCATTTTCCTGTGAGTATGCGCACGCAGCCTCGCAGGAAATAAAAGTCTTTTTATACACTTCAAAATGTTGTCACTTTTTTTGGTTCTTTGGAGTCCCCTTAAAGACAATCGACATTAGAAAGTTTCAATACACATTAGCACTTCCCATCTATTTTCATACATTGTATTTGATTTTTAGTATGTACAAGGTATAAAAGTGTAATTAACATTGGAAACTCGTCTATATATTAATAGCCGATTCTCTGTTTGTTTGTAAGTCAAGTAAAATTGTAGATGTGAACTGCGAAAGAAATCGTGGAGTCAGCAATGTAAGATCACACATAAATTCTTTCTCTTCTTGTGCGTGACAGTGTGAAACATTTGTATTGAGACCCTAATCGAATGCGACGTTTAGGGAAAATTATCTCGATAGCCAATAAGGATAACTGACGTTTTTTGGGGTCCACGATACAGGCGATGGGGTGACGAAAAATTTGGGTCTAATTTTTTGGGGAGGGGTCTATGACGTCATCAAAATCTTTGATCGACGATATCTTTGTAACAGTTGGTCGTAGCGAAACGATCCCATACATTTTTTTGATCAGTTTTCGAGCTCTACAACATAGACACACTTATTATTGTCAATTCTTTAATTTCATATTTCGTGAACTCAACGCAGGCTGAACGTGGGCGGCGAGCGACGCCGCCTTGGCGGCTAGTTTATATATTAAAAGCCGATTCTCTGTTTGCCTGCCTGTCTGTTTGCTGTCACGCAAAATGGTAAATGTAAGCTGTAATAGAGATTAGTTCTTTTCTGATGTGTGACGTCACTTTGAAAAGAATCTATGGCATCCCTAATCGAACACAACATTTAGGAAAAATTATCTCAGTAATCAATAAGGATAACTGAAGTTTGTTGTGGTCTACGATACAGGCGATGGGGTCATAAAACATTTGGTCGTAATTTTTTTGGGAAACGGGTCTGTGACGTCAACAAAATGTTTGATCGACGAAAGGAACATTTTGCCGATATTGGTTTTCACAATCAACGAACACGGAGGATTTAACCAGATTACTTTTTGGTTTCGTTTCCTTTTAATTCGTTTTTCTACCTCAGAGGGAGCCGTAATTTCTGTGTAGGATAGTTTCCCATTAACACCACTTGCTTTCATGGTACTTTGTTATTGAAAAGTGGCACCTCATTATTGAAACGTTCGGCACTTGATGACAATTCTGACAATCGTTTTGCGATAGTGGAGGGCATTTTTTTCAAAACAGTCGGCGGGTGATTTGAATTTGAATTAACATAAATTGAGTTGTTGATCGGCTGATATGTTTTATATATGTTGTTCTTAACATTAAATTCAATGTCCGCAAAGTCTACGATTTTGATGTTCGTTATTATTGTAAAAGTCCATGTTCTTAAATACCTTTGTGATTCCCTTCCCTTTTTTGCAATTTCTGGACCACTCAAGTTTCTTACATGTCAGTTCAGTGGGAAGTTAGTGGAGAGCCCCGGATAAATAATATATAATTTGAACGTTAGTTTCAATAATAACCCCGCGTAGAAAACCGAACTGAGAAATAAAATCTACAATGGTGGTTATTTCAAAAGAGTATTTCAGCAAAAAAAATACCTTGATCGGACTGACTTGATATACCCTGAATGCTCCCCCTGGGTATTGATCTGTTATGAAAATAAAACTAATTTTTTAAGGGGAAATATAAGATATCTGATAACTTTTAGCTATGTCCATATTAACTTCTGAGTCACTTTTTAACTCATCGGCAAATATTGTGAGATAAACTTTGTCATTTGACCATGAATATCTTCATTCCATGGTAACTTCAAAATAAGTTTCTTTATGATACTAAATTAACTTCCATCCTGATTAGTATGGACAACATTTTTATATGAGTATCAGGTTAGCGGTAGTTATACCGTTGTAATTATGTAATGCGTCATTTCTGTTATGGTTATCCATATACACACAATAATTGATATAATTTTTGCAACTTTGGGAAAACATATAGTCGCATTTTTGCGAAGTTTGTTTTTGATCAGTATGAAAGGAGATAAAGGGAGGACAAAAATGATTCAAACTATATTATATTGATTTTTATGGGAACGTAGAATCATAGAAGGGATATTGCAAAAAGAATTTTTAAACTTAATTCTCCTTTTACGACCTTAACAGCAGATAAATATGAAAGGTTTGAAAATGTAACAAGAGCCAGATGGCGCAAAACGGTAGCAGCAAAAGTACTTGCCACAAGAATATTTTTAAATTTGACATTTTACTTAAAGTTCTTAAACGTTCTGTAAACGTTATGTCTTGAGATATCTTCCTGGTGAAAAACAGGCATAAACGATAATATAATGTTTAAAGTTACTAACTCGGGTAAATAGGGTCTAATCGTAACACACCAGCAATTTAACTTATTAGAAGACAAAAGAATTATACATGCATGAGCTGTTTATGACGTACGTTTTTTTTTATAAGAGCTTATGTAGAAGAAAAAAAACGCGTTTCTTCGAAAAAAAAATGTATGTTTTGAATTATAATTTTTTGAAACCGAAAATGAATTCAAACAGATAACTGCCTTTTTTAACTCGATTTTTGAAAACCTTAATGTTCAAAGACAGAACAGATAGCTAACAAACGTAGAAAGTAATAAGAAAGTCTGATCTGTGCTTTACTGACACGAAAAACATATCTATTTTCAAGTGCCAAAGTTCATTAATTCAGTACCATAAGTAACTAAAAGTCCCAGTTTTATGTAGACCTATTGATTAATACCCATTCCTTCATCAGTTAAGTGATAAAATATCAAAGAAAACGTATTTTAAATGTATCGAAAATTCAAAAGGCTGAGTTCGTTCATTAGAATGTATATTGAGTTTTTAGTGGGGACTCGCAGACTCTAAATCGCAGACTAATTGCCATTTCGGCCGGAGGAGGAGGAGTAGTAGTAGTCCAAGGGTGTTTTAATACGGTATTCCAGGGGCGGATCTAGGATTTTTTAAGGGTTAGGCAAATTTTTTTTGCCAAACGCACATAAGGGCGCAATCGATGAAATTTACGCCAGTTTACGCCCAATCTAATACATACTTCGAAATGTAAAAAATATTAACTCGAATTCATTCGTCCTAACGTAAGGAGTGTTATAATGCAAGCCTGTATTGTTGCACTAATGGAATAAGGGAAATAAACAAAAGAAAACTAATTGAAGTATGAATGGAATGTATTGAACTAATTTATGTAGGCCAAAATAATATTTTCTGCCAGATTGGAGGTTAAGTAAATAACCAATAAATTACTTCATCTGTTATCTTCTTCATTTTCTTGATTGCTTGTACATAAACAGGAAGAATCCATCAAATGAAAACATACTTGTAATGAATCAAATAAATAAATTTTCAATCACCTATACCATGATAGATTGGGGCACTCAGATAAATACATATTTCATCTATGTACTGGTCAAGATGGTCAGATAGAAAGAAAAGAAAAGAAATTATATTAAGAAATAGAGTAAAATGACCAAAATCAAAATTAGAGACAAGCTACTTGATCATTATCCGGCAGCAAAATAAAAACAGATTTTTGCACTAGGCGCTCATCAAATCAAATAGTATACCCTACTCTAAAAATGATCCATGGTTAAATAATTATTGTCAACCACAATATAGTAAAAGATGGTGTTTCCAGAAATCCCTGAGACAAGTCCAAGAACCTATATATAAAACTACACAACAACAGATAAATTATGTCTGCTTCATCTTAAATAAGAGCTACAACATTTTTTCCAGACTTTAATGTAGCATAGGAAACAAGAAGTCAAACTAAAACATTATGTAAATTACCTTTTTCAAAAGAAGACAAAATGAAAGAATAACTCCAAGATGTTTAAGTGTTCCTGCATCCAAAATGATATTTCGAGGGATGATAGAATGCACAAAGTTGTTTCAGAAGTCTTAGTTTTTGGAAATTCTGTTTCCTTGGGCAGATATTTTGATTTAAAAATCATAAAATCATACAATACATAATTATGATGTATAATTATGTATAAGAATAAGATATTTGTTCTTTGTTTATGTGTATAAACTCTCAATTATTATAACTTCATTTTCTTATCACTCACTCAAAGTGAAAGCCCTTTCTCTCTATAGTAAATTAAAAAGATATAGTATTAATGATAACTTTCGATGAGAAGTTTAACCTATATCCTATCTTATTATAAAGTGGCGGATCTAGAGGTATGTCAAAATTTGTGTAGGAGAGTGTTAGCAATCTAACCATAAAAGAAAAGCGTCCAAATAATCCCATTGGTAATGTAAATTGAATTCACAAATTATGTTAAAGCTCTCCTACACAAATTTCGACATACCTCTAGATCCACCACTGTTATATACATCATAAAATATGCATTGCATAAAGTGAATGTAAGATTTCGAAAATTAAATATATATATACATATCTCAGAAACTGGAAGTAAGTAATACTAACAAGAGTCTTTTTGATCTCTATCATATTGGTTCATATCATTTTGGACACAGGATCCTTTTAAAGTTCTTTAATTCAAAACCAGACAGTCATCTCGAACCAAGAAAAATTATGCTGAACTGTAGAAATAAGTTACCAGGTAGAGATACTGGTGCTAAAAAAAACCATGCAGCTGCCTACGCAAAACAACTCAGAAAAATAACAATGACTTTGTGTATTATAAACTCAGTCATTCAAACGTAACTCCATAACATTTACAGATGCATTTTTGGTTAACAGAAACAGATACCAAAAATATTTATATACATCATTAATCAATAAAGAATAGGCTTCGGTTCAGTTGACACAAACAAACTTATTATACATAGCTGAGCTAATAATTAACTGTCAACGAATTATGGTGCTAATAATCCATTTATATTACATAAAATAATAAAACACTTGCTTTTAAAGCAGCCACAATGTTTTCATTTCGCAAAAGCAAAAGAAGAGACATAACTCGAAAAAAATGCTTTTCCTAGATTTTGAAGTCAGTTTTCAACAGATGTATTAAGTGAATTCAAAATTTCCTATATAATACTTCAACCTTGTATCACTTCATTATTGCTATCAAAAGCTGCAACGATGTTTTCTAGCGAATCCATGTTGAACTAGGTCTAATTCGAAGGTCCCCCACGGTCGTTTTGTGCAGATTTGGTGACCATTCATTCAATAAAGTGTGTAAACCCATGGTTGTACCTTAGGCAAATTTTCTTCTGGTTCATTCATTTAAAGTGTGTAAACCCATGGCTCCTTAGGCAAATTTTCTTCCAGTTCATTCATTAAAGTGTGTAAACCCGGGGCTCCTTAGGCAAATTTTCTTCGCCTAAGGTGAGCGTTAGGCACTAGTCTGTGTTGCCAATGTGACTATGAGAAGTCGTTTTCGGGGCAGAGATCACTACCTATAAACTCAAGCTGTAAAATACATTAATTTTTAACATCATGGCGCGCGCCGCGCCTCGCCGCCGGGGAGAACAATAATCCCCTATTATTTGGGAAAGAAAGGATCGGGCGGATTGGATGCGGGAATCTCTTGATATTTTCGATTATTTTCTGATTATTGTAATACAATACCTTTTTCATACAATTTTATGAAAAACATTATTTAACTGATTTTGGGTTAGGCATTTGCCTAAGTTGCCTAACCCTGGATCCGCCCCTGTATTCGCTATCGCTGCTACCGTAATTAATTCTGAACTTACTTTAAAGGCATCGTAATATGCCCAACCATTCTTTCTGATGAAATTATGCGTCTCCTGTTCGTACGATCTGTCCACATCTAGTAGTTGACATTCTTCATCTCCAACGTGTAAGTTTAGCGATAAACAATTGCTGTTTTCAAGACATTTCATGGTGCAGCATACCTCCCGGCAATATTGATGTTTTTCGATTGGTGTTGTCTTTAATGCAATATCAGTAGTGATTTTTCGAAACAATGCGCTTCGTTTGTGATTTTTCCTTGTAATTCCATAATCTGCCATGTGAGTGTTCTGAACAACAGAATACAACAACAAAGCAAGTGATGGAAAGCGTTCAAAAATTTTCATTTTTCTGCGAATTTCGGGCTCCTTTACATCTGATCAGTCTCATCCAATGAAGGGACGATGTGTTGAGATCAAATTTGTTAATGAAGAACAAATCCAGAATTGCTTTGACTAATTTTAGAAATCACAGAATACGTGTCAAAACAAAAACACTTACATTTTAATAGACTGTATACTGTTTTAATTTTGAATATTTTATGAATTTTTGATTCAGGGAAAAAATTTAAAAATTTATGCTAAGTTTTACTAGTATAAATGGCGGGGACATGGTTGAATACAGAGTAGTCGTTGGCTGAAGCTTCAAATTAGAAAAATATGCTGGAAAAAGTAATTCGAAAACAAATCCTTTTTTTGCAACGATTAAAATAATTTGTTTGTACTCCACAGCCTGTATATTGATTCTAAGCTGAATATTTTCGGTGCACGTCATTCGAAATAAGTAGAAATAACTAGAAATAATTAGAAATAAATGTAAACGAAAGTACCTTGTATTCTGAATAGATTAAAATGGAAATCTCAACAATGGCGAAATGAAAAGCAATCAGAAAATGGTGCAGACGCATAATATCCAGAAGTATTTTGATTGATGTCCAAGACAACCTGAATGACTTCAAGATATAGCACTACTTTTCATATGCTGTTTTCTTTCGTAATTTTAAATATATCATTAATGCTTCATTCAGTGCATATAATGCCCCACCGCAAATGCGACAGCAAGGAAGACTGAAGGACTGGATCCAACTTGCGGATGTTCTCTAAGGACTTTCACTTAGAAGTGTATTGACTGTCGTGCAAGACAACAACTGAATGACCTCAAAATATAGCAACTTCTCATATGCTGTATTCTTTCGTAATTCTGGATATATTATTAATGCTTCATTCAGTGCATATAATACCTTACCGCAAATGCGACAGCAAGGAAAACTGAAGGACTGGATCCAGCTTGCAGATGTTCTCAATGGACTTTCTAACTCCTTTTTGAAAATATATGAGGAGACAATAACTTCACATACTACAATAAAAATTAGAATCGCTATAAACTGAGACCACGTAGAGATGATGGAAAACATTTATTTAGGTCCTTTATTCACGGCAGCAGCCAAATAAAAAGAATCGGCGTGCTGATGGTCAAAATATTAGTTTTCACCGGTTTTGGCAATTTTTGACTGTGATCAATTGTGGAAATATCTTTGAAAATATATGATTTGCATACTGCGACTGATACGTCCCTTTAAATAGTTAAATATGTTTTTCCATAACACTTTTGGAAATGTATGAATGTATAATTTTGTCATAGAAAGCATAAAATTCCAATTATCCACTTTCTAAGTTTTTTATCGTTTATAATTAGTAAACTGAAGGCCATGGACTACACCAGAACACTTTTCATTGCAACTCATCTAGTACTAGTACATCTAGTACTAAGCCACTTCAATACATGCACCGCAAAACTCCGTTTTTTATCTTGAAAAAAAACCCCTGAAAACAAGCAAAGAATCACTTGTTTTAAGTAAAAAACGTCCTTTCCACACTGCTAGAATATCTTGCTGGGACTAAGTAAGTTTTTCTGAAAACAAGGAAATAAATTCTCAATTTTTCTAGGATATTCTTCCGGATGTTCGAAAAACTTTCAAGAATGCTCATTTTTAAGAGGGAACTTCCATTTCTGGATTTAAATAAATGTAAACACTTACTTTGATTATTCAAAGGAAAATCTCACAAATGTAAAATGGAATAGACAATTGGCTAAAACAAAACAGTCAAAATAAATGAATAACAAAATATACTTAAAACAGTTTAGGAAATAGGAAGATCAACGTGAGCAGCGTGATTTAACATGTATTCAATGTTTGTTGATGCAAACAGGTGATGTTATTGCTGCTTCTTATTGCTGTTGCCCAGTTGACGCAAAAATGTTTGAGACGACGTAACTGAGAAATCTCATTGCAGAATTCGAAAGACGTCGCTCAGTGATCTCAATGTGGGAAGAGGTATCCCAGTGAGCACAACGACGTCGGAATGATCGCAACATAAAATTTCCAAAGATTGCAAAATGTGACACATCTTCACATCTTCACATTACAATCGACTTTGGGTGTTTTAAAAAATGGAAGTGTCAATTAAGCCTGTGGAGCATGTAATTAGAAACACAACGCTGTATTAGAGAAATGATTCACTATTTTTCAATTTCCAAGAATGTCGTACCTCACCAGCTTTAGCAGAAATCCATCTGCCTGTAAGTGCATGTTACTTTCAATTTTGTATTTAAAAAGATCTAAAGTACTTTAAGGAAATACTTATTGCTGTGTTATTGATCGAGATTAGAAAGTTCTTCGCAAATTTTCACAAAAGGTAACTATAAAATACATTTTATCTTTCTGAAGTCTACTAACGCTACACAATCGTCATCAATGCGGCTATTTATGTGTTTTTGTATCGATGAAAGCAAAAGTTCCAATATGAATATTGTTAGGAAACAAAGAATAAAAGAGACCATTTCTAGTAATAAAACAGTTTCTGTTATGAAATCATCCATCACTAACTATAATTTTCTGAAAATCGGAAATGTTGAATCAACCAAGGAAGATGAATCAGCTGACTATGTAGAGAGAAAGCAGTCTCAAAATATCGAGTATATGAATGCAGGACCAGAATATGAAATTATTCCTTAACAAGACGACAAATCCTTTGACAAATCCATATGTTGACCAGCTTTAGGAGGAGTCTCCCTCCATGCTTACGTCTACTGTTATATAAAATTTTTGTTATTAAACATTCCAGAAGGAAAAGATCTTAACTGCATCATTAATCTAGAGAATAAGCTCAAAAGTTCTTATTAGGATTTACTTAACAAAGGTATTATAACTAATGATGCATACAAGAAACTTTGTCCATCAGATTCTAGGCCTGGTATTTTATATGGTTTACCCAAAATACATAAACCATGTAAAAATGGCTTACTACCGTCCTGTCTGCTATCGGAACGCCTACATACAGTTTGGCAAAGTTTGTTGTGCCACTTTTATCTTTCTTAACTTTTAATGAATACACAGTGAAAAACTCGTTTTGCTTTTCTGATGAAATTTTGAACCAGAATTAATTTAATTCCTTGTTCACTAATATTTCTCTGGATGGGACCATAGAGATTTGTACCAATGAATTGTTTCCCAATCCCGATAGTAAATTTAATAAGTTCAGTAGAGAAGAATTTTGTAACAATTTACGTCTTGCTACGACTGAATCTTTCTTTTTGTTTAATGGTAGTTATTATAAGCCAGTTGATGGTGTAGCCATGGGTTCACCATTGGGACCTACATTAGCTAATGATTTTAGGTGTTATTTTGAACAACAGTGGATTAAAAATTGCCCCGATATCAAACCATTGTACTATAGACGCTATGTAGACGATATTTTTGTTTTATTTTCTTCTGTAGATAAAGTTCAACCTTTCCTATCATACATAAATTCCAAGCATAAGAATATTAGTTTTACTGTTGAAGAGGAATCTAACAACGTTCTTTCTTTTTTGGATGTCAGTATAACTCGAGATAACGGTCAGTTTGTCACTAATATTTATCGCAAACCCACGTTTAGCGGTGTATTCTAAAATTTTCATAGTTTTATACCAGAACATTTTAAACACGGTCTTGTTTACTCACTCTTGTTTCGTAGCTTTCGCGTTTGCTCCAGTTGGAGTCTTTTTCATATAGAGGTTGAAAAACTTAAGTCCATTTTAGTAAAAATAGCTATCCTAGAAATGTTATCGATTTATGTATTAGAGTTTTTTTGAGTGAACGTTTTCGCCATAACGAACCTGTTTGTACCGTTCCAAAAAAGGGCGTGTTTATTTCTTTACCATATTTAGGTAAATTATCTTTAGAACTTCGCAGTCACTTGTAAAATTTTCAAGGAAAACTTCCGTCATTGTAATTTACGCATAGTTTTTAAGTCGTCTAACCGCATTAATACTTTTTTTCAATTTAAGGATAAAATCCCAAGTTTATTGTTATAAGTGTTCTGGCTGCAATGCCAGATATTACGGCAAGACCAAACGCCACTTCAAAGTTAGAGCCTGTGAACACCTAGGAATTTCTCATCTCACCGGTAAGAGCGTCAGGCTAGCTTGTACAATACGACAGCCATTAAGGACCATCTCTTAGTTTGCAATCACTCTCCATCACTACACGATTTCTCTATTCTTTGTTCCGAAAGTAATGACTTCAGATTAACTTTGATGGAGAGCCTTTTGATAAACCATGATAAACCTTCTCTCAATAGAGCCATCCAATCTATGCCTTTAGAATTATTCTAGAATGTCTAATTTGACACTGTATGGTAACTTATTATAATTTGACACGGCATTGTAACTTATTTAAACTGAAACTTGTAAAAAAAATTTTATATAACAGTAGACGTGAGCATGGAGGGAGAAAATGACACCAGGGCTGAACGAAAAAACGCTCGTGAAATTAAAGATGAAAAAGGTAGCTGTTGTTTGTATTGACTTAGAAAATGTTATTACCTTGCCAACATCTAATGTGGGAAACTTCTAATATAAAAGAACAAAAGAAAGCTATTACAATACAACTTGACGGGACATATTGTTTATTGAACAGGAAAGGGTATTGTGTGCTTTGGATAAGGGCCATGCTGGAAGAGGAAGGAATAGCATTACCAGTGCTACAACGATGGAAAGTTTTTTTCCTGCCATTAAACAGTTATACTTTGGTTTGACCTGCGCGTCGCATAAAATCGAAACAGTTATATGTCTGCTCTATCCTTCGAGAGTTTATTATTCGACATTAAGAGATAAATATAATAGAACAGGGGTTTTGTGAACCTATGAACGTTCTAGCATTGAAGAAGATGATAATGTTTATAGTGAAATTGACAGGGCTTTCTCTCCAGTTGAGACATTGTCGCCACTTGGGTTGGTACGAATGCTGCCAAATGTGAATTGAAAACATCCTTTCCTGGTAATGGAAATGCAATCAGACCGCATTAAGAACTTCGGTCAAGTCAAACACTCTAAACCATGTCTTCCATAAAGAAAAATTTAATGGTCCTTTCAAACAGGCTAAACTAACCAAGAGTCAAAAAACCAGAAAATCTGCCAAAGCATCCCCCGCTTCGAATCCGATAGTCTGTGGATTTACAAAGATATTTGAAGCTGGGATGTCACTTGAGAATACAGTGTTTTGGCTTACAGGGTATGTTTACAAACAAATAAAAAAGGTGTTGATTTTCTTTTGTATCTAAGTTTTCATTGCTTGTTAATTGATAAGACATGGATTTCGTCTGAAAGATAGAAACTGCTTAAAATGATAACGGATTCGATTTGTTGTGTATTTTATAGTTTCCAAAATGTCCATTGCATGTGTTTATATTTCAATTTTGTGGAGCCATATTTTGTATAAACTATATCTCATTAAACTTTCAGAGACATCCTTCTAACAATTTGAAAGCTGTTAATATCGTCCTCGATATCGTCCAACATAAAAACTTCGCTTGTTGTCTCTTCTACATCCGAATCAGTTATATGCGAATGAAAAAGGATTAGTTTCATCCTCCGCATCCCGTAACACCTGCATTTGCGTTTTTAGCATTTCTTTGCCCGCTGCACAAAGCTATAATTCTTTGAAACAGTGAATATGGTCGTCTTCTTTAGAATCATCAACTTGTGTATTCAGTGCACATGACTTAAATGATCGTTTAATGGTATCAGCTGATAAGAATGACCAGGATTCTACCGCGTCGTTTTTTCTAACTTCCCAGATATTCGAATTAGCGCCCCCTTTGGCTCTAAAATTTCACAAAAAAGGGTGGGCGCTTATTCGAGAGTGGCGCTTATTCGAGAGTGGGCGGTAAATCGAGCATTTACGGTATATACATATGTTCAATATTGAAATAGATGAGCAAATTAAAGAATTTAAATGTCTATGTTTCGTTACGTCATTAAAATACCTTTACATATTCTACATTTGTACGTTTATTTTGTTTCAGTTTTTTAAACTATCGTAGTTATCGATTGCTTGTCTAGTTCACGGTATAAAATTCCACATATCCATCTCAACACCTCAACATGTGGCGTGCTATACACAATAAAATCCTGGAGAACCAGAAAATGGAACCCTGTAGCTATGGGATCTGTCAGAAAAACGACATAGCACACATAATGATCGCACCATTGGAGTGTTAGGGTTTTATTTTTAAAAATGTACAATTGAAACGAAATTTATATTGGTTAAATTTTCAGTATGCATTCTAGTTAGGGTTAAGGTCATTGAAAATGCAGCGTCACATAACGTTTTAACGAGGTAGTTTTGATGAGAGGCAAGGTCAAGACATCGATGACTTGACAAAGTCCGTACGCCCACAGGGAAGGAAGCCACATCGTATCAATTTCCTATCAATTTCTAATCACTTTCCTTTATTTCAAATAAAGTTGGCATTATCAGTTTGACATCTCGAGCATAGCAAAACTTTGTATTAAATGTAAGTTTTTTTATTGTTTTCTATACATGTGAAGATAGGTTGAAGAAACGGTTTTGGACAATACTTATAAATTTTTATTCATGATGTAACTGAACTCCTTATGACTCCGTGATTCTTGACAAAATCCTAGAATAATTATGATTGAATTCTAGGAAACTATACCTCTGGAATTGAACAGAGTAGATCATATTAGAAGCTCTCCGACAACAAGAGAAAATGTAACGTCTAGTTGTATCGTCACTTCTGAGAAACTAAGGAACATTGGAGAAAGACCTCGAAAAGTCATGAAAACATTAAGATGTTCTTTGTAGTTATATGATCAACTCCTTTCTTGAATATTAGTGATGTTAGTGATGTGATAATCTGTAATTGTAAATGTAATGTAATGACTAGTTCTTACAAGAGTAGTTCGTGTTTAGATTGATAAACAATATAAGATGGTTTCGCTATTGGCAGCTGTTTTGATTGTGCATCAAACGTTTTTCAGTAAGTTTTCTTTATATTTGTATTTTTGATAACCATTTCTGAATGGCAACAATACGTACCTAATGTAATAAAAACTTAATTTGGTAAATCTATGGAATTGTTTCGATTAATTGATTTTCGTCAAGTCTTAAATGTTTTGAAGCGTTATAATTTTATGTAATTAGACAATACCAATCACAACTTCCGTTTTTACTTTCCGAAATATGTTACACGAATTCCGAAGCGCAGAAATACATCTTCAGGTTTTTATCTCCAAGTCTTGAAGAATTGATAATCCAATTTTTTAAGTTGTGTTTTCAGAGTCTTATCAAGTTCGCTTATATACTTGAGTATATATAGACATAACATACTGAGGCAAAAATTGCTTACATTCTCTCTTTCAGCTCTCAGAAAGTCTCTTTCACCTTTTATATGTACATGCAGATTAGAAATATAAATCAAAATCTGATATCTCTTAATAAACACCAGCGCTTAAACTCTCTGTACATCACCTTCAAAATCATATTTGTTACAGTTTTATGATAAAGCCTTGGCCATGCAAAATGGAAAGGGAAACCCTTTAATGCTTAATCAGAGTCGTGGAGAAGTTGAACTGTACTTCTCGACATCGACTTAGAGGAATTAGCCTTTTTCGCTCTCATGAATATACTGTATTCATAAAAGCTGTCAGCGCCTCTTCTTCATTGGTTTAACATAGGTAGTATCGGTTAGCTAGGAAAGGTTCATTAACAAATATTCCCAATGTAAATTTTTAAATTCAAATCGCTATTACGGGTTATAAAAGCATTTGCAAATTAATGGATGCATCAGACATATAATTTCTGATTATACTTTGTGTTTTAAATAGTATCATGTGACATTCTTGAGTCATTAAATGGAAATGTGTCTATTATTGCTGGTGGAAGTTTGCATCTAAAATGGAAGTGGAATTTGGAATTTGGCGAAGATGAAAGATACGGCCTATTCAACGTATTTATTGACGGAAATGCACCACATAACTGTTTGGTTGTTAAATATTATCTATTTAAATTTTCGTCATGTCTGTCAAACACTGAATTTGGCAACCGTATGGAATATGCAGAAGAAGGTGGCGGCATCTATACCCTTACAATAAAAAAGCTTAACAAAAATGACAATGGGAGAGTAGTTTACGCACGGGCAAGAGCAAGAGCTGCCACATTAGAAGGAAATGTCACGGTAAAGGAGGATAGATTTATGATTCAAGTTCATGGTAAGTGGCTTTATATTATAAGAAGTGTTAAAAGAATTTGCAAGATTTCCATTCTTTTTTACAGTGTCTAAAGCGTCTATACATATATAGCTTCATTAACTTTTGATTTTGATTTTGTGACTGTGATATGCATTAGATAGTGCCCGGTTTTTGTCGTTCAGTACCTTTTCAAACTTTTTCTAAAAAGCTAGTTTGATGAGAAACAGATCGCGGTACCACGTATCATGTTATGCGACCATCTCTAGAAAAAAATTAATTCTCAAAAGAAGACAATAAGTAAAATGATAATGGAAAGTGCTACGTTTTACAGCTCGAAAAACCGATTGAGAACAGCAAAGCATTACGAAAATATGAATGATTTTGATTACATCACAGCACCGTCGGTGACATTTCTGAATTAGCATGTTATTTTCATACATAATGTTAATTGAAGTTCTACATGCCCCATTGAAAATAAGATCACATAACTTTAAAAGAAGTCTAGTATAATACCTTGTAGGAAAACATTACTCCATTTTGCGACTAGCCATTAAACCAGACTTTATTGAGAAGATCAGATACTGTAAAACAAGTAACTGTAGTATTTTAATTTATAAACATTTTCTTAGATTATCCGAAACTTCTTAAACCTCTGGATCCAATCCTTTTTTTTGAAGAAGGTCAAGAGCCGGTAGTTAATATAATCGCAACTGGTATTCCAAGACCTGCCGTCACTTGGATGTTTGGTAATCAGCCTATTGCAGGGTCATATACCAATAGCAGTAATGACGAATACATATATAAATTAAGGATGCCATCATTAACAAGACAATCGTGTGGTTATAAGTTGCGCTTTGCAGTTACTGGATGGAACAACACTGTCATTACTGGCAATTCGACTGTTATTATCAATTGTAAGTAAATGTAGATAATATGTGATTTTCTATAGCAATATTAGTTATATCCATCCTTCACCTTCATTATCCATAGTTACACCTGAAAGGCCTGCTGTTATTGTTACTCATAAAAACGAAGAAATCACTCACCTATCCTGGAAAGCAGATCATGGTTTGTGTACTGCAAATTATACAGTCGATGTATTAGATACGCACTCGAAAGTCATAGCATCTGTTGTAACTAAGAATTCCTCAATTCAAATACCTTTTAATTCAAAAGAAAATCGCGGAAATGCCACCATTGTAAGAGTAACAGCAACGTATCTTGGAAAGCAAAACTCGAGTGAAAGGAAAATCGCTTTTGTACCAACAGAACCGAAAAAAGGAAATGGTAAAATATTATTATTATTAACTGTAAATACAAGATCATATATTTTCTGGAAGAAATACTTTAAAGCTGCTTTTAAACTATCATATTTTATGACATACAGTATATGATCATATAAATATGATCATGTAGCTAACATACCTCATATGAAGTAAAAATGTATGATCATATGTACATGATCCAATTTTTAAAAGATAGGACGTGTTCTATTTCTTCATATACTATATAGCTAGAATAGACATAGGCAAGTTTATCGATATTATTTGGTAAATGAAAAATCCAATTCGGAAATCAAGCGATTGTCTCTTTAGCTGCAAACAAACCAATCGTTTTAGATTTTTAACTATGTTTTAAGTTTTGATTTTTCCTTCTATTTTACACAGGACACATGGAAAACAGCATTTTATGTTGATATGTGTATGTCCTAGAAAAGTATTTTAAGTAAATAAAAATACATTTCGTAGATGCCGAGTGTAGGTCTCCGTGCAAGCCATGGCTTTACCCAATAATTTCTTCATTTTCTGTTTGCCTTTCATGTTGATCATAAAACAGTTTTGATGAAAAAAATGAACAAATCATATGATCGTGTGACAACGGGGTATTTGATGAAGCATAACAAGTGTTTCATATGATCATATATGATATGTCATATAAAATATGATCGTGTAAAAGCAGCTCAAGAGTGTTGAAGTGTTAAGAAGTGTTATGAAAGTCGTGAGAAAAGTGCGCAGATTTCTGCAATCCTTCATGATAGAGTCGAGCATTTATTTTAATCGTTAGTTGAACATGAACATTTATTAACTGCTCATTTACAGAGCAATTCCTTAATTTGTGCTAAGAGAGTCCCCACTGCTAATATCTGCACACAGCAGCTCTCAATACTATTTATGAGAGGTCATTTCTCACCAACAATCAAAGCACACACATTAAGTAGAAATTTGATTACAAACATGATTTGTTCGCAATTCAAGGCTTTTTTTCATTTATTTAAAAATCCCAATAAGATAAATGTTTTATGATGTAAATAGCACATTGGAAGAGAGATTTATACTCATTAAAGTATAGATTACTGTGTAATATCACTCGACTATCTTAGATGTTCCATACACTTTTAAGCCACTTTTATATAATTATATACTTAAAATTTTGTAACATAATCCATACTATTAACTGCTGGAGAAATAAATGAAATTTAACTTTTGATGCTTTTCTATTAAAGAGAGTGTCAAAGATAACCGATCGATAATTGGTATGTTGACAGGGATGTTTGTAGCTGGTCTGCTACTTGGTATTGTAGTGACTTCATTTATGCAGTATCTGAGAATTAATAGAAGAAAAGGTAAGGCTCATTATTCGTTTATTTTCATCTAAGTAAGCTGTTTTTGTATTTGAAATGATTAAAATCTTTTAAAAGATTGTTGTTAAGGCTGTGTAACTTGGTGTTATAGGAAAGCATGTCCCTTTGCAGTTTTGTAAAGTCAATACTGTCCTGGTTAAATAATACCAAAACGAAAGCAAAAATCTATTTTGATATCAAAATAAGCTATGGAGAACCTGATGCTTATCAAATTTAATAAACTCTGATTACTTTATTAATGCGCTTTTAGGGAAAATCAAAGGGATCAATACGGATAAGGCTGTTGATCAAGCAATAATTAACACCACCACAAGCAATATAGACATATCTTCCATTAAATCACCTATTCCCAGCTATACTCCTTTGGATATCACAAATGTAGAATCAACCAAGGACAATGAATCAACTGATTATGTGAAGATAAAGAAATCTTACAATAATGTGTATATTAATGCAGAACCAAATTATGAAGATGTTATTTAAACTGTTTAAAAAATGTCGATATTTTTCGTCAGTAAATGTTCCAGTAAATCAACTAACCTTACGTTATCCCCGTTACATGGAAATTTTTAATAAATTTGTTGAACCTTTATTCACGTTTGTAAACATTTGCATTGCTTCCGTTAGGCTAGAGAGGCTAAATACATTGCCTATCAAGGCAAAATTCTTGTCAAGGAATCTTGTTAAGCAGGTGAATTCTCTCTGCCTGGAGCGTGTTCACTTCCAATGAATGGTACTTCGCACGTTTCAAGCAAATGATATAAACATTCTCTTTATGCACCTTCCTCACCACAAATTTCCTTATTTTCTTATTTTTCCAAATTACAAAACAATCAAAATCTATGCTACGCTTACCGCTGTTTATATGGAGAATGATATATGTGACATATATGTGACAAAGGTATCATATTGATAAAGTTAGTCCATCAAACCAAAAATCGCGCATGCACAGTAGAAATACACTTGTATGAGGTTAATGAGTCATACTAAGTTAAAACGCTCGAAGGTCTTAACCAGGTAACTTTTAAAACTCTATAACTTCAGGCTATTGTTTTCCATCCTTGTGTTGCGTAATATTTTGTTTGCGGAATAGAAATCTTCACTAAAAGCATATGTCAGTTCTCCTAAACATTTACTTTCAAATAAACAAGTTCCAGATAATCCTGAAATGAACTTATACTTGTCAAGTCATTTGGCAGAAGTCATCATTAAGAAGGATGAGCAAGTTGTCTCTATCAATAAAATCATCGATGCATGTGGCAGAGTAAGTGGTGTAGTTTTGCACTTAGAGACGTTATTGAAAAGTGTGCAAAGACCAATAAAAAATGTGCATGCGCAAACTCCAGGCTTATTACACAGCCACCTGATAGCACTGGAAAAATTACTTGGCAAAGACCTTAATATGTTTTTCCTATTTACGGCTCATTCAGCTCGTATTAGCGCCTTTTTTACTGCGCATGCGCGATTTTTGCTTAAATTATGCGGTCACTTGATAGTCCTTAAAAAGTTTCCTGGTGAAGATCTTCATGTGTTTGGCCTAATTACGGTTCATTCCAAACTTAAAGGTATTTACTACATTTCACGGAGATTTTTTACTACATTTAACGGAGTTACTACATTTGTCGTAGAAAATTTACTACATTTGACGGTGTAACACATGAAATATTGAACTGATGCAACACATACATAGCTACAGCACTTTTCTTAAAATCATTGCGCCAGGTAATTAGATTGTGGTACTAAGTTGTGCACTCCATGTAATGATTTTAATGTCCTATGTACTTAGATACTTTAAAAAAAACAACTTCAACGTACACAAAGGTTTTAAGTATATGTAAACACGATATGCTAGATGATACAAATATCTGCTTCTGTATCATGCGTCTGCAAATTCTGTACCTTTACTAATAAAATGTTTTGATAAATTGTTTGGTGGTGGTAATAAAAACTTACGTTATTTTGGTTACCATGGTAAACACTCTGATGGCTAATTATCCAATCAAATTTAAACAACGCAGCCAACGTTAGTTCAATTGAGAAGACGTTCCTTCTTCTGTTTGAAGATACTCTCTTTAAATTCTAGAATATAGTTAAGTGTAGTTTATACGGTCGGACTTTTGCCTCGTCTAACGTAAATCCAATGACCTGTACTTTTGAAAACTCTTGCATTCTTAAGAAATAGTATTGACAATGTCTAATCGCAGGTCAATTGATTTAGATTAGACAAGGCAAAAGTTCCACCGTATAAACTACCTCTAAGTAAATGCAGTTCACAATTAAGGGTTCACTCGTTTTTCAGATATTAGTGTCGCTAAAAGATTTGGCAATGTTAAAAACAATTGTGAATCATTCTTATCTTGGATGACGTAACTATGAGCTGAAATCTAAGCGAGACAATTTCTTCCATAGCCCCTAAGTTTCTTGTAGACATTTCATGGATTCGTTTTCATATTTGTTTACATTGGTGTGATCTAGAAATAGATCTTTCCTGAAAACGATTTTTAATTTGTTTGATTAATTTTTATTATCCTACAGTGGAAACGAAATAATAAATGGCTATTAGTAATTAGAAATGCAGTTAGTGAAACTTTTGTAGAGAGGCGACTTGATAAGAAGGCATTAATACTGTGTGTAAAGAAGACCTCTTTGATGAACTTTCCAATATCTTTTTAGGATTATTTATTCAGGAACACTTACGAAAAACTTCATAAAGCATATGATTTTTGCAAATGTAAGGCATATGTGGTTCCGTGTGGTCAAAACTTAATTTACAAATTGTTCTAACACTTGACATAAAATATTAACTGATCATTGACATATCAAAACACAGTTTCATCCCTTAAGTTTAATTATATGCTTAAAGGCCTGTCTACATTGCGAAACAAATACTAATATTCTTTTTCTTTGTTGTTTTTCATTTGTCCAGCACACTCAAGCTATTTATTTATTTATTCTCAATTACTTCGATAACAAAATCATTACTAGTTTACTGTCAAACTTTTGATATTTTCGTCTGGGTTGAGCGGGCAAAGTTTAGCTTAATGCCTCATTTTTTCAAACAAAATTAAAGAAATATTACCATATAGAAAGCATGATTGGGTTCGTTTAGACAAACACGATTGTTCGAATATGATCATTCAGTAACGTATATTTTAAAGAATTCATTAAACAATTGGGAATCTTCAGAAATTTTATAGTGTGAACTGTGTCTTAAGATTAATAAACATGTTTATCACATATCATATTGAGTTGAAAAGAAACATAATCAATTTAAAAATATTCAACACTTTAATGCTTGTGTTCATTTCTGACTGATGTTTTTAAGGCAGATATCATTTGCAAAATGTTTTTAAATAGCCGAGTGGATCATAGATGCATGTAACGGCATAATGTTGGGCTATTGGGAAGGGTGTCGGAGAATATATAAAAAATCTTCACAAACTGATAATCAGGTATGTTTCTAGTCTTCCAGTATTTCTTGCTACATATCGTGGGGACGTGCAACGCTTTTTAAGATTGTGTTCAGCTAACAATTTGAAAGCATCAAACTTCTCGGTGAAAGCTTCTTAAAATAGTCTGAAAGAACGAGGCATAGCCTGAACCTAACCCTCGCTTACCCAAATAAACTTTACAAACAAACAAACAAACAAACTTTACAAACAAACTTTACAAACAAACTTTACACCATGAAGTTTCTATAAATATGCACTCCTTCGCAGAGACTTTTTTAACAAATGTGCCAGCTAGGTTTAGGATTACCTTATCGGACAAAACTTAGTCGGACATAGGTGACTAAATTTTTTGGAAGTGACCAAAATTTTGTCCGACTAATAATTTTGTCCGACTAAAATTTTGTCCGACTTATTATTATGTCCGACTTAATATTTGGTCCAAATCATTTTTTTTTTTCAGAATTCTTCTTCTTATCAGTTTAATTACAAAATTTTAAATATTTATAATTTCTTTATGATTTTTCTTTTTGCTCACCAGCGAATACAATATTGTTACATGAGTTAGTCATAAATAAACAATTTCTAAAGTGGTAAAGTGTTTTGATAAATAATATTAACGCTCGTTTTCATGATGTTCATTGTTTATTCTTTACGCTCTCAAGGGATTCTCAAACCTTTCGTAAACAGATTGGACGTTTTTAATAGCCTCACTTATTCCAGGAAGTAATCCACAGGAAAAGAGCAAAAGCACGGTAATAACAGAAACTTCCGATGAAAATGATAGCGAGGTAGTTCAAAAGAAAATGAAGAAGGCAACCATAATAGAAGAAACGCCTGAAGCCAATGCATGAACCAAAAGATATTTTTATACTGATCAGGAATATGACATTGAAATTGAAAAATAAAATTATACTACAACCCTTTTAGTTAGGATTTTTTTCAGACGGCAAAATTGTGCCGTCGCGGCATGATGATTTTGTTGGACATATGTTTTTCATGTCGGCAAAACTGTTTTTATTAAATATGCCTTTCCCCTCGTTTTCCTAAACATATCTAGAACTTAGAGTACATTAAGAACCAAAAATTTCGGCTACTTTTTTTTCGGCGGAAATACTTTGGCGGAAATAATATCGGCGAGATATATATTTAGTCACTTCGGCGGAAAAAATTTCGGCGGGATTTCATCTATAACTTAATTTCGGAATATCCAAATTTTAAGCATTTTATCGACAGAGAAATGCAAAAAATTGGGTTTAAGAAAATATTTCATGTTTAGTATTCTACTTAACTTAAGAGAACAATTGTTTGCGGAAGAAATTGCGAAAGACATTTGTACGGAATTAGTTTTTTGCTAATAATAAGTAATATACTCCGTTGCATGCGCTACATTGACCTAAATAGGTACTAAATTAGGTGTTTTCCGACTTTTGATTTGACTTGCATCGGCAATCGTTTGAGGTCGTCATGTGCAAAAATATATTCTGCAAAAATTATTTCCGCAAACAATTTCTTCCCTTAAGGTGTGTAACAACCTGTTGTTCCTAAATTTAAAAACAAGAAGCCGCTTAGCTTGAAGACTTCAGGGCGAGTCACGACGATACATCCACTCTCAACAATGCAAATAGTTTAAGGAATTTTTACGAGTATTAAAATCGCTGTTGTTTTGTTTTTGATTATATTTTGATAACAGATTCAGAAAGTTAATCTTTCAAGATGCGGTTATGAAATCTTTATGGTCGAAACTCTCTTACTTTTGTTTGAACAAACGAGGTGTTTATGTCCTACTCGTTTAACTCAAACAAAAATTACAAAACATTCACTGCAAACTATCTTGGTTATGTTAACAGAACAAATTTGTTTCAAACGTTGATATTTTCCCAAACTATTTCACCCAATCTCGTTTCTATGTGACAAATTGGTGAAAATAAACACAAAAATGATATGCATTTAAGCTAAACTCAAAATAAATAATTAGTGTGTAACAATTCACGCAATAAAAACGAGTTTGGACTTAATATATTGACAAAACATTAGGGCCTAAACTGAAATTTGGGTAATGTGTAAATGTGTGAGTTTGTTCTTAAACTTGAACTGTGAAAGTGGAAGGAAAGTTCAAAACGCAAGAACAGGCTTTGTACTGTTTTGTTATATTCTTGTGAATCCAAAAAATAATTTACAAAAGTTAATTCATCTATAAATAAATTCCACCAACTTAAAGTAGCTGGTGAGTATAATTCAGCGACAGTATTATTTAGCGGAATAAAGCTATAGAGAGTTTTGTACAGTATGAAGAAACTTTCCATGAAAACGTGCCAAACATAATTTCCGGATTAGATGAATTTCTAAATCTTCCTTCTAGCACTCTGATAACATGGAGTTTCGAAATTTCCGAGTTTGAAAACCGAGTTACGAAACCGAGTTACGTCATTAACCGAAAATTGTTTATTTTTTATTTTTCTCGAGTTACTAACTCGGAAATTTTATTCTTGTTAAATTTTCCCGAGTTACTAACTCGAAAACTTTTCCGATAAAATTTCCGAGTTAGTAACTTGAGAAAAATAAAAAATTAACAATTTTTGAGTTACTTACTCGGTTTATGACATCATAATGCGTAACTCGGTTTTGTAACTCGGGAATTCCAAACCTCCGATAACATGAACTTAACCAACAGTAAACTGTTCAAAAATATCAAAACATTTCAATTTTGTTCAAAACAATGCCAATGCCAATGAGAAGACACACCTGCGGGCACATTGCCTAACTTTCCATTTAAAACGTTAACATGTTGTTTGTTTTTGCTGTCACTTCTCATATAGCGACCAAAAATATGAAGAATGATAAACAATCCACGCAAACAAATCAAAGATCTCGTTAGCGGGATTCGGAAAAATCATGTTTCGTTTACACGAAATTATTTTTCTATGGTTGTAGGGAATAATATACAACCTAGTAGAATTTTTCCCTACAAAGTCATTAGAAACTTCACATCAACACTTGAAATAAGCGTGCAAAGTAATGATGTTTCTTTTGATACAAGAAAAGGCATTAAATCTCTAAAGTAATTTTTGAATATTTTAAGTCTCACAAGTAATTAATTTTTTTCGTGTAACAGGCTCATCGGTTTTACAAATCTCCCTAACAGTGAATTTCTTTTGAGAGTTATATTGTTCTCATCAATGTGGATCAATCCGAAAGGAAGGTCATGCATAAGCTGATGCGCCTTTGCAAATAAATCAAGAGAATCATTCCAATCTGAAATTTTCGTTTCAGCTAAGCAGACCAATAGTTTTTCACGATAACATTTCAATTTTGCGTTTAAAACTATGTTTACACTATGCACTTCGGTTTCATTCTGAAATGGCGAAAGCCATCCAAATACTCATTTGGAAGTGCTAAAAATCTAACCAAAAATCAAATTAAAAGTCTTTGGCTTATGAATAGTACAATTTCATTAAACAATTTCATATTAACGGTCTTTTCCTTAAGGAGTTCAAAATACGACGAATCCGAGCGCATATACGAATACGGTGAACTGAAATCTAGAAATGATAGCTTCACATTTACTGTAAATTTTGTTAATTTTCTGATCGACATGAAAGTCGACTTTGTTAGTGATCTTCAGTTAATGTCGTTGTGTATGGCGCGGCAAAAACCGATATAATACTTTGTGCATGATTTTAATACTATCTGTTTATTATAATATTGTTACTTGCGATTATGATATAACTCTGCTGGGTTATAAACACTCCAACCTTGTTGATAATAGTAAAATAATATAATAGTACTATTCCACATAATTATAATAGTAGCTTTGTGTGACGATACTTATGCATGTTTTTAATACTTCTGCAATTTTTCCGATTATAATACTTCGGTCTACTTGAAAGCCCTGGGTTTTATGTCGCGCATGATAGTCTGACTCGATAACCCAATCACAGAGGCGGATCGAGAATTTTGGGACACCTAGTCAAAAAATATCGGAACATTCATGTTTCCCGATTGATAACCGGATTTCCCGAAAAATGTCGTAGCGCTTCTCGAAAAAGTTTGTTGCCTAAACCTTACAATTCTTGTTGGGCTGGTGGCATTAGACATTTATGAGACTTTTAACGGGGTATTAAGGTGATCAGAAAAAAGAAGTCATTTTTTTATTAGTCTAATGTCCATGCAAAACAGAATATTTATTCACTTTGCCTACTGACTTAACTACATTGAAGACACCATGATGTTTGTTAGATACACATCAATCACTCATAGTCACTGTTTCTGCCAATATCAGGCTTCATCAGCATGCCTAGGTTCGCATATGGAACCAGACATGGACAGCAACATAGCACATTGATTTACACATTTAGGCAAAAAGAAATAACATGTCTAAAGCGAATTAAACAAAGTTAAAAAAAATTATATACATGTGTTAAAACTAAAATGATATACCCTTCATATTATATACAACATTTAAGAAAGTCATTTGATAAATGAGCTTTTATGAAAGCTAACACTTTATGGAAAACCTCCACACATCCATCGTACACATCCTACCATGCATTTGATAAAAACATTAACATAGTGTTGAAATTCAAATAAAAATGAGTAATGAATAACTTCGTATCCATAGATACAAAAGAAAATAAGAAAAGCTAAAATTAAAGAAACACAAGTAATCTTTTTTTCTGGTGATTAATTCAATTAAATTTCATCTTCCTTATCAAGTTTATCAGAACATAAATAAAAAAAGTCCATCTTTTGGCAGAAAACCTGGCAAAGATCTTAGATATTATACGCAAAAAATCCTTAGTGAATATATATATATACATGAATGACAAGCCATTTGACCTGTCAGCTGACTTAGTGTTGTGTAAAGCTGTCTTTGATTAAAATCCTTTTACACGTATGTGAATACACAAGATCTTACAAGTAACATTCCAAGGATTCTCAGAGCCATTTTGATACCATCAAACCCAGTATATTTTAAAATATAACACTCCCTGCAGGAGGTAGAGCATATTAGCCAAACAATGACTGGCCCCTAGCAGAATCAAGACGTCCACATAGAAAAATGGTATATATCTATTATGAGTATAAACAGTTTTGCTTTTCGGTGATATTCTTACTTACTTTGTTGAACCATTTGTCTTTCTTTGCTTCTTGACTAGAAGTGGCGTATTGATGAAAAGATTTTTTACCATCTACTGATGCCTTTTCATGATTTTTATTCTAAGAACAGGCACTTGAGCTGGGCCTTGACAGCTTGAAAAAGTAGATTCTTATTTTAAGTGTCATGTTAGGAAATTTATCAGCAAAGTGAACACAAGGTAAACAAAATCACTTAAAAGCCACTTAAAATTGTTTAGCCAATTAATGCAAAAACTACGACCATGAATGGTAAATGAATGTTACCATTTGACAAGGCACCACTTCTAGGATTTATGACTTGATTGAATAGAAATTTTAACTTATCGGTGCCACATATTCTGGGTAAATGGTACTAATTGGCCTACAGATGGTGGTGACAACCCAAGAATTGCCATAAAGCTTGACCAAGTCTTGTCATTAGTAAAACTTGAACCTCTTCTTTAACTAAATCTTCTGCAAGTTTACACGAGTCTAACGCAGAATGTGAAACCAATAAACCCATCAGATTTTTATAATTATAGAAGAAATTATCTTTCTCTTTTTTAAAATGCCTGTGGCTGTGCAAGGGTGCTTAACATAATAGGAACTGTTAAGAAATAATTCTAATGTCAAAATTCTTAATGAGTAAACCAAAGAATTATTACCTACCAAAGCAAGGGATACAGAACTAAATAAGCAGTCACCTGTCCGCTGGTGATCAAATTATCATAATAAAAATAAAGCCAATATCCTTTTATTTACTTGCACATGTCTTACGTACCATATTGAGTGAAACATTAATCTGATCAGTCATACTTGATGTACCAAACACATTATCAACAATGTCTTTCACATTATGAGAAAATAAACAAGCTTATAAACAATTTATATACACATGACTCATCACACAGTACATATTTGTATTTTATGTCATTTAAAACCGTCAATTGTAATATTTAATACTTACTGAAGTGTGATGAATTTCTTTTCAGATTGTAAGCGGTCTGGTATAAACTTTTCAGCAGTAAAATCATGAAGAACTAATCTCGACTTTAATTTTTCTTCAAAATCCTCTCCAGACGAATTATTGTTTTCAGTTTTTATTCTAAGTCTTCCCTTAATTTTTCAAACACCGACCTAAATTTGGTAATGTCGCCGTTACCCATCATTTGCTCTATGAAACTTTTGGATGCCATTTCTTTTGACTGAACAAACGTTTAGGATGATAATACCTTCGGCCGAACTCTTTCTTGTGAAATTATTACACAGAGAGGCCTTATGGGATGCAAGATAGTCAGAAACAGAGAGTTGTGGGATGCAAGATAGTCAGAAACAGAGAGTTATGGGATGCAAGATAGTCAAAATAAACCTTGGGTTCCCTCGGATTCCATTATTTTCACTGTTTGACATGTACCTTGGGTTTTATATGACTAAGTAAGAACTAGCCTGGTCCGTTTCCATAATCATAAAAGGAACAATTGTCCAAGACTGGAGAAAGCGCAGTTGTAAGCGACTTTTACGAAAGCCGTGAGAGAGCGGCGGAGAAGTGCGTACAAAAAGAAGAAGTACAAACATTTTGAGTTTTTCACCTAGTCACACTGACTAGGTTGACTAAGTCTCGGTCCGCCTCTGAATCACTCTGAAAAAACGTGCTGCGGCAAATGTTGATCTAAACGGAATTATTAAAATGGCGCATCGCAAGGAAGCAGAGCAAGAATTAGTGGACTCTTTACATTCGCTAGTTGCTGCAGCTAAGCGAAATGTGCCGGAAGTAGAGAGTCGTGTGCATCATTTGAAGAAATAGTTGAACAGTCACTTCGAAGAAGTCACTTCTTTAACGGCATTAGAAGTTTGGGGTGGAAAATGGAACTCAACAAGTACACGAAAGGCTACTCAATTTAAAAAGCTTAAATTAACTGAATCACTGAAAGATCTTTTCGGTTTCCCGCACTAACATCTGATCAACATCAACCAACTGAATTATCGAGTCTGACCTTGTCACGTGACAGACTATGTAGACCAAAGTTTTAAAATTAAAAAAGTGTTGAAGTTGATAAAGTATTATAAAAATTATATATGATAGTAATAAAACTATGAAAATGTTTAACAATACTGAAGGTTAGTTTAAAATCACAAAAGATAGTATTATAATGTAAATAGGAAGTTTTAAAATCGCAAGTAATAGTAATATAATAACCAGATAGTATGGGAATCGTGCACAAAGTATTAAATCGGCTTTTGGCGCGAGATAGTTGTGTGTGTTCTGTCGTTAAATTCGATGATTAAACATTTTTAGTTGTCGAGAATGATATTTGGAAGAAATTAACTTAAGTTCATAGCCCGAACTAAAAATCAAAATTTTAAAAAAAAGATTTCAAGTGCTTAATGTCCGTTAAAAGAAAGCCCTTACCTAATTTTCCTAAGAACTAAAAACAAAAAGTGACTTGATAAGGAGCATTTAACTTTGTAGCATACACCAATTATCGAGAAAAAAACATATCTTGATCTTTATGTGTCGCGGTTTCTTACGGACAGGGAAAATTGCAGAGCATAGACGCTTTCCCACTTTTTAAATTCATTCCCTTTATCTGTTATGCTTTTTTCTGTTAATACACCTTTTCATCATTATTACACACTAAACTAGCTAATAAAAACATTTCGTAAAACATTTTCCCCTCACTTTTCTTTGTAACATGTGCAAAGGTGTCAAACCAATGTTGTTGTTGACTTTCATGACGAACAACTCAAAAAGCAAACATACACGTCACGAAAGTCGTTTAATCATCAGGGCTCTTGAGTTGTGGAGTTCTGTTCAAAAAGTATTTGTTGATATAAGAGGTTTTGGCCTTAATATTTGCTAATATGGAAGGACAGTAGCAATCAGAAGTTTCGAGAAAAACGAGGTAGAAGAAAAAGACGAGCAACGACCTCATCAGCTACAAACTGTAATCTGACAACAATCGACTATATCAGCATGGTCTCCTTTCATAATGGCTTTTTATTGAAATTATCACTTCCGATACTGGTGCTTTCTTCGTCTTCGTCAGATGCAAGAGGTACAAAATCTTACATCTGAAGCTTTTCTGTATCGTTAACAAAGTCGATTGATTCTGAATCAGACAAGTTTACTTTGTTTTCATTTTTTTTTAATGTCAACAAAAGTATTTAAATGGCATGATCAAAGTATATCAGCTTACTCGTTCAGTACGCAGCTTCTGCTTCGAACGATGTGATGTCGAACTCAAATTTGATCTCAGGTTTTTCAAAGTTGCGCGACCCGGTGAGATATAAACAAACAGAAAATAGCAAATTACAGCCTCGTTTCGGGAAAATACTCTCCAACAAACATAATAAATGTAAATATATCTTTTATTAGTCTTTACAACCGTTGTAAAGTTATAACCTTGTCTCTGAAGCTTTTTTAGACAATTTAGCTATAATGGTTTTTGAGACAAAATCGCCGCTGGTGGTTTTACATAAATATACAAACATATACATATAAAGTCTTACTTAATCGTGTTTACTTTTTCTCATATTAGGAGCCATGTACAAACAGCGAAGACTTTCCTTCTTGGTTGGTAAAGGCATTGCCAATAAACATGCAAGGTCCAGAGTTACAAGAAGTTGGCAGATGGACTGAGATACGTGTGTTTGTTTCGTCAACTTTCGTTGACACTCATGCGGAAAGAGATATATTGATGAAGCATGTAATCCCAAATATCAATCGAAAATTATCCAAGCGCTTTATTCGCATAATTCCAGTTGATTTGCGTTGGGGTGTTCTCGCTGAAGAAAGCAAAGATTGTAAGGCCATTCAGAAAACCTGTTTGAACCAAATTGATAAATGTAGGAGATCAACAACAAAGACACCTTGGTTTATTGGCATACGAACACAGCGGTATGGTTGGATTCAAGATGAATTAATGCCAAGTCATTGCTTTGAAAACCCAGAGTTTTATTCGTGGATCGATACATGGGAGAAACATACCAGCATTACATCTCTTGAATGCATGCATGCTGCACAATTCCCAAAGGAGATGTTACAGTATCCAACAGTTTTTTTCTATCAAAGGGAGCTTGAAAATCCTGAAGATATTGAGGATGACTTGAAATGGCTATTTGAGTTTGAATACCTGCCACCTGATACCAATCTTAATCCTAAGCTTCGCTATCAATACGTAATGACAGAAGAGGCACAGAGCTACAAGGCGGACCAAGACAATTTGAATCGTGTGTTGCAAAATTTGCCGCATACAAAGTATTCAAAATACAAATGTCATTATAACAAAGGCAGAGCTCGCTACACTTGCAAAAGAGAAAATGCTAAAAGTTTTGGTGTTGCGTTTGTGGATGGTCTGGAAGAATTTGAAAACGAAATTGAAGCTGATCTTCTGAAAGCTGTAGAAATGAATTTTCAAATTCCTGTTGCCGAAGAGGAATATCCCTTTCGACTCAAAAGCATACAACATGAAAATAGCATAAAGGAAAAGGCGTCGATTTTTGTTGGAAGATCACTGTTACTCGAAACTGGATTAGCTCATTGTTGTAACAAATCATCAGATTACGATCACAATGTGATGATAATTCATGGTGACCCAGGATGTGGAAAGTCTGGATTGTTATCAGCCATTTCACAAAGATGCCTATCAGAATTACCAAAGGATGGAGATTTTGTATTCACACATTTGGTTGATTCGTGCCCTGGTTCAAACAAACTGGAGAACATGCTGATACGGCTGCAACTGAGTTTACGAGATTTTCGCATAAATCAAGGTGAAGATGAGTTACCATTAGAGTATTCAACCAATATCAACGAGTTGAGAAAGGATCACCATCTATTGCTAGAAGAAAGTGCAAGTAAATACCCAGAGAAGTTGTTTGTTGTAATCGTTGACGCCGTGAATCAGTTTCATGAACCACTGCAAGCGTGGACAATGTGGTGGTTGCCACGACAGTCATGCCCAAGAAATGTTCGATTCATGATAACTACTTTAAATAATGAGAACAACACGTTTGAAAATGCTTGTAAAGCATCTCACAATGCTGTGTGTGTTCCAGTAAAAGAAATGAGTGATGAAGACCTTCAAGAGATGGTTACTGCTGTTTTGGCGAGATTCAACAAGAAGTTAACTGTTACTGATGACCCACTTTTAGGTAATCAGATGAAACTTCTGCTTTCAAAGAACAAGTTACCTCTCTACATCACTGCTGCATGCGAAGCACTACGAAAATTTGGAATTTTTGAAGGTGTTTCCAAATATATCGCCAAACTTCCAACACGTGTCGTTGACCTGTTTTCGTTTCTCATGGATGAGTGGTGTGAAGATTATGGAAAAGAAATCATCGAAGATATAACTGGATTCCTTTACGTTTCAAAAGATGGCTTACTGGAAAATGAAATTAATGATATTTTACGTTTCAAGGAAAATGAAATAAAAGGTCCTGATGGATTACTTTATCAAAGTTCTTTCAGTCGACTCTATGATTCTATATGCAGCTTCTTTTCTTCTGGTGGTGGTGGCTTTTTGCGCTTTTTCCACGATCAACTGAAGTTCGCCGTAAAGAGAAAACATGTTGAAAACGACGAAATCCAGCGAAAGTTTCATCACTGGCTTGCTCTGTTTTATCAATCAGTGATAGGAAAACAGACGCAATTGAAACCCACCGCAGAACCATGTGCCTATTACGAACATGCCCTTCAACAAATTGTCTACCATCAGTTGCAATCCACTCCGCCTGGGGAACCACTATCTATTTTAATGCATACACTTCGAAATATTTATTTCGTGCGAGAGCGTGTGCTAAACAACCAAACATACGATTTGAACCAAGAATACATGGATGCCATTCAAAGAAGCTGCAAGCAAGACGAGATTTTAGCATTAAGAGAATGGGCTAAGTTTGTACAGTTTTATGAACATGCCATTTGTGAATTTCCGGAATATTGCTGCAACATGGCAGTGAATCTTAGTGTATCAGCTCCTGTTAGATGTGATACAGAGCAGTTGGAACCACCAGAATGTAATTCGCCATATCCATTTAAGTGGATAAACAGTCCAGATATGTCAGATCCGAAGTTGGTGACTTACTCTTATGGTGGAACAGAATGGAATACAATAATAAATGATTGTGTTGCAAGCACACCTGAAGGCGATATATGCTGCAGTGTAGATGGTGAGAAAGCAGTGGTATTTGATCAGAGCAGTGGTGAGATTTTACATGAGATGGAGGTCGATGGTTACTCATTAGCACTATCCGCAAACTTTGAAACAGTTTGGATTGGACATGGGAGCGGACATCTATCTCTTTGGGATGTCAAAACAGGCACATTAGTTACACAGTTGGAAGATCAGTTGAATGATTGCGTTGTTTGGCTAGAACTAGTGGACAACATTCTCGTTTGTGGAACAGGATTTTGGAAAGAAAAATTACTCAACTGTCTGCAGTACGAAGGGATTTCCGATATTGCTATATTCGATGTTGAAAAGAAAAGCATTCTAAAACAATGGAGCACAGGATCACCAGGATGCTGCTTTTGTTATCATAAAGTGCAAAAACTGATATTCTCTGGTCATAGAGGATTTATACAAGGCTGGGATTTAGATGGAGATCTACAGCTGACTCTATCTGATGCTGGTCAGTGTGTGTTATCATTATCGCCACATCCGTTTAAAGAATTGCTTTTATCAGGATCTGTTGATTCCATTATCAGGCAATGGTCAGTCACCAATAAAATGCTGTCTTTTTCATTTTTGGATTCGACTGAAGATGATTGGGATTATGCAGGTAACCTCAGTGTGCAGTATGACGCGGTTGGAGAGCGTGTTCTATGTACGGAAACGTTTGGGTGCAGCTTGAGAATATATACTTTGAACGGAGTACTTCAAGAAGAGTTGCAAGGCCATCTTGGACATATCAAGAAAATATCTCTCGTGCCAGGTGGGTGTACATACCGTTAATCTTCCCAAAACAACTTGAAAATCAATGCTGATACATTGCTTTGATTTTTCTGGACTTTGCAGGAAGCGATTTGGTTCTATCAGGGAATAATGGAGGTCAGTTAATATTATGGAAATTGCCACCTTTGGATTTGAATAACGTAAAGGAAGGAACGCATGTAAAGGAGACGGTGAGTAATGACAGCTAGCCTGCCTTTATAGAATCTTCCAAACTTTTGCTTATAACAACACCACATAAAAATGTATTAAAATCTCCCTTTAATTCTATAGATCAAATGGTGTGAGTTTATGCCGAATGGGAAAGGATATTTGACTTTATCCAACGACTATCTACGCATATGGGACGTCAGCAACCATACAATGACAAATTCGATAAAGCTGGACCGTGCTAGAAATTTGAGATCTCTCCTTGTAGGTGCCCAATCAATGCTTTATTTTGGTATCTTTGGCGCACTCCATCCATCAGGACAGTATGTTTGTATTGGCACAAAAATGACTGCTACCTGGTTTAAACTCCCAGAGCTACGACTTACTCATTCATTCAAAGGTATCGCTTAAACCTGCACGTTTGTTGAACAATCAGTGTGTAGGAGTGTATTTGTTTTGAAATAAACACACTGTTTAATACAAATGATCGTTTGTGCAGTAAATTTTGAAGATTCTACCCATATTATGCTGTTCCTATGTGTCAAGCAGATGAAAAAAATACTTACCTTTTCTAATTCAAATCCTTTTAGCGCTCGATGAACAAACAGTGTCAGACTCAGTTGAAGAGAAGGACAACGAGTGCCATATCTTTGGAATGAAAATTTCACCGGATGGATCAAAACTTTTGATTTTGGAATTTAGAAAACACAATCCATCAGACGGTGGAGCGCTAGTATTTGACATTAATGATATAAAGAAACCCATTACAAATCTGATATACAGGTAGATTTAAACTCAATGAACAAATAAGAGAAGAGCTGTCTGACTATCGAAAATGTGATGCCAAACATTTCTTAACATACATACTATGAAACCACAACAAAAATCTAATTTTCACGAACAGTAGTAGGTTAAGTGTTTTAATACAGTATTTTCGCTTTTCTGCTATACCGAAGAATTTTAACAATTTAGTCAGTACACGTTTGTGCATTATTGGAAACACTGACCGGAAAACATTTATTTTGCTTACCATTTCTTCCTATTTTTAGGGGACACGTAGAGCATGGTGGATGCATATTAATGTATTGTGATATTCATCCAGATAACATCCGAGCAATAACCACCGGTTTTGGACTAACAGTAGTTTGGAGTATCATTACTGGGGAAACATTCCTTCATATAAAACATTGTGGAAATACACTCGTCAAATTCTTTCACAAAACAAACAGATTTTTCTTTGGTAACATTAAAGCAGTGGCAGGACAATTCCTCCCTGGAAATGCCAACCCTACACTCATTCAGGGGAGGGTGTTGTCCTGGAGCCCATAAAAACTATGCAAATTTCAATTCCAACAGTGTCAGATATAATATTTTTGATGTGTGTTTTCACTTTTAGATGAAAAATGGACGTTGGGAATACGTGAGTTAGCTGAAGAAAGCGACATTGTTCACCTACCTGTTCAAAAAAATCACTTAGGAAAAAAAGTGGCTTGTTTATACCACAATGAATCAATGATGGTAACGGGCTCACCAGATGGCGAGATTCGCGTGTTCGATGCCATATCGGGGGAGTGTCTTTATTCATTCTTCCATTCACAAGCCTTAACGTACACAGCAATTGCTATCCATCCGTCGGATGATTTGATCATCGCAGCAAATCAAAATGGACTTGTGTATGCTTTGAAGCCTGTACAAAAATTCATACAATGATAGTGTGTGTGTGCATAATGATCTCATGTCCTTTTTTTAAATTTGGTCTCAATTGTTATGTTTCAAATTTTAGGAGTCAGACAATTCTTCCCCTGGAAAATTGCCTACGGATGATTGCTCCCAGTAAATAGACCTTTCCCGAATTTCTGTTTAAAGGCCGTGTTATAGCCTAGCCACTAAGTTTCGCCTCTTTTTCAAACTCTTAATTACTTCTAATTATTCCACTGGGGAACTGAAAGAACGAGTAACTATTACTTACATTATGCAATTAGAAAAACAATGAAAAACGTAGAAACGAGGTTAAACTTGATAACTAAGCATTAACTCGGCATTTAAACAGAAATTCGGGAAAGGTGTATTGCCCCCGTCAACAGTACTCCTCAGATAGTTGCCCCCAGGACAATTGACATCGTCCAATGTAGGGTAAGGTTTAGGCTAGGGGCGAGGTTAAGGGCTACCTACATGTTGTCGATTATTTGGGGGGTAATTGTCCGGGGGAGAACGCTCATCCGGAGGGAAACTTTTCCAAGGAGAATTGTTCTGAAACCCAAATTTTAAAACGTATGAATAATGAATGGTGGAATGAAATAAACGAAACAATTACTGTATAATGACCTTGTATTACATATGTGCTAACATTTTTCTTGGCACATTTTAACAGTTCGTAATTTGTTTCTGATTTTATACTCTGTCGCCAAAATTTTGTAGAACTGATTGAACAACAAAAACATTGGAAACTATTTTTATGTTACTTTGTTATTTTTAGACTTTACATTTGTTGATTTAAATTTGTTTATGAACGTTTGAATTACAAAAATGTTGTTATTGGTTTTCTGTGAGCAACTTCATATTTCATAATTCATGTAACAACTTTTTGTTGCAAGTAAGAGAAAATAAACTTGCCAAATAAAGTTACTTTCAGAGGCATGATTTTGATCAAGTTTTGTTTGGTTGCTGTTCAAGTGCATTTGCGTAAGATTTTTATTTACTCGAATTTATTATTTTCAGATTATATTGACATTACACACACACGCAAACGAAAAGCTCTGATGTCTGCAGATCTAATTGGAAGTTTCTTATTCAACGATTTCAACTAAATTAAACCATACAATTTTTTTGGGAAAGGAATTTTATATCGGATCTTATTAAGTTTCTGTTGTACAATCAGAAAAAAAACATAACACTTCGTTTTTTTTACAAATCAGTTATCATCAATTTCCTATATCTTGTTTGTTTGTACATAGCTTAGTTTCAATAGGTTAGTTAATTGGCCAGCGACACAACGTGGATCATCATTCATTTACCCGCTTCAGTCAGTCCGTCAGTCAGTCCGTGTGTAAGATTGCAGTTCTTGGCGCTCTGCTTAAACACCCATTTTTGTTAGCTTCCATTTTTTTCAGTTCAAAATAAGAAAGTTCAAAGCACGACATTTATTTTTGTAAGATATAATTCCTAGTTTGTAAATAACTATATATATGGCAATGTAAAAAGGTTCACTTCACACAGATGAATAAATGAATTCATTTCAATGCGCCCCCGCGCCACCCTTAATTATAACGTAGTGCATCTTGGGAGCGAAACACTTCTAAAACGTTATGTCAACAGAACCAAAAATTATTCGAATTAGTTTTACCATTACGTACAGATGCAATAATATACCAACAACATAACTTAAATATTGAAGCATACTGAATTAAGACATTTACAACTGTGATCCCAATAAGGGAGAGAAACTTCAGGCAAGTTGCATAAATTATTCATATATCCATGATTCAAATCATGTTTTCTTTTGTTGAAATACTAAAAAATGGAAGACTTGGTGCTTCTTGATGAATTGTTCTATCCTAATCCTATTCTTGTGATAACACTTCCATTTTGCAGTTTTATAGTGAAATTTTGATAAACTAAACGGTATGTGTGGTATCACTAGTCCTTAAAATATTGATGTTTTTCTATATCAGTATGAAAGTAATCCTCATGGAGAGAGTTCACCATCAAATTAACCATCCATATGCAGAACACCCGACGAATTCCCTCTGCAACTTAAATAGCTTGATCCCTGAAATGCCGAAGCCAGTACTAAGCAGAGAGCTATAAGATGAGAAAAGGAAGAAGAGTTATAAAGACAGAACAAGATGACGGTTAACCTTTGATTTAAAAGCCTGTAGATCATACTCAGCAGGAAAACAACTATGATGGAGAGAATTCCAAAGCGAGCAGCCCGGGGGAAAAAGCTAGACGAATAAAAGTTCTTACGGCATGTTGGGACCTGAAAAGTTAAGGGATGGGAAAAGAGAAAGACTTAGGAGAAGGAGTCAGTTGATGCAAGTTATCCGAACAATGCCCATGAAAGTATTTATAGAAAAGAGACAGGTAAGCAACGTTTCTCCGATGTGAGAGGGGATGAAGATTAGGACAAAGATCAGGGCCAACTAAATTAGCTAAGCGCTTCTGAATTCGATCGAGAAGATAAAGGTAATGAGCAGGTGCAGCAGTACTCAAGACAAGGACAAATAGATAAAGATATAAATGACAGATTCAGCCGAAAGTATGTGAGGGCCTTGAAAAAGTGAGCCAACCTTTATAGCAGAAGATTTAGCAATGGACTCGATGTAAGAACTCCATGTGAAATTCTTTGAAAATGTTAAACTTAAAAGACAAATATGAGATGACTCTGCAAGCTCACTTCCGTTCATAAGAACAGAAGTAATTACATGGTCCCGGAAGCGATTAATTGAGAGAAACTTAGTTTTCAAAGCATTGAAGGAAACCAACCATTTCTGACCCCATTCAGCTACTGTCCTAAGATCGTCCTCCAACTCAGCAGCCATTTCAATCTTATCAGCCAAGTCCTTAGTCCTTTCAGGACATGAGTAAAGAGTAGTGTCGTCAGCGTAAATAGCAAGTTTACTGAGAATACAATCGGGAAGGTCGTTGATGAAAATGAGAAAGAGGGTCGGACCAAGAACAGAACCTTGAATTAATAGGGTAAGAAGAACACAAATGACCATCGAGAACCACCATACTACTCCTGCCGCTAAGAAGGGACTTTATAACATTCAAGAGTAAACCAGAAATACCCAAGGACTTCACCTTGTGAAGAAGGCTACGATGTCAAACCTAGTCGAATGCCTTAGAGTGAATGCCACTCTAATTAATAGCACATTTGGTTTTTTTTCTGTCCGCACTCTGCATCAGTTATATTTACAAAAATTATCACCATTTTTTTCAGATTTCTTTTTAACCATGGAACATTTCCCATAAATTTTAATGAACTGGACTTGATGTTTCTAGTGGTGGTTAAGTGAAAATTGACTTACCCCCACCCACCTCGAAATAGAGATTGTTTTTCCCTTTAGTATACCGTAATTATTCCAATTTAGTGCGTCCTCTAATTAATGCGAATTAATGCCTTTCTTTGAAAATTGAACAATTTTTTTTCCTCTTATTGTTAGTGCGGTTGGAATGTGGGCAATTTTCAGTTTTCCTTTTATTTAGTGCGGAAAGGGTCAAAATTTCCTCAGGTTGACATTTTTCCAGTGAAAAGGAAAATAAAATCGACACCTTTATAAGTTTCTTTTTTATCATCTTTTTTCGTATCAGAAGCTTTACAAAATAAATGTATCTTCTTCTTCTTCGTTTTCATCATTTTGGAGATTTGTGCATGCATTCTCCATATAGCTTGCGTAAAATGCACCATCTCTGAACCGGTTTTTGTCTGTGGTTGTAACACCACAGACATCAAAGGATCGTTTTACCATTTCCACGTCAGATGAAATGGCGTTGTAAGCTTTCTCCACACAATCAATCATATGTTAGCAACTAGGTGGAGGAATCTGATCGTGCTTTTCATCTATCTTTACCGCAAACATACTCAACCCAACATTTTCTTGGAATCGCCTTAAACGGCTTATTTATGCATACGTCCATAGGTTGATATTTAGATGTACAACCCACCGGAATCATCAAAATATATGACGTATTTTTCTACAAGCTTCACCTCTATTCCGCCGGTTTTATGGGCTGAGAAAGCATCAAATGTTACCAACGAATTCTCGAAATCAAGTTTCTCTGACATTGTTTTAACCAAATCTCTTCCAGCCAAACGTGCATTAGCGGCTCATCCATCCATCACTTAGCTAGTGTTCTGACAATAAAACCATCAGGAACACGCGAAGCTTTTCGATTGTTTTTGTTGTTTTCCCTTTGAAGATAATGATGGGAGCCCTCTAAAGGCTGAGATTTTATTTTATTTTATTTTTGTCATTTACGGTACAAAATTTAGCCACTTAAGTTGATAGAAAGGAAAGTTTACTTACGTTATTATCTTAACGTAAGCTTGTGAGAACTTAAAAGCTGGAAAGTAAAATTTGAAGCTGAAATAAAGTCCATTAAACTATTTGTAGCAGTTGCAGTTGTTCTTGCCCATATAATTTCTTAGGAATTTGCCTTTATGGTCTGAACGGAGTGTAGGTCGAACTAGATGAAATCTGCGAGGTCAGGTTTTTCTGGTCATCATTCGATGACGTACCTAATAGCGTTGACGTAAGGTGTGGGTGTGGTTGCAAGTGATATTGTTATGCGTCTTTGTTTTGGGCGAATAAATTTATATTTTCGATTTGCATGTCCATCAACCAAATTCCGTATTCTTTCTAATTAGCACTCCTCTCCAATAAGTGCTCTTCTCTAGCAAGCGTCCCCCTCCAGTCAAAAATATTTTTATAAGCGCCCCTCTCCAATAAGTGCAAGGGCGCTTATTAGAGTGACTTAACATTAACTCAGAAATTAATAAGCACGAGAGTGGTAATAAGAACTTTGAACGAAAAGCGAAAATTCTATGATAGAAACAGAAGACTATGTTATTGTGATGTGTAAATTTAAGTTACTAGTTAGTAGCTGAAGCTAAAATGCCCACCACAAGCTTCAGCCTGTCTCAAAAAAATCATAATTTTCAGGGATTATAGATTAGAGAATAGAGCATTTATAGAGTATTATTATATTATGAAAAAAAATAAAATTATTTTTGAATGAAGATTTGTAAACAGATCGAAAATATTACTCAAATCTACGCTCTTTTGTTTCATTTAACAATGGATTTTGACGTTTGAAGTGTGTTTTAAAAAGTACACGCCTACACTATACATGCCTCATGGCTTGAATAATTTCCGGTACTCGTCGGTTATTCCTCCACCAGAAAAAAATGTATTCCTATATTGTAAATAATGTATCTCTTAATACCAAATAATGAATGCTACTGAGATGGCCAGTATGTAACAATGTTAGCTAATACGAGGTCAAACATGTCTAGGTTCTTGTGTCTTTGCCTCCACATTTATTCACACAAATATGATTCTAGCATCTGGCGATGTGTACCATTATGTCGTTTCTTTCTTTCTTTTGCTGATTTCCACGGCCGTTCTACATTCTGGATGTGTGCCCCCGTTTGAGGGTCTACAAAATTAAGACTGTGGTTAACCGTAAGGTGGTTAAACCCCATACTCTGTATTGCTGCGATGCCACCATAGGCCCTCCACATGTCATAATTGCAGTTCCTGGTCTTATTGATGCTTCGATAATCGGCAGTGAAGTAGCAGCGCTACGATCATAAGCCACATTCCTGACATCAACCAGCCTGTTACACGAAAAAATATAATTACTGATGAGAGTAAATAATTACTTTTGAGATGTAAAACTTTACTTGTATCAAAAGAAACATCATTACTTTGCACGTTTTTTTTCGAATGTTCACGTGAACTTTCTAATGACTTTGGGACATATTCAAGAGCAACTCTACCAAGTAATATAAACGTCCCTACAGATACATAGTGAATTTAGTTTCGTGTAAACAAACCATGATTTTCCGGAATGTGGCTAATGCACAGTATACATAAAACTTTCTTGCGTCTACCGACACCATCCACCAAACACCCATTGTTGTGGCAACAGCCGACCTTGGTGATTTTTCCGTTTTGTAAAAAGAGACCCGTCCACTTCAACAGTCATACCAGGTCCACCATTTAACATTGGATTCGCAAGAAGGTCTGCTGCACATATCTCTCGTAGATAGTTATTATAATCGATGATAGCATCCTTTTTTATACCGAGTTCTGCCTCTACAAAGTTTATACTTGTGTACTGTTTTGACCTATAATATATAAACAGTATTATATCTCTAAAGGCCAGTTTGGAGCCCTGCAACCAAGTGTCTTTTCTTAATGGGACTTCTGTTCGACAATTACGAGAACTACACCTCCATCTATCACCTTTCTCCCATAGCTGAAGAGTCATGTCATGAACGTTTGCGCATACTGTAGGATTATGCAAAATCCCCCGTAATTGTAAAAATTGGACACTTGATTCTTTGTCATGAACAATATTTGAAAGTGTTAACAAATTCATTTCACTTACTTCTTCACAGGCAACAACAACAAATTGATATATTAAATTGCGAATGAAAAAAATCATTGTAAGACCCAGACAATGTCTAAACAAAAAGAAAGCTTTTTCCTTGCTCTTTCAATTAATTAATTTGCATTTTCTTTCCTTTCGAGTGAGGCCAGGTGAGCTGTTATATGTATATAGATATTTTTGACATATTGCTTTGGTGGGGGAATAACCTAATTTTCTCTTCAGCCATGGAAGAAACCGCTCCACGCTAATTTTCAAAATATCTGAATGAATTTATCCATTCTTTTCTTGTTTGAAATGCTTATATACAGAATAGGTCCAACAATTTGCAAAATTTAAATTATTGTTAATAAGAAGCTGAAAAGCATATTTGGTAGAAAAATCGCTTGAAAAAAGTTATATGGTTGACGACTCCCGCAATTGTATGTATCAACACTATTAAGGTCTATTACAACCAAATGATTAAGTCAAACTTGTATACAAATTGAAGGCATATGCCTATTTATGTCTAGAATAGAAAAAGTGACTGAAAAATTCAAAATAAGCTAGCACTTTCCACTTCTTTGAACAATCTTTAAAAATTTGGCACAAATTGGGAGCAAATTACAAATTTGGCAACAAGCATACAATATATAATATAAATTTACTAAAATCAGCAAATTTTCATTTCACCAGTAGGAGCTTATCAATAATACATTATGAACAACAAGATGAAACATTTAATTAACTTAATCGCAACTACCTTTCAATTTACTATAGCTTAGGGATTGTTCACAAATGACGTCAACCATTTTTTCAAGATTTTTGACCCCCCTCCCCCCTCTGTCAACCTGCGTCAACTTTGCGTTGCCCCCTCCCCCTCAGTTGACGTCATCGTTTGAGAAGACCCCCCCTCCCCCCCAACCCCCCCATCATGGACCACATCAAGATCACATTCAGTGTTAACATTTTCATAAGAAACCTTTCCGTAATTAGAAAAATCAAGGTTCTGCAAAACTGTATGGGTTGACGTCAACTAGTATCACATCCCCCCCGTCAACCAGCGTCAACTTTAGCATAACCCCCCTCCCCCCTAACAGTTGACGTCATTTGTGAACAGTCCCTTATCCCTTATCCACATTTCGTGGCCAGAAAAAAACTTTGCATTGTATTGCACATGATGTTTATACTTCTTTCAGTGTGTAGACACAGTCTAGATCAATTCATTCCCAAATTTTAGAAAATTGTCCTTCCTATGCCAGTTGTCTACGTTTTTTCGATATCCTCAAATGTCAGTGCTCTTTTGATGACAGTTGATACAAATACCTATCACCATGCATTATGAACATATTCTTAGTTAATATAGCGCTGTCAATATGTGCAAAAAACAACAAAACATTATCTTTATAAAGTTTTGCATCAGTTCTTTCAAAAGTCGAAAAAACTTTCTTTCAATTGAGATGACCACGTTTCATGCATTTATTAGAAAATTTTGTGCTTTTATTGATTACATATTTTTCCCGTAATTTTGATATTACGATGCATTACTTGATGGATGCTGAAAGTTTTTTCATACATAGGATAGTTTTACTTGTTATGAAACCTTCATTTTCTTCTTTCGAAAGTGCCCTTTTCCAATTAGCGCTTCTCTCTAATGAGGGCCCCCTAATTTCCCAGTGGGCACAGGTCGTCCAGTGGACGTACTAATTTCGTCCTAACGTCAACGTACGCTCGAAGACGTCCAACGGACGTCTATTTTAGTCCACGGTCATCAGTAGACGTCCTTTCGACGTCTGAGTTTGTCTTCTATTTTTAATCTAGATCTTAAAATTTAAGTTTAAAACTGGATCGACAGTTGTACTCAAATCACTTGCTACAAACATCATCTTGTACAGTTGACTCTAATATCTAAACAACACTCTATCTCGAACTTCTCCCTATCTCGAACGAAGATCTCGGTCATTTGTGTGCTCTCTAACCAATTTTTTAACTCTTTATCTCGAACAAATTTGCTGGTCTCTTGCGAGTTCAAGATGAGAGAGTTCAGTTTTTGTTGGCTCAGTTTGATTATGTAGAATATCGGCGTGAACACTCCACGCATGGCGCGAAAACTAAAATAAAATACGGGGGTCAGAATACTAAATATGGTCATATAACTTGACTTTAAACGTGATTAATATCGTGTTTTATCGTGCACAAATTTTACCTATTTTGTTTATTTGAAATTTTTTCAATTAAATTCAATACCTAATGAAAAAATAGTTTTGTAAATACACCCCCGTCTAGTTTTGACGTTCGATATAAAAAAAGTTCTATCAACATTTTACCATCAAGATTCTACAGTTACATCAGAAGAAAACATTGGATATGCGAACTGATATACGAACTGTCAACAATTATTACAACATACACCATATAATGTAAGTAAAATTCTTTTTAAACATGTTTGAACATAGTATTATGTGCTGTAAGTAAAAGTTCTGTGTTTAAATATTTTTAGAATAGTCTCCGTTTGCTTGCTTTTTGCACTACAAAAAATTTACAGAGTATGACAAACTGTCCTCTCAAAAGATTTTAAAAGATTTAAACTTTGCACCTCAGTAAAACCATATCAAAAATATTTAAATTAATAAATAATATGATTTTGGGCAACACACCTGTACACATATTGATATATTGAAGTAATCATTAAACACATGTAACAAAAATCTAACATTTTCAAATACATCTTTTAGGAAATGGTATGTCAAAGTTATTTTGGATAAGCTTGCTCCAACCAAATGTGTCATCCAATATTACTGAGTTGATAGAATTAATGGAACGGTATACTAGTCTCGTAAAAGTCCAAAGCCAATAGCTTACTGTCTCTCTCACTGGTCAACTGTATCTGAAGACTTGCGACAATATGAGCTTTTGGAAACTCTCCTGGAAATCGGATCAAAAGGAGAAGTTGATCAGATGATAAATATTTCAACCACGAGGAGGAATCTGCTAAGTTGTCATAAGTGTATGATGAATTACATAAAGCAAATTTCTAAGGAGCACAGTTTATGTTTAAATTTCAAAATTTAGGTGCAGAAGACCATGCAGAAATCTTTGAAAAGACTTAGTCCTGTAAAAGATGATGATTTGACGGTTGAAGACAGAAACCATCAAGATGACTTAGGTAATTATTCTTTTTTACTGAATACCAGCTTCAATCTGAACCATAGTCTTTAGTTTATACTTACTTGAGTAGAAAGTCTTGAGTAGAAAGCATAATTACTTTATACCAGCAGCACCAATATATGTTTTGTCTATATGAATAGTGAATCTAATTTATGATATATCTGCTTTAAAACAGTAGTGATTTTGTTTGCCTTATATCATATATTATTTATTTGTGTATTACACTTTATACTTGAACAAATTTCATCACTAAAAAAACTAGCTCATATAGCTCCTGAAACACCGGCTCGTGCTGACTTTGGACACAGTGACCGTTTATTTTCTTCACAGAATTCTCTTTCTGGTATATTAAATTTATATATTGAGTTTCTTGGTGACCTTTACCAACTATAAGATACCAAAAATTATTAATTGTTTTGAAGAAAATGGAGCACGTGTATTTTACCTGAAGCTGAATCATACTTTTTTATTCCAGGCACATTGACTAAATGACATCACAAGAACGAAATCGACACGTTAATTAGTGACCTTTTGAAAAGAGAGGAAAGTAAAAAGGCACATCTAGAAGAAGATGAACACGAAAGCTGAAAACAATGTAAATTTACACGATTTATGATTATAATCTGTAAATACAATTTAAAAACATGGAAAGGACATGCTTTTTTCAATTTTCTATTCAATCCCTATCCTGTGAAGATTTTTCTTATAGGAAACGTCCTCTCATTGTCCTGTACACAAAGTGAATATGAGCATTTTCCTATTCCATAGGACGTTCTCTAGGCGGTCAATTTTGTGAAAAAAACGACATCCATACGACGTCCTCTGCAGACGTGGACGAAAAGCGTTTCATTTGGTACGTCTTTTGGACGTCCTCCAGACGTCCAAGGTGGACGTCCTAAAGTACTAAGAAGACGTCATTTGGACGTCATTTGGACGTCCTTGTGCCCGCTGGGTTCCAAAAAAAATTCATAAGCGCCCGGGCGCTTATTAGAGGGAATACGGTACTAGGTTTTAGAAAGTTATTCTTTTATTTTGTAAGTAAGTCATTTTAATCATTTGATTTTTGAGCATATATTTCGCGATTAAGGTCTATGGGCCTCTTGTTTATATAAAATATAATATGATACTTTTATGTTATACTTAATTGATATAATTAGTAGATTGCTTTGTTTTTAGTATCATGTGGTACTCTCGAATTACTTAATGATAATGTGTCTGGTGTTGTTGGAGGAAATTTAGACATAAGATGGCGGTTATCATTTCAAAACAATGAAAAAAAGGGCGAAAGTGATTTTCGAGTTTGTCTTGATACCACTTATAAAAACTGCATTTTAAGTGGGAATGGAAATTTCGTTTCCTATTCAAGAAACACTGTATTTGGAGATCGCATAGATGGAAAGTACGAAGATGATTTTATTACCTTCACCATCTTTAATCTAAACAAAACTGATGATGGCGTGAAGCTTTACGTGCGTGCTGTATTCCGAATATCAGCTGTAATGGTCACAAACGTTCAGAAAGAAGAGCTTACGATTCAAGTTACAGGTAAAATTTATGAATTGATATTTTGATTTACTTAATGATTATCTAAAAACTAGCGATCAAACTTTGATTTTTCTGGGATTTGTTGACACTCCAGCATGCATCAACAAGTAAACAGATGTAGGATCTTAACTCTGTAATTTCCGCGATTTTTCACCGATATTCCTATCAATCTACTGAAATCTTTTTCACGAGCCTCTGATCACTGTACAGTCTGTCTGGATGATTCAATTTTAATATTTTAATATATCACTTTAGAATGTAGTCGTGGAAATTTGCTACTAATGTTAATTGTAAAAAGTTCTAAAAAGTTATTATTGACATCATATTCTCTCAAAACTAAAATATTCGTGATTTGATAGCACAGCATCTACTCTAAATTGCAGCTTACCCAAAACTTTTGCCATCGACTTTATATTTCAACGAGAATGATGTACCAACAGTCAAAATAGTGGTGTCTGGTATTCCAAAGCCAAGTGTCATATGGAAATTTCGTGATCACAATATAACTGGATATAGGATTAACAGCAGTAGTTATGAATACACCTTTGAAGTTCAGCTGCCACCACTAACCAGACATTCATGTGGATATGTGTTGCACTACTCTATCAGTGGTTGGAACAACAGTGTTATCAGTTATGCCTCAACTGTTTTTGTGAATTGTGAGTAGATGATATAGTACTGTGCGAAATTGCGAATCTTTTTCCCTATTATGATGCAAATATTATTTTCTTATGTTTAGTTGTACTTGACAAACCTGTTGTGACTGTAACTGAGAGAACAGAAGCAGGTTTGCTAGTGTCCTGGCAACAAGTAGATAACGGCCTATGTTCTGTTAATTATACGGTAGATGTTTTTGATGGATCTTTGAAATTGATGAATTCAATTCAAATAATCGGACCACCTGTTGTCATTATATTCTCTTCTAAAGAAGAAAGAAGAAATGCAACGATTGTCAAAGTTACAGCATTCTATCGAGGACAGCAAAGCTCATCTGAAAGAAATATCACCTTTCTTCCAACAGAACCACCAACTACGACAGAAAAAGAAGAATCTGGTTTCACTTTGATCCAAAAGATTTACAAAGCATACAGTAGTGTGATGAAGAGGTTCATGAGTTTCAAACTGTGACATAATAATGATGAAACACAATGTTAAATCAAATGATATTGTTGTCCATATGTTCTGAGGCTCTCACTTTCAAATGTCTTATTATTTCGGTACGTTTTGTACATTTTTCTTACAGCAAAAGCGAATACACTGTAAACTCCTTACTCCTTTAGCCTACTCTGCAGTTTTTCTCAAGAATTTCCGACAGCAGTCAATTGAACAATTCCACATTTTATAAAATTACGTTATCCCCCACCACCTCTCTCTCTCTTCTAAAGGCATGAAACTAAGGTATATCATATATTGTCTCTTTACAATTTGCAGTTCAGCAAATTTTAATCGAATAAGTCGTGTAACAATGCAACGCATCAAAACGAGGTAGAGTTTGACAGTGACACAACTTATACGCACAAGCTGAAATTCGGGTAATGTGTGATATGAATCCGCGAAACTAGTGTATATGTCAGTGTTAGTTTATAAGTGGGCGAAATTGTCAATTTCTGAGCTTTTCTTTCAGTGAAATTATTTCTTTCATCCAATAACAAAGGCATATCAAAAATACGAACTTTAGGTTAAGATGAAATTGAAAATTCCACTTCCTTTTCTTCTGGAAATCTAAGCACCAACTGATGGCATTTTATTTGCTTGCAAAGTCGAAAGCACTTAAGGATTAAAAAATTAGAAAATTAAAAAGAAACTTCCAACGCTCATAACTTTAACAAATTTAACACAGGAATGGCTGAGCTTTTTATGTAACTATCAAGTTGATTAAAAATTATTAAAGACCTCATATGGATTAAATATTCCAAAAAATACAAGAAATAGTTGTCCTGAATACCAAATCCTTTCAGGTCGGCAAAATCATCCTGAAAACCAAATTGAGACAAAATATATAAAACAGCCTTGATAAAGCCCATGAAATTGTTTTATTCCACACGAAGCATCCTAGGATCACGTTATTCCACAATACGTTGAACGTTTGAACATACATTGATACATTTAATCGCTTCTGAAGTATTGAAAAATTTTTATAAGCTACAATTACATAGATGAATTGTTATCTACCCTTAGTCTTTAGAAGGGTTCTGATACGATTCTGATAAAAAAACGTTTAGACTTATTGGAGCCTCAGGGGATGAAATATTCCAAGAAAAGAGAAATATAAAGGTTTTGAACCTGGAATATGGATCCTTTAATACTCCAAATTTTGCAAATCTAACTATGCTGCATGATCCTTTACTATAGTGGTAAATCTTAATGAGTCAGTAGCAGCATCAATTGAAGAAAAAATTGCATCAAGATTTTATTATTTTCTAGATTGTAACTTTTTCTCATAAAAGCTGTGGTCTAATTTTTGGTATGGAATAAATCCTTCCAGAAGAGCTCTTCATGGTCATTCATGTTTCATAAAATGTTTGTATTTATTAAAAAACCATGTTCATTTCTCAATTGGACAGTATGACATCATGTTCCTTATATCTTCAGAAAGATAAAAAACTACTGTATTCTCTCTAATAAGCGCCCGGGCGCTTATAAAATGCTTCAGAGAAGCGCTTATAGAGAAGGACGCTAATTGGAGAGGGGCGCTTACAAAACATTTTTGAAATGGTCATGCGCGAAGCATTGCTCTTTATCATAAAAGAATAAAATCAGCTGTGTTTTTCATTGCAACGAAATAAGATTTTGTACTTGTAACTTACATTATTTCAGTATTCAAGTCTCTTTTTGGTGCAGTTTGCTTCATAGAATTGCAGTTCTATATGAGATAAAAATTCAATAACCAGCCAAAAAGACATTAATGGAAATTTGATTTAAAAACTAAGGGACTGATCAGATTAAATTACTTCCCAATACAAGATAGCTATCAAAAGTGCAAAAGACGAATATTTTACCAAACTTGCTAATTCTTTAAATGATTCGAAATTAGGTTACAAAAAATACTGGTCTATAATTAATCAATTCCTTCATAGGAGGGAAATACCAAAGGTTGCCCCTGTTCGTGATTTTGGTAACGTTTTAATTCCAGGTACAACAAAAAAAAGCAAATATTTTAAATATTTTTTGGACCACTCAATGTTCTCCCATTAATACTGATAGTGTTTTGCCTCCACCAAGTTTCGTTACTGACTTGAGATTGGATTCAATCTTTCTCGACGAATCTAAAGTTCTAGCACTTATTCGCGCTCACGGATGGAATGAAATTTCTATTCCGCATGATTAAAATCTGTAATGAATCTTTGGTAATACCACTTATGAAAATATTCGACTTGTCTCTCGCTTCTCACAAGTTTGTAGATAATTGGAAAAAAAGGTAACATAGTCCCTGTTTACAAAAAAGGAGATAAATCTATCGTTAAAAATGATAGACCTGTTTCTCTTTGGCCCGTATTTGGAAAAATATTCGAAAAATGTATTTTTGACGTCATTTACAGCTATTTGAAAGATAACGGTTTATTTTCAACTTATCAGCCTGGCTTTCGTATATTTCAGCTGTTATCCATAACGCATGACATCTTTAAGGGCTTTGATGTTACCACCCCCCCCCCCCCCCCCCCATACCCCACCCCCCCCCCCCCCCCCCCCCTAGATACTCGTGGCATATTCTTGGACATATCTAAAACCTTCGACAGAGTTTAGCATGAAGCTCTAATATTTAAATTCAAATCTCATGGTATTTCTAGTTCACTACTTCTTCTCCTGGAAGATTTTCTGTGGGGAAGATTCTAAAGAGTTGCTAAATGGTCGAACCTCGGAATGGAAGAAGATTTTGGCTGGATTCCCGCAGGGTTCTTCTGGGTCCATTGTTGGATTTCTGCGAAAGCAAGAAATACATTAAAACCGGCTCTGTTCTTTTTCTTCTTCTTCTTACTGTCCAAACCTAGCGGTTTTTTGTATATTTCGTGCGTGCGTTTACATGAAACCAAGCCGCCGTGCAATGCATGTCACCCAGCGAAGAAACCCTTTTAGATTTACAATTTTCTATGGTCAACATTAAATGGATTTTTAAGAGCATATACATATTTCAAGATGAAAAAAAATCTATAGAAGAAACTTTGAATTATCTTGAATTGTGATCATTCTGAAGTTCTCAACGTTTTGTAAACAGAAGAGTAAAAATGGTATATATTTATTTATTTTTTAGTGAAAATACAAAACATCTTCGTTTGTTTCGTATATGGGTTGTTACTCTTTTTAAGCTTTGGATACTTAAGGTCAGCTCAAGTGCCTCTTCAGCTCCAACATCAGAAATGTGTGACTACTCTGCACCGATTATTTTTAATGTTTGCAGTTAATGTTTTCATGTTTTTTTAATGTTTGAATATTTGATCAATTTTTAAGTTATACTGCCAATGCCCCTTGTTACAAATGACTTTCCTAATCACAATAGTGAGCTTAAGCAACTACAACGGCAACATGGACGACAACGTGAGCAAAAAGAACAAAATAATAAAAGTACTTGCGAAATATATTTTGAAGAACTTCCTTTTATAGGAGAACTTATTCAATCGATAAACTTATAACGACTAGAAAGTTATCGAGCTTCTATAAAATCTACATAAGAGAAAAAGGCTTTCTCTATAATCCACGTCTACGTTGTCAGTACGACTTCAAATCATGACTTTTCACGTTGTGCATAGAACGCGCTAATATGTTAATGATGTAATTATCTTACAAAATTTTCCCAATGGTCTCATAAGTAGTAGCCTCCCTTTCAAAACAAATTCCACATAGAAAACAAAGCTTTTGTTTTAAACACGTCGCCGTCTTCGTTGCCGTTGCGATTGCTTAAGCTCCCTAATAGCAAATCAAAACATCTTGCAATGATCAAAATCTTTGTTTACTTTTTTGTTTGCAATATTGAGAATTTCGTTCGTAATTAAGAAGATTGTCAGTAGTGTTTTTAAAGAATATGGTTTATATATATACATATGTAATCACTATGTGATATCTGAAAAAATCAATGTAAGCTTAATATCATTTCTTACTCCCAAAATAAAGGATGTTTTATGTCATTCAGATGTAATTAAGTTTATCGGTGGTGCATCATACAATTTTATTTCATACACGTTTTTTTTATATAAGAAACCAGTTTATAAGAAACCTACATGTAGAATCTCGAAAAATTAAGAAACTTTCACAACTACATTTTTATGACTATTTTTCAAATAAGAAACTTTTTTTCATACGTATTTAGTTACATTTCTTTTTCCGTGGTAAAAATTGTAAGCCGTCATAGGGGGTGGTCACATGAGGCGGGCTAGCCCGGTAAACTGGGCTGGCTCGGTTAGGCGGGCTGATAAATTTTTATGATCACATGGAAAAGTATCAGCCCGCTTAACCGGGCTGAAGAATTGATCACGTGATGTTTGTTTACGTGAAACGCGCGGGAAAATGAATCAAAATGGCGCCCGTTCGTAGAAGGTTATGTGTACTTCCTGTCGTTTCTTCGCTTACATTATTATGTATGTCACAACAAGTACATGTCTTTCTATTGTTATTGAATTTACATCAAATCAGAATGAACAATGTCATCTTTACATTATCCATAATAAAAAAGAAACTTTTAATTAAAAAGATGCGTTACTTGCGACAGAGGAGACTTTGCAGAAAAAAAAAGTTGTACTGGGTGTGCCCTGGTCGAACTGAACAATGGTGGTTAAACCTTATCTCTGGAGAACTACCAACTGAATGCTGGAAAAAAACTTTCGAATGTCAAGAGGCCAGGTTTATGATCTCGTTGAAGAATTACGCCCATTTGTTACTCCTAATTCACCTTCTCCAAATAGACGTGCCCTGTCTGCTGACAAGAAATTAGCTATTACATTGTATTATCTGAAAGATACTGATTCACTACCTATGACTGCAAATGTGTTTGGAGTTGCTTCAAATACAGTTGGCTCTGTAATATATGAAGTGTGCAGTGCAATATCACAATATCTTGGGCCAAAATTATTGCATTTACCTACGGATAGGAAAGAGATGATGGAGAAAGTATCAGAGTTTGAGAACAAATACGGAATGGTACAAGCTTTTGGCTGTATAGATGGGACTCATATCCCAATATCCTGTCCAATTGAAAATAACCAAGACTATTTTTGCTACAAACAGTTTTATAGTCTTAGTGTACAAGCAGTGTGTGATTATAAGGGTACATTCATGGACATTGATTGTCGTTGGCCGGGAAGTGTACATGATAGCAAGGTTTTTGCCAACTCAAGTATAAACAAAAAACTTCAAAATGGAGATCTATCTGCTGTTTATCAATCGTTACTTCCAGGTTGTGAAAAAGTACCTAATTATCTAATAGGGGACACTGCTTATCCATTAACCCCGTATTTAATGAAAGAGTTTCAGCATTGCCAAAACGATGGAGAGGTCATTTTTAACAACATTCTCAGATCAGCAAGAAATCCCATCGAATGTGCCTTTGGACGTTTAAAAACTTGATGGTCAATTTTAACAAGAAAAATGGACATGAAATTAGAGAAAATTCCAATGGTAATATACGCATGCTTCGTTCTTCACAATTATTGTGAGCTAAATAGCTCCTATGTCGACTCTGATGAAGTGAAAAATCAAATAGAAATAATGAAAACAAATGAAAGTAAAAATAAAAATCATCCTGATCCTGTATTCTCTTACAACACAAATGAGGGGGAGGTTGTAAGAAGAACAATAACAAAGTATGCAGAAAATCTTTAACATGTCTTATAAACATAGTAAAAAATATTTTTTAAAACAGTTATGTTAATGTTTACTTCCTTTATATAATGTATAAACTCAACTGTACTTTATTGCATGCAGATTTTGTGGTTTCACAAAATTAAAATGCCCTCAAAAATAGATTTTTGGGCTAATATGAAATTAAAATACTGAGAAATGCAATATCTGCCTAAAAAACCCCACAAAATGTTCATGCAATAAAGTAAATATTATATAGCAGAAGAAGAAAGCTTTTTTTTCTTTGTAGGTTTTTTTCTTTTGTACCAATAAAACAGTGTTGTGTTTTCAATCGTGACTTCACTACTTTCTCAAATAAACAATTCTGCCACTCTGCATATAAATGAATGCTATATAAACAACAACTATTCCAAACCACTTAAGGTTTTCAATAAAATAAAAGATATTGTTCAAACAACAATAGGTCGTTAACAATAAAGACTAATCATTTTTCTTTCCATCCGGATATTCTTGATTCAACATGTTTATGTAGTAACCTTGATCTGGTGTATAATAACCAAAATTACGTTGAGGTTGATGTGTCAGTTGGCGTTGACGTATAGGTTGGTTTTGGAAAGCTAAAGCTTGAGCAAGGACTTCAATTGATCTTCCTATTGAATTTGTCATTTGTACCATACTTGCACCAAGGTATTAACCGACTCGGAAAAACACTTGGTGGACTCCTTGATTGCTTCAGCCATCTCTTTTCGAAACATAGCATCATCTTTGGCTTCGTCAATTAAAATCTTGTCTCGCTGAGCAGACGACAAATTTCTTTGAAGGTGTTTTCGTTTGTTGTCAACTAATCGAGAGAAATTTTCTGACTTACGTTTTAATTTATCTGAAGCACTTGAACTTGACGACTCTGATAAACGATCCTCTTTTGTTTGAGTTTGCATTTTGAAAAAAACATCTTCTGAATTAATGCTATCATTGTCTTTGTCATAGATTGTATCTTCCTCTTCATAATTAGGTACTTCATTATCAGTATTGTTAGGTACAGTTGTATCAGCATTATTATCTATGTCGATACTAGAAAAATCATCCCCACTTACGCCATAAGGCAAGGGTTCAGTGTTGGGAGAACCTCCCCAGAGTTCAACAAGTCTATCAAAATGTTTGTACACTATTTTCCCGCTTCCAGAGTGTGCGCCACTGACAACGGCTTTGGAAAAGTTTTGTCTGATTTCCTTTATCTTCTCAATTATACGTTTTCTTCCAATTTCAATAAGTTCTTTTTCAGCCTTATTCTTCTCTTTGACTTATTCCATAGAGATGTTATCCTCAAGTACAGTTTCTTTTACTGGTCCAAATATTTCCGGATGCAGCTTGGCTAAGGAAATTCTAATGTCAGTGTATAACTTGGGCTTATCAGCGTCAAAATCTTTGCACTGAAACGCCATTTCTGTTTTATATTCAAGAAGGCAAGATATAAGATCCTCAATTAACTGCTCTTCCCATCTAAATTTCTTCCTTTGCTTTTTTGTCTGTTTATCAAGATTTTGTGCTGAGGCACTAGACTTCCTAGTTCCATTATCCGCCATATTTATTTTTTTTTTAACTTCACGCATGCGCCGTATATGCAATTTCATCCCGGCAAAGGGGGCCAGCCCGGTTGAAAGCCATCACATGAGAAAATCGTCAGCCCGCTTTACCGAGATCTCGGTTAAATAAAACGAGATCCCGGCAAAGCTGGTTGGCCCGTTTCTCAATTGATCACAAACACAAACTTATAGCACTTTCTTAATAGTGGCGAGATCTCGGCAAACCGAGCTAGACCGCCTCCATGTGATCACCCCCATAGAAAATTTTTAGTGACCTTAAGCAACGACGGCGGTGGAGTTCCGGTATGGTATTCGAGGAATACCGTCATTCTTCGCCGCCGCCTTCGTTAAGTTTGTTAAGCAACGACAGATTAATAAAGTACGAAAAAACATAAACAAATATGGTATCAGCTTCTGTACGAGTACGCACAACATGCCTGGTTTCAGAGAAATTCGAGAGGCTCTTTTAATAGCTCACAACGATAATTTTCTGAACGATGAAGAATTTCTCCTTCTATATGATGTTAACAAGTCTAAAAATCCCGACTTTCCTTACTGGAAATATGACGGCTTTGATCTCGATCGTCTCGATGAAAGTGAATGCAATGCTAGCTTTCGATTTAAGAAAAATAATATTTATGATCTAAAGGACCTGCTTGGTATTCCTGATGATGTTATATGCTATAACAGAACTAAAGTTGACGGACTCGAAGCCTTATGTATTTTTCTCAAACGCTTCGCTTACCCAATCAGATATGGAGACATGGTTCCTATGTTTAGCAGATCTGTTCCTGAATTAAGTATAATATCCTATAATATCCTAAATCACATTCACGACAATTATAACAGGCTATTTTCTGGTTTCAACCATGACTGGATGTCTCCAGCATCTTTGGAAAATTATGCGCAAGCTATTCATGACAAAGGTGCTGCCTTGGATTTTTGTTGGGGCTTTGTAGATGGCACTGTCCGACCTGTTTGTCGTCCTAAGCAAAACCAAAGAATTTTGTATAATGGTCTTAAGCGGGTCCATGCCATAAAATTTCAAAGTGTCGTAGTTCCGAATGGGCTCATTGCAAATCTTTTTGGTCCTGTAGAAGGAAAACGGCACGATTCAGCTATGTTAGCTCAGTCAGGGCTTTTGCATGAGCTACAAGTACACTCTCATGCACCAAATGGTAGAGTCTTATGCATATATGGAGATCCAGCCTACCCTCTAAAACCACAGCTACAAGCCCCATTTAGGAGGCCAGGTCTAACAGCAGATCAGGTTGCATTTAACAAAAGTATGAGTCAAGTTCGAATTTCTGTTGAGTGGGTTTTCAAGGAGATAATAAACTATTTCAAGTTCATGGATTTCAAAAAAAACTTGAAGGTTGGTTTGAGTGCTACTGGCAAAATGTATCTTGCTTGCGCATTCCTGCAAAATTGCAGAACATGCCTGTATGGAAATCAAACTAGTGAATATTTCGACTTTGAGCCACCAAATATTGAAACATATTTAGCATAGACATTGATTGTAACAACTTATGTAGTTTATTTACAAGTGTGAACAAATATTCTCAAATAATACAAAGTTGTTCTTTTTTCTACAAATAAAAACATCTGACAGTGAAAATAGCATAAACACCTTAAAAACTAAGTTGCTTTAAGCCAACAGATAAGAGAAAATAAATTACGAAAATATCTACTTATTTTTGACGTTTTGTTTTTCGTGGAATTGATAAATTTGTGAAACAAAAAGAACAGGCTACCAGAGCCTACTTCAAATAACAAAAGTATATCTAAATAACAGGGAAATGAACCAAACAATAGCAGGTTAATAGCAGGTAATATTCACAACTTATTCTGTGAAATTTAGTACAGAAAGAACAATTTTCGTATGAATTTTTTTCAGTGAAAGTTAAAATTCATGTCATTATATAACAGTTCTGGAACTATAAATTGTCATTGCCCGTACCTCTTTTTTGCATAAGAAAATTCATAAGAATTTGATTTTGTTGTTGTTGTTGAGCCAATAAATTTTGCATTGTAAGTTCGCGTTGATGACTGATTTCTAGTTCTTTTTCTTTGAGTTGACGATCAATTTCCATTTTTTCTCTTAGATAGCTCAATGTGTCATCACATGATCTACACTTTTTTTTAGAAGATGAGGGTTCGTCACCTTTTCGTTTTATTGTTTCGGCAAATGTCTCCATACATGTGTTTCGCATGTCAGTGGCTGTCTCACGTTCCATCTCAGCTTTGTTGCTACAACTTTCCTGAAGTTCAATCTCCTTAAATTTTGATACAATTTCTTCTAGCGCCCTGTCTATGTCAGTTTGTTCTTCTGGTGCAATGCCAGATGCATTTTCTTCTTCATTGTTTTTTCTTTTGAAGTTTTTTTCCAAAACAGCATATCGTTCTCTTACAGATCGGTGACTCACACTGAATTTAGGATGATCTAATGAGTTCAAAGCTTCAGCAATTAATTTCCAAGACTATCCTCTTTGTACAGTTCCACTTTTGTGGTTGTAGGGCTCATATGTCAATATTTCTCTACAAAGCATTTCATCGTGTGGAATAGACCAAGTCATTGGAGATCTACGTATAGAAAAATTGGATATCAATAGTCAATAACAGACAATAATCTAACTATAAAGCTGAATGGCAGCCAGCGCTAGAGCTATTTCCACAAGTTTGTTTACATTTTTCTACAACACCATTTTCGTTTATTATACAAAAAATCAAACAAACTATGTTTAAAAAAACAATTATATTCACTCTGTAGATAAATCAACACACGAATTGTAAAAATACAGAGTAGATAAGTCATATACTTACTTTCTTTTTTGTTTATCCTTCGTGTTTGCTGTTGCTTCAGCCATGTTTTAGAGAGAACGTCAAATCTACTGTTTTGAAGTTGTAGGTTTTCAAGAGACGGCTTTCCAAAAGGGAATCCTCTTTTGTGAGCATGCGCATTGTGTTATTTTCGTATCGAACGCCGCTCGCGAAGCCTACCGCCGTCGTTGCTTAAGGTCCCTTTTATCTAAAAGAAGTCATTACGTTGCAGTGAAAAAAAATCGATTCGATTCGATTTTTTCTAAAAATAAAGCAAGCAACACAATCCATTTTTTTAAAAAAATGAAGCAAGCAACACTGTTGCTTTTAAGACTATATGTAGTTGATATTTGTTGTTAAGATTTTGTGTTGTGTTGAAAAATTTAAATACAGAACAAATAATCATTCCATTAACTAGAAATCCATTAATTCCATTAATAAGAAACTTTTCAAACTAAAAACACCACAAACATTTTACCAAAATTAAGAAACTTTTAGAACTAGACCCTTCACCTAGTTTCTTATAAAAAAAAACGTGTATAGTGTCCATTGCTCTTTTGCAATGTCCTGGGGTGCATACAAAATCAGAAATGTAATTTTATGTTTTAAAAATCATTCAACCTATTTTTCGAATTTCGAACAGGATATGAATGTTAACTTAGATCAAGAACATTTGTAAATGCATGCCATATTGTCAACCAAACTAAAACAGAAACTTCTGATTTCAGTTATAATGTTGATTTTGGTCTATGTGGATGTATATATTTTGCATGACCAAAATCTGCGTGCTTTTTCGTGCTTGTGATTTTGGAAGTCTGCTAGGAAGATTAACACCAAGTGTCAAATTCAGAAATTCAGAACTTTTAGTGTTTATGAGTTACGTTCATATACATTGTGATATCTGAAAGGATAAATATATCCTTGATATTGTTTCAATTAAGGAATATTGAATGTCATTTAGATGTAATCCAGTTTATAGGCAGTATATACATTATAAATTGTCAATTATCCTTCTTGACATTGTCCTTGGGAGTAAATGATTAGAAATGTGATGTTTTATTTTGCAAATCATATAATCTTTTTCACATTTCAAGTATGTCAGTCTTTTATTTTTCATATTTTTTGCAGAAATCCTTTTGCCTGTTAGGGCATCTTGTTCTTTCTTGTTTTCATAAACGACCTACCTGACACTCTGGTATCTACGGCTAAAGTTTTTGCTGATGACACCTTATTTTCTTCAGTACTAAATCCATTACATTCGTCAAATGATTTGAACAATGACCTAAGTAGGATTGGAATGGAAATTGTCTTTTAATCCTGACCCTTCCAAACAAGCTGTAGAGGTGTACTTTTCTGGAAAGTTAGATCCTCAAACCCAAGGATCTAAAACAGAGCTTCAGCAACCTTACAGAAAGACCTCCCTTTTACTCGTTGTATTCAAGGACCGATCGATATCGTGCTTTCTTCTTTCCGCTTTGTGTATCTGAGTGGAATAAACTGCATAGTCGAATACGTGATCTCCCTTCAATTTCGAGTTTCAAATGTGCTATTCTCAAATTCTTACGACCTAAAGGAGAATCTACTTTCAAGGCAGCAAACATCCGATCTTGCTGACTAGCCAAAGGATTGGGTTAAGTCACCTGAGAGAGCATAAATTTCGTCACAATTTTAGTGACACAGTTGTGTAGGACAAAGTCCATTGAAACTACAGAACATTTCCTGTTGCATTGCTGTTGCATTGCTCGAATTACGCAATGCTAGACGGTCTTCGGAATCTCATTGTACATTTATTTCCGCTTAATCCTTTTTTCCTTTGTAGGATTCTTCTATTTAGTGATCTTAGACTCGATACAAAAGCAAATCGAAAAATTTTAGATATAGTTAAGAAGTTCATTTTCGACTCAAATTGTTTCCGCGGACCACTGTTGTAGATGTTATATGATCTTTATTCAGGTTTATTATTATTACTAGCATGTAATTTTAGCTAAAAATGCCCCCGCCCTCAAGCATTCCAATTTGTACACACAGCTATACATTGCAAGCTATATAACGGAAACAAAAACAAAGAAAACTTTGTTACTTTTTGTTATCTCTTGATCCTATGTCACACTGATGCTAATTTATGCCTTTCAAAAAGTGTAATTAAGGCTTAACAAGTAATATCAGAAAGTATTGGCTACAAACAAAAGAAATGTGTGAACTGAAACCATGGTTACATAGTTTATAATCAAAATAAGATAAACATTTGTTAAAGAAATTCTGTAAGAGCCAAAAGAAAGAAAAAAATTTATTCAAAAAAAAATTAAAGTGAAAAATCCATTAGAAATCTGCGTTTCAAACTTTGATTCGAAACTAGAAATATAGCCAAAGTTTACATAAAAATCAAGAAAAATATATAAGAAGGTTTGATTGATCATGATCACACCAGGTTTGGGGGAAAACAAAAAGAAGGAAAACACGAAGAACGACGATTTGTAGGCTTTCTTGCATATACAAAAATCCAATTACATCTTTTTAAGGCAAGATCCGCCAAAAATCAGTGCATTCAAAAAATAGCCAAAGCTTACATAAAAAACAAGAAAAAAATATAAGAATGTTTTATTGATCATGATCACACACCAGGTTTGGGAAGACAGAAAGAACGAAAACACGAAGAACGAGGATTTGTAGGTATTCTTGCATACACAAAAATCCAATTAAAATCTTTTTAAGGCAAGATCTGCCAAAAATCAGTGCATTGAATAAAATTTATCGAACGAAAGATTATTTAGAGCTAAAACATATACAAAAATAAAATGTCGTTGGCAAAATTTCAGATTTCAAGCTGTGCTTCAAAATCCTAATCGTTCACTTCACTAAAACAACACAAAAGTAATATGAAAAATGTCTAAGCAATTTTAGCATACGAACTTCCTAAATAACATAGTATAATATAATAATAAATTAGGAAAGAGATACGAAAAAACATTCCACTTACAGTACCATGCTTTGAAACGGAAAAAAAAGCAAAGTCAGCTAATTAATTTTATTCCACCGTGTAACGTCAACACGAAAGTTGGAAGATGATGATGATGATGATGATGATGATGATGATGATGATTAAGAACAAAATCGGAACTGACATTCGCCTATCTCGTGAAACTACTCGCTTACGCTCGCTGCGTAGGTCTGGAATGTAAATGCCTTAATGAAACTTAAACAGAAACTAGATTGGACATGGAGGAAGTCAAAATTCAGTTTGCTTTATGAAATATTAATTGTAAAGCCATGAAAAACAGCAAGAAAATCGTCTTCTTGAATTAATTTCTCCTCTGACCATATTGATATCAACCGACTACAGTTGTAGTCGATCAAATGCGTAAAAAAAATCCAAAAGATATATAACGAAAGAATAGATGACATGAAGATATTTTTTCAGGAAGTAGTTGATTCAACACGAAATAAAGCGTTATTTAATGCTAGATGGAAATGTAGCACGTTCACACAAATTACTTTTGAACTTTCTTCTATGGTCTCTCCAATGTTCATGGTTATTCTCCTCGTATTTCTCCGTTAAGTCCAATCCTTTTATTAGTAGTACCAATGCTGGCTGAAAAGAATTTCATCGTATACAAGGTCTTTTGAGTGACCTAAGCATCACAGAGGGAAATTTCAAGTTCGTTCAGATTCAGTTTTATATCTCCATGCCAACATTACAAGTATGTTCTTACTTCGAGGTTGTGCAGTGGAGGAATTACACTTTAAATCTAAAGGAGAAGATTATACTTTTATGGTCATGCATTGTATGGAAAGGATTTTTAATTAGCGGGATTTGCAAAAATCATGTTTCGTTTAAACGAAACTGTTTTTCTATAGATTTGCAGGGAATTATACACAACTTAGAAGAGTTGTTCATGAATTTTTCCCCACAAAGTCAACTTCACATCAATACTTGAAATAAGCGTGCAAAATAATGATGTTTTTTACGGTAGCAGCGAAAGCGAATACCGTATTAAAACACCCGTGGACTCCTACTACTCCTACTCCTACTCCTCCGGCCGAAATGGCAATTAGTCTGCGATTTAGAGTCCGCGAGACTCCGCTAATAACGTAACCCAAATTCTAATGAAGGAACGCAGCCTTCGAAAGGTTTTACATATCAAACGCTTTGATATTATATGAAATAATTCATGAAAGAATGAATATAAATCAAATAGGTCTGCATAAAAATGGAAGTTTTAATTACTTATGCTTGCTGAAAATACATTGATACTTCAAATTTGGTTATATATTGTTTTTCTTGTCAGTAAAGCCTATCAGTTCGAAACTTCTTGTTAGCTCGTTTGTTGTTAGCTACTACACTGTTTAGTGTATTAAGACTTTCAGAGATCTAATTTAAAAAGGCAGTTATTTGTTTGAATTCATTTTTGGTTTCATGAAATTATAATTTTAAAAACATAATATTTTTTTCAAAACGCGTGGCTTTTTTCTACATATGGTCTTAAAATTTTTCTTATAAAAAAATGTGTGGCTCACGCATGTATAATTCTTTTGTCTTTTTAATAAATTAATTTCTGGTGGTTTATGATTAGACCCTATTTACACTAACTAATCATTTTAATATATTTATGGTTTATGCCTGTTTTCCATCAGTCAGATATAAAAAAACACAAGCCTCAAAGAACTTTGTAGTAACTTTTCATAATTTTAAGTACAATTGCTGCTACCGTTTTGCGCCATCTGGCTCTTGTTTTATACAAGAAAAGGCTTCAAATCTTTGTAGTAACTTTTAATTTGAACAGTTTTAAAAAGGTTCCCACAAGTAGTTGATATTTTTCGTGTAACAGGCTTTACGAATCGATTTTACGAATCTTCCTAATCAAAATATCATTTTTTTACTGCATAAAAGTTCAAGCTTTTATCTGAAATCCCATTACTATGACTGTATTTAGAAACATTATGCGAAACCTGGTAATAGAAACGGTTTAGGTTTTCCGTCACTGCAAACTGAAAATTAATTTTTGAATAACGAATTTAGAAGTAGTCAGTGTAAACTCTTGAACACTACTTTACACAGATCTGTTTATATTACAAATAAACACTTTCAAACAAACATACGGAGTATGTTTAGTAGATTTCGATAATAATTAGACTGCTGACAGCAAAAGAGAAAGTGTTTGTTGCTAGTTCTACATTTGATGCTTTTAAGCAATGTATTGATATTACGATTGGTACAGTTAATGAACTGTTTATAATACAACCAGAAAATATCAAAATATCAAGTATCAAAATATCAAAATATCATAACGGCAACCAAACAAGGTAAACAAATAATTTACTTTCTCATTTTCAATGACTCGAGAAACATGTCTTTGCTGTTTTAAAAATAATCATACGTCCCTTTTAGCCATTGGTCTTGCTTTGGTGTCATATCTGAAAGTTTCATAGAAATATTGACACATACCTTTTTCTTCCTGTAATTGTTTCTTGACTTGTTCAGCGTACTTCAATTTTTTTCCCAAAAGTTCTTTGGTATGAGCATTTACATTTAGATCAAGCATCTGAAAATAATTTGCCATGTTGTTGGAAACATACAAAAATAGGCAATTGTTTATTCTACACAATACGTGACCTTTTTTGTAGTTTGCCACGAAACACGTCAAATATCAACTCCGAAATTTTGCCAGCAACATTTTATTTTTGCCTTATTTTTGTTTTGAATCTTTCAATCGATAAATTTTATTCAATGCACTGATTTTTGCCGGATCTTGCCTTAAAAAGATTTTGTTTGGATTTCTGTGTATGCAAGAAAGCCTACAAATTGTCGTTCGTCGTTTTTTTCTCCTTTATGTCCTTTGAACCTGGTGTGATCATGATCAATAAAACCATTTTGCATTTTTTTTTTCCTGTTTTTTATGTAAACTTTGGCTATTTTTTGTTTCAAATCAAAGTTTGAAAGGCAGATTTCTAATGGATTTTTCGCTTAAATTTTTTTTTTGAAAAAGTTTTTTTTTTTCTTTTGGCTCTTACAGAATTTCTTTAACAAATCTTAATCTTATTTTGATTATAAAATACGTATCCATGGTTTCAGTTCACACATTTTTTTTGTTTGTAGCCAATACTTTCTGATATTACTTGTTAAGCCTTATTCACACTTTTGGAATGATATAAATTAGCATCAGTGTGACAGTGGGACTAAGAGATAACAAAAAGTAACAAAGTTTTTTTGTTTTTGTTTCCGTTGTTTAGGTTGCAATGTATAGCTTGCTGTATGTACAAATTAAAATGCTTGAGCGCGGGGGCATTTTTAGCTAAAGCTACATGCTAGTTTAAAATTCATAGGCCATTTAAAATTGAAGATTTTTGTCTTTAGATTCATTAAAATGTAAATTATGGGTTCGCATATCATTACAGTCACAGTTCTGTTTCTACTGCCATGTTTTAGTAAGTTCCTTTTTATTTTCTCTAATGACATTAAGTTTTATAATAATCCCGTCATATACTTAATCATAGGTGATAAGAAGACTTCTTCACTGACTAAGATAAAATCACATTTCCCTTTGATATCTCACTATCTTTACCGTTTGGGAGAAAATGGCCAAGGATGAGAGCTTATTATAATTAAGCCCATTAATTTCATTGCTGAGTAAAGGTTTTGAATCACTTGAATACATATAGTATTGTCGACTATCTGTATTTCATTTCAGTATCGTGTGGCATTATGAAATTGTTAGATGAAAATCTCGCAGTTGTCGTTGGTGGGGATTTGCAGCTAATGTGGCAGTTAACATTTCAAAATGGCGAAGAAGAAAGTGAAAGTTCACTTTCGATCTGTGGCGATAGTAGCTATACAAGATGCTTTGCATCTGTGATTGCTGGTCTTTTTGGTCACTCTACAAACACTGTTTTTGGAGATCGTGTTGACGCAAAACATGTCGGTGGTATCTATATCTTGACCCTGAAAAGCCTCAGTATCAATGATAATGGCAGGAAGCTTTACGTACGAGCAGTATTTAGGACTTCAGCTGTGAAAACTACGAATATCGAAACTGAAGAATTAACAATTCAAGTTACTAGTAAGAAAATATTTTATATATTTTACATGTTGTCATCATTTCAACTTACATCATTTCAATTTACGTAACGAAGCGACAGTTGTCGATTCTTGAAGCTAAAAAGTATGACAATATCACTTGATAATCAACTTACAAATCATCTTTACTGGATAACAATTACTATTGTGAAAAGTAAATTTGTTTTTTTCTTTTACAACAAACAATATTGTAACTAGTTTCCCTAACTTTTCAATACAAAACGTAAAAGAATAACAACTCAATCTAAAGCTTTCACTGTTATAAATATCTGTGTTCATGTTTCTTTGCCTCCATGTGAATTATCATGAAAAATATGAATCAGGCAAAATGAACTTAACTTCTCAAGTAGCTAAATTTTGGACAAGGTGAAAAACGAAAGAGGTCAGATTGCGAAACGTTTTGTATAATTCAAAAGTGTATCAAAAATCGATCAAAAAAGTATGAGATAACTTTCCTATTTCTGAAATTGCCTACTTCTCTAATTATTGGGCATAAATTGGTAAAAAGTGACGTCATCAGTAAAGTCACTCGAGTGTGGCCAACTTCAAATAAAAACAATTTACATCATGTAGAGAACTTCCTGGGGACTAATTATATTCTAGTGTAAGTGATATTTAACAAATTTTGTGATGAACATTAAGAAAATTCCCAATGTTAGAAAATCCCTTGATTAACAAACTTTTTTAATCTTCTTCGTGCTGTCCTAATTGGTAGAAAAAAACCCTACCTTTCCTATCTATAGTTGCAGTGCTAAATACTGAAGTACATAGTGATTAGATGTCAAAATTACTATTCGTAATTTTACCTGGATAGCTATCAAAATTACAATGACATATAAGTTAAGAGGTTTTGTATGTATTGGGGCTCGGTATCAAATATGGATAAAATGACATTAGGAGTTGGAGAAAAAGAAGTAATTGACAATAGCTGGATATCTGAACGTCATGACTTTCTCATGTAAGAAATAACTTTTCAATTTCAGTCTATCCGAAACTTGTTGCAGCTTTGGCAGCAAAGTTATTTTTCTATGAAGGTGAACGACCATTAGTTCATATCAATGCATCTGGCCTTCCAAGACCTACAGTTATATGGAAATTACGTGATCAGACTTTTAACAGCTCCTATATTACGAATAGCAGTTATTTTGAGTACACATATAAAGCTACCATCCCGTCACTAACCAGACAGTTATGTGGATGTAAATTACACTACTCAATCAGTGGTTGGAATAACAGTGTCATCAGCAATGCAACCATTCTTGACATCAGTTGTAAGTAAATAACGATAAAGAGTTGTATCGTGCAATTTCTTAACTATAATGTTGCTCCATTTTTCAAATGTTTATAGTCACACTTGACAAACCTATTGTGACCGTTACCGAAAAAAACGAAGAAAACATTGAAGTAGCTTGGAAACAAGTGGATTATGGCAAATGCTATGTAAATCATACAGTAGATGTATTAGATAAGACGCTAAATGTAATGAAATCAATTCCAACCAATCAATCGTCTGTGGAATTATTTTTTAACTCCAAAGAAGAAAGAAGAAATGCATCATTCGTGATCGTCAAAAAATCATACCAAGGGCAAGTGACCTCGAATGTGAAGAATATTGCTTTTGTTCCAGCAAAATCTCCATCTATAAAAGCAGAAAGATCAGGTTTGACATCGGTGTTCCATGCTAAATATTAAAATAACGGTTTCTTTGCTATTCCTACAATACTACTAAGAGCTCGTTCATTACACTTCAGCTTATACTGTTCTGGTATTTTGTTGGTTGTTTATCCTGTCTACTTTGATGTTAGATGGAGCTCTTATATTATATTTGTATGCGTTGAAGTAATAACTCAAAAACATTATTAGTCCTATCAAATGCTTTCGATTATTACAAATATCGAAAAAATGGTGATCTGGATTTCTTTATAGGCATAATAGAAACACATGAAAAATTTGTTTGTTCACCTGACAACTCGTTAGCATTACATTAAAATGGTGAAAATACTTGTAAAAATATTCGAACAAATGAGGCGAACCCTCACAAAGCAAAACATATTTCACAAGGTTTACACCGTAAATATCTCATAGTAACGATTTGTCAGGCGGAAATGTTTTTTTTACAAGATTTTTTAAAAATGTCATTTATGATGAGAAAATAACTTAGTAAACTAAACTAGAATTTATGAAAGACCTTAATTTTAGTCTTCAATGAGTTCAAACTATAATTTATTAGAATCGAGTTCACTTTTAGGCATCATAATTGGAGCGTTGTTTGGAGGACTGGCGTTTGGATTAATTCTTGGAGTAGCACTAACCTTATTGTCGCAGTACGTCAGAAACAACAGAAAAAAAGGTACGACTTTCGGTTTCCATTGAAGCTATAATTTTTGGTAAATTTTGATGTTATTGATGGTTTTCCTAATGATACCAATTTGCTAGTTTTTTTTGTCGCAAATTTTGGTCATCGCACGCATTTTAAGAAAATGAATAGGTATTTCCGAAATTCTGTTTAAATTCCGAGCAAATGCCTTATCAAGTTTTGCCTCGTTTCCATGTATTTTGTTGTTTTGCTACTTAATCTTTATTATTTAGTTATATGCGTTAATTGTTTCTATTCTGGAAGTAGATAGCCAAAAGTAAATTAAAACTTCATTTTTTTTAATTTTTTTTATTTATTGATGTAAATTTGTTTTTGCGAAAAGCTTTGTGCCAAATTTTAACAAAAAAGATTTCACTTATGTGTTCTTCTTGAATTTGTGTTTCTATTCTGCAATAGCATAATTAAAATCGAGTTAAATTCTTTATAACGAGGCCATATCATAATGCCTCGAATAAGATCAACCTTGAATTAATAATGGTTGACACTTTTTGCAGATCAAGAGAAAGAATTGCATAACTCCAGCTACGATGATGTTGTTGGTCACGGAAGAATTGACAACAGTGGCACCAGCACAGAAATGTCTGGCATCAATTCAACAGAAGACAATTATACACCATTAAATTTGCCTGATGTTCAATTATCCAATTACATGGAATTATCACCACAAAGTAAGGAAAAAGGCCCTGAACAGACACACTACGAAGTTTTTCCCAAAATGAAATAAACGGCTGGAGAAGCATGATATTAAAAAGAATTAGTTGAAAACAATACTTCTGAAGTTAAGACTACATGTATCATATTTCAAATTGTTAATAATTTTGTGTTATTTTGTAAGGGTTGTTGTACTCTCACACTTTCAAATCCGAAGACAAAGAGTAGAAATTTATAATTATCCTGAAATGATTCTATTGTGTTCATTATTTTCCAAAAAATGTTAATGTTTTCTGAACTCTCAAAGTATGCTTTTGTTTTTGTGGTAAAATATCCGAGATATGCTTTTACGCCTTCGTGAGTACGAAAGTTCTTTGTTTGTTTTATGTGTACGTTGTAATGCCTTTTAAGCTCCTGATACATACAGTTCAGCTCAGTTTCCTCTTCAGCTGTAACATTAAGAATATCTACTCACTGCATTACTTTATGTTTGATATTTCTCTACGCATTTTAACTTATTTACTTGAATAGCTCCTTAGAAATGCCGTACTGTCAATGTCCCTAATTAGGAATGGGACCTTTTTACCTATGATAGCAAGTTAAAACTTATTTCAATAGTCTTTAAATTCAAAATACTGCACATCCTTTAATACAAATTTAAGCTTTCAATTGCATGCTGATTTTGGTAAGATTGGATCACATATTTTCCATAATCTTTGTTCACTTATTATTCCCACTTATTGGGAAATCTTTTTGTAATTAGGGAAACTGGCAGTACATACTGATTGAAGCTTATGATTCACGTACATAATCACTGTGATTTTGTAATTTCATTAAGTTATTGGCAGTTAATGTAAGTTTCATATCGTGTAGGTTCCGCTTTCACTATGCCCTGTGGTTTATATGTAATTAGGAATTAGATGTTTTTATATATTTCATATATATATTAATGCTTTACATATTTAGGAATTCGGTGTTTTATATATTTTATATATATATTAATGTTTTATATATTTACCAAGATTCTGAAAGATACCATTCTGTCACCATCAGAGAAATTCTGCTGCTAGAATGTTCCCGAAAGATACCGTGGCTGTTTATGGTCAGATATATGAGCCCACAATGTCTCAATATCAGACTCGATTTTTTTTGTATCTTTTCAAACTTTATAAGTGAAACCTTCTTTCAGATAGCAGCCGTTTCCACCACCTGTTCCTTTTCTGTTTTTATACTGAAATTTATATCTTGGCATTTGATTATAACTCAATTGATGCTTATTGTTTTTGGTTTTAGAGATGGTAATTATATCAAACTGCACATTATTCAACATTATGCTTAATTGATCAAAAGTTGAAACGAAGGATTGAGTGAAGTGAGCTATGGTTAAGGTGATATGCCTAGAACAAAATGACTTTGAGTGAAAAAACGAAAATCATTTTTTAGCGTTTCTGAGGGGTACCCTCTTTCGGTGATAAGATTTTGTATCCTGAAAATTGAATCACAATTGACTAAATTTACACTTTTGGAACATTTTGTGAAAATTATTCTCCTTAGAAACCATTTTTAAAGGAATTTGTTACCAAGAAAATATCTCCTTCTTCTCTCGCGACGGACGTTGAATTTGCTGAATAGACCTAGTTCGTTTTGTATCATTATTTGGTTATACTTTGTAAACCACTTTTGTGTTATGTTTTTCTGTGTACTTGAAAGTTGTTGTTACTCGTGCAGATAGAAACCGTTCAGTTTACCATTTCTTACATAAATTTCTGCAGATTTTTGTGTGCAAACAATCTAGAATAGCTGAAGGTTCTAAGCAGAAGTACGCACAAAAGACCATGGAAATTAGTGAAGTGTGGTAAAATCCCACAAAGGAACCACAAATCCTATATCTGGAAGGAAAAATTGACTGAAAAAGTTATAAAAGTAGCTATGAAAAGCTATGAAAGAAGCAGCTGCTGCAATACTACGACATTGTGCTGCATTATCAAATTCATAAAAGCGACATGGAAAGTTTCCGAGGGATTCAAATACTTGATGTAAGTGGCAACTTGATTAGTTGAATGCATCACAAATACATAACGATAAAATTCCTTACCAATGAACATCAGACACAAAACATACAAGATTGGGGCAGATACAAAGAGATCAGAAATTCACTAAAGAAAACTATTAAGTCAACAAAGAGAAACTTTTATTACACAGCTCTCTCCTCAAAACGCCCAAAAGAAGTTTGGAAAACCATCAAAAAGATCTTGACACCCAATCCAAATCGTATCAACATTGATCCTGACAAACTTAATACTCACTATACGACTCTCGCAGAACGAATATCAACCGTAAAAAACACTGCAAGAAACTTCATTCAAAATCTCCCTGATTCTCCAGAAGCTTTATACCTGCAACCCGTATCCGCTACAGACGTCAAAAAAGCAATTCAACAACTGCGCGATGATTGTTCGACAGGACATGACCAAATACCTGTAAGATATATTAAACTTGCCATTGATTTCGTTGTCTCGCCACTCACATCAATCATCAACAACTGTATTGCAAAATCTACTTTTCCAGAAGCATGGAAGATTAGTCGTATCTCCCCTATTCCAAAGATAGAGAATCCGAAAACCGCCATTGATTTTAGACCAATCTCAATCCTACCAGCGTTATCAAAGGTATACGAGAGATTAATTTTACAGCAACTCGTTCAATACATTGAGAAGAAAGAAATCTATAAGTCGACGCAATGTGGCTTTCGTCAGGGACATTCAACATTGTCGCTTCTGTTGAAAATGAAAGACGACATCAATAAAGCAATGAAAAATGGAGAAGTAACCTTATCTATTTTAGCTGACTACAGCAAAGCATTTGACACCGTCAACCATAATATCCTCCTTGAAAAACTACAAACTTTCAACTTTTCATCAAGCACCATACACCTTATACATGAGTACTTAATTGATCGCAAGCAATATGTCCAAATCGATGATCAATCATCTTCAATGAATAATATTTCTTACGGAGTACCCCAGGGCAGCATCCTTGGACCTGTTTTATTCAACTTATATGTAACAGATATGTCAGCTGAACTTACCAACACTTGTCTTCAATACGCTGATGACACGAACATATATGGACACGCAAAATCTAATCAGTTGTTATCACTCGCAAAAAGCTTAGAGCAAGACCTACAAACACTATCAAATTGGTCCAAATCAAATAATCTGGCGTTTAACCAATCAAAAACAAAAACTATTTTGTTCGCTACACCCAATATGTTGGCAAAACACCACCTCAATGATGCCAACACATACGAGATCAATCTAAATAACATTAAACTCGAACGCATCAGCAAGTCAAAAATATTAGGAGTGACTTTCAACCAAAAGCTTACATGGGACGACCACATCAATACAACACTCAAATCAGCCTATTCCGCCTTTCGATCCCTCAGCAAAATTAAAAAACTTACTCCATTTCATTTACGTAAACAATTAGCTGAAATGCTGATATTATCAAAAATGGACTATTGCAACGTAATTTTTGCAGAAGCACCCTGTTACCTCATAAACAGAATGCAGAAACTCCAAAACTCACTCGCTGGTTACACCTATAGCAGATTCGGTGGCTTTGCAGAAACAATTAACCTAAAATGGCTACCAATTCGTGAAAGAATTGACTTGGCAACATCTAAGACAGCCCACAAGTCCCTTTACAATGATACCTGGACAGAAAATTTAAAATGTACTTTTATGGATCGACCAAAGTCACTAAGAACACCAATAGAGACACGACACAAAATCAAACCATGCAACATCACCAACTCATTCCAGTATACTATCGGCCGGACATTCAATGACCTCCCACCTAACTTTCGATCAATCCAAGATCACAAGAAATTCGTCAATTCTTGCAAGAAGTATTACATGGACCGAGCATTTGCCAAATTAACTAATTTATAAAAAAAAAAAAAAAAAAAAAAAAAAAAAAAGTTGTTAATGTTTATACGTTCGTCATAACGCACAAACACAAAATCTTTCGCATTTTGAGATGAAGAGCCATTGTAAATATGGAAATGCTCAGAATAAATTCCGTTATTATTGTTATTATTATTATTATTATTATAAGATCATCAAACCAATTTTTTTAGATTTAGTTGCAAACGAATTACTTATCAAATGTCTTTGTCGTAAACCAACTCGGATTTTAAACCAAGCTGACCGAAAAGTCAACTTGGTTTAATCATCACGGAAGGCCTTCAAAATTGTTCAACTTGGTTTAAGAACTTTAATAATCACGTGGTAACTCGAACAAACTCGACTCTTTCACTGCACATGTGAAAGTTAAAATGGCGGTGGAAGAACATAAAAAACTTTTTGAGGACTATCTTACCAACAGTAAAATCAATTCCACCGTAATTAATCATGATGATTTAGAGGAAATAAAGCGTTATTTATTATGTGAACGTGATGGTAAAAGTTCTGTCATTAAAGCTATTCTCAGGAAACGTATTCAGAGGAATAAATGTGTCATAGCGAGTTTTCCTGGTGAAAGTGGTGATGTGTGTGTGCTATCATGCAAAATAAAGTACGTATTTTTCATTTCATGTGGAAAGAGAGATAAATACATTGATTATATGGACTTCAGGTGGACATAATGTTTTTGTTTTAATCAAAGCAGTGACCTAATGTTTGAATAATAAAATGAATAAATTCATTTAAATTTTCAGATTGATCTAATAGATATGACAACATCTGCAGACCAAGACTACAAATGGATTGGTCATGTTGTTGATCACTTCTCAAAATTTCATGTTCTATTCCCAATGAAACGCAAAGAAGTTTCAGAGGTTGCAGAAAATCTTATTTCGCGTGTGTTTGCAGATTTTGGTTTTCCATATATTTTGCATTCAGACAGAGGTAAAGAATTTGTGAACAATGTAATAACAAATGTGGTGAAAAATTGGCCAGGAGAATGCAAGTTGATAAATGGTAAACCTAGGTCACCATGGGTACAAGGCTTGGTAGAACAAACAAATGCTTGTGTGGAGGAAATGATTGCAGCTAAGCAGCAGGACACTGGAATGAATAATTGAGCCAGCTGGTTGCCTCAAATACAGTATAAGGTATTTTTAATACTTCAACTGTTCTTGGTAATTGTTCTTTATGCCAATGTTCTTAATCTAAACTTACATTAGCTTTGTGAAGGTAGTTTATACTCATTTTTAAGTAATTTGGGCTAGAAGTTAACTTTTTAGTTAACTTGGTTAAGGGAAGGTTCTACTTAGTTTAAGTGTTGTTCAACTTGGTTTAAAGACTTCTCAACTGATTTTAAATAGATTTCAACTTGGTTTAAGGGCAGGGTTAACTTGGTTTAAGTATTGGTCAATTTGGTTTAGTGGAGGTCAACTTCTTGGTGTAGGAGGAAGCCAATTTGGTTGAAGCCTTTTTCAACTTGGTTTAGCTAAAAGTCAACTTGGTTTAGGTATAAGTCAACTTGGTTTAGGTGTAGGTCTACTTGGTTTAGGTATAAGTCAACTTGGTTTAGGTGTAGGTCTACTTGGTTTAGTTGTAGATCAAGTTGGTTTAAAGGAAGGTCACTTAGAGCTATTGGTAACTATTTTTATTATTAACCTTAGTTTCATTGAATACACGCGAATCAAGGCCAACTAAGAAGACTCCATTTGAAACTGTTTATGGACAGCTCTCAAATTCTTTTGAGAGAGTACCAATTAATATGGATGGGATTATACATGAAGAAGACCTACCCGATTTTTTAATGCTCACAATTTAACTCGAAATGGCCAACTTGGTTTAACGTAATAACGCGATCTTACTTGGTTTAAAGCAAGTTGGGATTTGGTCAACTTGGTTCAAAAGTTCATATGGTTTACAACAACTTCATGGAAAAAAACAAAATGCAATTTTAGCACTGAACTCAGTTATTTGAACTCGTTGTCCCAAAAATGTATTTGTTTGCAGAAAAAAATTTGAAATTGGAATAAACTGTGCTGTCTTTCACTTCAACCGATGAAACGGAAATCAACCCCAAATGTCAAGAAGCAACGGAAACGATTGAGAAGAATTAAAAAGGGATATCTCCATAAGGAAAGGGAAAAGGAAAAAACTGAATCATATCTGGCAGAATGGTTATGAATATGAAAAACATGAAGCATATTGTACTTATGAACTTTGTCATGTAGGGATGTATGAGGGAGATCGATAGTGAATGACTTGAAAATCTAAAAAAATTATTGTTGTTTCTTTTGTGTCGCTATTGTGCCGGCTACCGTTTTGATGGGAAGTTTAAAATGGCAAATGGTGAAAAGGCGATAACGAATTTATGTATTATGAAGAATTAATTGTTCCTTCTCTTCAAATCTGGTTATGCTTTTTCCTAATATTTCATTTCCTGGTCAGTTATCCCTTGAAAATGATCAAGGCGTTATTCTGGGTCACCACGGTACCAACACCAGCACATTTGTTTCTGGATTTTGAAATAAAAGTTATTGACCTTCTTAGATAACTATTATGCCAGACTTCTTGACAATGAACATTTTCCCAAGAGAGACTTTTGTGGGAATGTAGGTAATTATGATATGCATATACAGTGTGTCTTCAGAAAAAGTAGCACCAAACTTTGAATGACAATAACTTGTTGGGCTTTTTTTGTAATAAACCTGATTTATATATCACTCGATAGGAAATTTTGTAAGCCTTTCAAAAATTAAAATTTCGAAATGTGGAAAACATCAGGGAAGAAGGAAAATCAATTTTTGTCAACGATTTGCACTATTAACTTTATAAAAGTCTATTAACACCATACTAATGACGAAGCTTAATTGCATCGCTCTTATTGTCTTATCGCTTAATCGTTGATAAAAATTGATATTTCTTCTTCCCTGATTTTTCCCACCTTTAATTTTTTGAAAAATTTAGAAAATATCTTATCGAGTGATACAAAAAGAAAGGTAAATACAACAACAAATAAAAAGTTATTCACATTCAAAGTTTGATTTTTTTTGAAGACACACTGTATAAATGTGTAGATTGTACATATATATATACTAGTAACCTGGGTAAAAATTTTTAGACATCTAACTTTGAAAATGATGTACGCAAATCCCGTGTCGAAAAAAGGTGATGAAAAATATAATCAAAGTGTGCAAACCCCGTGACGAAAATTTGAATCACCTGGGGATGCAATGCAAAGTTCAATATGTATGTGAAATGAAGTCTGTGCCAGGGTCCAGAAAATGAGAATATCATCTCATAGCTTTCTGCTGCGTTCAACTTTTTTGTAATCCAAATCATATGCATCCACGTCAAAATCAGCCAGAACGATTGCTTCGTCATCTAACATAATCACAGGATCGACTAAAACGTCAATATCTTCGTCAAAGTCGAGATCTTCAAGCTTCAATTTCTCATTATCACTTCCGGCTTGTACGCTCAGGCTGAAAAACTACAAATAATTTCTTTTTCATCCAACTCACAAATAGCGCATGTTCCAGATAACGGGAGTCAGCTGTGTTGCTGTTTTTAATCTTAATCGAGATGTTAGCTCGAAAATATCAATTTATAGTCAATTAGTACCACTATCACTAACTTTTTTTATGTTACCCGTTCATACAGAAGTGAAACGTCATACTAAACCTCTGTTCTAAGACTCGTGTGAAGTTGGCTATTTTAACAGTCAAGCAGACAGTAAAATGACCACTTAAAGGTCGTCAAGAATTACCACGTTATAGTAGTCATATTAATTTCAGTCGTGATGATTGAAATAGAACAGAAACATCACAACAAAGATATTGAAGAGCTGGAATAGTGAAACCTGTTATGATAAACTGCATTTCATTTAAACAAGCTTTAAATAAATAAAAATAGAGAGATAGCTTTAAGTGTGTTTTATTAAAATAAACACGACCAAAACTCGGGAAACAATAACTAAGAAAAAGAAAATCACGATAGGGAAGAGAAAGAGACAAAGATTTTGGTTTTAAAATGGACAGAAAGAAATATTCAGGAGAGCCTTAAATCATGGACTCGAAAAGAAAGCAATGTGATGCTTTGAGTTAGTGGTTTCGTTGTAACATGCTCTAACATCAATGCATTAATCGCACAAAGAAATGATATTTCCTTCTTCTACGACGCCTGATATCTATCTTATTGCCCCCGCAGCGAGCGTAAGCAAGCGAGGAGACATAGTAGTTTCACGAGATAGGCGAATGTCAGTTTCCGATTTTTTTCTTCATCATCATCATCATCATCATCATCTTCATCCTCCAACTTTTCGTGTTGACGTTACACGGTGGTATACAATTATTAGCTGACTTTGCTTTTTTTCCCGTTTCAAAGCATGGTACTGTAAGTGGAATGTTTTTTAGTATCTCTTTCCTAATTTATTATTATTTATACTAGCATGTAGCTTTAGCTAAAAATGCCCCCGCGCTCAAGCATTCCAATTTGTACAGACAGCAAGCTATACATTAACAACAGAAAATAAAACAAGTTTTTGGCCGAACAAAAAATGTTTTGGTTGTTTTGGGACCTGATATGTGGCAAAGTTATATGCTTAAATATTTCGACAAAATCAGTTTTTTAGGGAGACTAGCGGCATTTCAAAACCAACTTCCAATATGCAAACCAAATAGATCTACACTTAAGCAGATGAAAATCTGCACAAAACGTTATCTATTTGTTATCTCTTAGACCTAAGTGACACTGATGCTAATATACCTTTCAAGAAGTGTAAATACGGCTTAACAAGTAATATCAGAAAGTATTTGCTACAAACAAAAGAAATGTGTGAACTGAAACCATGGATACGTATTTTATAATTAAAATAAGATTTGTTAAAAACATTCAAAAGAAAAATGAAACAAGATGCCCTTACGGGCAGAAAGATTTCTGCAAAATCAGCTGAAGTATGACAATGGAAGACTAACAATAACATTCTTGAAACTTGAATGGTTTTGAATGATTGAATACAATACAATACAATACAACATTGACTGCTGCTCAGTGTAGACTGCACACAGCAGGTGGGAATTGTAACACACTATGTAAAATACTTTGATACTATGTAAAACTTTATTGCATATATACATCTGAATGACATGGAACATTGTTTATTTTGGGTATACACATTAAATTAAGTTTAAATTGATCTTTTCTGATATCACAGTGATTACGTATGAAAATCTCATAATATGCTTTAAACATTTGATATGTACTTCCAACCTTCTTAATTACATACAAACAGAATTCCCAATGTTGCAAATACAAAATCTAAGATCTTGATCATTAAAAGTATATGCTCTATAAATTTTTACCAAAATTTACCAAAATTTTGTATTGTGTTTCTAATAGTACAGTATTTTGAATTTATAAACAGTTAGAACTTTTCAATTTGCCAGGATAATGATCAAGGCTATATTATTACAAAACAAAACGCGATTATAGAAAAAACATATCAACAAACAAATCAACAAACATAAAATAATAATAAATACATAATAGTTTTTACTGACGCTCGACCCACACACAAGCCGCATACAAACAGGAATAAATTCACAACAGATAACACGAGCAAACACGGGTCCACACAGCACGTAAAAATTGAACACAACGTAATTGTTCATTAACAATCGTGATTAGGAAGATCATTTGTAAATAGGGGCATAGTCAGTATAACTTAGCTAGAAAATCATCAATCAAAAGTGGTGCAGAGCAGACAACCACTACTTAATGTTGGAGCTGAGGAGGAAACTGTATTAAAGTATTACAACCCAAACAAGAACCAAAAAAATCTATCTAGAAAGGCTTAAACACTGAAACATTTTTCCCTAATAGGAACACATACCTCTTTGACTTTTTAAAACTTCTTAATTTACAACTTTTTAGTTAGAAAAGAATTATCACACTACAGTAGAATATTATACGTACTCCTCAGAGCTTCATAAAAGCATAATTGACACTACAAAAACTTTATTGACACTACAAACACTTTAAACTATATATACCATCAGACCACATACTTATTTACATCTGAATGAAAAATACTGACTTTATTTTGGAATAAAGTATACAAAATAATGAGTGTACATTGATCATTTCTGATTTCAAAGTAATTACGTAAGTAAATCATGCACATACTTCAAACATTAAAGATTGCTATCAATCTTCCTAATTACGAATGGACTAATTGCAAACAAAAAAGTAAACAAAAATTTTGATCATGAAAAATACAAAACTGAAAGTTGAATGTTTTTTACAGGATGTGAAGTGTTTCGAATTGTATATCAAAATTAGGAAGGCTGTCCATAATTAGAGACATTGGTAACCTAAAAACTACTGATCACTGACAAAAAACAATACTGCATTTCAAAGTATTATACAAGCACATAAGCTTAAAATATAGCTAGAGTGAAACATTAAAGATACAAAAAGTGATGCTGAGTAGGCAGACAGTTGGAGCTGATATGGAACTTAAGCTGAGCTGTACGCATCCAGAGCTTAAAGAGCATTACAGCCCACATTTGAAACAAACAATGATCTTTTTTTAGAAAAAATCTCAGACATTAATCTCAAAAACAAAACATACCTTTTCATTCTGTTTATAAAATGAAACGAAAAATCACCATTGAATCATAATAATATAATATAAGATAATAATAAATTACTGCTACAAATTTTATTCTTCATCTTCAGTTTTGGAAATGTGCATCTTCTTTAATTATACTGACTAAAGCTGCTTTGGTATCCTTTTGGTGTTTCTTCGACTGAAATGCGTGACTGCTTCGTGTAAACATTCGCACGAGATTTCCAAAAACCGCTAGGTTTGGACAGTAAGAAGAAGAAAAAGAACAGAGCCGGTTTTAAGGTATTTCTTGCTTACGCAGAAATCCAAAAAAAAATAAACATTTTCAAAAAAAATTAAAGCGAAAAATCCATTGCAAGTCTGCGCTTCAAACTTTAATTTAAAACAGTAAGTAGTCAAAGTTTACAGAAAAAACAAGAAAGAAATATAAGAAGGTTTTATTGACCATGATCACACTAGGTTTGGAAGACAGCCAAACAAGAAAAACATAAAGAACGACAATTTGTAATATGGCTTTCTTGTATACATAGAAATCCTATTAAAATCTTTTTAAGGCAAGATCCGCCAAAAACCATGCATTGAATAAAATTTATTGAATGAAAGATTTAGAGCTAAAACATATGCAAAAATAAAATGTATGCTTGGCAAAATTGCGGATTTCTAGCTGTTCTTCAAAATCCTTGTTGTTCAATTCACTAAAACAACACAAAAGTAACATGAAAAATGTCTAAGCAATTTTAGCATTCGAACTTCCTAAATAACATAGTATAATATAATAATAAATCAGGAAACAAATACGAGAAAACACTCTGTCTTCCACTTACAGTACCATGCTTTGAAACGGGAAAAAAGCAAAGTCAGCTAATAATTGTATACCACCGCGTAACGTCAACACGAAAGTTGGAAGATGATGATGATGAAGATGATGATGATGATGATGATGATGATGAACAAAATCGGAAACTGACATTCGCCTATCTCGTGAAACTACTATGCCTCCTCGCTCGCTTACGCCCGCTGCGGGGGCAATTATGTTATTTAGGAAGTTCGTATGATAAAATTGCTAAGACATTTTTCATATTACTTTTGTGTTGTTTTAGTGCAGTGAACGATTAGGATTTTAAAGCACAGCTTGAAATCTGAAATTTTGCCAACAACATTTTATTTTAGTATATATGTTTTAGCTCTAAATCTTTCGTTCGATAAATTTTATTCAATGCACTGATTTTTGGCCGATCTTGCCTTAAAAAGATTTTAATTGGATATCTGTGTATGCAAGAAGCCTATAAATTGTCGTTCTTCGTGGTTTCCTTCTTTTTTCTGTCCTCCAAACCTGGTCTGATCATGATCAATAAAACCTTCTTATATATATTTTTTTTTTTTTTTTTGATTTTTATGTAAACTTTGGCTATTTCTTGTTTCGAATCAAAGTTTGAAACGCAGTTTTCTAATGGATTTTTCGCTTTAATTTCTTTTTTAAAAAGTTTTTTTTTCTTTCTTTTGGTTCTTACAGAATTTCTTTAACAAATATTTATCTTATTTTGATTATAAAATACGTATCCATGGTTTCAGTTGACAGATTTCTTTTGTTTTTAGCAAATACTTTCTGATATTACTTGTTAAGGCTTAATTACAATTTTTGAAAGGTATAAATTAGCATCAGTGTGACATAGGACTAAGACATAACAAAAAGTAACTAAGTTTTTCTTTGTTTTTGTTTCCGTTGTATAGGCTTGCAATGTATAGCCAACCTCGTACCCAGGGTTTCTAGGCTTTTCGATATACGGGACGGCGGCGAAGAAGACCCTGGCGAACGCCGATTAAAATTTCCCATATTTCTGGAAATTTTTAAATTTACGACGGCCCGAGTATAACAACCCGATTCTTTCAGATCAGATTTGTTTATTACAATTGTGTAAATAAACAAGGGTTAGCTGCCCTTCCGACTGGCTTTGGAAAGTCATTGTTCTACCAATTATTATCAACTTCACCTGTTTTTACTACTGTGGTCTGTTCCCTCGATAAGATCAAATTAAAACATTGGAGAAAAGAGGAATCGTTGTAGGGGTGCTTCCATATCTTAGTTCTCATGAAAACACTGTATCGTTGTTTGAACAGAACCATGTAAACAGTGTTGGTGATGGTGGTCTTGGTAGTGAGATTGAAATTCCAGCAGTCAGAAATGGAGAGGTGGTGGAAGTGATGTTTACCCATCCAGAAGCACTTCTTAGTACTTACAGACAAAAACTCCTTAATTCACCTCCATTTCAAAAAAGAGTTGCTGCTTTATGTCATTGGTGAAGCTCATTGCATGAAAATATGGTATGCTAATTATTAGAAATGTGATATATACATTTGTTTTGCAAAATATCTTCATAAATTCAAATTAACTATAATAATTTACAACTTTTCCAAGATATATAAACATAGAAATTTCATATACGATCTGTTATATATTTTAAGGGCGAAAACTTTCATGTTGACTACAAAGATTTGGTAGTACGACCAATATTAAATGACGTTGCAACATTATGTGTAACTGCCACTGCAAATGACCAGCTGTTGTGGAAGATTAAAGAAAGTCTTGCACTTCCCAGAGTGATAATTTAACAATAGTTAAAGCCCATCCAAATTGCACAAACGTCTATCATGGTAAAAGATTACTTACCTAAACAAGGGGAGAAAAGCTATGATGACATTTTAAGACCTATTTCAGTAGAGTTAAATAACCAAAGAGAACACTATCCAACAAAAAATAGTTTACATGAAATTAAAATACTGTGCACATACCTGCACGATTTTCAACATCATCATTGATAATCAGTATGTGGGAGACAGCCAGACTGTTTGTAATTTCATGCTGAAACAACTGTAAGCATGAAAAAAAACATAATAAGAAAACTGAAGAATGAAAACTGCAGAATACATATTTCAGTATGAGTATATTTCCTAATCATTTTTCATATTTCACTCCAACTTCTTCATAAGGTTTCTTTTCTTGTATATATTATGATTGTGCGGATACTGATAATACGAATACACGTTTCGTGATATAAGAAACATTTATAATGCAATGCAATGGCTTCCGCAACGGACGCAAATTTTTGACGTCTGAGGATACTGAGAAAAAAGCGTATATTTTCTCCTTTTTTCCTTACATCGCATTGCAGAAATCTCCAAAAATTGAACAAAGAAGAGGTAGGAGTAAATTGGGCCTTAACTGAGTTCATTTTTGGGGGATTTTATTGCATATTGAAGAACTCTAATTTAAAAATGGCAACGTTGAGTACGGTCATATCAAGACTATTATTGAAAGGTTTTCTGATCTTCTGCATCAAAGGACCTATGTTTAATTTTGGCGATGTTTGTTATTCGTTTGTTGGAGCTCAAGAGTTACAAGATATTGACAGCGAACCAAAACTTGTTTATGAATCGTTGTTTATACTCCAAGAAGAGAAACGTTTTTGTCTAAAACCAGATGTTAGCTTACAGCTGCTGTTATTGCTGAGTGGTGATGTGGAGAGATGCCCCGGTCCATGTTTTATGGACTTCTCAAAGAGAAAAGGCATGAAAATTATACATCAAAATATAAGAGGACTTTTACACAACTTAGCAGAATTTGTCGCTGTTTTACAAAAGCATCAACACATAGATATATTGACAGTATCCGAAACACACATATCAATAAACGATGATGAAAGATTATTCCAGATACCGAGGTACCATTTTATATCAAAACCACGTCTAAATGGCACAGGCGGAGGAGTTGGAATTTACATCTCGCAAAATATTACGTGGAAAAGAAGAGAAAACCTAGAGCCTGAATCATTGGATGTGATTTGTGTTGAAATTATTCAGAAAAATGCCAAAAACTTTTTGATATGTACAGCATACAGACCCCCTGAATCATCAAACTATCTACTACTAAACTTCAATGATATATGGGAGCAATTTCTAATAAATGCAACACAAACTTTCAAAGAAATAATTATCCTTGGAGATTTAAACATTAATTACTTAGACAAAAACGCGTGTAAAGAATTAAAATCGATTATTCTTTTACAAGGCTTCCATCAAATGATTGAATCTGCTACGAGAATAACTAATGAATCGGCCACTTTGATTGATGTTATTTTGTCAACGAACATAAATACAATTGCATCAACAATAACGGCTCCCTTGAGTCTTGGTGACCATGATCTCATTGGATGCGTACGAAAAATCAATAACAGTAAAGTTAAACCAAGAACAATTAAGTGCCACAATTATTCTCGTTACAATCATGAACAATTAAAACAAGAACTATTGCAAATCCCAATGGAACTTTTATACAAAATGAACGACGTGAACAGAGCGTGGGAATTCTTACGAGGCATTTTGAATCATTGTTTCGATAAGCACGCACCAACAATCACGAAGAGAGTGAAGGGTTCCCTTTGTCCATGGCTAAATGTTGACATCAAAGCAGCAATGAATTATCGAGATAAAACTTTGCGAAAATTCCGTAAAACCAAAGACGAAACTGACTGGAATGAATACAAACGTTGGCGAAATATGTGTACTGTGAAGATCAGACAGGCAAAAAGCAACTACCATCAAGCGCTTTTGACTGAAAATTGTCACAACCCTCGAAAGTCTAATCTATTTTCAAATCTATTTTTTTTTTTAATAGATCAAATCTATTTTCCCTGGACGAAAAACTTCTAACAGTGTCCCAGCTGCAAGTCACTCAAACAAAGCAAATTCATTCTGTGAATTCTTTACAACTGTTGCAAAATCCTTAAAAGAAAAAACTTTCCCTTTACGTCAGTTCATTTGGAAGAAACCTATCAAGATTCAACCGAAAACGCTGTCTTCTTTCGCTTTCACTTACGTGTCCGCTACATTTGTTGAAAGAGAACTACGAAACCTGAAGCGAAACAAATCAACAGCCATTGACAATTTACCACCAAATATGATTAAAGATGCAGCTAGTGTCATTGCAAAACCTCTTGCGTACGTTACCAACCCCTCCTTGAGATCTGGCCAGGTACCAAACGACTGGAAGATAGCTCTTGTATTACCTTTGCATAAAAGGGGATGTACTAATGATTATAACAACTTTCGACCGATATCCATCCTTCCAGTGTTATCAAAAATCCTGGAAAAATCTGTCCATCGTCAGTTTTTAAGCTATCTGGAAAACAATAACTTGTTATCTCCATTTCAATTTGGTTATCGTAGCAAAAAATTGACCGACTTAGCAACAGCTTTTTTAACTGACTCGATCAGAAGAGCAGGAGATAAAGGTTTACTTACCGAAGCTGTGTTTTTAGATCTCGCTAAAGCCTTCGACACTCTTTCACATGATAGACTTCTCGAAAAATTGAAATCTTGCGGTGTGCGTGGGTTAGCTTTGAATTGGTTTGCTGACTATCTGTTCAATCGTTCTCAAGTCGTCAAAATTGGTCAGGAGCTGTCTAACCCCTGTTCAATAGTATGTGGAGTACCGCAGGGCTCAATTCTAGGCCCTATACTATTTTTGATATACTTTAATGACTTTGAGAACTGTCTCACTCACACGAGGGTTGTACAATTTGCAGATGATACAGTAGTTTATGTGTCATCAAAAAGTATCGATGATATCGAAAGTAAGCTCAACAAAGACATGTACGCAGTCCAAACATATCTCGAGAGAAACGAATTGATCATCAATTTGAAGATAGGAAAAACCGAATGTGTATTGTTTGGTACTGCTAAACGAATTTCTACTGTTTCCACAGATAAACGAACATTGAAGGTGTACTGCAACGAAACATTGATAAACTGTTCCTCATCTTACAAATACTTGGGTACATTGCTGGACCAGAATCTTGGACTAAGTGAAGATTTCGATCAGAAATACAAAAAAGCGTCATCTAAACTTTGTATTTTGCGGAAATTGATACAGTACTTAACTCCAGATGCTGCGAAGTTATTGTATTCAAGTGTCATTCTCTCAGGACTCAGATTCAATGGAATTGTTCACTTAAACTTGAATTCAACACAGCAGACAAAATTGAAGTCACTTGAACGACGAGCTGATTATATATTACACACAAAAACTGTGCCAACTAAAAATGAACTTGACAAGCAAGTTGTGCTAGTAGTACGCAAATGCTTAGATAAGAACATTTGCACTATGTTCCAAGACTACTTTTCTATAAACCAGCACAGAATCAACACTAGAAATCAAAATGTTCTAGTCAAAGTACCACAAGTGAAACTAGAATTTGCTAAAAATTCTTTTTATTTCATGGGGGCCAAGATTTACAACAGCTTACCACTGGATATTAGGACATGCACAAACTTTAAGAACAAGGTACAACAGTTCTTCAAGTAAATATCTATTTACTGAAGATTATGTGTTTACTTTTAATTTTATGCTTGTTTCATTTTATTTGTATCTATATTGTTTTGTTTTTTATTAATTCTATGATCTTGTATATTCAATTGTAACCATATAATAAAGGACACATATTGAGAGCAGATTTTATCTGAAATGTAAATATCCTTTTAAAATATTCAAATACAATACAATACAATACAAGAAACATGAGACTGAGATCTGAGAAAAATTAAGAAACATGGTTAGGCTGAACTCTTGATGAACATATTTTCAACAGCAGCGAGAATATTTAACATCAACGAATAAATCAAAAACGTTTCCCTCAAATTTTTCCATGTTTTCCACTTCCATGTCATCTTCTTGTTTGGTCAGTCTCTATGTCAATAAACTCATGAGTGTCTCTTATATAAAAAAATATGTGTATATGTTTATATAATAAAACAAGACAACAAATCTTTTAAATAAAGCAAAAGCTTTTCAATATATTATCATCCACAGTGCTAAAAGTAAAATGTTTTAAATGAACATTTTACTGGAGATGATAATATCGAAAAGCTTTTGCTATTATCTATATACTAGTATCCCGGGTAAAAACTTTTTACCGAACTTAACTTCGAAAACATTAGGTCAAATCCACCATTCCCGTGTACGTACCCTGTGACGAAAAAATAAATCATAGAATCGCAACTCAAAAACATCCCAGGAGGCGTCGCTCGCCACCCATATTCAGTATGCGTTGTGTCGCAGAATTTAACTCTTGGAAAAGTTTCTTTTCAGGCATTAATTTTTTAATTCATTTCTTACATTCAGAAAATTTAAAACAGAAACAAATAGCAACATGGCTCAGAATATATATTCATACGCAGAAGAGAAGTAACTTTAATGTAAAAATATGCAATATATAACACAGAACCGTTTACTAAGACATACAAAGCCAAACATTGAATAACATTACAAAAATGATACCTTCCAACTTTTTCTTTTGTTCAAAAGTTACTTCTAGACTGCAACCATTAATGAATTTTTGAAATGATATAGTTAGTTCTTCCCAAAACCATCAACATCATGATTAAAACCATGAGTTTCATTTCTTCATGCTTTTTTTATTATTGCCTAAAAGAATAATGTTTCAATTGTAATACCGAAAAAAAAAAAAAAGAAACAAAAAAAAAAAAGGAAATTCAAGTACGTATTTATCCTAAAAACAATAACTAAGAAGAAAAATTTACACAAAAGATAAAAAGTCACAAATAAAATCATAAATTCAAAGTTATATACCTAGGCATAGTACGTAAACGATTACCGTAACACAAAATATGCATAAACGGGATAAAATATAAACTTAAGAAAAATACAGCCAACAACACTTATTTTTTGTAAGATAGTTTCATTGCACAGTCATTAAGTAAGTAAATCTTAAGTAACCCTCTCGACATTATAACCCATCATGTGCTTCATTTCTATTTTAACAGATCAAAACATTAAAAAAACATATACAAAAAACCTAATCATGCTATGACGAAATCTAAAGAAAAACAAAACAAAGTAAAAGAAACTTTGAAAATGTATTAACCTTAAAAATAATAATTAAAAACACAAACGTAATGACAGAATTAGTATAGCTGAAAAATTTTTAACATATGAAAACATTCGTGGAGCCATTTTTTATTTCCAGTTCAAAGCTCCTCTCTGCTGGAAAATTCAAAACACAACAGTAAACATTCCTCTTATCCTTTATGTATCCACTAATACTAACTGTGTTTAACTAAATAGATACTATTTTAACTTTACCTCTCAATACCAATTCACATCATCATAATCATGTTAGTAAACAATATTGATCATGATCTGTAGTAGCCATTATCAACTTCTAAACTCTTTACTTTCTATATTTCATACCTGTAAACAAATTAATAACACTCGATTTACTTTCCAGGATACTTTCCTATTGTAAACATACACTTTCGCCTTGCTTACTACTGCAATTCCACTACCATTTTTATACAGTGAAAGTCATAAAAATGCTTTCTTCGTAACTTCATAACTGTGGAGCCATTTTGAATTAAATAAAATAAGGAACAGCAACTTCGTTACCAAAACAAATCATTAACTGCTCGAGGGACATGCATCTTAATGATTTGATCGTTTTAACTCTGTTTTTACTCTCTTTTAACGCTGTATTTACTAAATCCGTTTGACTCACGTACTTACGTATATTACTTTATATGTTTTCCAAACAATTTCTCTCCGAAAAGAAGTAAAACCATTTTCTTCACCAATGTAAATAAACAGCAACCTTCTGCAGCCATTTTTAAACAACTTCAACTTCATCTACACTACTCTACTGCTGCACTCCCATAACTATTTGATAACTATAAAAAGAAATACGTAAACAGCTCGTAAAATAAAAATAGACTTTCTTCATCTCGTTCTTCGTTTCGTTTTCCTCTGAAAAAACCTATATATAAAAAACAACATCTGTTTAAAAACTCACCTAAGCATGTGGTTATACCTGTTCTTTTATTAATCTAAAATAAAATCTAAAATACAATAACAATAAAAGTTTAACAATAAATTGATAACTAAAACGTAAACAAACATTTAAATACATTTAAATACTAACTTGTTCTTCTATTAATCAAAAATAACAGTTTTATAATAATACCTTTTGTTCGTTCGATCTTTCTGCAGCTAATTTTTAAAAACTTCACTGCACTTCTTCTGTATATCTAAATATGATTTTTCATTGTAAACAAACAACTAACCCGTGTTCTTTTATTAATAAGAGTAAAAGTTTAGCAATAAACACGATGATAAAACGTTTTATAATAATAACAATACCTGTGTTTCTTCGTCAGTTCTTTCGTCGATTTGCTGCCTAAAACAATCAAATTTAAATTGAAATATTCGTATACAAAAAGAAACACGTCTTCTTCGCGAAGTTTCTTGCTCACGAAATGATCGTTGACAAATTTCGAACGAAGAAATTGCATTGCTCGCACTTCTCCAAAGACGTTTTTCGGCTGATTTCCACTGCGCAAACCAAAAATAACAAAACGGAGGAGCATATACTAATCGCGGAAAATCAAAAAAAGTGTCTGTCGCCGCTGCGTGGTTTTACGACGAAAAGGGAAAAAATAAGAAGGTTTTGACCGTGCAAAAAAAACAAATATATCACTCTCTAAAATAAAAGTGTGACACACAATCGCGAATTAGTATAATAAGATTAATAGCCGATTCTCTGTCTGTCTGTTTGTTTGTTTGTTTGTTTGTTTGTTTGTTTGTAAGTGACGCAAAATGGTAGATTGAGTTGTGAGCGAAATTATTTCTTTTTTTGTGTGCGACGTGAGTTCGAAGCAAATACATTGCAACCCCAATCGAACGTTACTTTTTTTGGCTGATGAACTAATAGGAATAACGTTTCGTTTTTATTATTTTGTTAGTTTTATATTCCACGTTGACTTGGCTTTGAAAACAATACATCAACTAAATACAAAGAAACTAACTGATAAAACATTTTGGACAAAAAGCAGCCGTGTGAGAACGTGGTAGCATCTCGGTTTGCCAGTGTATCCTAACGCATCCTTGCCTGACTGTCTCAGACGGGTGAAGTTTTTTTTCGAGTAATCAAAATGTTTAAAAACCTATAGGTAAAAAAAAATATCATAAAACAAAATATTTTTTTTTTGCTTTTGTCATAATAGTTGTCTTTAATCGATTTCTTTTAATCTATTTTATTTTATATCAGATCGAACGTTTTTTTTATTCACTTGATTCATTTAGCACGTGCCTCTTCTTCTCTCCTCCCGTGTGATCTTTTTAAGAAGAGAATCCATTTTCCCCTTACGTTTGATAGCACCCATGTTAGAGCGCGTAACTTTTTTTAAACAAAAGTTAATAAAAAGTTGAAGTTTTCTCTCTATACGTTTTGAGTGTATTGTTACACTGATAAAAGATTGGTTTTACCAGAGGTTGTGACTTCGAATCTGCTTCTGGTTGTACGAGCCGTTTATAAGGAAATTTGACGTTTATTGATACAGTGATACAGAGCAGTTGGACACGGGCGGCGAGCGACGCCGCCTTGGCGGCTATCTATATATTAATAGCCGATTCTCTGTTTGTTTGTTTGTTTGTTTGTAAGTCACGCAAAATGGTAGATTGAGTTGTGAGCGAATTTTTTTTTTTTGTGTGTGCGACGTGAGTTCGAAGCAAATACATTGCAACCCCAATCGAACGTTACTTTTTTTGGCTGATGAACTAATAGGAATAACGTTTTGATTTTATCGTTATTGTTAGTTTTATATTCCACGTTGACTTGGCTTTGAAAACAGTACATCAACTAAATACAAAGAAACTAACTGATTAAACATTTTGGACAAAAAGCAGCAGTGGCAGAACGTGGCAGCATGTTCGGTTTGCCACTAACTATTGCCTGACTGTCTGAGACGGGTGAACATTTTTTTTGAGCGATCAAAATGTTTAAAAACCGATAGGTAAAAAAAGAGTATCATATCAAAACAAAACGTTTTTTTTTTTTTTTTTTTTTTTTTGCTTTTCTTTTAATAAATTAATTACTTCTTTTAATTGTTAAGCGTTCTGATCGAACGTTTTTTTATTCTATTTAATCATTTAGCACGTGCCTTTTTTCTCTCCTCCGTGTGAACTTTTTAAGAAGAGAAACCATTTCCCCCTTATGTTTGATAGCACCCATGTTAGAGCGCGTAACTTTTTTAAAACAAAAGTTAATAAAAAGTTGAAGTTCTCTCTCTATACGTTTTGAGTGTATTGTTACACTGATAAAAGATCGGTTTTACCAGAGGTTGTGACTTCGAATCTGCTTCTGGTTGAACACAAGTTGCACGAGCCGTTTATAAGGAAATTTTACGTTTATTGATACAGTGATACATGGACAGTGGACATGGGCGGCGAGCGACGCCGCCTTGGCGGCTAGTTTTATGATATATTTGCAAACTGGCATACATAATTTAAATATGTTTATAATTAAAAATTTTGTTACATGTAATTTATGTAATATATATTGTTGTGTGTTGTATAAAAGGTGGTATTAAATTAATAAGATGTATTGAAAACTTTTAAGTAAAAACTTGTGTGTGATTAAGTGAGGATTAGATATTGTCACGTACTGTTGCAGAAAAATATGACATTTTTCAAATTATTTTTAGTGAAAATGTTTGTCAGTTGCAGTCATATTTTTGTAATACAAAACATACATGTCATACTTCAAAATTTCAAAACATCTTGTTGTGTTTACATTCACATAATAATAATACTTATATATCATACTATCTTCACAGTCTAGATGTTCTTTTAGGAAAAAACCTTTTGTGTTTATTCAGTAAAAACTTATCAAAATTCATAACAAAGATACTTTCTTTTCAGCCATTTATGAATATCTAGGATACAGATTCTGAAACAACCACACCTATATTACAAAAATACATGTATACTCAAAATCACAAAAATAATAAAAATATATACTGGTTTATTCAATCAGATTTATCTGAGATTTTCACAATTTTGTGCTTTGTGAAATATGTACAACAGTTTGTTATTATTGAATTTTGTAAGTTTAACAGATAAGACGAGTTGAAAGAAATAATAATTATCAACGACTTTCAAAAACAATAATTCGTGTTTGAAATACAAACATTTGTAGCTTACTGTTTGCCAGCAGCTGGCCAAGTAACAAAAATTACCTTGTGCACGTTGGTAACTAAGTGTTTGCATAATTATTATTTATGTTACTAAGATAAATCAGTAATCCTTAGATTAGAGAGCGTTGGAGATGTCATAAAATGGCAAATCATTGCTCCTAAAAACACTTGCAATTTCTTCGCACCACTTTCGACCATGTTTTCGACATAGCTAAAAATTTCCGATTTCCCGAATGTTCTTAAAACAAACAAACGGCCTTTGCTTATACTTCGACCAATCAGATTGCAATTTTAATCGGCGTTCGCCAGGGTCTTCTTCGCCGCCGTCCGTATATCGAAAAGGCAAGAAACCCTGGGTACGAGGTTGAATGTATAGCTTGCTGTGTGTACAAATTGGAATGCTTGAGCGCGGGGGCATTTTTAGCTAAAGCTACATGCTAGTTATAATAATTGCAAAACGTGCATCCCACTTTTATTTTAGAGAGTGATACCATTTCTTTTTTTAACGGTCTTCTTATTTCGAGAGACACTTTTTACGATTATTATATGGGGAAACCCCAGTGATGATTGTTTCATTGGCTAATAAAGGAAAACTTATAAAATGCGCTGTTTTGATTGGCAGGCAAATTCCAAAAAATTCGATCGTTTTAATAACGATTTCTCATTATCTATCTTGTGTTTATATATAAAAAAAGAAATCCCGGAACAAAGAATATCCGGTCCCTCTTATTTTGTCAAACCAGGATCACGCTTGAAGAGGGATTTTTCATCATATTAACACACTGTCCCGGGACGTTTTAAAATGTTAACGCTGATTTCCGTCTTTTCCCGGCACAGCCCCCGCTAATTATTTCTCATGTAAAGACGGGGTGAAGTCATGTCGTTTTTCGTCCCGTCCAAGCAAACTTCCCGTCCTGCTTCCCATAAAAACAGCCCTTTAGAAGAGATCACGCGTATTTAATTGCATGAGACGTAACGCCTTCGAAAAAGATCAATTGCTTAAACAAAAGATGTTTATTTAAAAAATATTGAATGGAGAACACAAAAAGAAAAAAATTTTTGTTGGAAAAATCGTTTCTAAATTTAAATTTTTCTCTCCAGAAATTCAATCTATGATAAAAATTACATAAGAAAGCTAAAAATCTTGTTTTGGTATTTTTTGACCAAATAGGTTAGAAACTATAATTAATTAGTGTGAACAGGATATACATGTATTCGGTTAGATTTTTTTACTTGACTTAGAAAATGATAATACTCACAAAACCTTTGAAATAATAATTATTATTGTTATAATAGTCCATTGTGCTTCTAACTGTACATTGATATTACATCTGCTTAGCTCTTAACTGTACGTATACGAGTCTTTACTTTTTTCTTGGCATGTTTCATTCGTAAGTTGTTTCTGATTTTACTGCATCGCCAAATAATGTAGAACTGATCAAACAAAAAACTTCTTTTTAAGTTATTTTGACTTTTGTTGATTTAAGTTTGTTTATGATTGTTTAAATCACAAAGTAAGAAGATGTTATTGGCTTTCAGTGAACAACTTCATGTTTCATAATTCATATAATAATTTCTTATCCTAACAAAGAGGAAATAAACTTTCCAAATGAAGTTACTTTTAGAGGTTGCTTTTAGCTTGTGTAACATGACAACAAGCGAGTTTTTACGTTTAGATTTATGAAACTATATCATGGCTTTTATCAAGTTGTTTTTTGTTGCTGCTCAAGTGCATTTACGTAAGATTTTATTTACTCGAATTTATCATTTTCAGATTATATTTACATCAAGCACACACGCAAGCAAAGAGCTCTTAACTGTATGTCTAATAAGCTCTTTTCCATATCTGTTCCGGTTCGGTAAAATACGCAATTCATATTTCCTAAAAACATGAAAACGTTTATTATGAACAATTTCAAATTTCTAGCGGGAAAAAGCAACACTTTAGCTGAATTAAAGTCTTGTTTATGTTTGTTTTAGCAAAAAAAGTAAAGCAGTTTTGAGTATCACTGTCTGAAGGAAAAAACATGAAATCGTTGGAGGACTTGGGAGCGCAGCGTGTTCGTGAGTTAAGAAGAATAGACAATAATATATTTTAATAAACAAAACAAACCCTTAAATAGGTATCTAATTACAAGGGCAGCCCTGAAGAAAATGAAAATATATTTAGTATAGAAAATAAAATAAAATAGTACATTTCAGTAAATTACAGTAAAATTAAAAGCATAAACAGTATACTCTCAATAAGAGAAAATGTCAGGTACAAAGGCAGACCTTATTCTACATGTTTATGCTAAATTCTATCGTATTGCAAGTGCTAACACTACAAATCAAACACCTTCCAGTTCTGAAAAAGACATAAACATCTACAGAGAGAGTGCTTTACCATTCTCTGCAGCACTGACCTAAGAATAACACCACCATTTTCGTTCATTCAGTTATACAATTATCTACTCATCAGCACTGTAAAATACAAACACATTTTACTGCAAAGTACACAATATAAAAGGTTCAAATCCTTCCAGTTTTTTCACGAAGGCTTCATTAAAAAAAACAGAACAGCATCTAATAATAAATATTTTTTTCTTGATGCTCGTGTGAAAGCTTCAATGAAAAACAAGTTGTACAAAGTAATAGTCAAATTGTGTTGTGCGTCTGGTGACGTTGTTGCTGCTGCATGTACATGTCCAGCAGGCACTGGACTTTTAACATTGTCAACGTAACAGTGGTGAATTGTTTGCAATGGAAAATTATAACCACAAAGGCTTGAGGGAGATGACATCTGCTTATTGTACTTCAAGATTATCATTTTGGAATGTATTTGGCATGTAAGACTGCCCCAATAGATGTGTTGTAAGCCAAGATCAAATTTGATAGCAAATCACCCAAACATTTGAAGCCAAAAATGAACTTGTATGACCCATGTGCTATATGGAGGACCGACAAGTTGACATTACCAGCCCCTGAATCAACTTAAAATGGATCTTTCTAGGTGTTTATGCCAGAAATCCATTTCATGGAGTTGAACAAGACATACAAATGGAAGTTTTAACAGACAAAAATGTCGTTACAGCTGAACCTGCACATAACTCATCACCAGGAATATCACACATGTCCCTTCAATACAATATCAAAGTGAAATTTAAAGATGATGGATCACTTATGTTTCGTCCCTTTCTATTTCTAAATCAGGAATACACAACATAAGCAAGGGGTCAAAGTGCATCTGACCGCTGATATCAACTATGAAAATTCAAAATAGCAGCATCAAACTTCTATATCGCATGTAGAATTATCTTCAAAGTTGAAAGCCAAGTATTACATCCAAAAAAGGATCCACACTCTAATCCACGGAAATATGTTTTCTTTTTTGCTACATCCTTACTACTACTTGTCTCTATCATTCCTTTTTCATCCATGATTTAAATATTTTTGACATTAAAATGCCACAATTAAGTAAATATCAGTAGAGTATGAGTTAACATAACGCTATGAAAAAAAGTTCATAATAAACCTCGTTTTCACGATTTTAAGAAATAGGAATTGTGTATTTTACCAAACCAGAATAGATATGGAAAAGAGCTTATTGGCAGTTGCTTGTTCAACAATCTCCACTAAATTAAAATGTGTACATTTTATTGGAAATAAGTTTTACATCAGATTTTATTAGGTTTGTGTTGTACGTTCGGCAAAAGCTGCGAAAAACATAAAACTTCGATTTTTTACGTATGATTTATCATCAATTTCCTATTTCTTGTTTTTTGTGCATGGTTTAGGGGCTATTCATATGGAGCTAGCTCACCTAACGAAGATCTCACTGTCATTAAGAAATATTTATAAAAATAAATTGTAATCATATGATAAGCGGGCTAGCTCACTTAAGTCAGATCTCGTTTCATTTGACCGGAATCTCACCTAGGTGAGAAGAAATTTGTTCATATGAACACACCAGCCTGCTTTGGTGAGATAGATTTTAGACAAGTACGCATGCTTTAAAATTCGAATTATTGTTTACGTGATTTAAACAACAATTTTCAGCCCGGTGAAGTGGGATGAAAAAAGCCATATGAACGCTGGATGAATTATGAATTTCATCCCATTCAAATGGAGATGTGAACAGCCCCTTTAGTTTCAATACTTTCGATCAAAGTTTTTATCAACACTTTTATGTTATATAATACTCGTTACATCGTTTTGTTTTTAGTATCATGCGGTACTCTCGAATTACTTACTGATAATGTGTCTGGTGCTCTTGGAGAAAGTTTACAAATAAGATGGCGGTTATCATTTCAAAACAATGAAAAAAAGGGCGAAAGTGATTTTCGAGTTTGTCTTGATACCACTTATAAAAACTGCATTTTAAGTGGGAATGGAAATTTCGTTTCCTATTCAAGAAACACTGTATTTGGAGATCGCATAGAAGGAACATACGATGATGATACCATTACCTTCACCATCAATAATGTAAACAAAACTGATAATGGCGTGAAGCTTTACGTGCGCGCTGTATTCCGAATATCAGCTGTAATGGTCACAAACGTTCAGAAAGAAGAGCTTACGATTCAAGTTACAGGTAAGAATATATCAAATGATATTTTGATTCAGTGAATGATTATTTAGAAACTAGCAATCAAACTTTGGTTTCACTGGAGAGATAGATATTTTTATGAAGACTGTGTTAGTGAAAATTAATCGTAAACTTGAAAAGAAACTCCTTTGATTTTGTTGACACTCCAGCACACATCAACAAAGAAAAAGCAGCGCCTTGTGATGTTATGCAAGTGAATAATATACAGGAGTTTCAAAAAAATGGAATGAAAAATTAACGGCGTTTACTTCAATGAAATTTTGTCAACTATTAATAATATTTATGTGACTATAGAGCCCATTTTTTAGCTTTTTCAAGAAACAGCTACGTAACAATTTTTTATCGCTTTCACTTTAATGAAGGATTAAAAAATTTAAGCATGTCAAAATGCATAACTAAAAGAAAGAAAGTCACAGGAAAACAACTTGCTAGAGAACGTTCGATTATGAAATCTAACATATTAGAACTCACCTACAATTGCTATGATTCAGCCACTGCTAACCCTTTGTTCCTATACAACATTTGAAACACTGCCACTTAAAACAGGAAATCGATCATGTGGAGAATCGACAAGGGAAGCCATTATTAGATTTTGCTAAGCGAAAGATATTGGTTTCGGCGGCGTTCTATCTATCTATCTATCTAATCTATGTACGGCGAAGGTTTTTTAGTATCACACTCACTAACTTAAAATTCTTTTATTTCTATTTTTTTTTTTTTTTTTTTTTTTTTATCCTTGCTCTCATGACCATGATATGTTTTCTTATATTTCGTGAGTTATAATGTGTACTTACCAAATAGTCACAAAAAAAGGATCTTTCCCTAAAGGGAAAACAAAAAAAAGGGTTTCAATTACATTTTTGATTCCAAGTCAGTGGCGGATCTAGAGGTATGTCGAAATTTGTGTAGGAGAGCATTAACATAATTTGTGAATTCAACTTATATTACCAATGGGATTATTTGAACGCTTTTCTTTTATGGTTAGATTGCTAACACTCTCCTACACAAATTTCGACATACCTCTAGATCCGCCACTGCAAGTACCACTGTGAAATTTAAATTAAGTAAACTTTAGTGACGCTTTTGATGTTGATATCCTTCGAAGATCAACTGCAGTGAAGAAGAAACTTTACAAGCAGTTTTAATTTTTAACTCTAGCTTCAAACCGTCTATTTTAAACAAACTATCAGTTTGTTATTTGATTTGTTTATTTTGTTTAAGTATTTTGGATAGATTTTCGTTTTGTAAAATTTTTTCGAACAAATCTTTTCTTGGCTCACGTTTTTCTTATAAAATCATTTTTTAAAAAAAACTCATGGTTACAGCTCATACAAGTATATACTTCTTTTGCTTCAATTTGTGATGTGTTTATTAATAAAGTTAGGTTTACACAATAAAACTTTTTTTATTTATATGCTTACACTAGCAGATCTTTTTAACAAAATGTATCAGTAGGGCAACTAGGCTCATAAACAGGGAGGTTACGCGGAAATACGAAAACACATATCACTATGGAGACAGGTTTATTATAAGTTCCGCTCTAAAACCCAATGAATTCTCAAGTATGTATTTAGAATGGGCGTTATTTATAGGTCGCCATTCTTAGAAAAAAACATATGCAAAATCTTTCGATCACCCGGTCGTCTTGTTAACACATCGTTTACGACGACCAGTAGAAAAAAGGAAGTTTTACCTTTCGTCCACATCAACGACAACGATAATGTCTGCGAAAATTTAAAAATAACTTTGAAATAAATAATACGACCAGACCATAAATCATGAACTTCCTACTTTTCGTCCACATCAACGACAACGATAATGTCTGCGAAAATTTAAAAATAACTTTGAAATAAATAATACGACCAGACCATAAATCATGAACTTCCTACTTTTCGTCCACATCAACGACAACGATAATGTCTGCGAAAATTTAAAAATAACTTTGAAATAAATAATACGACCAGACCATAAATCATGAACTTCTGCTTCCTTTACCTTGTAATACACAAGGTTCCTTTATAAGCAACAAGCATATGAGCAAAACTAGCAATTTTTTTCAAAAAGTTAAGCAGCAGCGGTACTAGATAAATTAGCAACATGAAATTTTGAAATGATATTAACCCTAGAATAGCTACATCACTTTTTGTTGAAATTGTAACATTAGGTTGTTACACCAGATTGCAGTACTAGGTTATTTCCCTAGACTTAGATACCTTAACTAAACGGCTAAAACGTACAAAAAGTTATAGTTCTCCACGTTATAGTTCTTTACGTTATAGTTTTTTACGTTATAGTTCAATTTCAATCAAAACTTCATGGTGTAAAGATGTTGTTTCGTGAATTATTGTTTTGGAAAAGTGAGCATTTGACCGCCTGATGATGCCTTAATCTTTCAAATTTAGTGCACAATTTCATTGAGGCCTATTTTTTTGGTTACCGCAAATTTTCCATAACTGACTCGCTAGAATTACAAAAATTTTATTTAGCTTGCAGGTTTTGCGGTGACAGTTTCACTAATCAAGATAAATTTCTTTACATTTAGACAAAAAACCGGACGGAGGCAATGATCTTAGCTCGTCTTCAGCGTGGAATCTTGAAGTCACTAAAACGTGAATCTTATTGAAAATATATACCAAGACTTTAAAGTGATCCTTTTATTTTGCTTTAAGTGTTTAATGTGTGCAATATCTATGAATTTGTAATTTTCAATTTTTACAAAAGAACTTTACATTATTATTATGCCGTCCAATTTTTCCTACTCTTAATCCATTTCACAATGGTGGTACCATTTTAGTGCGGTTTAAGTAGTTGTGAAAAGTTTTACATCTCATTGTTTTATCATAACATGTGTTAAAAAACATGCGTATATTAATCAAATTTTACTGACACGTTCAGAAGTAGAAGCGTAGAATGTGCTAAATTTATTCCACGTAAGATATTTCTGCCCATAGTAAAATCTCGAATCGGTTTGATTTCCGTGCGGCTTTTATGTAAACGCGCTCTTACTTAATTTTCGTTAGCGAATGGATGAAAAGTACTGTGGATCCCCTTTGCAGAAATATAGAGTTCAACACATCTCGATTGTTGGTTTATTTAATGAATTAAAAACACTACTTCAAGTGGATTACATCAGTGGAAGACATCTTTGAAACTCGTCTCCAAGCTATGCAGACTTCAGCCAAAACGAAACGCATTAAAGACATCTTTTTGTATCTTGAAAGACGTCTTGAAGACGACTTAAAAACGTTTTAAAGTCGACTTTTACACTCGTGTTAAAGACGTATCAAAGACGTCTTGAAACTCGTCTCAAAGCGTTACACATTTCCACCAAGGAGATACGTATTAAAGACGTCCTTTTAGTATCTGTAAAGACGATTTAAAGACGACTTAAAGACGCATTTGTGTTTACTCGGAATGGATTAATCAAAAGTTCTGTTTTAACACGACAGGACACTTGTAAATGAGGAAACAATGAAACGAACAAAAAACGTTTACTGCGCAAAATAATGACAAAAATAACTTGCATTACCCTTTGTTGTTCTTGGGACTATAGATGATATAATTTTTAATTATTTTATGTTGACACGTATTTTATTCAATCCAATTAACTTGGCGCATGGAGGAGAAAAAGAAGTTTATTTTCACTCTCACTCATGGTTAGCCTATCAATTTTCAGAAAAACTTGCGTAGAAGAGCCATAACTATCAAAAGTTTGCTTAATTGACTTAGTTTTCGCATTCTATAATTATTAGCATTCCGAAGTTACTCTCCATTAAAAGAAAAAAGAAACAAAACAAAAATTATGGGGACTATATGCCACGTTAGGTTTGGATCGTTGCTTCCTAGGTATTTCTTACCTTTTTGCTCTAATAACTAGGAGTGTTTTATTACGGTGGCTCATATCTGCCACTCATGTTGAGCTGTTGAATAAGGATTTCTACCGCGCAGTAGAATCATGTCTACTGCGCAGTAGTTTGATCTCTACTGCGCAGTGGTTAGATCTCTACTGCGCTGTAGACATAACTTTACTGCGCAGTAGTCGGATTTCAGTAGAGTAGGGGCAGTAGAGGCACTACCCTTTATATAAAACGTCTCGATACCTGAAGCATATGTGCATAAGACGGCGGTAATTAATATCTATTTTGTTTTATAACCTATGATCGATTAAAAGTAATAAACCAGCCTAACATCAAAACATGTCGGTGAATGTGGAACAAGTAAGAACTTTCTTTTTAGATGTTTTCGTGCACAACAACAATACAGTTTGATAATTCGCCAGCGATCAGTTTTTCATTTGATATTTAACGAGTTTCCTTTCCTCATCGCCTCTCACAGCTGTGCTATGGGGCTCCTTTGGTTGATTTTCCCCTTAAAAAAGAAAACATCAGAGAATAATAATATAATTTTAAGGTGGTATATACTTTTGGACATTTTCCTTTGTTTGCTTGTTTGTTTTGCCTATTACTTTCCAAATATAAAACTTTTTATGTATGGCTTACTACTACTACTATAAGGACTTCAGCTTGTAGCCATATGATTTCTCCTTTGGGCGTTGGGGTGCGAAGCGCCATCGTATATGAGGCCTCGAAAAAATCATACAACTTCTTGCTTTGTCCGGGATTCGAAAATGTTAATTAGAAAAATATAGAAATGACTATGATAGCGTATAAAATGTTCAAGCCTGGTGGGACCAGAAGAGTCGTGGTTGTTCTGATGTCCTTGGTGAGACATAAGAATCAACATCATGTTAAGCTTGAGCATGATATGCTATTCTCGTATAATATTCAAGAAATGTCAAGAAAAGGAAAAAACAAAAAAAACGACCAAGGATGTATTCTGTAAAGTGAAATTCATCCCATTATGCCAGCTCAAAAAGTTAGTTTTGTTGGTTTTGTATGTATGGCTTGGTAAACCTTTATTACTCATATATATTATTTTTAGATATATGAATTTTTGACAGAAACAAATATTGAGCATGATGTTTTGCAGAATTTCAAAAAGAATATGGTGTGTTTTGTATGTATTATTTATTCTGTTTTGTGTATTCATAAATCCACTAGCTGCTAAAAGCATGGAATAATAAAAACTTCCATTATGAGAAAAATAAAAACAACTGCACTGACAGTTTTAGCGGAGTCATTGCGACTCCAAAAAGGGAGTCATTGAACAATGATAACCAAAGGGAGTAAATCAGATGATACAGAGATCATCTTAAGGGGGTCATTTTGCTTTTAAGGGGGGTCAATTTCAATTTCCTCAAAATGACCACTTTGAAGGGAATCAATTTGACTCCTTTATGTGAGGTAAGTTAAATGGCTCTTTCAGGGAGTCATTTTGATGCTCGTCGGAGAGTCACATCGAAAAAACAAAACCACTTTTTCGCACGTTTTAAAAAATTTTACGTAAGCATTTCTTTAAATGAGAGTCTCAGATGCCACATAACTGTATAAAAGATTTTACATCTTTAAACAATAAAGAATACGGCTATTAACTCTTTCAAGATACAAAAAGACGTCTTTAATGCGTTTCTATTTGGTTGAAGTCTGTATAGCTTGGAGACGAGTTTCAAAGATGTCTTCCACTGATGTAATCCACTTCAAGTAGTATTTTTAATTCATTAAATAAACCAACAATCGAGATTTGTTCAACACGAAGGGATCCACAGTACTTTTCATCCATTCGCTCACGAAAATTAAGTAAGAGCGCGTTTACATGAAAGCCGCACGGAATTCACACCGATTCGAGATTTCAGTATGGGCAGAAATATCTTACGTGGAATAAATTTAGCACATTCTACGCTTCTACTTCTGAACGTGTCAGTAAAATTTGATTAATATACGCATGTTTTTTAACACATGTTATGATAAAACAATGAGATGTAAAACTTTTCACAACTACTTAAACCGCACTAAAATGGTACCGCCATTGTGAAATGGATTAAGAGTAGGAAAAATTGGACGGCATAATAATAATGTAAAGTTCTTTTGTAAAAATTGAAAATTACAAATTCATAGATATTGCACACATTAAACACTTAAAGCAAAATAAAAGGATCACTTTAAAGTCTTGGTATATATTTTCAATAAGATTCACATTTTAGCGACTTCAAGATTCCACGCTGAAGACGAGCTAAGATCATTGCCTCCGTCCGGTTTTTTGTCTAAATGTAAAGAAATTTATCTTGATTAGTGAAACTGTCACCGCAAAACCTGCGAGCTAAATAAAATTTTTGTGATTCTAGCGAGTCAGTTATGGAAAATTTGCGGTAACCAAAAAAATATGCCTCAATGAATTTTTGCACTAAATTTGAAATTTTAAGGCATCATCAGGCGGTCAAATGCTCACTTTTCCAAAATAATATTTCACGAAACAACATCTTTACACCATGCACTTTTGATTGAAATTGAACTATAACGTAAAGAACTATAACGTAAAGAACTATAACGTAAAGGCACTTTTAAAGTTTTTAGAATGAAAGCCAACCGTCGGTTTGTATACATGCGAAGGATTTTTTGTTGTGCACGTTATTTTTATATAAGCAGACGGCTTTGACGTTGGTAGTAGTGTTACTTAAAAAACTGCTACTTTTTTAGTAGTAGTGTTGCTTCAATTCTTGCTAAGCGCTTATAGAAGTAATTTCTAATGTCCTTTGAAAATCTTTTTGTACGTTTTTGCTGTTTAGTTAAGGTATCTAAGTTTATGCAACTAACCTAGTACTGCAATCTGGTGTAACAACCTAATGTTACAATTATAGGCTGGCGTCTGTGCCACAAAAACTTATCATGTCCGCTGTACAACCCGCAGACCACAGTTTCTATGCAGAAATCCTCAAGTTTAATATTACTGATAACAGAACGAAAAAGTCATAACCTGGTCCCTTCGTTTGCAAATTGGGCCTAAAGTTCCAGATTATGGGGCCTATCGTTTTGTTTTGTATGTGAACGATTCTAAGTGTTATGTTCTAGTGTAAATTTAACAGACTTATCTTTCGGTGGCGCTTGCTATTAAAATGTGCTTATATTTCTTGTCTGTAAAATAACATCGGTAAAAAAAAACTAAAGATGCTAACTTTTTTTATGATAAATAATTGTTCACCAAGTTGTTAGGGGATAGCTTTAAGATGGAATGCTTTCTTCATTTTCCTGGGAACGATAATGAAGAAACAATAATGAAAATATCGCAGAAGACACTTGATACTTTTTAAAATGCTCATGAACAGTCGTAAGTATCGCCAGAGGAACTGGTTCAGCGTGTAGCCAGGTTTGTTTTTTATCCATCAATCTTCATTCTCTCCTCTCTCTGGAGGATGCTGCTGTTTGAATATTGTTTAAATATAACTATCGAAAAATACGAAAGCCTAAACAGTAGCACTACTTAACTAGGGTTTAGGCACAAAAAAATCATTGTAATTGAAACAAACCAAAAAAAGGCATAAGCAATCCTCAGAGTAACTACTAGCTGTCATAAAATATAATTAGAAAGAAGTAAGTAACTAAACAATCTTGTCTAATCTTAAATTTTACTGAATGTAAATATGTTTTCTTTATCGAAATCCTATAAAATATTATAATCAGCCTATATATTTTAGTCTCTATTGTCTATTATTAGATGATGCTCTATAATCTACTTATCTCTATATACTATGTTGCATTATCGTTATTGTTTACCTTGTTAGTCATTGCCCAGAATAGTCAGTTAGATTGCAGTTTACACTTTACGTCATGGCAGTTGCTACAGAAAATCCACAGATTTGTCAAAATGGAAAGAGCAAGGAAGGGTGCAAGTAAGAAGTTATCAATTACAGTAGTCTAACCTATAGCTTTTCTAAAGCAAAAGCTTCATATACCCAAATGGTAGATTAAGACGGTCATCAGTGATCACATAGAATAAAACTAGATCTGGCATTTTAGAAGAGGTTTGAATCATTTGTGAAATGGGAAGTTATATGTTAATCAGACAGCTTCCAATTAGATGTTGAAGAGCTAAGAGATGTAGCAAGCCTCAAAAAAGACCATGATGTTTGTATGGAAGGGAAGTAAGAGCAATTAAACTAAATGAGACTTTCATGCTGAAAGAACTGTATGATGAGTTTGTCAGAATAGTTAAAGACAATGTGGGTTTAAATGCCCAGACTTATAGTAGATGGAGAGTCAAGCCGAAGATAAAGTCAAAGTTTTAAGATTTCATGATCCACCTGAAAAAAGGAAAAATCATTTGATTTTCAGAAATGCTAGAATGAAAGGTAACAGTAAAAGAAATCAAAAAGAATGTAAAGGAAATTCCAGAAATGAGTTGTTTGTGGCCACCCAAATCATCATAGCTGACATTAAAGGATTGTTTCAATCCTCCTAAACTTTTAAACCTTTTTGTCTTGATGTCTTGATCTAATGACCCCACATTAGATAATATGAGGAAGTTAAGGAAGACTTTAACCAAAAGATTTGATTTTCACCCAAGATATGATATTTTCATCATCAAAGGGCAAAAAAGCACTATCTTTAAGCATGGGAACAAGGCAGATAGCAGTAGTGTGACACAGTAGTGTGTTCATAACTTTTCTTTGAAGTAACATTGATTTAAGAGAAGAAACAAGATCAAGTAAAGGTTCAACACATATGGCCAATGGTATCATAATCTAAAGAAGTAGTGAAGAATCTGCATCAAATGAAGAATTCCAACTAGTAAAGAAAGGTGAGCGATCTTTGAAAGAACCCATTAATAACATTTCACATTTGGTATTGGGGAAAAAGAAATCTGTGCAACTTAAAGCACAGCACAGATTAAGCTTTTTTTGTCTAAATGAACAGGAATTTCTCCTGGAGCAAGTTATTCTAAGATGAACAGATTTCGTAAAATACATCTTACATCTTACCTAGTTGGACATGATTTAATACCTTACATTAAGGCCTACATTCCTGCCGCAGGCATCTCTACATTTTACAAAATACACATGTTACAGATGATGTTATGGATAATATAAGAAACGAAGAAATAGGCGTTGAGGATTAGAATGATGATGGATGATGAAGACGATTTGATACGTGCTTATTTGTCGACTAATAGTTTAAAGTGATTGAAAAGGTTATGCCATGAAAATTAGGCAACCTTCGTCAGAAATTGCCTAATTACTTGAATTAAATGGATTTATCTTTATTACCCTCTCCTGTTCACGATTTTCATAGTTTCTGGTTTATATGAGAGCAAAAAGTTGGTGAACAACAAAGAACCACACACCTCCTGATGAAAGGGTGGGTGAAATCCAATAGTCATCTTTGTTCCACAAATAGTCTACAATACATTTTCAGATGTACGTTTGGTAAAGAAACTTTATTCTGCATTAAATTTCCTATACAATGATATATAAAAAAGTTTTTTTCCGCCATTTTGAATTTTTTTCTTCTCCTTAGACGTCACAAAATGTTTTTATGGGTTATTACGTCATAACGGACCAGTTAATTTGTGGGAACTTTTTTGTTTCAGAACCACTACACACCCCTTATTATTATCTTATTATACTAATTCGCGATTGTGTGTCACACTTTTATTTTAGAGAGTGATATATTTACTTTTGTTTTCACGGTCAAATCCTTCTTATTTTATCCCTTTTCGTCGTAAAACCACGCAGATTCGAGAGCGTTTTTTTACGATTAGTATATGGGGAAGCCCCGCCGCTGATCGTTTTCATTGGCTAATAAAGGAAAACTCTCAAAATGCGCTTATTTGATTGGCTGACAAATTTCAAAATTTTCGGTCGTTAATAACGGCTTTCATTTCTTCGTTGTGAATTTGACGACGAAACACAGGTTTGTATGCATATGAATGTTTTATTATTATAAAACGTTTTATTATCGTGTTTATTGCTAAACTTTTGCTGTTATTGTATTTTAGATTAATAAAAGAACAACGGGTAGCACGTGTAAGTGAGTTAGTTGTATTGATGTATTTTATTATGAGGCCCGGAAAACCCGAGTTATGAAATCGAGTTATAAAGTCGAGTTATGAACTATGACGTCATAATTCGAGCTATTAACTCAAAATTTTTAATTTTCTATATTCTTTCGAGTTAATAACTCGAAAATATAATTGTCGCTTTTACAACTCGAGTTATTAACTCGAAATTAAAAAAGTCAAATTTTGAATTCGAGTTAATAACTCGAAGTTAATTTTTCCAATAAATCAAATCGAGTTACTAAGGGATGGCAAGGGATATTTTCGAAAGTTCACTGGGAATGGTGTGAGTTTTTAAAAAAAGGCAAAGTAGGCCAAATTTGAGGTAAATTTTTAAAATCGTTCAATTTAACGAAAATTTAATAGTGGAACAAGTTTGTACTGCTGATTTCAAATATGAAGGTCAAACTGTGGATAAGGTCAAATTAGGCCAAACTTGGACCAAATTTTGAAAATTGTTCAATTCTAATGAAGATTTAATAGAGGAATGACTTATTTATGAATGTTTACGAATGTTTACCCAGGATAGCCTCTTCAGTTCCTTAAGGTACTGTTATCAATGAGGGTCCTGCGAAGGAGGTCCTAGAGCATTTAAAGCCCCCATTTGGGCTACGGAAGCTGTAATGACAGGAACCGCTCAACTAGACAACCACCCTAGACATCATTCCTACTCTCTTGCTGAGTGCTAAGCAGAGAGGATTGATTCACACTGTTATAGTCGCTGGCATGACTCGGTCGGGGATTGAACCCGCGACCTCCCGGACAGGAAGCAAGCACTCTACCACAAGGCTACCAGTCGGTACATGTACTGTTGATTTCGAATTTGAAGGTCAACTTGTGCATAAGGCCATATTAGGCCAAATTTGGACCATATTTTGAAAATTGTTCAACTGTAATGAAAATTTGCACACGGAGCAATTTTATAGCGCAAGTTTTGATTTACATTAGTGCAGAAACGGCATCAAAATTAATCAGTTGAGCAAGTCGATGAATATATGTTAATCCTAATATGATATGCAGTCCTGATAATATTTTTAACTACAGCTGTACCATGGCACACCGCTGACATATTTTTCTATTGATCTTACTCTTGCTGTATTGTGATAGATGAAAACTACAAGATAAAATGTTGCCGAAGTGAGAAAATAGATTCTATATTTCTATATGAATTTAATTTAAGTGTTAAGACTGGTGTTTCGCACGTGCAATTTTAATTCTAAAAGAAATTGTTTGTTTCAATATTACTATATGTAATTTTTGTATCAGCAAAGATGGATAAGAAATTAGAAACCATCTTTTCTAGACTGAAGAATAACGAATTTCGAAAGTGTTTGCGCCATTTTCAGTTACCGAAAAAACTTTAAAAAAATTTGGTCCAAATTTGGCCTAATTTGAACGATTTTCAAAATTTGCCTCAAATTTGGCCTACTTTTTTTAAAAACTCACACCATTCCCAGTGAACTTTCGAAAATATCCCTTGCCATATTTGAAAAATATTCTGAAAATCAAGCACACACGATAAATCGTAAGAAATTTTTGAAAACTTTAATAACTCGATTCCTTTAAAGCAATATAATACTATCGAGTTATTAACTCGATTTGATTTATTGGAAAAATTAACTTCGAGTTATTAACTCGAATTCATAATTTGACTTTTTTAATTTCGAGTTAATAACTCGAGTTGTAAAAGCGACAATTATATTTTCGAGTTATTAACTGGAAAGAATATAGAAAATTAAAAATTTCGAGTTAATAACTCGAATTATGACGTCATAGTTCATAACTCGACTTTATAACTCGATTTTATAACTCGGGTTTTCCGGGCCTCTTTTATTATGCATGTATATAAATGTTTGTTCACGATGTAAAAGCATAGAAGAAATGCGAGTGGAAAATATACAGCACATTTTCAGGGTTTTACTTATTTCGTTTTAGTTATCAAATGTGGCTACACAGAAGAAGTGCAGTGAAGTTTTTAAAAATTGGCTACAGAAAAAATGATGTTTATTTACACACGGTAATGAATGGTTTTAATTTTAAGTTTGTTTTGAAAAGATATCTTATTAATGTGTGAGTGTAAGAGTCAAATTAATTCAATCGTTTAGGATGTAGAAGCTGGATGAAAACGAAGAGGAGATGGAGCAATCATAGTCAAAAGACTATGGAGCAACGAAGACGAGAGGGGGAGCGCAGTAAAAATTTGTTTTGGTAACGCGCGCCATTAGTTAGCAAAGAAGATTTATTTATTTACAGATCAATTAAAAATGGTTCTCATGACTGTGGAAATGGGAGCGTGTTATGCTGTCTTATCTCATCTCAACCATGTCTGCTTTTTTTAAAATTTTCCTATATATTTTATTGACAATGTTTGGTGCTTTGTTTTTCTTGCCTGTCTGTCATTTATGTCTTTTGCTTTTGTTTGCTTCAATATGGTTGTTGCAGTTGTGTGGATTGTAGCTGTTCTTCACAGGAATCTTTTTCTTTTAGGTCAAAAAGTGCATATAAACCGTTAAATAAATGAAGCACATGGTTAAATTATGATGTTGTGAGGGTTAGTTAGTTATGTATTTCAGAAATTCATTAATTATTGCTGTACAGTGTGATTGCTGTACAATGTGATAAGACTGTGTGCTGTGCTACTACAAATAAGAAGCATTGCATTGCTGGATAGATTCTGAAATTTTCTCATGATTACACATTATTTTGTGTTATGGTAGTTGTTTACGTACTATGCCTGGGTATATAAGTTTGGCATTATGTTTTTATCTGTTAGTTCTTATCTTTTCGGTATTAAATTATGGCTAGGGCATTTCATTGTTTCAATTATTTTTATTATTTTGATGTTTGGTTGTGTATCCCACAATTAAAAGTCTTTATTTAATTTAGCTCCAGTGTTGAGTGCTGAACCTGTATAAACATATAGTATTGGTTGATTTTATTGACTTTCCAATCAAAAGCTTTACAAATTCTGTCATTGAATTTGTGTTTTTAATTATAATTATTTTTAGGATAAATGCGTACATGAATTAACTTTTTGTTTTTTGTTTTGTTTTTTATTTTAACCATGTCATAGCATGATTATCTTTTTCTGCATTTTTATACAATTGAAATATTTTTTAGGTAAGAGTAATAATAAAAAAGCACGTAAAGCATTAAAGAAATGAAACACATGGTTTTTATCATGATGTAGATGGTTTTGGGAAGAACAGACTATCATTTCAAAAATTCATTAACAATTGCTAACCAATGTAACTTTGGCACAAAAGAAACACAGTTAGAAGGTATCGATTTGTTTTCAATTCACATTTTCTAGTGTTATTCAATGTTTTGTAGGTCTGGGTAAACAGTTCTGTGCTTTTGCTATTTTTACACAAAAGTTATTTCTCTTCTGCATATAGATATATATTGTGAGCCATATTGCTATTTGTTTCAGTTTTAAATTTTCTGTTTTAAATGTAAGAAATGAATTAAAAATTTAATGCCTGAAAAGAAATTTTTACACGAGTTAAATTCTGCGACACAACGCACACTGAACATGGGTGGCGAGCGACGCCTGGCATTTGACATCAGTTTTTTTATGATCATTGCATTGCATCCCCAATCGAACGCGACGTTTTTGGGGAAATATCTGGAGAACCAATAGGGATAACTGACGTATTTTAGGGTCAGTGATACGGGTGATTTTTGATCAGTTTTTTGAGCTCTACAACATAGGTACACTTTTGAGTTGCGATTCTATGATTTATTTTTTCGTCACGGGGTAGGTACACGGGAATGGTGGATTTGATCTAATGTTTTCGAAGTTAAGTTCGGTAAAAAGTTTTTACCCAGGATACTAGTCTATATAATGATCCGCGATTGTGTGTCACACTTTTATTTTAGAGAATGATATATTTACTTTTAATTTACGGTCATCGTCCTCTTATGTGCACGTATAACCACGTAGATGCGAGAGACATTTTTTTCACGATCATTCCAAAAGCACGTGGCATCATTTGACGTCAGATTTTTTATGATCACAGAGGATCATTGCATTGCATCCCCAATCGAACGCGACGTTTTGGGGAAATATCTCGAGAACCAATAGGGAAAACTGACGTTTTTTAGGATCCGCGACACGGGTGAGCGGGTGACGCAACATTTGGGCCCAAATTTTATTTGCTACTGCAGCTATGACGTCATCAATATCTTTGATCGACGATATCTCTGCAACGGTTGATCGTAGCGAAACGATCTCATACAATTTTTTGATCAGTTTTTCAAGCTCTACAGCATGGGTACACTTTTGAGTTGCGATTCTGTGATTTATTTTTTCGTCTCGGGGTACGTCCACGGGAATGGTGGATTTCACCTAATGTTTTCGAAGGTAAGTTCGGTAAAAAGTTTTTACCCGGTATACTAGTTTTATTATAATAATCCGCGCTGTGTGTCACACTTTTATTTTAGAGAGTGATATATTTAAGTAAATTTTGCGGTGAAGTTCTTCTTATGTTTGCGTAAAACCACGTAGATGCGAAAGACACTTTTTTCACGATTATTACAAAAGCACGTGGCATTTGACGTCAGTTTTTTTATGATCACGGGGAATCATTGCATTGCATCCCCAATCGAACGTGACGTTTTTAAGGATAGGGATAACTGACGTTTTGGGGGGTCTGCAATAGGGGTGATGGGGTGACACAACATTTGGGCCTAAATTTCTTTTGGTACTGCGGCTATGACGTCATCAAAATCTTTGATCGACGATATCTCTTTAACGGTTGGTCATAGCGAAACAATCCCATACATTTTTTTGATCAGTTTTTCGAGCTCTACAACATGGGTACACTTTTAAGTAGCGAATCCATAATTAAAATTTTCGTCATGGGGGGAACACGATATGTGACACGTCGTTTTCGAAGTTAAACTTGGTAAAAATTTTTACCCGGGTTAGTAGTCTATATTCTAATATGCACTGTGCATCCAGTTTTTAGTTTAGAGAGTGAATGTTTCGGGTCGTTTTTAACGGTCAAAATCTTCTTAATCATGGTCATATAGCGGCAGTTAGACCAAGCAAAACACATTCACGATTAGTATTATAAACAGAAACCCTTGCAGCACATTTTATCGTTTCAAATGTTTTGATTATTCGCAAGATCAAGAATCGATAGCGTTGACGTTCTTATGCCAGCAAGTTTTCATTTGCTATTTTGAAAAGCAGGTAATGAAACATACGAAAGTAAGAAATTTCAAGACAAAAATGTTAGTAACGAAAGTATTGCTTGAAGATTTATTAATGTTTTTAGGGTAAGTACGCTCTTGAACTTTTTTGTTTGTTTTGTTTTTCTTATAATATAAATAGGGTTGCTACACCATCACTTCTTCTTTAGGGAAGACCAATAAAAACAATGAAATTTGAAGAAATGGATTTTAAGTCATGACGTTCTGGGTTGGTGAAGAACAATATTCTATATTAATATCCAACCTTAGCTTCGTAAAAAGAAAATCACTCGAAGGTATTAATTCGTTTTGACACGTTTACGAGTTGCGGGTTTGGTTTTTCAAAATAGCAAATAGCAAAATAGCTTCTGTTTACTTTGGATTATGGGTTCCATGAACAGTTACAGCCATTTTAATATTTCTGTGTTTTCATGTGCGCACATTTTATTTCTATATCGTATCGTGAAAGGATTTTACATGAGTATTTTTTATGTGTTTCAGATCTTCCGAGTAAAAAGATGTTTATGATGTGCAGTGTTAACAATGAACAGGTAAAATGCTTTATCTGGAATACCTACAGAGTTTTTAATTAAAAGGGTAAGTAGTACTTTTTTTCCATTTTGACGTTACGTTTTTTAATCACGGGGACCATTGCATTGCATATTGAATCGTACAAGGCGCTTTTCGAGAATTACATTTTTGATGGTCCGCGCAGGGCTGTGATGTTTGATCGCCGACATCTCGGTAACGGTTACTGTATTTTTCAGATCAGTTGGATGTACTTTCTCAGCATCGTTCTGTGATTAAAATTTTAGTAGCCATTTTCTGAAACGTCATTTTAAGTATCAAAACACGTAAAATATTTTACACAAGATGCAATTTCAGAGAGTGAAAATAGCGGATGCACAGCGCGTATATATTATTTTTGATGGGTTTCAGATCTTCCAATTAAAACGATTTTTTTTTTGTTCTACGCCGCAGTATTGATTGCAAACTTGGAAAAATGTTTTATCTAGGTTGTGTCTGTTTAAGTGGATCTTAAAAATCAGGGGAACCATCGCATTGCCTCCTAAATTAGACCATAGAAATACGAAAAGAGATAGAATAACATCAAACTTTAGTTCACCTTAGCTCTATTCAAATTTCTATTCAATTTTCAAACAATGAGAATCCATGCGTGTTGCCTCGCCTCATTCTCTTTTATGCAATGTTTATTATTTTTTAACTACTCGGTAAAATTTGAAGTAAAAACCGAAAATTTTAAATCAAAAACAAGTATACTTAACAAGTTTATTCGTAAAAACAAACATGCTATCCTCATTAGGGCTTCTAAAAGCTACTATTTTTAGAAAATCGGAACTGAATTCGTTTTTTCGTTTTTATGCTATAATGAAAAACATATTTTCGAATTTTCATTCCACATACTCGGACGTTTGTTTCATTATCTTACGAACTAAAGGCGTTTTCAAGTTGTCTTCACTAGTACGACCTTCTAAAGAATATAGAATGTTGTGGTGTAAGTATCGGGACCGAAACTAATTGGCGTCCTCTTAAATATGGCCATAAACATTGTTTACACTTTCTTAATTGTCGGCGAATAATTATCACGCCGAAAAAATAAATCTACCAATCAAAATCTCTGGTATATAATAATAGCGCACGTGCACAGCTGTATATTTTTAAGTTTGTAAAAACAATCTTCTATTGTGCAGAGATTGAGTGAGAAAAAAGTTATGTTTCTGCCAAACCAGATTATAAAGATATTTGCTATACTTTTACGGAAACCTTCCAGAAAAAGAAGTTGAAGTATTTCTCTCCAATTTTAGGCGAGGTTCGGAATTCCCGAGTTACAAAACCGAGGTACAAAACCGAGTTACGCATTATGACGTCACAAACCGAGTTACTAACTCGGAGATTTTTAAATTTTCTCGAGTTACTAACTCGAAAATTTTATTCACGTAAAATTTTCCCGAGTTACTAACTCGGAAATTTTTTTTTGATTTATTTTTTCCGAGTTACTAACTCGGGAAATTTTTAAAGTATAATTTTTCTCGAGTTACTAACTCGGAAATTTTATTTTCATAAAATTTTCCCGAGTTACTAACTCGGAAATTCTTTTTGGTTTTATTTTTTCCGAGTTAGAGAATATTTTTCAAATATTGTAAGGAATATTTTCGAAAGTTCACTGGGAATAGTGTGAGTTTTTAAAAAAGGCAAAGTAGGCCAAGTTTGTGGCAAATTTCGAAAATCGCTCAATTTTAATGAAAATTTAATAGTGGAACAAGTTTTTACTGCTGATTTCAAACATGAAGGGCAACTTGTGGATAAGGTCAAATTAGGCCAAATTTGGACCAAATTTTGAAAATTGTTCAATTCTAATGAAGATTTAATATAGGAATAACTTTGTACTGCTGTTTTCGAAATTGAAGGTCAACTTGTGCATAAGGCTAAATTTGGACCAAATTGTTCAACTATAATGAAAATTTGCAAACGAAGAAATTTTATAGCGCAAGTTTTGATATTCATTAATGCAGGAATGGCATCAAAATTAATCAGTTGAGCAAGTCGATGAATATGTTAATCCTAATGATTTTGCTGTCCTGGATATTATTTTTAACTAAAGCTTGACCATGGCACCGCTGACATATTTTTCTATTGCTCTTACCCTTGATGAATTGTGACAGCTGAAAACTCCAACATAAAAAGTTGCCGAAGTGGGAAAATTGATTCTATATTTCTATATGAATTTATTTTATTTCATAATCTTGAGGTGGTATCATGTTAATTCTAAAAGAAATTATTTAACAGTGCTAAATACAAAAAGATTTCAAATAAATTAGTGTCGACATTACTGTTTGATGTGACTTTTCAAAGCCGATTATGATTCAACACCAAAGGCGTAAATACCTTTTGTTTACCATCTTTTAGATTGTTGTATTCGATTGGCAACTTTAAAATAAACCTGTAAGACCAGAGATCTTAAATTCAAATTAATTTTTGTGAGTGCTAATATTAGGTTTATGTCATTGGCGTTTTTGAAACGACTAAAGTAACACTTTATATATTTTGATAACAGCTCTGTTCTTTTTTACAAAACATAGCGATACTTCTGTTGCTATTTTTTATTAATGAAAACATATATTATCTTTGTATAGCATTTTTGGAAAGTTATTGAGTTCGTAAATATATCAATATCTGTCAATTAAGATTAGTTTATACAGTCCTTTATAAGAAAACTACATTAACAACAAAAATTGCCGGCGGAAAAACTTTTGAAAAGTTTAAATGTGTTAAAAATTAATTAAAGAAAGTGCTGTAAAATATGAAAGAGTGTAAACATTATAATTACAGTAACAATAACACACACCGGCTTAAGATGATTAGGGAGAAAAGAAAAAAAACTAAAACAAAACACGTGAGCACATACAGCAAAAAAATATAAACAACTTTCTTTCTCATGTATTCGTCAATGTTATCCAAAGTGCAGAAAACCTTCACCGACTGCTTCAGGCCTCAAATGAACCAAAAACATATATTTCCGATAGTACTTAAATTAAAAAACTTTAGGACAAGTCAAAATCTCCTGCCGAAAGTTTCCGTTATTAATGTACACCAACATGCGCCAGATGGCATAAAACGAAAGAGTACCATTTGACGAGTACATTTAACGAGTACCATTGCTCATCGTACCTTGTTTGGATTTAGCCTCAAATTATTTCACTAGAATTTTCATTAGAATTGAACAATTTCCAAAATTTGGTCCAAATTTGGCCTAATTTGACCTTATCCACAAGTTGCCCTTCATGTTTGAAATCAGCAGTACAAACTTGTTCCACCATTAAATTTTCATTAAAATTGAACGATTTTCGAAATTTGCCACAAACTTGGCCTACTTTGCCTTTTTTAAAAACTCACACTATTCCCAGTGAACTTTCGAAAATATTCCTTACAATATTTGAAAAATATTCTCTAACTCGGAAAAAATAAAACCAAAAAGAATTTCCGAGTTAGTAACTCGAGAAAAATTATACTTTAAAAATTTCCCGAGTTAGTAACTCGGAAAAAATAAATCAAAAAAAAATTTCCGAGTTAGTAACTCGGGAAAATTTTACGTGAATAAAATTTCCGAGTTAGTAACTCGAGAAAAATTAAAATTTAAAAATCTCCGAGTTAGTAACTCGGTTTGTGACGTCATAATGCGTAACTCGGTTTTGTAACTCGGGAATTCCGAACCAGTCGGAATATACATTTTATACATAAATATGTTTTTAATGCCATTTATACATGTCAAGGCATATTTACGACAAAGCAGTGATGATCTCTGTTTCATCAGAAAACTGACAGCTTATCCGGAGAACAATTTGTAAAATTGTTCATGTTCGTTTAAACAGAAATATTTCCACTTCAAAACATACATGTTCATTACGAGAGTCAAGTGTACTTTCGTCAATGTTATTGTCGTCATTTATATCAACATCAATCTCAAAATCTTCAATATGATTTTACATATTTGTTTAGTTGATCACGAAAAAGCAATGAATACGAATATTATTCTCGTCAAATCGTAAAACACAAACTTATTTTTCGTTATGCTACCATCTGAATAATTCTAATAATTTTCATAATTATGCAGAATTGATAAAAAGACATTAGCTGAAGTCCCACATTCTGAAAAATTAACAATAGATCTCGAGATCTGAATTACGACTTTTATTACGGGGAACAATAGACTTCCATATATAGCGCGAAATTTTTAATTTTTAAAATTCAACTTTGTATACGGCCACCAGTAATTACAACACGGATGGTACAAAGGAAATTTCATCGATGTTATTCTATCTCTTTTTGTATTTCTATGATTAGACTTGAAGTTATTTGGAAAACATCTTTAAAACCTCTAATGAAAATAACTGGTAGTTTTATGGTCCGCGTTATTGACGAAGTGGTGACTACAACACTAACGCACTTTCTGTTTGTCATTTTGTAAAATTTTCAAGAATTAAAATCCGTAAAAAATTTTTACACGGGTTACTAGTTCCAGCATAAAAGTGTGGTCTGCAAGTTGTAAAGCGGAATATTTTTTCTGAGCATCTTTTTGTTACATAGACGCAGGCCTATTACAACAAAATGTGCTGTAGCTATGCTAGGGTTACATGATTTCAAAATTTCATGTTGCTTATTTATTTAGTACCGCTGCTGCTTAACTTTTTGAAAAAAACTACTAGTTTTGCTCATAAACTTGTTGCTTATAAAAGAACCTTGTATATTACAAGGTAAAGGAAGCAGAAGGTCATGATTTATGGTTTGGTCGTATTATTTATTTCAAAGTTAATTTTAAATTTTCGCAGACATTATCGTTTTCGTTGATGTGGACGAAAGGTAAAACTTCCTTTTGTTTACTGGTCGTCGTAAAACGAAGTGTTACCAAAAATCTTCCCTTGTCGATTCTCCACATGATCGATTTCCTGTTTTAAGTGGCAGTGTTTCAAATGTTGTATAGGAACAAAGGGTTAGCAGTGGCTGAATCATAGCAATTGTAGGTGAGTTCTAATGTGTTAGATTTCATAATCGAACGTTCTCTAGCAAGTGGAATCTTCGTGTGACTTTCTTTCTTTTAGTTACATGTTCTGACATGCTTAATTTTTTAATCCTTCATTAAAATGAAAGCAATAAAAAATTGTTATGTAACTGCTTCTTGAAAAAGCTAAAAAATGTGCTCTATAGTCACATAAATATTATTGGCAGTTGACAAAAGTTCATTGAAGTAAACGCCGTTAATTCTTCATTCCATTTTTTTGAAACTCCTGTATATTATTCACTTGCATAACATCACAAGGACGCTGCTTTTTCTTTGTTGATGTGTGCTGGAGTGTCAACAAAATCAAAGGAATTTCTATTCAAGTTTACGATTAATTTTCACTAACACAGTCTTTATAAAAAGATCTAACTATTTCTCCAGCGAAACCAAAGTTTGATTGCTAGTTTCTAAATAATCATTAACTGAAACAAAACATCAACTATCAATCTTACCTTTAACTTCAATGGTAAGCTCTTTTTTCTGAACGTTTGTGACCAACACAGCTGATATTCGGAATACAGCACGCACGAAAAGCTTCACGCCATCATCAGTTTTGTTTACATTATTGATGGTGAAGCTAATGATATCACCATTGTATTCTCCTTCTATGCGACCTCCAAATACAGTGTTTGTTGAGTAGGAAACGAAATATCCATTCCCACTTAAAATGCAGTTTTTATAAGTGGTATCAAGACAAACTCGAAAATCACTTTCACCCTTTTTTTCATTGTTTTGAAATGATAACCGCCATTTTATGCTTAAACTTTCTCCAACAACACCAGACACAATCCCAAATCGTGAGTAAATCGAGAGAAAATCGAGAGTACCGCATAATACTAAAAACAAAACGATGTAATGAGTATTATATAACACAAGAAGAGTTGATTAAAACTTTGTTCGAAAGTATTGAAACTAAATCATGTGCAAACAAATATGAAATAAGAATTTGATGATAACTGATTCGTATAAAAATCGAAGTTTTATGTTTTTAACAGCTTTCGCTGATCGTACAACACAAAACTAATAAAATCTGATGTAAAATATCTTTCTAATAAAATGTACCTATTTTAATTTAGTGGAGATTTTTGAACAAACAATTGCCAATTAGACCTATAGTTAAGAGCTCTTTGTTTGCGTGTGTGCATGATGTAAATATAATCTGAAAATGACGAATACGAGTAAGTAAAATCTTACGTAAATGCACTTGAGCAGCAACAAGAAACAACTTGATAAAAGCCATGATATAGTTTCATAAATCTAAACGTAAAAACTCGCTTGTTGACATGTTACACAAGCTATAAGCAACCTCTGAAAGTGACTTTAGTTGGAAAGTTTATTTCTCTTTGTTAGGATAAGAAATTGTTATATGAAATATGAAACATGAAGTTGCTCACTGAAAGCCAATAATATCTTCTTACTTTGTGATTTAAACAATCATAAACAAACTTAAATCAACAAATGGGAGGTACAAAAGTCAAAATAACATAAAAAGATGTTTTTTTGTTTGATCAGTTCTACAATATTTGGCGATGCAGTAAAATCAGAAACAACTTACGAATGAAACATGCCAAAAAAAAAGTAAACACACATATATGTACAGTATATCAATGTACAGTTAAAAGCACAATAGACTATTATAACAACAATAATTACTCAGCCGATCTTAGATCGAGATGAGTATTGGAATTGGCGTTTTTCTTCATTAAATTTTGCCGTTTTCAGAAAGTCCGTTCGGTTTTCGGATTATTTGTTTATTCAGAATAGTTAATGACAGACCCAAAACTTTATGCTAAATGCAATAAAAAACGGCACTCTCAATAATAACTCATAAAAGAATTCTCTTTTCTGTACTTTTGAAATACTTTTAGAAGTTATTTTAAACCTTTTTTGTTGATAACTTCTCAATTCAATCTTTAAAATATTTAGTTTCAAGTCTGTAAAATATGCACATAGAGCTCGTGAAACGTTTTCGCTTATGTTTTGAGGAAACTGTAGAAGTAGCTTTGTAGAATCTTTGAAGAAGAATTTTAAGGCTTCTTTCCTGTCTTTATCAACTATTGCAATGAAAATATTATGAGAACATTCCTTGTAGGCAATATTTATGTTTAGGAAAAATATTTATTTGGGAAATGTTCTTAAAAAAGAAGATGAAGGATTGATAATAAACAAAACTGTGCTGTGAAAAAACTTTGAACATCATCACAACACAGAAATGTATGTAGTATCAACATTACTGGTGAATACGTCTTATCAATAAATCCATGAAACATGCTCATTTCATTTAATATATATTACACTGAAAGTTGAAGATATTTAAAAAAAGTAAACAAGTAAAATATGTCATTGAAACTGCACACAGACATACTTCACTTGTAACTGAATTGACACATAGGTCTACACACTGATACAAACCGAAAGTATAAACATCATGCGCCAGACATTTGTGAACGATTGTGTTTAATGAACTGTTTTTCTGGCTCTGAAATGTCACAGTGAATTGAAAAGTCAAAAACATGATTAACATTAAGTTTAATAAATTAAAGAAGGGAGTAATTTGGTGAATTCCAGACTGTATCAAATTATTAGTCACTGACTGTACAGTACTTGATCAAGTTACCACTGTGTGGGACTGATTAGTGTTAAACTCACTTTGAAAAAGATGACATTATTCAAAATAATCAAGATTATTTATACTGCAAACCACTCGATGCAGGCACAGATTAAGTTTGGGATATATACAATGTCAGGAAAAAAATCCTTGGATGATAATTAGAATCAAACCAATATGCATACATATAATTTAAGAGTTTGGCATGTAATATGTGCTAGGACACAATATAACATGTTTGAAAAGAACATTGTAATACGGATCCTAAAAAATTTTTATTATGTCATTTGTCTTTTCGTGCACAATTGCTTTATTTCTAAACTCCATGAAAAGATTCAAGTGGTAATACGCAGTGGTGGATCTAGAGGACAGACGCAACTTGTGGAGAAACGCATTAACATAATTTGTCAATTCGGTTTATATTACTAATGGAATTGTTTGAATGTTTTTCTTTTATGTTTGAATTGTTAACACTCTCTTACAGAAGTTGCGACTTACTTCTTGATCCGCCACTGGCAGGTTACGTAGAAACAGACTTTTATATTGTATGTTATGTTGATTTAAATTATATACAATATAATTTTTATATTGTCATAGATTAAAATGTTTGAAGTGCCGAAGTTTCTCCTGATCCTACTAATCCAAGTTGTAAACAAATTCATGTAACGTTTACTTAAATATGTTACCAATTCCTAATTCTGACAAAATTTGGAAGGTTTGCACAAATGAGCAATTGGAAGGTCCTGATGTTAAATTTGGCAGTCACTTTTGCAGATTTGATAAGTTCTTCAGTTTTTAAGCAACTTTTTTTAACTCATTTGATTGTAATAGATTTAATAGCGTTGAAGTCAATACAAGTGTGAAAGTTTCATTATTATTTCAAAGGTTTTGTGAGTATTATGATTCCCTAAGTCAAGTAAAATAATCTTACCAAAAACATGTATATCCCGTTCACACTAATTAAGGATAGTCTCTAACCTGTTTGGTCTAAAATACCAAAACAAGATTTTTAGCTTTCCTATGTAATTTTTATCGTAGATCGGATTTCTGGAGTGAAATGTTTGAATTTAGAAACGACTTTTCCAACAATTTTTTTTATTATTTATTATTTTTGTGTTCTGTATTTCAATATTTTTTAAATAAACATCTTTTGTTCAAACAATTGATCTTTTTCGAAGGCGTTACGTCTCATGCAATTAAATATATACTAGCCGCCAAGGCGGCGTCGCTCGCCGCCCATGTCTACCTGCTCTGTATCACTTGCATCAATAAACGTCAAATTTCCTTATAAACGGCTCATATAACTTGGAAAAGATTTGAAGTCACAACCTCTGGCGTGCAGTCAGTGTTACATCAGTGTTACATTAACTATTTTTCAGGTTTTTCATTATGTGTTACTTATTTATTTTTTAAAACCAATCGTTGATCAGTACAACAATACGCTCAAAACGTAGGAAGAAAAAACTTCAACTTTTTATTAGCTTTTGTTTTGAAAAAAGTTACGCGTTCTAACATGGGTGCTATCAAACACGGGGAAAATGGTTTCTCTTCTTAAAAAGTTCACACGGGAGGAGAGAAAAAAGGCACGTGCTAAATGAATAAACTGAATAAAAGAAACGTTCGATCAGAAGCGCTTAACAATTAAAAGAAATTAAATTATTAAAAGAAAAGCAAAAAACATTTTGTTTCATGACACACCATTAAATAATTTCGCTCACAACTCAATCTACCATTTTGTGTGACTTACAAACAAACAAACAAACAAACAAACGGAGAATCGGCTATTAATATATAGACGCGTGATCTGTTTATATGAGGGGCTGTTTATATGAGAGGCGGGACGGGACGTTTGCTGGGACGGGACGAAAAACGACATCACTTCATCCCGTCTTTACATGAAAAATAATTAGCGGGGGCTGAGCGTTAATATTTTAAAACGTCCCGGGACAGTGTGTTAATATGATGAAAGTCCCTCTTCAAGCGTGATCCTGGTTTGACAAAGCGAGATCACGACTTAGAGGGACCGGACATTCTTTGTTCCGGGATTTCTTTTTTTATATATAAACACGAGATAGATAATGAGAAACTGTTATTAAAACGATCGAATTTTTTGGAATTCTCATGCCAATCAAAACAGCGCATTTTATGAGTTTTCCTTTATTAGCCAATGAAACGATCATCACCGGGGTTTCCCCATATAATAATTGTAAAATGTGTCTCTCCCCTCTAAGTGGTTTTACGACTATTTGTGAAGAAATAAGAAGAAGTTGACCATTAAAAAAACAAATTGTATCACTCTCTAAAATAAATGTGGGATGCACATTTTGCGATTATTATAATAAGATAGATGTCAGGCGTCGTAGAAGAAGGAGATATCATTTCTTTGTGTAATTAATGCATTGATGTTAGAGCATGTTACAATGAAACCACTAACTCAAAGCATCACATTGCTTTCTTTCGAGGCTCTCCTGAATATTTCTTTCTGTCCATTTTAAAACCAAAATCTTTGTCTCTTTATCTTCCCAATCGTGATCTTCTTCTTCTTAGTTATTGTTTCCCGAGTTTTGGCCGTGTTTATTTTAATAAAACACACTTAAAGCTATCTCTCTATTTTTACTTATTTAAAACTTGTTTTAATGAAATGCAGTTTATCATGAAAGGTTTTAATTCGGCACACTGTTCAAAACTAATCGAAAGTTTTCAGGCTGAACTTCACCACACTGACAAATGTAACTGAGTCTAAATAGTACACTAAAAGGTATAATTTGGCAGTGCCTGTGACGACAACTTTTTCTGAGTCATTGCTACCCTAACGAGTCTTTTTGACTACCTTTAGCGAGTCGATATGATTTTGAAAAGGCTGTCAATTTGACAACCATAGATAGTCAAACAAATAAAGTGAAGGCCTTTCTCGAGTCATATAGACCACCTCACATGAATCAATTTCCTTTGTTTTCGTATGACATCGGTAAAGCTTGGTTTCCAATAAAGAAATTTTATCGTGCGATCGTCGCACTACAGTCGTACTACAGTCCCACGACGTAATGGAACTTGTCGTGCAACCTGTGGAAGATCGTGCAACATTTTTTGATGTTGCGCAACAATGTCGTAGAGATAGAAAAAATTCTATCTCCACGGCAGTCGTGCTACAGTTGCAATAGCAAGTGCTCAAACATGTTGGGCGACATTCGCAGATAGTGATAAAAAAAACTCACAATCATGAAATCTGAGTTCAGATACTCAAGTGTGGTATGCTCCTGTAACTGAACCATTTTTAAACAGTCTGCATACCCAGAAAGAGTGCTTTCTCTTCCTCTGCATATTTCTTCTATGTTTTAAGAAGCTTAATAACGTTGCACAATGAGACAGCTGACAAGCTAACAGCAAACGCTTGTCCAATTTGAAATAATATTTTGAATGTTTCGGCAATCATTTGTAAACAAACCATGCGACATCGTGTAATGGAAACAAGGCTGTCGCGCAACAAAAGGTCGTGCGACAAGTTAGTTGCATGACGATTGTACGATAATTTTTTGTTATTGGAAACCAAGTTTAAGTAGTTTTGAAAATTGACTAGCTACTCGTTGCATCATGTTGACTATCACAGTCCATTCACAACCCCGACCATAATGAACACCCCTCGCCGATTAACTATCTATTATTCCAGCTCCTCAGCCTTTGTTGTGCTGTTTCTGTTCCATTTCTATCATCGGAATCACGACTAAACGCATTCTGACAACTACAACGTGATAATTTTTGACGACCATTAAGTGGTCATTTTACTGTCTGCTTGACTGACTAAGGCAGTAAAAATAACCAACTTCAAACGAGTCTTAGAGCAGATGTTTACGATGATGTTTTACTTCTGTATGAACGGGTAACATAGAAAACTTAGTGAATGGGGTCTTAATTGACTATAAATCGATCTTTTCGAGCTAATAGGCACCTTACGCAAAACACGACGGTATAGTTTAGGTATCTGGCTCCCAGTTGTTGATTTATTTGGAATCGAACTTCCATTTTGAAAACAAAGAACACAAACAAGAAAACCAGGGCTAGCTCCACAATATGGTTGGAACAACCTAGCTAATCAGTAAAAAAAGCTAAACTTACTGTCTCTTCTTGTTGGTGGTGCTGCTGTTGGTATCCAGCTGTTGAACTGATGTGTTTTCTTTATCCATCATACAAGTCTAAAATTAAATAAACAAAAAACTGCATAAATCAGTGTAGTAGCTAACCTCGAAGCTAACTTAAGTTTATATATATTAGTACTCTGCTTTGTGCCAGGAAGGAAGAAAAAAATACTCACGTTGTAGATACAACGACAAAACCACTCTATTGACGTCCAAGGTTTAAAGTTCTAGAACGACGATGGTGATTCCCAGTAAATACGCATGCGCACAATGATTTTTTAAGCAACTTTGCCGTCCCAGGGCTTACCGTCGTGTTTTGCGTAAGGTGCCTAATATCTCGATTGCAACTGAAGCAGCAACACAGCTGACTCCGGTTATCTGGAACATGCACTATTTGAGAGTTCGAGATAGCTAAACTGTATAGTAGTGTTCTTTCCTTCAAACCGAATAGCTGAAAGATATTTTCCCGGTGGTTCAGGAAACAAGGTTAAGGTGGCATGCCTAGATTGATTATGTGTGAGGAAGATGGTTAGTGAAGGCGTATCAGTCTATTGCTATCAACCTTGCAGATTTTGTAGATTTTCGCCTTGAGCGTACAAGCCAGAATTGAAAATGAGAAATTGAAGGTTGAAGATCTCGAACTTGACCAAGATATTGACGTTTTACTCGATACTGTGATTATGTTAGATGACGATAGATCTAAAGAGTTTAATAAAAACAAAGCGAGTAAAGATAGTAAAATATCTAACAGACAAAAAATACACAAGTGTTTCTCAAAAATGTAGGTTCTATAGGAAATATATCAATTTTTTACGGTTCCATCTCTAGACAATCAAGAGATGAATATGAAATGTACTTTTTTGAAAACACATCAGAAATACATAACTAAAATCAAAAAGGCGTATAAATGACAAAAAGTCGCATAAACAAAAGAAAAAGTTGAAGAAAAGCCTTTATGAAATATGCAACAGAAGACAAGTTGATGTAAATTAATATTCATTTAAACATTAATAGCAATAATCACACCTCTGTTATCCAAATGCAGTTCCGTTGTATCGTCTTCTAGAAATGCCATAATTCCATCTATTGTAGTAGGAACAGTCAGTTTTTAGCTGCAAAATATTTGACAATGTGCGTGTCATAAACATTCACAGTAGTTAAATCAAAAATCATTTTCATGTTGTACTGGTTTTCTAGCGTATTGCGTAGGCACCCAATTCCACATCTGGTGCACTTAAACAATCGGCTTTTATCTCCAAATGAAACATTTTGACTGCAACGTGGAAATAAAACGGGCGGAAAATAAGTTGATTTTATTCTCAATTTGGAAAGCGTGCTTTTAGCCTTGTGAATGTCAGTAGAGGATGGTGTAAAGATTGTGTTGTGGTTTGTGTTAAGCGAAACAACACAAGGAAGTTGTTCACTACTGCACTTGTAATCTAATACACTTCATCATTCTGAACTGACTTTATCCCATCACCACACACATAACCTTTATTACACCCGTCTCATCATCAGCGGTTAAATCTAACTTGTTTACAAATGCACCAGTTTTACTTAGCTTCGTAGGAATACTCGGACGACCTTCAACTGTGAGGTATGCTTCAAGCGACACTACATCTTGGTAAACTTTACTTTCTAATATCGACTTAATTGTTAGTAATTTCGACTTTGCATATTCAAATGATGGATTCACCACCTTAATCTTTGAGTTATGTCCAATTTGAATATCTTCTGCTGTTGAATCAAAAAAGTTCAGTTTTTTTTCACCCCAGATAATTTGATAGTACTTCTCGTCTTTGCAGCGTTTTCCAATTCGCCACACTGACAATTTTTGGAGAGTCAATATGAGAACTCTAAGGGAGTCATTTCAGAGTGCCTGTGGCGACTCCTTTTGCGAGTCATTTTGACTCCCTTACAAGTATCTTTTTTTACTCCCTTTAGCTTCTCATTACCATGAATGACTCCCTTTCAGTTCTCAAAAATCGCGATATTTCTGACTCTCCAAAGGGAGTCAATTGAAAATGACTCTATTACGATTCTCATTTCGTGACTACCGTTTGAGTATCATTTTGAATTAATGCTCAAACAAGAGTCATTTATTTATCACCTTAAGAGCTTCAATCCGCTATGACTCCCTTCAGAGCATCATTGCGTTGATATCAAATGACACCCTTCTGGGCATAATGTGTTAATATTAAATGACTCCCATTCCAGTATTATAATATTCTCAACGCTTGGTCATCTTGCTGATCTTGCCCCCGGATTTCATGGTGATCTCAAGATAATTAAGAAAACAATGCCATTTACTTGAAATCTTGTCTTGATCTTTTCATATAAAACACTATGAATACATACATACAAAAACATTTATGAAAACGCAAATAGCTTATATATAAACTTGGATATTTCATAACAACAAATATTTTTTGAGTGTTTTTTAATTTCTACGATATACAATATTTCTTTTTTATATAGTATAATTCGATTGTCTCCCCCACTTTTCAATAAAAGGTAGACCAAGAATGAAGAAAAACCAAGAAGAAAGTTTTTCACGGCACTAATTTGTGTTACTTAATATTTCACTCAAAATGAATACCAATTCTGTCTCGAAAATAGTGAAAATACAAACACAAAGAAAAATTGAATTTTGGATTGCAGATTAAATAAGATAAAACTTTTCAAAAATTACGTCACATACAACCGAATAATGACGTTTACAAATGAAACTATAACAATAATTTGATTACAAATAAAAAAATTGCACTTTGAATAATATCATGCATTTCTCTTAGTTCAATTAAAACATTTGCTACACCATCATCATCATTCGTGGAACAGTGCGGCTCAAAAAACTGATCATCAACATCTTCATCATCACTGCTATCACCAGCAAGATTATTGTCACTTGCATTGATATCTAAAAGTCACTTCGAGTGTATCATTCTCTGAACTAAGTCTTCATGTTAAACTTTGATGTTTTTGCACAGCTCTTTTGATTTTTGAATTTCAATACACATCCAGAAGAATTGCATTGCATGAAAGTTCCAAAAATGTTGAACGAGCCATTTGTAATTTGCTGTTTTATAAGAGCAATCAAATTTACAGGAAAATTTCATAATAAGAATCTAAAGAAAAAGTAACATACTGTAAAAATTACAGTAGTTGTCACAAGTAACCAAAATATAGTAGCTAACATTCAAAATCATTTAGCTTTTCCCCAAATACTTTCATTTGAAGTGGCTGAAAGAAAAAACAGCGTACTTATAACATATTCAGTTACTGTCTGCATAGCCAACCGTGTTTTGTGGGCCATCATCAGTGTTGTTTTGTGTTTCTTTAAAATAAATTTAAGGAGTAAGCAAGCTAACTTATGATATAGAATAATAATAGCCGATTATTTGAGAACAAGAAAACAAACGAAAAAAACTGTCAGTCACACGGACACATTCAATTTCGTCAAGAAAAGAATCCAAGAATAGTACAACTACAAACCTCCTAATATGAAATATGTATATGTTACCAATGAAACTAGTGAACCAGTGAAGTTGATAAATTATAGATGTTTTTTTTTATTCAATGCGATCGTACGGTTGTATTAAATAAGTTTACAATTTTTGTGATTATACAGGGAAATATCTATACAAAAGAATAATTATTTAGTAAAATGCAAAGAAAGTACCCTTAAGAGTTAATAACCGTATTTTTATTGTTTAAAGGTGGAAAATCATTTATACCGTTATGTGACATCTGAGACTCTCTTTTAAAGAATTGCTTACGTAAAATTTTTTAAAGCGTGCGAAACAGTGGCTTTGTTTTTCGATTTGACTCTCCGACGAGTATCAAAATGACTCCCTTAAAGAGCCATTTAACTTACATCACTTATGATCACTTAAAGGAGTCAAATTGACTCCCTTCAAGGTGGTCATTTTAAGGAAATTGAAATTGACACCCCTTAAAAGCAAAATGACTCCCTTAAGATCCTCTCTGTATCATCTGATTTACTCTGATTACTATCATTGATTTACTATCATTTACTATCATTGTTCAATGACTCCCGTTTAAGAGTCGCAATGACTCCACTAAAACTGTCAGTGCATGGTAGCTTTCATTAAAACAAACACTACGAAACGTTTTGGCAGGCGATTGTAGCTGCAAGTAAAATATTTCAAATTTTGATTTTTCTTGGTATGCTTCACTGATGTCACATTGTGTATCTGCAAAATAACAATAAGTAAAATTGACATACAAACATTATATTCAAATGTCATTACAGTTTTATAATGTCATCAAACGTACTGGAAATTGTAAGTTGTAGGTGGGTTCAAGTGCACTGGAAACTGTTACCTCATGAATATAGTAAGCAACAAAATCTCTGGAAAAGTAAAAGTGTCTTAATCGTTGATGTTAGTTAAGTGTAGTTAAGTGTATAAAGTCAACAAAAATTAGTAGGAAGAAATTTTTAAAAATAACAAACATACTGGAAACAGTATGGCTACAGTGAAAAATAAACTAAAAGTAAATTTGGGGGAACAAACCCCTTTCTTAAAAAAAACAAGAACTGCTTCGACCCTTCATAAGGAACTCCACGTGTTTATATTTCTTTCACGCAACACATTAAGCTTTATCTTGGGGAAAGCATAATAATTACGACTTACACCAACCAATTGCGAATCTTGAAGAACCATGCGCTGCATGATGGAGGTGAAAAGCATGCAGGCTGGATACCACGTGAGAAGGTTAAACTCCGAAGAAACTTTGACGACACGACAAAAGAGGATTTTAATACTCAGCTGCCGTAAACGGCCGGCTGAGTAATAAGGAAAAGTAAGATAGTCAAGTTTATTTATATTTTAAAATCATCAGTTTATTAAAATTTGATTTGTGTACAGAAAAATTACAGTAGATCTTTCGCTGTCAAAACTCATCAGCTGTGGTATATCTTTGTATCATACTCAACTCTGTGAAAATGCCATTCATATGTTAAAAGTTTGTTTTCATCCGTTCATGCTTGGATAATGTTTAAGTAAATTCTTTGGTTATTTCAAATTGTATTGTTTATTTTTTGCCTTCGTACATCGATACACATCGTAATTATCTACATTCCCGTATAAGTCTCTCTCGGGAAAATGTTCATTGTCAAGAAGCCTTGCATAATAGTTATCTGAGAAGGGCGATAATTCAAAATCCAGAAACCAATGTGCTAGTGTTGGTACCACCCACCTTCCGAAATATTTTAATATGGGATTTTGCGTGATGTTTCAGATAGAATGTTTATTTTACCTTCACAAATGCTCAGTGTTATCCGCTATAATTAAATCCCTATAATATCTCATTTTGTGGTGACCCAAAATGACGCCTTAGGAAAAGGCATAGCCATTTTAAATTTCCCGTCAAATCGGTAGCCGAAACAATAGCGACACAAAAGAAACAACAATAGATTTTTTGGATTTTCAAGTCATCCACTATCAATCTCCCTCATACATCCCTGCATGACAAAGTTCATAAGTAGAACATGCTTCATGTTTTTCATATTGAAAACCATTCTGCCAGATATGATTTAGTTTTTTCCTTTTCCCTTTTCTTATGGAGATATCCCTTTTTAATTCTTCTCAATCGTTTCCGTTGGTTCTTGACATTTGGGGATGATTTCCGTTTCATCTGTTGAAGTGAAGGACAGCAGAGTTTATGCCAATTTCAAATGTTTTTCTGCAAACAAATACATTTTTGGGACAACGAGTTCAAATAACTGAGTTCAGTGCTTAAATTGCATTTTTTTTTTCTCCATGAAGACATTTGATAAGTAATTCGTTAGCAGCTAAATCTGAAAAAATTTGTTTGATGATTTTATAAATGTTCATTGGTAAGGAATTTTATCGTTATGTATTTGTGATCCATTCAACTTATCAAGTTGCCACCTACATCAAGTATTTGAATCCCTCGGAAACTTTCCATGTCGCTTTTATGAATTTGATAATGCAGCACAATGTCATAGTATTGCAGCAGCTGCTTCTTTCATAGCTTTTCATAGCTTCTTTTATAACTTTTTCAGTCAATTTTTCCTTCCAGATATAGGATTTGTGGTTCCTTTGTGGGATTTTACCATACTTTGCTAATGTCCATGGTCTTTTGTGCGTAATTCTGTTTAGAACCTTCAGCTATACTAGATTATTTGCACACAAAAATCTACAGAAACGTATGTAATAAAAATTGGAAACTGAACGGCTTTTATCTTCATGAGTATCAACAACTTTCAAGTACACAGTACTAGAATTTGAAGGCAAAACATAACACAACAGTGGTTTGCAAAGTATAACCAAATAATAATATAAAACGAACTAGGTCTAATCAGCAATTTCAACGTCCGTCGTGAGAGAAAAAGGAGATATTTTGTTGGTAATAAATCCCTTTAAAAATGGTTTCTAAGGAGAATAATTTTCACATACTGTTCCAAAAGTGTAAATTTAGTCAATTGTGATTCAATTTTCAGGAAACAAAATCTTACCACCTTAAGAGGGTTACATTTTGCGTCAGAAACGCTAAAAAGTGATTTTCGGTTTTTCACTGAAAGTTAGTCATTTTGTTCTAGGCATATCACCTTAACCTCACTTCGCACTCAATCCCTTGTTTCAACTTTTGATCAATTAAGCATAATGTTGAATAATGTGCAGTTTGATATAATTATCATCTCTAAAACCAAAAACAATAAGCATCAATTGAGTTATATTCAAGTTCAAAGCTGTATTAAGACGTTAGAACTCGATCTGCAAACTGTGTCAAATTGGGCGGTAGAGAACAGTTTAGTTTTTAATAATGGTAAAACGAATTGTATGCTGTTTTCGTCAACACAGCTAAGCAAAAGGCATAAACTTAGCCAACCTGATAAATTCCAACTGACACACGATAACAAACTTGTTGAAAGGTTGATTAGTACAAAGACTTTGGGACTTAACTTTGATGAAAATCTAACTTGGACAACTCATGTGAACAACTTAATAAAATCGTCTCATGCCACACTACGAAGTCTAAGAAGATTCAAACGGTTTACTCCTTACAGAGTTCGAAAGACACTGGCAGAGACTCTCATTTTATCAAACTTAAGGTACTGCACTCCCATGTACAGCCAACTTTCAAAATATTTAATACGACGTCTTCAAAGAACTTAAAATACTATAGCCGGTTGTGTCCTTGGTAGGTTCGCCAAAGAAAGCGACATTATAACAACCCTGGACTGGCTGCCAATTCAAGAAATGATAGACTTCGCTATTGTGAAATATACCTTCTCAGCCATAAACGATCCAAAATGGCCGAAATATCTTCCGCTTAATCTCCAGTTACAAAAACGCACTACACGATTTGACATAGAAATGATGGTTGAACTTGTTGAAAAGGGCACTTTCGGTGATCAAGCATATAAAACACTTAATGGACTGCCCAAAAAAATCAGATTACTTAGAAATAAAAACGTTTTTGCTAAAGAGGCCAAGGCATATTACAGGGATAAAGCTCTTGCAAGATCTTTATCTTTTTTAATATGATATTTGTAGAATTTAGAGCAAAATATTTGGCACAGTTACTAATCACAACATAGGCAACACAATATCTCAAAATAAGGTAACTTTGAGGTGGTCACTATCATGGGTGTCAGCCTCTTACAAAAAGTGGGTCTTAAGAATGTATTTTAATTTTCATATATAAATTAACCAATTTTACATAATGTATTTATTTCCTTTTAACTTATTTCTTATTGCATATCACTGGACACACACATATATATACAGTGAAAATTAAATTTTCGATTGTCTCTTCTTCTTTTTCATGTCCCACAAAAAATACATCATGGGAAGGACAAATAGATAAGGATTCCATTGATATAAAATTTATTAAAATAGATTGGATATTTATTTTATATTGGATATTAAGCTGCGGTAATATTTTTTGTTGTTACTTTTTTGAAACACCCTGTATATTTAAAAAGTTTAAAAAGTAAAAAATCAAAATCAAATCTGAAAATTGAACTCAAAAATAGTTCATACTCAACTTAGGGATATCTTTTAACAACTAAGTTGTTTCTTTTTCTTTTCATTTGGTCTCTTACTTTTTGACAATAATGACAACAATGGTTTAAAACACCATTGAAACACAGAGAAATAGGCCAGAACATACATAAAGACAGTTTCGTTAATTTGCCACATCGCAGAATTTATTTATCGAATAGCAGAGGCGTATTCAAGGTCAGTCAAAAAAAGTGGAGGAGTCCAACATAACGATATTTCTTTTCAGTCTTAAGTGATAATTAGGTTACCTGCACTCTTTCCTATTTTACTCTGAATGACTAAACTCTCCTCCACAAATTTTGACTGACCTCTAGCTACGCCTCTGAATAGATTTATCGGAAGTTAACAAAATATCATTAACATGTAAATTCTCATTGGTGTTTGATGCTTTGCGGTTTCGATCACCTTTCAAACACACCCTATCAATGTAATAATAGTAAATTACCATCAAAATCGACCATACCAGAAATATGAAACAAGATATACGAAAAAACGTTCGGCCACCGTAATTTTGATAAAAAATACCACCAAGCATGTTACCAATAATTGTGGTTATTCCAGAATGAAGAACAGTCAACCACGTGAACATTATAGCAGCAATTTCCTTCGGACTTATCATATGGACATGTTGAATTGCAGCTGCCCAAAAGAGAGCAAAACCAAATGCATGTAGTGAGTGAATCGGCAGATTTAACCAAGGATTTCTGATGAATGACATCAGTAGAAATCGAATGAAATAAGAGAAAACTCCGATAATTATGCAAGGGATTGTTCCACCAATAACGTTAATGAGCTTGCTTGCAAATGGAAAGATAGCCAATTCGGAGAGGCTTGAGACAACGATTGAAAGACCCATTATTGTTTTTGATGCATTTAATTCGTCTTGCAAGAACAAGAACGAGAATCCGTAATAGAAAGAACTTCCAAGTCCAGCGACGAAAACACTGAGCAAAAACATGAAGTTTGGTAGTTTTGTAGCGTTAGTTTCAATAGATTTTCTTTCGTAACAGTATTGTTCTTTCTATCAACCCATTTCCCGCGATTAATGGATGTGATACCAAGCGGTATAATTATAATTGCAAAAGGAAGAAAAACTAGAAATATTCCAGCATAGTTTGAAAGCAGTGCTTCGCGGTAATTATCAGCAACTAATCCAGCTGCAAAATTACCAATTCCAAACCCAATTGAACCAAAAACTCTTTGCATACCAAATGTGGCCTTTCGCTTGTTATTAGTGACGGAATTCATTATGATAGAATCTTGATATCCGATCAAAGGCAAATCGAAACATGCTGATCCAATAAACATTGTCAGCATAACATACATCAGTTTTAACTGCAACCAATTTTCAATATTTTTCTCATTGCCTGCATGAGAACTTGTGGAATTCATTGACCAATTTCCACTAACTATTGAACTTTCGTTGCTCTTTGGTTTCAGCAGGTCTCCAGCAACACTTCTAGCTATCCATGGTACTGGAAACATAAGCATCATTGAACCCACACACAACAACATCCAAATCAATTTTCTTTTACCAGTGTAATCAATGATGATACCCCAAATAGGTCCCGCGAAAAACGATGCCAGCGTTCTTAAACCAGAAATGAATCCAGCTTGAACTGCTGTCAAACCAATAGAGGTGAAAAATACATTAAAGTAAGGCATAACACTTCCAATCATTGCGAAAACAAAGAGGTATTGCAATTTACAATTGACCATTTTCCAGTCTATAAAAGATTTCTTCTCTAAAAAACCTTCCATCGTATGTATGATATCTAAAGAAAATCCAAATAATAATTTAAATAATTTTGATAGTTGTTTAGTCAACCTAAGTCAAACATTTTTAAAAAATAGCAATAACACTTCCATAATATATTGCGGAAATTTGTACAAAGCCACCGGAAACAACAGAGATGAAACAAAGTAACTTCATCAATGTTACTTTATTCGTGTGGTAAAATCAAGATTAATAGCTGTAATTCACAGATGTGAGCATTTTGAACAAACACATACCATTATATAAAAACAAATATTACCTTGCCGCAGATCAAGAAAACGACTTTTCAATTTATAATGTTTAGTAAATAGGAATCTAAATTCATAGCTTATGTACTACTTGATGCTGAAAAGATACCGAAAAACGTTGAAAGACGGACTTTCACCACAGCTTGCTTTAACTTCAGTGTTTGCTTATCTGTTTCTTGGTAAGTTAATCCTATTCAAGAACTATCTTCCATGTCCAATTGAAACCTCCACTTAATGTTCTTTTTGAAAAAATAAACATTTTAATATTTAGATTTCACAATAGTTTTTCACAATAGCAATACATACAAACACTGTCTACAATTACAAATTTGACGGTTGAAAATTTTAACATTTTAATCGATATATGAAGACAATTTTCTGATTCTTTAGATATATACTAGCGCATGTGATTGCAATTTCGTTAATACCAGTATATAGGCGCAAAATACATCGAAAAAATGACAAAACCTTCCGCGGATGAAAATTTGTTCTGTCACATTGTTTGCCGCCAATATGCTGACAATTAAGAAAGGATCAACGTGAATGAAATTAATTTTCAATGGAGAACGGAGGTCAAAAACGGAGGTCAAAAAATTGTTTTTATATAAATCTTTGCCAAGTCACATAAGAAATCATGAAATAACATCAAAACTTCCCAAAATGTATGAACTAATTGGTCAGCGCGGCAGCAGCTGATCTTTCATTAGCATTTGTGTTCGTCCGTCCGTCTGTAAGTCCATAAATTTTTGTTCCCAGTTGTAGGCTGATACCACTAAAAACACAAGCCTTAATTTTAAGGCTGGAATAGAGGCTATTTGTTGATTGTGGCTTAATTAAGAATTGTTTATTGATTGATAATTACAACTTTTTTATCAGGGTGAGTGCGGCCTCCATAAAAATAAAGAGGAGTTCACGTTTCTGGAAACACAGATTTATAATGCTTATCAGGGAAGCAATGCAATTCTCGATCGTTATAAGTGATACTGTGATTATACTGCTGAGTTTCCTTGCTTATATTCCTTACTTATTTCCCTACTTATTGCTGATTTTGTGTTTTGTGTTATTAAATTGGTCAGGAGATATGAGAGCTCTGCTACCTCCAACAAGCCAAGGGCCGCCTATGCTCTATGGATGCATTCCATTACATAATGTTGATGTTATTTTTTGTAATCTGTTATATAGGTACATCCGTCAACTTGGAAGAGTTTTCAATGTGTGTGTGTGTGTAGAAATCTAGTGTCACCCAAACAGACAACATCTCCAAAGTGTATATAAGACATTTTATACAGTTACCTCTTTGAAGGTGCATTTGTGTGCTACTTAAAATTGAATTAATCAACAATATTTTGTGTTAGTTGTAATGTAATGCACTTATTATCAAGCAATGGACACATATATAATGTTTACAAACTCTAATTATCACTTGAAATCCGGATTGTCTATTTATTCAGTATTTCAATGAACAAATTCCCTATAAAATCATATTATAAGTTTATCTCTCATAGTCTTGTCTTGTCACTCATGTTTCGTATAATCTTTTATGTTTTCATGTATGTAAAAATTTGTTATTTACCATAGCTAAATTTCATTTTTTCATTTTTTTAAATCGAAAGCTTTTGCGAATTTGTTGTTGTTTTTTATGTTTTATTCTGTTTCTCTGCTTGGCCAGCAATCTCTTATTTTCTCATTCTCAAATAATAAGCAGTTGTTTTGCTTACTTTTTTATTTTCAATGAAGTACAACAAAAATGTGTGAAAGACACATTGTCACGCATACGAACACAGTATTTTTTAATATTGTCATAAATTTTTAATGATCTATATCATTCCTTTTCGGAATCATCTGCATAGGGAAAGGTTTACTTTTGAACTTTTTGTGATCATATAACACAAGGTCTGCATAAAATCTTTTGAAGTATATATACTCAAAAACAGCTTATTTGAAGACTTAGTAACTTATTTTGACTTTAATACAAACTTTTTTAATCGAAATCAGATTTGTATTCACTTCAATTGAAAAAAAAATCATATTTTGTTTGGAAAAGATCTCGTATAAGTTACTTTAGAGAAAACCCCTACATGAAAGTATTTTATATATAAACTTAATTTTACATACTCAGGTATATACAAATAAGACATTAATAAATATTCGAGGGAATGCTTTGTATCTTTAACTTCTTTGATAAAGATTTTATTGAATTAAGTTTTGTTGTAATGATGCTGGGATATGCAATCAATTTTGAGAGGGTACCTGTCTGCTTTTTCAACTGGAATGTGTTTTTCTCTGAATCCCTGCCACTATTTCGACCTTCCCGCTGCAAAAGTGTTTTTCGATTTTGCTTCACAGTCTAACATATTTCAACTTTGCTGAGATCACTAACTTTCAGGCTTCATCTCCTGTTGTTTCTATTAGTTTTATGTGTAGACATTAATGGTGCATTCATAAGTATTTCAGTGAATGTGTTGTATATCTAATATCTATGATTGTTTTGAATTAAATTTTACTACAATATTATATTGCTTCATGAACTCAATATCTGTTTCACATTTGAACTGGGGTTTCTTATTCACTGTCACACTAGTTGTATCTCCTAATTCCTATTTTGAGCTTTCTGGTGAGCAAAAAGGTTTTCGATTTTGCTTTACAGTTCATCACTCTTCAACTTTCCTGAAAGCGCTGACCTTCAGGCCTCAGGGCCTTTTGTTTCTTTCTTGAAATGCTACAACAGTCCATTCGCATTTTGCGTGACGTCACGTGGTGAATGGAGAAAGTTAAGTGTATTAGTGAACTCTTTGTTTAGATAAAATTCTTTAGAACATAGCCTTCATTCACTATCGGAGGTACCAAGAAAATTCAAGCTTGTCAAGAAAATGAGTACGCCATATACCTATTTATGTTATTTCATTAAATATGTCGGAGATTTCTTTCGTAGTTCACATACACGTGGTCGCTTAACATTCATAACAAGATAGCCGCCCAGGCGGCGTCGTTCGCCACCCATGTTCAGTATGCGTTATGTCGCAGAATTTAAATCGTGTAAAAGTTTCTTACAGGCATTAATTTTTTAAGTCAGAAAATTTAAGGTAGAAAAAAATAGCAATATGACTCAGAATATATATCTATGTGCAGAAGAGAAGTAACTTTTGTGTAAAAATAGCAATAGCACAGAACTGTTTACCCAGACATAATAATAAGACATAATAAATATTACAAAATGTGAATTGAAAACAAATCGATACCTTCTAACTGTGTTTCTTTGGTGCGGAAGTTCTTCCCAAAACCATCAACATCATGATAAGAACCATGAGTTTCATTTCTTTAACAGTTTACGTGCTGTTTTATTATTAATCTTACCTAAAAAATATTTCAATTGTATAAAAATGCAGAAAAAGATAATCATGCTATGAAATGGTTGAAATAAAAAACAAAACAAAAAGTAAATTCATGTACGCATTTATCCTAAAAATAATTAATTAAAAACACAAATTCAATGACAGAATTTGTAAAGCTTTTGATTGGAAAGTCTATAAAATCAACCAATGCTATAAGTTAATACGGGCTCAACACTCAACACTGGAGCTAAACTACATAAAGACTTTTAACGTGGGAACACAGCCAAACATCAAAATAATAAAAATAATTGAAACAATGAAATGCCCTACCAAAGTCATAATTTAATACCGAAAAGATAAAAAGTAACAACAGTAAAACATAATGCGAAACTTATATAGTACCCAGGCATAGTACGTAAACAATTACCATAATACAAAATAATGTGTAATCATCACAAAATATAAGAATCCATCCAGCAATGCAATGCTTCTTATTTGTAGTAGCACAGTTAGTCATATCACATTGTACAGCAATAATTAATGAATTTCTGAAATACATTATCCATTCTTCTCTTAACTATCCCTCACAACATCATAATTTAACCATGTGCTTCATTTCTTTAATGGTTATACACTTTTTCTTTTCTGACCTAAAAGAAAAAGATTTCAGTGAAGAACAGCTACAATCCACAGTACTGCAACAACCATATTGAAGCAAACAAAAGCAAAAGATATAAATGACAGACAGGCAGAGAGAGACAAAGCACCAAACATCGTCAATAAAATATACAGGGAAATTTAATAAAAAGCAGACATGGTTGAGATGAGATAAGACAGCATAACACGTTCCCCATTTCCACAGACATATCTTTTCAAAACAAACTTAAAATTAAAACCATTCGTTACCCGTGTAAATAAACATCATTTTTTCTGCAGCCAATTTTTAAAAACTTTACTGCACTTCTTCTCTATAGCCACATTATTTGATAACTAAAACGAAATAAGTAAAACACTGAAAATGTGCTGGATACATTCTTCCACTCGCATTTCTTCTGACGTAAACCATTTCACTACACTGCTTTTACATCGTAAACAAACATGCATAATAAAAAGCGGCGGGATTTCCCCATTTACTAATCGTAAATCTGCATCTGCGTGGTTTTACGACGAAAAGGGAAAAAATAAGAAGGATTTGACCGTGAAAAAAAAGTAAATATGTCACTCTCTAAAATAATTATTATATTAAGATGTTTTTATTTAAAATAAAGAGTTGCAAAAAAAAATGTTCTCCTTCGTTGTAAAGATGGGTCAAAGCTTGAATTGTCTATTAAAAAACAAAGACTCCGTAGAGAGCGACCCTTTTACCTCAATAATTATTCATAATTATTCATAAGATGCAACACGTACGTGACAATGCATTGTTGTGAAAAAAGATATGGCGGGGGTTAAAAAACAGTTTAATACGGCAATTATAACAAGGATTTTTAGTTTTATTCGCAATGTCTCCTCTTAAGTTTTTGAATAACTTAAGGATAGTCCATAGCCTCCTAAGCATGATTTCAGTTTTTCCCTGATAATTTGATGTGTTGATTTTTTTCTTATCAAAAGTATATATTTTCTAAATCCTTATTTAATTATCTGTCTAATGAGCCATATTTTGTTTGTTAAAAATGAAAAAGACAGGAATTAGAAGAAAAAAAGTAAAATTTAGAACGCATTGAATTAAAAAGTTCCAACTCCCCTCCATTACACTTTTCGGAGGCGTAGTTAGGGTCAGTCAGAAAAAGTGGAGGTGTTCAACATTATGATATTTCTTTTCAGTCTTAAGTATCGATTAGGTTACTTGCACGCTTTCCTTCTCTACTCTAAATGACTTAACTCTCCTCCACAAACTTTGACTGACCTCTGGCTACGCCCCTGCTTTTTTTTCAAACAAATTGCACTTTTGAAATCCATGATCATTTGTCGAAAAGAGTTTGCCACAGTATTTTTAACCCAGCCGGCACAGGACGTAATTAGGACGTTTCAAATTAGTTCTAATTTGGTTACGTTACTTTAGGACGTTATTACAACATCACATTGACGTTTTATTCTCCACGTTCTTTTTGGACGTACATGGAACGTTTTATCAACGTTTTAAAAAGGTTGACAATTTATGGAGAAACCGAAGTGGTTCCAAATACGTTGTGGATATAACCAAATTTATTCCAAAATTTATTATTAGAAAATAGCGATCCAATATATTCAATATATATATTATTTCGATGTACGCACCATGATTTCGACGTACGCACAAAGATTTTGACGTACGCACAAAGATTTCGACATACGCACAAAGATTTCGACGTACTCACAATGATTTCGATGTACGCACAATGATACACACGACGATTTCGACGTCCACGAAATGATTTGGTGGGAAAAGGTTTATTTGTTTATTAATCTCACCAAACACATGACGTCGTTATGACGTTATTGCGATGTCTGAATTTGGTTAAAAAGTCATATGACTTCTTTATGACTTTTTCATGACGTCATTTAAAGTCATTTAATATGACGTCAGCAAGGTGACGGAATCACGGCCAAACCATGAACTAAAAGGTCGTGCTTACACCACATAAGCCTAGATCAGTTTAGAATGTGAAATAATGGTAGTGTCGTTCTGAAATTTCGTCTGCCAAACACAAATTTCCGAACATCGCTTTCGCTAAAAAACTTGATCTGACAAATTTATTTCCCTCATTCTCCTCAATTTTATTCCCTGCATCATCTTCTTTTTATTTCCAGTGTGCATGTTTTGCACATCCTCTCCTTCTCGCGCCTGGTTTGTATCGATTGTGAGTGGCTTACCACATGGCTCAAAAACAAAGCAAAAGCTTTTCCGTATGTTATACCATCATCAGTGCTGTTAACATATCGAAAGCTTTTGCTTTGTTATTAAAAACTTGTTGTTTTTTATTTAAATGATTCACATACATGATGGCAAAAATATTAAATAACTATTATATATTGAAAGTGACGGAATTTAAATTTAATCGTAAAATGTCATAATAAACAGCTGTGAGAAGATTTTTATTTTTCTTTGCAGTTTATACAGAATATGCGACATGCTTTTTATTTATTTCTCCCCTGAAATAACAAGTTTGTTATTACATGTCCTCACGGTTTACTCTGGTCTGACCATGTGGTAAAAAAAAGATGGTAGTTATTCGATCGACAAGTTTTGTTTAGAAGGCTTCGATTCAGCATGCAGCCAGATAACAAGACTTTTCTGGAAATGTATAATATAATGGCTTTCACAAATTTTTGAAATGTTGAGACATAGTAGATGACGCAACAGGCGATTAGAAATCGAAAGGTTCTTGTTGACATAGGAAGCTAGTATTTCTGAACACGAAGAAGATAATGTTGAAAATATAATATATGCTGTTCCACAGGGGAGAATGATGATGGTGATTATAATTTGAGTATTGATGATGAAAATTTGAAGAAGCCTTCATGAGTGTTTCAGGTTACACAGCACGCATGATGATTCTGGTACTAGATGCTTATCAAAGCTTGGTAAGTTAATGTTAGTGTATTTTTTATTTTGGATTTTTTTTTAATTTTTACCTTACTGATGTCATGACTATGTTCAATAAAAGTTAATTTCAAGTGTAGTTTGCACAAGCTTTCAAAAAAAATTATCTTTAAAAAGCAATGTTAAGCTGTAATGTTATTTTTCAGCTTTCTATGGTGTCAAGAAAAGGTTGTAAAGATGTGAGAGAGAACAAATACAAATATATATATCGTTATGGTAAGTATGTTCGTTTTGTCATTAAGAATCACTAAATTTTAGTCTGGAAGCGGAGGCGTAGCTGGAGCTCAGTGAAAATTTGTGGAGGAGAGCTTAGTCATTTAAATTAGAACAGAAAAACGTGCAAGTAACCTAATCGATACATAAGACTGAAAAGAAATATCACAATGTTGGACACCTACACTTTTTTATTGACCCTGAATACGCCTATCGTAAGAGTAGGCTAGTTGACCTAATATCAAGGATGTGACACCAAAGAACAGACGGCCCCACAAATTCAAGTGGTTTCTTGCTTTTTTCATCGAAGACAAGGGAGGGATAATATAAGAAAATACTTTTACTTATAATGTATCCCATTTCTACAGAATATTCTAGACTAATTTTTTCGTTGATTGAAGGAGACATAAAAATGTTTATTCAATGTTTCTGCACTCCATTTTTAAGGCTAACTAATGACGATTGCATTGCTGTTTGAGTATAGCCTTGGTGGCATAAAGAAAAATGAAAACTTGTAGCCATATATCATGTTATTGCGTGTAGGTATGTATATATTTATTTAATTTTATTTTACATACAATTTTATCCATCACAATTTTTACTTGTAGGAGTATATACTTTCTTAAGATTTTAAACCTGTGTCATGGATACTATTGAAAGTAATGTGACTCTGTTTTGAATACGACATTTTTGTTATCATTTTATATTTTTATTGCTTTTTCTCTCTTTTAGGCGATTTACTGGCTACTCAGAACTCTGGACATGAGTAAATAAAGCGCATATCAATGTTTTGAAACATGCTCCTGAAAAATTAGAGAAGAGCAAACAAACTAAAAGAAACAGTTTTCTTGTGTTGTATTTTTCCACACTCTTATACATGAATTTTATTATTATGAGGCTTTCCATTTTGAGCTCAACATGTGACACTCTGTTATACAGTATGCACTCAATAAGGAAAACCTCACTTATCAAATGTTCTACTTAACCGATTTTCGTGAAAATGAATTAATTATGAATAATAATGGAAAAAGAATAACGAAAAATAAGGCTTCACAAATTACCATATTTCTTTGTACAGCTACACATTTTTGACCGCACTATCAATTTTTTCAAAGCATTGTATTTATCACATTTAATCTGCAACACTTACAGTAGGTGATCTTCATTTGGATGCCTGTAGCACTTTCAATTCAAAAATGTGACTAGTGATATGGTTTTTATGTTTTCATCTTTATAGAAATCAAATGTTTTGCCATAAACATTCAAACAACCACAGAGAATTCAAACGTTCTTTTTAGAGGAAAGTTCCACTTTGCTGATTGAATTAAGTACATCCAAGGGACTGTAAAAATCTGTTTCACTTAATGAAAGTTTCAACTAAAGAAGTTTCCACTTATCGAGGGCATACTAGAGAAATGATGGATTTGGTTTTATTAAATTTAGGTCTGTTCTTCTTCTGCTTTGATCACGAAATCGATCATAATTTTTCTTAACATGGCTTAACATATAGGATCAGTTGATTTTTAGTTGTTATTTATATACAAGTATTTCTGTACGGACATTTTTACCAGTGGCATATATCCAGAAGATGTTTCAACTGAGTATGCATTAATTTATTCCTATTATGCCTTCCATAAGGACCAAATTCTTGCTTTGCATTATGGCTTAAGCACGTTTAAAAGATTCAGAGACTTAATATAACTGACGATTTGCTGTTTAAGTCACGTATTTTTAAAGCATGCTGTGGTAACACTGTTATTTATCATTGTTAACTAATTTATACTAACATTTATGAACGACGTTTCATCTGTAATACCTAATATTTTATTGTAAGTTGTTTATAGTTATGTTATACGAAGTTATACTTTAAGTTTTCCATTGCACGCTATGGTTCTGCTATTATGTATCTTTATCGAAAAGATTTTGACTTTTGTTTACAGTGTAAATATTTTTACTAATGTTTGTGAAGGAAGTTTTATTTTTATAATCTAATTTTCTATCCTGATAGAATGTATAAGAGCTATATTTTTTTGTCAAGAAACGTGTTCTCCTACATCGGTTTATTTTCTTCCCACCTCTGGACTTTTCTAATTTGAACTAACCGGTTGTAAATTCAACGCATAGTCTCCTAGAAGCATTCGGAATTTAGTTATAAGAACGTTATTAAAACGTTCAAGGAACGTTCAAGTGACAACGTCCTCAGGACGTCCTGTGGACGTCAGGAAATGACGTTGTCACTTGTTTCACATGAGAACGTCATTATAACGTTATGTGATGACGTTTATATAACGTTTCAAGGACGTTCTTTTGCCGGCTGGGAAAACTCATTACTTCCAGAAATATAAAGCTTTTTGTTCATGACCCTATAAAAACGTTGATTCTTTAACTTCAACTCTCCCTCACGGGGCGAATTTTGATTCTTTTCAAAATATGTGGCAAACATTTTTGCGCAAAGGCCAACTGAACAAAATGAAAAAAACCGCATGGTTATATCTCGTTCACAAGGGGAGTTGGAACTCTTTAAATGTTGGTCATCAAGCTAAAATTACTTTCAGAAAAAATCACGTTTAAAGATTTTTTCTTCTTCCATCGCTTGTGTAAACAAAATTGAATAGCGGTCAAATTCTATTGTGAATGTGAGATGTTGGAATGTATGAAAAGTTAAAAAGCAATGATATATAAGCGAAGCGCTAGATGTCTAACTTCGGTAAAATCACGCTTAAAATGTGAGGCATTGGTAGCCATTTTTAATAGTGGCAAAAAGTCCTTCGGTGTAGAGGAAATTACACACGAACTGAAGAAAAATTTGTTTTTTATTAGGTTTAGAATTGTTGCTAAATTTCCTAAATAAGAAATAAGGAAAAATACTTTCATTTTATTATTATAGAGATAGTTTAGAAATAGTGCCAAAACAACATAAAACAAGATGCCCTTATGGGCAGAAGGATTTCTGCAAAATCAGCTGAAGTATGAAAAAGACTAACAATAACATTCTTGAAACTTGAAAGATTTTGAATGATTGAACAATACAATACAACATTGACTGCCGCTCAGTGTAGACTGCACACAGCAGGTGGGGATTGTGACACACAAATTAAAATGAGCTTTGTTATTGAAATTTTGAAGTTAAATATGTTCAAACAGCTGGCCAAAGGTGTGCTACCAGTAAAAATTTTCATGAATAAATGATTTGAAATTATATGTTGACTCTTTTGAATGTTTGAATGAGAGTGAGAAATGTAAAAAGTACTCTTATAGATAATTACATAAACAATACACAAATTATATATAAAAAAAACACATGACATAACAATCAACCCAAAATGACCTAATTTAATCTAACAAAATAGAAGAAAAGTTTATAAAAATTCTTTTAGAAATTTGAAAAGGTTGAATGATCTTTACAAGGCATGCCAAAAGTGTAATTGATACTATGTAAAACTTTATTGCATATATATATACATCTGAATGACATGAAACATTGTTTATTTTGGGTATACAACATACGATTAAGTTTATATTGATCTTTTCTGATATCACAGTGATTATGTATGAAAATCATGTAATATGCTTTAAACATTTGATATGTACTTCCAATCTTCTTAATTATATACAAACAGAATTCCCAATGTTGCAAATACAAAAAGTAATCAAAGATCTTGATCATTAAAAGTATATGCTCTATAAATTTATACCAAAATTTATCAACAAACAAATCAACAAACATAAAATAATAGTAAATACATAATAGTTTATATGACGCTCGACCCCCAGCCGGCAAAAGAACGTCCTCGAAACGTTATATAAACGTCATCACATAACGTTATAATGACGTTTTCATGTGAAACAAGCGACAACGTCATTTTCTGACGTCCACAGGACGTCCTGAGGACGTTGTCACTTGAACGTTCCTTAAACGTTTTAATAACGTTCTTATAACTATTTATTTAATGCTTCTAGGAGGCTATGCGTTGAATTTACTCCAACCGGTTAGTTCAAATTAGAAAAGTCCAGAGAGGTAGGAAGAAAATAAACCGGTGTAGGAGAACACGTTTTTTGACAAAAAAATATAGCTCTTATACATTCTTTATCAGGATAGAAAATTAGATTATAAAAATAAAACTTCCTTCACAAACATTAGTAAAACTATTTACACTGTAAATAAAAGTCAAAATCTTTTCGATAAAGATTTGATACATAATAGCAGAACCATAGCGTGCAATGGATAACTTAAAGTATAACTTCGTATAACATAACTATAAACAACTTACAATAAAATATTAGGTATTACAGATGAAACGTCGTTCATAAATGTTAGTATAAATTAGTTAACAATGATAAATAACAGTGTTACCACAGCACGCTTTAAAAAAACGTGACGTAAACAGCAAATCGTCAGTTATATTAAGTCTCTAAATCTTTTAAACGTGCTTAAGCCATGATGCAAAGCAAGAATTTGGTCCTTATGGAAGGCATAATAGGAATAAATTAATGCATACTCAGTTGAAACATCTTCTGGATATATATACCACTGGTAAAAATATCCGTAGAGAAATACTTGTATATAAATAACAACTAAAAATCAACTGATCCTATATGTTAAGCCATGTTAAGAAAAATTATGATCGATTTCGTGATCAAAGCAGAAGAAGAACAGACCTAAATTTAATAAGACCAAATCCATCATTTCTCTAGTATGCCCTCGATAAGTGGAAACTTCTTTAGTTGAAACTTTCATTAAGTGAAACAGATTTTTACAGTCCCTTGGATGTACTTAATTCAATCAGCAAAGTGGAACTTTCCTCTGAAAAGAATGTTTGAATTCTCTGTGGTTGTTTGAATGTTTATGGCAAAACATTTGATTTCTATAAAGATGAAAACATAAAAACCATATCACTAGTCACATTGTTAAAATGAAAGTGCTACAGGCATCCAAATGAACATAAATACAAAATGTGATACAAAATACAAAATGTGATAAATACAATGCTTTGAAAAAATTGATAGTGCGGTCAAAAATGTGTAGCTGTACAAAGAAATATGGTAATTTGTGAAGCCTTATTTTTCGTTATTCTTTTTCCGTTATTATTCATAATTAATTCATTTTCACGAAAATCGGTTAAGTAGAACATTGGATAAGTGAGGTTTGCCTTATTGAGTGCACACTGTATAACAGAGTGTCACATGTTGAGCTCAAATTAGATCTTAGTCGAAAATGGAAAGCCTGATAATAATGAAATTCATGTATAAGAGTGTGGAAAAACACAACACAAGAAAACTGCTTCTTTTAGTTTGTTTGCTCTTCTCTAATTTTTCAGGAGCATGTTTCAAAACATTGATATGCGCTTTGTTTACTCATATCTGCAGAGTTCTGAGTAGCCAGTAAATCGCCTAAAAGAGAGAAAAAGCAATAAAAATATAAAATGATAACAAAAATGTCGTATTCAAAACAGAGTCACATTACTTTCAATAGTATCCATGACACAGGTTTAAAATCCTAAGAAAGTATATACTCCTACAAGTAAAAATTGTGATGGATAAAATTGTATGTGAAATAAAATTAAATAAATACATACCTACACGCAATAACATGATGGCTACAAGTTTTCATTTTTCTTTATGCCACCAAGGCTATACTCAAACAGCAATGCAATCGTCATTAGTTAGCCTTAAAAATGAAGTGCAGAAACATTGCATAAACATTTTTATGTCTCCTTCAATCAACGAAAAAATTAGTCTAGAATATTCTGTAGAAATGGGATACATTATAAGTAAAAGTATTTTCTTATATTATCCCTCCCTTGTCTTCGATGAAAAAAGCAAGAAACCACTTGAATTTGTGGGGCCGTCTGTTCTTTGGTGTCACATCCTTGATATTAGGTCAACTAGCCTACTCTTACGATAGGCGTATTCAGGGTCAATAAAAAAGTGTAGGTGTCCAACATTGTGATATTTCTTTTCAGTCTTATGTATCGATTAGGTTACTTGCACGTTTTTCTGTTCTAATTTAAATGACTAAGCTCTCCTCCACAAATTTTCACTGAGCTCCAGCTACGCCTCCGCTTCCAGACTAAAATTTAGTGATTCTTAATGACAAAACGAACATACTTACCATAACGATATATATATTTGTATTTGTTCTCTCTCACATCTTTACAACCTTTTCTTGACACCATAGAAAGCTGAAAAATAACATTACAGCTTAACATTGCTTTTTAAAGATAATTTTTTTTGAAAGCTTGTGCAAACTACACTTGAAATTAACTTTTATTGAACATAGTCATGACATCAGTAAGGTAAAAATTAAAAAAAAATCCAAAATAAAAAATACACTAACATTAACTTACCAAGCTTTGATAAGCATCTAGTACCAGAATCATCATGCGTGCTGTGTAACCTGAAACACTCATGAAGGCTTCTTCAAATTTTCATCATCAATACTCAAATTATAATCACCATCATCATTCTCCCCTGTGGAACAGCATATATTATATTTTCAACATTATCTTCTTCGTGTTCAGAAATACTAGCTTCCTATGTCAACAAGAACCTTTCGATTTCTAATCGCCTGTTGCGTCATCTACTATGTCTCAACATTTCAAAAATTTGTGAAAGCCATTATATTATACATTTCCAGAAAAGTCTTGTTATCTGGCTGCATGCTGAATCGAAGCCTTCTAAACAAAACTTGTCGAACGAATAACCACCATCTTTTTTTTACCACATGGTCAGACCAGAGTAAACCGTGTGAACATGTAATAACAAACTTGTTATTTCAGGGAAGAAACAAATAAAAAGCATGTCGCATATTCTGTATAAACAGCAAAGAAAAATAAAAATCTTCTCACAGCTTTTTATTATGACATTTTACGATTAAATTTAAATTCCGTCACTTTCAATATATAATAGTTATTTAATATTTTTGCCATCATGTATGTGAATCATTTAAATAAAAAACAACAAGTTTTTAATAACAAAGCAAAAGCTTTCCGGTATGTTAACAGCACTGATGATGGTATAACATACCGAAAAGCTTTTGCTTTGTTTTTGAGCCATGTGGTAAGCCACTCACAATCGATACAAACCAGGCGCGAGAAGGAGAGGATGTGCAAAACATGCACACTGGAAATAAAAATAAGATGATGCAGGGAAAAAATTGAGGAGAATGAGGGAAATAAATTTGTCAGATCAAGTTTTTTAGCGAAGGCGATGTTTGGAAATTTGTGTTTGGCAGACGAAATTTCAGAACGACACTACCATTATTTCACATTCTAAACTGATCTTAGGCTTATGTGGTGTAAGCACGACCTTTTAGTTCATGGTTTGGCCGTGATTCCGTCACCTTGCTGACGTCATATTAAATGACTTTAAGTGACGTCATGAAAAAGTCATAAAGAAGTCATATGACTTTTTAACCAAATTCAGACATCGCAATAACGTCATAACGACGTCATGTGTTTGGTGAGATTAATAAACAAATAAACCTTTTCCCACCAAATCATTTCGTGTACGTCGAAATGTTCGTGTGTACATCGAAATCATTGTGCGTACGTCGAAATCTTTGTGCGTATGTCGAAATCTTTGTGCGTACGTCGAAATAATATATATATTGAATGTATTGAAGCGCTATTTTCTAATAACAAATTTTGGAATAAATTTGGTTATATCTACAACGTATTTGGTACCACTTCTGTTTCTCCATAAATTGTGAACCTTTTTAAAACGTTGATAAAACGTTCCATGTACGTCCAAAAAGAACGTGGAGAATAAAACGTCAATGTGGCGTTGTAATAACGTCCTAAAGTAACGTAACCAAATTAGAACTAATTTGAAACGTCCTAATTACGTCCTGTGCCGGCTGGGCCCACACACAAGCCACATACAAGCAGGAATAAATTCACAACAGATAAAACAAGCAAACACAGGTCCACACAGCACGTAAAAATTGAACACAACGTAATTGTTCATTAACAATCGTGATTAGGAAGAACATTCATAAATAGGGGCATTGTCAGTATAACTTAGCTAGAAAATCATCAATCAAAAGTGGTGCAGAGCAGACAACCACTACTTAATGTTAGAGCTGAGGAGGAAACAGTATTAAAGTATTGCAACCCAAACAAGAAATAAAAAAAATCTTTTGTATCTAGAATGGCTTAAACATTGAAACATTTTTCCCTAATACGAACACATAGCTCTTTGACTCAAAACTTCTTACTTTACAACTTCTTAGTTAGAAAAGAATTATCACACTAAAGTAGAATATTATACGTACTCCTCAGAGCTTCATAAAAGCATAATTGGCACTACAAAAACTTTATTGACACTACGAACACTTTAAACTATATATACCATCAGACTATATATTTATTTACATCTGAATGAAAAATACTTACTTTATTTTGGAATAAAGTATACAGAATAGTGAGTGTACATTGATCATTTCTGATTTCAAAGTAATTACGTAAGTAAATCATACACAAACTTCAAACATTTAAGATTGCTATCAATCTTCCTTTTCACGAATGGAGTAATTGCAAACAAAAAAGTAAACAAAAATTTTGATCATGAAAAATACAAAACTTAAAGTTTAATGTTTTTTACAGGATGTGAAGTGTTTCGAATTGCATATCAAAATTAGGAAGGCTGCCCATAATTAAAGTCTGTCTCAATATAATTGGCAGTGGAAACAAATTACTTCATAACTTTTGATAGCCACTTCCGATTCCAAAAATTTTTTTTGCATGTTTTAGATAATCAAAAGCACCATATTTGAATATATTTTTGGTTGAAAAATTCGCGATTTTTAGCGGTTAAATTTGCGATTTAAAAAATAAAGCTTTTTTTCTAATTAAGCTATAACTTTCATTTCTGCACCAGTGGTAGCCCTGCCTTAGGCAAAGAAAGTTATAAAGTTTGAGGGCAAGCCAATGGGTCATTCAGAAGATATGGGACCCGAAGTACCCTTCAGTAGCGATTTTACGTGAAACATCAAATCTCCAACTTTCAACAAAAAACGGGGGCAATGATGGTGGAACAATTTTTTAAACACATCACATTCAACGATCTTTTAAATTATCTTTTGAGAAACTGTTATTTGTGTTTTGGGAATAATCAAAGTTTACTTTCTATTGTATCATATGGTTTCATAGCTTTGTGTTTAAAAGATATCTTATTGTGTTCAACAAAAACGCTTTCAAGATCTGTGTGACTTTTTTATTCCACATCGTTTTAACAATAAAAAACAATTAAGCTGCTTCCCTTTGTTTTGCTTAATGGTCAACAAACATCAACGCATTACTGTAACACTTTTCAAATTTTAATTGAGCTGTTGATGAAAGAAAAGATAACCCCCGTTTTTTGTTGAAAGTTGGAGATTTGATGTTTCACGTAAAATCGCTACTGAAGGGTACTTCGGGTCCCATATCTTTTGAACGACCCATTGGTTTGCCCTCAAACTTTATAACTTTCTTTGCCTAAGGCAGAGCTACCACTGGTGCAGAAATAAAAGTTATAGCTTAAGTAGAAAAAAAGCTTTATTTTTCAAATCGCAAATTTAACCGCTAAAAATCGCGAATTTTTCAACCAAAAATATATTCAAATATGGTGCTTTTGATTATCTAAAACATGCAAAAAAAATTTTTGGAATCGGAAGTGGCTATCAAAAGTTATGAGGTAATTTGTTTCCACTGCCAATTATATTGAGACAGACTTTAGAGACATTGATAACCTAAAAACGACTGATCACCAACAAAAAACAATACTGCATTTCGAAGTATTAGCTTACAAGCACATAAGCTTAAAATATAGCTAGAGTGGAGAAACATTAAAGATATAAAAAGTGGTGCATAGTAGGCAGACAGTTGGAGCTGAGATGGAACTTAAGCTGAGCTGTATTACAGTATTACAGCCCACATTTGAAACAAACAATGATCTTTTTTTAGAAAAAATCTCAGACATTAATCTCAAAAACAAAATATACCTTTTCATTCTGTTTATAAAATGAAACGAAAAATCACCATTGAATCATAATAATATAATATAAGATAATAATAAATTACTGCTACAGATTTTATTCTTCATCTTCAGTTTTGGAAATGTGCATCTTCTTTAATTATAATGACTAAAGCTGCTTTGGGATCCTTTTGGTTGGTTCTTTGTTGTGAGTTTCTTCGACTGAAATGCGTGACTTTGGCTTCGTGTAAACATTCGCACGAGATTTCAAAAAACCGCTAGGTTTGGACAGTAAGAAGAAGAAAAAGAACAGAGCCGGTTTTAAGGTATTTCTTGCTTTCGCAGAAATCCAATAACATCTGTTTTTAACCCTTAAATAAGCAAACAGAACACTAAAAGGCTGAAAACTTTTCTCTCCTGTATTGATTACTCATAATGCAATTCTAGGAACAAGTTTTCATCTTTTTCTGGCCATTGTTAATTGATTTGATACACTAGATTGTTTTTCTTGATTTTAGATATAATGTGAAACAGCCATATGTAACTGTGATGGCCTTCATTTGCTTCTTCATGACCAATTTTGTGGACAGAAAGGGATGGTTTAAAAAATCCTTTTGATTGGTAAATGAAAGATATGGAATGGTTAGACAGTGATTGTTGATTAAAACTAGGTAGTGCATTGAAGCATTCCCTATTACCTTTGTTTTGAAATCTTATGAATGATTTAGCCAGCAATGTATATATATATCCCAAGATCGATACGATGCCTTATACATTGGGAGTTGTGTGGAACTTTGATGCGATATCGAGAAATCAAAGATTTCTCCTTTATTATTGAGCATTCCGTCATTTCCATTTGAGGGAAAACACAGATCCACAAGAATGAGGTTTGAATGTCAAACAATTGGCTTCCTCTGATCCGCTTATTGTGTTGCATATCAAAATTTGTTTAAGACTTGATTTGAATTATCTGATACCTGGATTATTGTTAAAGCTTTTTCTTACCTTATGAGTGCACTTTTACACATTGAAACATCAACAGACAAGGTTTCTAATGGACTTTATAGTGCTGCAAACATCTGTAAAATCTGGATGATCTGAATTCATCAAAAATTATATTGCATCCAGCTACAAAACTGTTCAATTTTAATATTTTAATTTTTCTTCTTAATTTATATTTTAATTCTACATGACTGTTGGAAATGTTATTCCAAACTTTTGATGCTTTTTTATTTTGAAGATCATTTAATAATTGAATATGTTTCCATTTTATTTTTAATACCCCAGAGTCCAACAATTTCTTTTAGATATATCTGCAAGTGCATTTCTTGCAAGCTTTAACTTGTGGCACACATCAGGTATGAAAACAACATAATTCGTAAATTTAAACTACCTTGGGCTAAAGGTACAGTCGACTGAAGGCAGAATCTTATCAATATAGCATTTTCATATCAGTACTTTAGGGTGGCTACTCAATTCAGAAAGTATTTTCAGTTAATTGGGGCTGAGTCTTCTGAAAGTAACTTTTTGTCTTTGAAATTTTTGAGTCCTTACTCCTAAGCTTCTGCTGTAACTACCTTTTTGTTGTGGTTTTGGCAAAGTTTTTTCTTAACTGGGGTTTGCTGTGATGATGATGATGATGATGCTGATGAAACTTCTTTTCAATGAATTTGTCGCGAAAATGAAAATGGAAGGGGCTACGCTTCATCTGACATACAATTGTCGATCATATAAGGCTAATTTATGGAATTGGATGTTGTTATTTTTATCAAAATAGTTTATACATCCATCCGCTGAGCAGGATTTCAGTGTAAATTCACTTTCGTTTTCAATGTTTTGCCACTATTAAAGATGGCTACCAATGCCTCACTTGAAAATGCCGAGTCAGACATCTAGTGCTTCGCTTATATATCATTGTTAAAAAGGTAGAAAACTATCTCATTGAATAATGATAGTGTGTATAATTATAAAGAAAACCACCTGGTTTTATTTTTAACGATAATAAAGCAAAATATTGAATACGAAAAGTAAACAAAGCCGAAAAAGTATGTATGGCGTCATGCATGTGCGTATATTCTCTTTGATAGAAAAATCAAAGTTATATTCTCTTTGCGTTATTTGAAAGCAAAAATGGCTGGAAGAAAAAGGAAAAGAGAAGTAAACATTGAAAAGAAAATAAACGTATTGCTAAACATTCATCAAATGATTCATCAGCCATTGAGAGAAATCTCTTTTATTTCACCGAAAGATTAATTACTTGTGTAAACAAAGATTTTTTTGCCTTTTGGTTTTTGCTAATAACTTCATAATTATTTGGAATTTTAAAATTCTGATTGCAGAATCTGTTTTTAAATAAACAATTGAAAGAAAATATTGAAAAAAAAATTTTTTCAAAAAATTTACCTCGGAGGGTATTGACTATCCTTAAAGAAAACATATCCAGTGTGTTTCATCGCATTGTTGAAGAAAATAACCAATTAATTTTTATAAATTTTATATCTTTATTTTTTGGTCTTTCTCCTGATGTAATTTTTGTAGGAAATGGAAAAGAAGAAAAATCGAAAATCACCTTAAAATGTGTAAATAGGCTTAACAAAAAATACCAGAGAGTAATGCTACAAACAAAAGAAATGTGTGAACTGCAACCATGGATGCGTATTTTATAATCAAAATAAGATTTGCTAAAGAAATTGTGTAAGAGCCAAAAGAAAAAAAGCAAACCTTCAAAAAAATTAAAGCGAAAAGCCATTAGAAATCTGCGTTTCAAACTTTAATTCAAAAAATAGCCAATAGCTTTGATTTGAAAGAAGTATAATAAGCAAGAAAGAAGTATAAAAAGGTTTAATGAACATACCTCATGAAGTTCTAAAAACTGCGTTTCGGATTTTTAAATTTCAAATGTTAGTATTCTGGGAAACTGTTATTTTGTAGTTTATAGGAATAAGGTCTATGTTTTCCTGAATACGTTGTGTAATACAAAGACTGCTTATTGCGGTGTGGAGCCTAACGAGCGAATTGGAACGGAGCTATTTTGGCAAGATCAGATATTGCCATCAAAATAACTAACAAAGACATGCGTTCAGCTGTCATCAATCGCTGAATTTCTTACAGAACATACCAAATATTCAATTGGCTCACTTACTTTTGATCTTCGCAAATGTTTTTACTTAGATATTGGTATGATCGATCAAATCAATTTTTTCCTCACACATTGGAAACCAAACGAAACCGCTTAATTCGTAGAATCAAATACACTTAGGGCCTGATTATGTGAGGCGAGTTGATCCGAGTTGAGTTGTAATGTAGAGTTATAGCAAGCTAAACTTTCTTTTAAGAAAGTCTATAGAAACGTTGATCGTAATTACATGAAAACAGTTAACCCGAGTCAACCCGCTTTCACAATCCTGGGCAGATTGCTAACCCATGTTGAGGCTTACGCTCACCTCTTTTTTTCATGTAAACGCGTGTTCAATGAAATGAGCCAACTCGGTGAACAAAACAAGTAAAACACGAAAAAGCAAATAGAACAGGATATTGTTTTGATCTTCGTTAGAACGCTGTTTCAATATTTTCGGTACCCTTACTTTTGAAAAAGAAAGGAATTTAGAGAAGCCAGAAAATACTAGACGCAGAGGCAAATTGGAGTGATAAAGTGGCTGAAAAGTATGGACGTCTCTGCTACTTCTGAAGTTTTATGTTCTTGTAGTTATTTAACTCTTAGCTATCTTTGTAGGTTATCAAACTCACGTTATTTTAAAGGAAAATAAGAAGCCGCTTGGCTTGAAGACTTCAGGACATAACACAACGATACATATCTAGTCTCAAAAATACAACATTTCCGAATTGCCAAATTTTGGTCAAATCTGACAAAATGACTGCCAAATTCAAAATCAGCACCTTTCAAATGTGATCCGTGCAAAATTTCATGAAAATTGGAGAACTTTCGAAATTTGGTCCAAATTTGGCCTAAATTGCCCAATTTTAGTCAAACCTGGCAAAATCACTATCAAATTCGAAATCAGCAGCTTTCAAATGTGATCCGTGCAAAGTTTCATGAAAATTGGAGAACTTTCGAAATTTGGTCCAAATTTGGCCTAAATTGGCCAATTTTAGTCAAACCTGGCAAAATCATTGTCCAATTCGAAATCAGCACCTTTCAAATGTGCTCTATTCAAAATTTCATGAAAATTGAAGAACTTTCGAAATTTGGTCCAAATTTGGCCTAAATTGCCCAATTTTAGTCAAACCTGGCGAAATCATTGTCCAATTCGAAATCAGCACCTTTCAGTTGTGCTCTGTGCAAAATTTCATGAAAATTGGACAACTGGAAGTCCGAATTTGGCCGAATTTGCCAATTCGGCAACTATGTCATGTAAACGCTGCACGAAATCGTTCATAACTTGGAGCAGTAGTAGTAGGAGAAGGAGGAGAAACCACGGGTATTTTAAATACTTTACTCCACCACGGATGTCCTAAAGTCAAAAAGAAGTGTGTTTGATACAAGACCCATTCACTCCGTGTCCATTCCTATGTACATTCAAAACCGTTATAAACTGCCGTTTCGTCAGTAGTAGTAGTAGTCCAAGGAGGTTTTATTCGGTATTTGCTGCTACTGAATAAACTACCGAATAGAATGAATGATAGAAATAGTAGAAATTTCAAACATATGGGTAGTGATAAGGGAGGTTTCTCAATTTCTGAATGTTCTGTGTTTTAAGCACTTTGTTTCAACAAAATCATAGAGTGCCCAGAATGAAAAAAGCAACAACAAAAACAGCAACAACCACAATAAACATTGGCTATGACTTTTTTTCCATTAGCAATAATCTTTTCCAACCCTGCAATAAATGTCTCGAATAAGCACTCCTTTTATTTGACACTTTTCTTATACTTTTTTAGAAGTCATTTCATTTCAAAATGTTAACATTTTTGTTCCCTTTAAACGGTTCCTTAAGAGCATTTCATTTGTATTTCATTTGTATTTTCAGGAATGAAAAATCTAATGGCATCCACCATGTCGAAATGGCTACATGGTTCTGCCACGATTCTTTCTTGTACCACTGATCGTGGAACGCCTCATTATCGGTCACGTTTTCAATATTTGCATAGCTGTATGAAGCACCTTTTATCACATCAGGCTCTTCCATCATTGTCTCGAGTGGAACATTCGAATTCTATATTGACGCTCAAAAGACTTTCTGAATTTTTATGTCGGACGGACACATTCTTTTCTCCAACTTCAGATCGAAACGGGCAATAACATGTTAGTTTAAATTATTTGAGTCAGTAACCAGAGGTTTTAATCGATAGCTTGACGGATTCAACTGCAAGTTTTCGAATTGCATGAGTAAATATAAGATTCATTGAGGTCTCTTTTCAATGGTTGGACAAACATTTTGCGCAAAAGATGACATCGACGTTTTTGGTCTGTCACTTGAGTGAAATCATATATTGGCGAAATTCATCCATAATTTGTGATGCAATTCAAAAAAAGACATTTGATAAGTAATAAAAGTAAAGCTTCTATCTAAATATCTCTAAATATCCGTCCGACATAAAAAACTCCAATGTGATTCATAACATGCAGGATATCTTGTTCAGTAAAAAGTCCACAATTAATGATATACCGTCTTTAGAAATTAGAAAGGTTTGATTAACACATATGGTCATGTTTTTTCGTAACTGTGGAGTTTTGTTTTTTTCTCTAAAAATGCAACACGTTTCGTAATAAATGACTAAAATCTCCTCCACAAATTTTGACTGAGCTCTAGCTATGCCTTTTCTAAGTGCTGAATAACAAGACGACCATGTGTGTCACCATGCGTGTCACATGCGTAAGTCAATTTCATATGAAAACATAGAAGCAATATCGGTAAACGTTTTAAAAGAAAACTAGATCGCCCTTGCGTTTCCATAACGATCAAGTAAACCCTTATTAGTCAGGTATTCTTTAAGAGATTTTATTGTATCTTCAAATTTTACTTTCCAGCTTTAAGTTTTTATAAGCTTACCTGTTTGGCTGATCAGGCAGGTGAATTTTCGTTTCTACCAATTTAAGTGCCCATCAGATTAAGTTAAATGATTGCCAAGCAGTTGCTGATTAATGAAAATAAAAAGTGTAAAAAGTTATGTATAACTATACAATGCACTATTGAATTCCAGGCCCATTTAAAAAAATGCAGACCATACAGAACCTTGCAAACAAATATGCAAATGCTATTATACTTAAAGGAAAGACAATTGCTGAATTTCTCTATTTCAGGATGGCTGGAGGAAAGTCGATTTTCAATTAACCATCCCAAAAACGTAAAATCCAGTTACCGTATTTCCTCTAGTAAACGCCGCGGCGTTTATTACAAATTCAAGGTTTTGGATGCGGCGTTTAATAGAGGGAGGCGTTCATTAGAGGGCGGCGTTTATTACAAAATGAAAAAATTGGACAGAAGCAAACTTAAACAACAATGTTTTCTTATCCTAAAAAACGTTACAAAAGATTGTGTGAAAATGTTTTACACAAAAGATATGTTCACGAAAATGTCAAAGAAGAGCAATATCACTGTCGCCGTTCTGTTGTATGAGATGAAACCTTTTTTATAATTCTTGTTTAACCTGTTTTCTAATAAACGCTGCTTTTCAAGATGCGGCGTTTAATAGAGGGAGGCGTTTATTAGAGGGCGGCGTTTACTACAAACGTTTGCATATAAGTGCGGCGTTTAATAGAGGGTGGCGTTTATCAGAGGGCGGCGCTTCCCAACTGTGTAAAAATTGTTTTGAAATTCGGTATATTCATTTAAAAAACAGCTTTAAAATTTCCATTTCCAACATTACGAAACACACTGTATATACCTTATGGCACGAAATTAACATTCACACGCCATAAATTAACGTCGGTCACAAATTAAGCGGATAGACGAAGAGACTTTCTAAAAGTGTGCTTTAATTAACATGGTTCAAGGATTGTAGTTTTTAAATGGTACTAAATGAACGCGAATTTTGATTTTTGTATTTTTTCACTCTGGATTAGTTTTAATGATTCGGAAGGTGTATTTTCGAATTAACCAAGTTAACAATACAATGCATTAAATAACAAAATAAAATCAATTTGTAAACAAGTCAAGTATCAAAAGACTTTGCGCTTACATAATTTTTACAACCATCGCGGGTAGTATTTGTTTTGAACTTCGTTCGGAACGCCGTTCCAATACTTTCGATTCCGTTAAATTTTACAAAGCAGAAGCCAGAAGAAAACAGACGCAGTGGAAAACTGGAGTGACGAAGTGGCTGAAAAGTATGGACGTCTCTGCTAACTCTTAAGTTTTATTATATTTGTAGTTATTTGACACTTAGTTATCATCTTTGTAGGTTATCGAACCCATCTTATTTAAAAGAAAAAGAGATTCGTTTGATACAAGGCTACTCACTCTGTGTCTTCCTGTATATATTCAAAACAGTATTCTTACAGCAGAGATAAAGTTGTAATCTTTTATTTCAATGAATTCAATGAATTCTTGTGATAATTGACTTTTAAAAATTTAACGATCGCTTTCGTATTTTCTTTCTTCGATTATTCTTTATCCTTTTCCATTTCAAGAAGGAAAAATACGGCGTTGGAAAGATTTTTTCAAGAGCTTTCTCCTCATATAAGATTTGTTGTATTTCGAAAAATAACTTTGCCAAAAATTGAGAAACATTTTCTGGTCCCAATCATTTTGAGACACACTGTATTACCTACATAATGAAACACAATAAAGAAACAGTTTGCGTGCTAATGTCTGCTATATGATTATGCTAATGGTTCAAAGCACTTATGGTTTAATCCTGCATCGTTTAATGCCTCTCGTATCCCCGTTGCCTTCCATCCAGCTTTCATTATTGTTTCTCCTTTCTCAGAACTCAGGTAATGGTAGATATAACTTTGGTTATAACTTTGGCGTGGTAAGATTTCAAACTGTGCTAGTGACTCGTTATTTTTTATATATGTTTTATTCCTTTGAATAACTGTCATAAAAAAATAGAAAACCTGTCGTTTTTGCTGCATTTCAACAATTTGCTTTTAAAAATTGAAAAATATTACAAATTAACGAGGGATTGTATTACACGATACATTAGTTAATGGGGGGTTAAATTACACAGGGTACAAATAAACACGGTTTTAATTAGCGCGGATTTTCAAAATCCGCGTTAATTACTTCCCCCGTTAATTTCGTGTAAGAAGGTATACCTTATCGGGGAAAAAAAAGTCGGGATTTATTTTAGTCTGGGAAAATTTTGGTCGGGGAAAAATTTAGTCACCTCGAGAAATATTAGTCACTTTTCCCCGACCAAAATTTCGAAATTAGTAGCTTTTTCCCGACTAAAATTTCGAAATTAGTCGCTTTTCCCCGACTAAAACTTCTAAATAGGTCACTTTTCCCCGACCAAAATACAAGTAGAACACAATTTCTTAGTTTAGTTTGTCGACACTTTCAATTTGAACTAAAAACAAGATTCGCAAAAATGCGACTATATATTTCCCCAAAGTTGCAAACATTTTATCAATTATTGTGTGTACATTGATAACCATGAGAAAAATGTATCATTAAGTAATTACAGTATAACTACCATCAACCTGATACTCAGATTGAATTTAATACCACAAAAAAAACTTACTTTGAACTTATTATGAAATGAAGTTGTTCACGGTCAAATGATAAGGTTTCTCTTAAAAGTTTTTGCTGAGGAGTTAAAAAGTGACTGAGAAGTTACTATAGACATGTAGCTAAAAATTATAAGACCTAAATGTGACTAATAGTTCCCCTTAAACAACTGCATATCAACAACCTCATCAATGTGTAAGACAATTTCATCATAATGTATGATCTTTATTGTTGCAGAAGCTTGACAAATTTCCTATTCTTTATACCATAAAATAAGGGTAAACAATGTAATTTAACAGAACACTTGCCTTTTGTAACTCAGACAAAACTATTTTACAACATTATAAAATCAAATTTGTATACAGGTTTTCTGTACAAAAGAAGAAAAGAAAATTGTTAAACCTAATTTTGATACCACAGTATACTTTCGGGTAGACATATAAGCAAATAATTATCAAAAGCAATCAAAATCTCTAATAACAAATATTACGTGTAACATTTCAAATTAGGAAAGAATAGTTATTTTCAAAAAACAGATGGGCTTAAATTGACTTATAAAACTAAATTCAAGTACCTTAAGGCAAGAAATTTTTGCGGAAGAAATTTTTGCGGAATATAATTTTGCGGAATATATATAATTTTGCGGATAAATTAAATGACCCAAAAATGCCATATTTTGCGGAAGAAATTTTTGCGGATGACGACTTCAAAAGAGATTTTGCGGAATTAATTTTTGCGAATGCAATAAATTTAATAAAATCGAAAATAGGGAAACACCTAATTCAGTGCCTGAAAGAGCAGATTTATGGAATAACATCTATTTTTCATCAGTTATAATATCAGATATACGTATTATAGTACAAGTGCAGATACTGCTTGTATTGTTATTGACGAAGAGTAATAATAAGTCCTTAGATGTTCAATAACCTTGACTTTTTTCCTTGCGGATGAAAAGAAAATTTTGCGGATTTGAGCGAAATCCGCAAAAATAAATTCCGCAAAAAAAAGTTCCGCACAAATTTCTTCCGCAAACAATTTCTTCAATAGGTATTCAGAATAAACATCTCTGTTCAAAAAAAATATGTTCACACTCATTGTTTATTTTGTGATAAAAGTGACCTTCATAAATAAATCCCAAATGGAAAAAAAAACAAACTTTGGTAGTGAAAATACATATCCATAACCAAATCACTACATAGCTGAAAGTAGAAGTTCGTGTTCCAGCTTGATTTAATCTACAGACTGTCATTTGTATTGTGTTTTGATTTACGTTCGTTGTTCGTACAGGAAAATTGACAGTATATATATATATATATCTATATATTAATAGCCGATTCTCTGTCTGTCTGTTTGTTTGTTTGTTTGTTTGTTTGTAAGTCATGCAAAATGGTAGATTGAGTTGTGAGCGAAATTATTTCTTTTTTTGTGCGCAACGTGAGTTCGAAGCAAATACATTGCAACCCAAATCGAACGTGACTTTTTTTGGATGATGAACTAATAGGAATAACGTTTTGTTTTTATCATTATTGTTAGTTTTATGTTCCATGTTGACTTGGCTTTGAAAACAATACATCAACTAAATACAAAGAAACTAACTGATTAAACATTTTGGACAAAAAGCAGCAGTGGCAGAACGTGGCACCATGTGCGATTTGCCAGTGTATCTTAACGCTTTCCTGACTGTTTGAGACGGGTGAACATTTTTTCGAGCAATCAAAATGTTTAAAAACCGTTAGGTAAAAAAAAGAGAATCATGAAACAAAATATTTTTTTTTTGCTTTTGTCTTAATAGTTGTCTTAATTTCTTTTAATCAATTTCTTTTAATCTATTTTAATCTGATCGAACGTTTCTTATTCACTTCATTCATTTAGCACGTGCATTTTTTTTCTCCTCCCGTGTGATCTTTTTAAGAAGAGAAACTATTTTTTCACCTACTTCTGACAGCACCCATGTTAGAGCGCGTAAAACAAAAGCTAATAATAAGTTGAAAAGTTTTTTCTCTCTGCGTTTTGAGTGTATTGTTAAACTCATATTTGATTGGTTTATAATCGTAAATAAAAACCACGTGAAGTTCACGTTCGGAATGCATTGTGTAAAGCAAGAAAGTCTACTGACATTTTAAATGCGACCGCGACAATGAACGGCTGAGTTAAGAACATACAAGATTTGAAACACCAGGAACGTATTTCTGTTCGCGTGCAAACGAGCTTTATTAAGCGATAAAGCCGGCAGCAAAGGAAGTCTTATCGCTGGTTTTAAGTGCAATAATTTGGAGCAGGTGGTGATACAACGCAGGCTGAACATGGGCGGCGAGCGACGCCGCCTTGGCGGCTAGTATATTAAATTTTCCAAAAGAAAATATATGATATATATACAGTAAAACAGTATACGTGACCATGGAATTCATCCATAGTAAACTATGTTTCTGTTGTTGGATTAAATGATTATCCAGGGAAGCACACTCAACCAGATTCTGTCAAGTTATCATGTGTCTCAATCCTGTGTGTTTTTATTCGTAATTGGTTTTCTGAATTTCTTATTGCATATACGACATCACGTTTTTACTTGCTGTTTTTGTATGTACTTTTTGAATTAACAAACAAGTTGAACTGGTTGTTCTCCACATGAAAAGGGTTTCCTTTATTATGGCTGATACATCGTGCTTTCAGTTCAGTTGGGCTACATTATAAAATGAAAATAAATCCTCAGCCTGGCTATTGATAATGAAATTTCACCTTTGCACTGAAACCACAGCTTCAATGGTTTGCTGTTCCAAGCAAATTATCAATCATCATATAACATTGTTATCAACAAAAACAAAACATCATTGATATATCAATTTTTTCTGGTTTTTACACGTTCATTCAAAGGTTTTTACAAAGCTTTTTAAGATAACACTGAACTAAAACGATCCATTTCCATCATTTAACGTTTCATCTATTGAATCATTTTAAAAGCTAGCAGAAAAAAAGCAAAAATCTTCCACTGCTCATCTGCACTGACTGAAAAAAATGGCGTGTTGTAGACTAGCCTCTGTTCTTATCTACTTTGGCTAGAAGAAAATTCAATACTGAACCGCGACTATAAAAGTGAACGGAGAAGGAGAAGAAGAAGAAGAAGAAGGAAAATGCCGGTTTTAACATATATTTCGCCCTATGGGGAAATATATAATTATATTACAAAATAACAAATTAAGAGTTCAATCTAATACAATAACAGTTTTTGAGGTTTGATCGTCATTATTTTCATCACTGGCATCCATATTGCTTTCACAAACATCAATTTTATCTTCACTGACATCCATTTTATTAAGTAATCTTCCCTTATTTCAACAAAATTTGCAAAGCAGCTGGCTACCCAGATGATCAAAATAGTCTTGTAATCATGGACACTTTCAAGGGGCAGGACAATGATGATATTGCTAAGCTTTGTAAAAAGAACCATTGTCTTCTTGTGATCGTCCCGCATAATCTCACTAATAAGTTTCAACCCCTCGACATTACCGTCAATAAGCCCGCAAAATGTTTCATTAAAGATCAGTATAACACTTGGTATGCTGAGAAAGTCGCAGAACAACTTGAAAAAGGAAAAGCTCCTGCTGATGTTAACATTTCAGTAAGTCTAAGTGAAATCAAACCTCTCCATGCTAAATGGATTGTGCTAATGTGTAATTACTTAAAAGGACGACAAGACTTGATTGTGAATGGCTTTCGATCTGCCGGTATAACTGAAGCAGTCGTTTAATGAAGTTTACCAAAGAATCGAAAACCCCTTCCTTGCACTCGAAAAAGCAAAGGACTAAACGAACACATAAATCAAAATCATTTGTTGGTATTTCGTTGATGTTATTCGTTACTTCTTGAGGAATCGCGTAATGTTTACATTACTATTCTTTATTTTATCAAAATTACAAAAATAATTTTGTGAAAGATTTTTCGTTGTGTTGGTTTACTTAGGAAGAATGTGATGCTTATGAAAAAAGCTTTTTGGTTTCTTGTGCAAATTTGGTGCTAGGGACTGGTAGATCTGGAGTAGATCTAAGTAGGGCTGGAAGATCCAGCAAACACGGGAATGAAAGAAAATCGTTAGATAGACTCTACTTGAGATTATCAAAAATCGGGGAAACATTTCGGTCGGGGACTAAAAAATCGGGGGAAAGTTTTGGGGGGGAGGGGGGGGGGGGGGGAGTAAAAAAACCGGGGAAAATTTTTGGCCGGGGAAATTAAAAATCGGGTGAAATTTTTGGACGGGTGTTGAAAAGTCGGGGGAAAATTTGGTCGGGGAAAATTTTAGTCACTAGTCCAAAAAATTAGTCACTTACCCCCGAATTTCTTTTCCCCGATAAGGTATTTCTTTAAAAACATACTCCTTTGCAGTGATTTTTCATTAAATTTGACCACTGGGCATAGTTAATTGTCGTTATGAGCGTACATATTGTTTTTTGTTGATGACTTTTTTTTTGAAAAGTATTAACCTCGTGACCAAACTTCGTTTAAAATCAAATTGAAAAAAACAAATGACACTGTGAACTAGGTTTATATATGCCATTATTATGCTTGATTTATTTTCTGAATTAACAATTTACAGCATCTCTCTGACAAACATTCGCTCCTCAAGTTTGTCATCGTGCACATCAAATAGCTGGTAAGTTTTCCACGATTATGTACTAGCATATGTAGCTTCAGCTAAAAATGCCCCCCGCGCTCAAGCATTCCAATTTATACAGACAGCAAGCTATACATTAACAGCGGAAACGAAAACAAGTTTTTGGCCGAAGTTTTTTTTCGACAAAATCAGTTTTTGGCATTTCAAAACCAACTTGCAATATGAAAACCAAATAGATCTACACTTAAACAGATGAAAATATGCACAAAACTTTGTTACTTTTTGTTATCTCTTAGGTCTAAGTTACACTGATGCTAATATACCTTTCAAAAAGTGTAAATAAGGCTTAACAAGTAATATTAGAAAGTATTTGCTACAAACAAGAGAAATGTGTGAATTGAAACCATGGATACATATTTAAAATTTTTATAATTAAAACAAGATTTGTTAAAAACATTCTGTAAAAGCCAAAAAAAAAAACTTTTTCAAAAAAAAAAATTAGAGAAAAATCCATTGCGTTTCAAACTTTGATTTAAAACAAAAAAATAGCCAAAGTTTACATAAAAAAACAAGAAAAAAATATATAGGTTTTATTGATCATGATCACACTAGGTTTGGAAGACAGTCACGAAGAACGACAATTTGTAGTATGGCTTTCTTGTATACACAGAAATTCAATTAAAATCTTTTGAAGGCAAGATCCGCCAAAAATCAGTGCATTAAACAAAATTATTGAAAGAAAAATTTAAAGTTATATACAAAAATAAAATGCATGGTTGGCAAAATTTCGGATATCAAGCTGTGCTTCAAAATCCTTGTTGTTCACTTCACTAAAACAACACAAAAGTAACACGAAAAATGTCTAAGCAATTTTAGCATACGATCTTCCTAAATAACATAGTATGATATAATAATAAATAAGGAAAGAGAAAAACATTCTGTCTCCCACTTACAGTACCATGCTTTGAAACGGGAAAAAAGCAAAGTCAGCTAATTGCATAGTAGTTTCACGAGATAGGCGAATGTCAGTTTCCGATTTTGTTCATCATCATCATCATCATCTTCATCCTCCAACTTTCGTGTTGACGTTACACGGTGGAATACAATTATTAGCTGACTTTGCTTTTTTTCCGTTTCAAAGCATGGTACTGTAAGTGGGAGAGACAGAATGTTTTTTGTATCTCTTTCCTAATTTATTATTGTATTATACTATGTTATTTAGGAAGATCGTATGCTAAAATTGCTTGGACATTTTTCGTGTTACTTTTGTGTTGTTTTAGTGAAGTGAACGACAAGGATTTTGAAGCACAGCTTGAAATCTGAAATTTTGCCAACCATACATTTTATTTTTGTATATATATGTTTTAGCTCTAAATATTTCATTCAATAAACTTTGTTCAACGCACTAATTTTTGGCAAAGATTTTAATTGGATTTCTGTGTATGCAAGAAAGCTATATTACAAATTGTCTTTCTTCGTGTTTTTCTATTTTAACTGTCCTCCTCGCGCCAAACCTAATCATACTAGTGTGTGATCATGATCAGTAAAAGCTTTTTACATTTTCTTGTTGTTTTTTTAATAAACATTGGCTACTTTTTGTTTTGAATCAAAGTTTAAAACGCAGATTTCTAATGGATTTTTTGCTTTGATTTTTTTTTTAAAAAGTTTGTTTTTTTTCTTTTGGCTCTTACAGAATTTCTTTAACAAATCTTGTTTTGATTATAAAATACGTATCCATGGTTTAGTTCACACATTTCTTTTGTTTGTAGCAAATACTTTCTGATATTACTTGTTAAGCCTTTATTACACTTTTTGAAAGGTATATTAGCATCAATAAAAAAAAAAGTTATCCTAAAGAAAGTTTAACTCAATTACAACGTAAGTGAAAAACCGTGAAGACCATCCGTCAAGGAGTTTTCAAATCTGATCTCCCATTTCGAAATGATCATGCTCACAATTCTTCTTGTTTTTATTGTGTTTAGTTTATACAATGTTAACAAAAGTTTAAATGTATATATTTGTTTCTGTGTAAAGATTTGCAAAAACATTCATCTGATTTTTTTTGAGTTTTTGGACAAAAATTTGTTTTTGTTTCCGTTGTATAGCTTGCAATGTATAGCTTGCTGTGTGTACACATCGGAATGCTTGAGCGCGGGGGCATTTTTTAGCTAAAGCTACATGCTAGTCATAGTATTCCACCGTGTAACGTCAACACGAAAGTTGGAGGATGATGATGATGATGATGATGAAGAACAAAATCGGAAACTGACATTCGCCTATCTCGTGAAACTACTATGCCTCCTCGCTTGCTTACGCTCGCTGCGGGGGCAATTACTTTTTAGCTTTATTTGGTTAATCACTCATGCGTACTCATATGGCACTGCGCGAGAATCAGGTTTAGTGACAAATCTTGCGCTATGATAACTTTAAATTCTAACCTTTCTAGTAGTTATAATTGACAAAAAGTTACTGCGTCGAAGAGCAATTTCATTGAAATAGCGTGCATATTTCTATAGAAAAGCACTTCATCGCTGGGTCTTTTCAACCCATTTCCTATTTGGTTGCCGTATTTGTGTTTATATGGAAAAACTGGAGGGCAAGTAAAATTTGATTTGTTTCTCGTTTGCTGATCATGTAAACAGGCTCTTATTAGTAAACTTTTTAATTCTGAAACATTAACAAAGATTTAAGTTCACGGTAGAGTGCCTGCTCCCCTTACCGCTATGTGCCGCTTGCCGCTAACCTTGAGTTTGATGGCTTCCTTCCTTCATTTAAAGATAACAAATCAAACAAAACTTCTTATTATTTGAAAGTATATGCATTCAGCCATCGTTATGGAAAGTTTCAAAGTGAATTGCCAAATACTTACTGATTAATAGAATAAACTTTAACACCGGGTAGCGATCATCGTGAAAAAATTATTTGAAATGGCTTCTTCGAAAAATAAATGCTTCAAAATCCAGTGTCATAGATAACAGAATAGATCGATTCCTTGATATTTCCTTGAATGCTACCAGCATCTGAGATTTTATCCACAAAAAAAGTTTACAGTAAGGTAATTCCGTAACCAGGTGTCCTTTTTCCGCTATAGCAACAAAAATTGTTCTTGTTAGCACTGATTTCACTGATATATAGCAGAAGTAAAGGAGGAAAGAACTTAAATTGAGAGAAAAGGGATTAAACTGTTATTATGAACACTAAATTTCATAAAATTGTTATTTGCATCACTTTTGATGAACGTGAAATTAGCGGAAAGAAGAACAAGTTAGCGGCAAGAGGAACATCACCCCGATGATGTTTACAATTACAGTATTTGTTCTCAATCTTATTCTCCTTGTTTTTTCTTGTTGATTTGAAATTTAGAATGACCAATAGTGGTACAAAATCCATTTCACGTTTGCATTGACGAATTTTGCAACATTGTGATTGAAGTTAAGAGGAGCAGGCACTCTATGTTTCATATCATTTGTTTGAACTAAGTACAGAAGGCTCTTAGATTGCTTTATTATAAACATGTTTCATGTCATAGAAAAAAACGTTTACACAGTTTCTAAGAGTCTCACGCGACACCTTTATCAATACACGCGATAAGAAGCGATTGGTGCGATAAGAGGCTTCGTATGTCTGCTTTTAATCATGATATAGAAAAGATTAGCAAAATTTAATTGAGCTTTGCCAATTGCTATTTTTCAAATTTAATCTTAAGAGATTCTGATTAGAGGTTACTTCAAGTCGTAAGAAAATTATTTGTGCCAACTACAATATCTAAAATTGACCTAATCTTACAAAATCATAATGTAACTAGGGCTTGCTAATGTTAATGTTAGTGTTCCCAGTAAACGCTAACAAAACAAGCGTTTACTGTTTATAGATTACATAATATGGAAGTTGCTTCATTTAGAAACGGTTTCTACATTATGTGATAAAATGAAAAAAAAAAAAAACAATTCCGAATGAAGAGTTTCGATTTTTCCGTTTTTCAAATGTTGAAGTCATCCCTTATATTCAGTGTTTTAGCCTGGGAGCTATACCTAAGCTGAGTTCTCATGAATGAAAAACCTGGAAATTCTATTAAAATATATCCTTTTGTATCACATCGAACAGTTCACGAATTCGTCCCTAGACTATTTCAACAAGTCTGACATAAGACCGGCAATGAAGAAAACACGTACTGGGGACGAAATCAAACAAACCATCATGATATTGATCAATTTGCGGATGTGTCATTCTGTGGTTTTGCGTTGGTATGCATGAACATTATAAACTTTTCCTTATAGCCCCTCCCATTTATTTAATCTCTCAACGTAACTAATACACCGAAACCCTGACAGCAATACTCAGCCTTAACAACGAATCAGTGACAGCTCTCAGTGAAGCGCGCCAATTAAATTGCGATTTAGACTTTAATGAGTTGAACATCTTATAACATATTTACAAATTTGTAATTGTGATTAGCTTAGAAGCCATTAAAAAAATGAGTATTTGAGGAGACAGTGACTTGTGTGTTCAGTATTCGTAAGCTGGTGAGTTACGTATTATATTTTTTTAACCGCCTGCCGAGAAACAACATCGTAAATTAAAGGACTGAATACTCAAGTAAACTATCATTGACAATATTTTCAACACGATATATTTATTACTTCATTTACAGAGTTCTAACACCCAAGGGGCCGAATTTAGTTGCAAATATTTTTCTGTTGTAGATTTCTTGATATTCTTGAAGACCAGCTCCTGCGTAAATTTGGCATCGTATCCTTGTTCTGCTTTGTTAAGCCGACTAAAAACCGAGAACTGAAGACCTATCTACTGATTAGTCAGAAACTTCTAAATTCGTGACTGGTACATTAAATTCTCTTTACTTTCTGTTTATTTGGTGCCATAATGTGCTTAAGTGTCGATAAGAAGCCGTAAAGCTCCCAGGTAAGGACGCTTTGGCAATATTATCATGAAGTGTTTTCTTTGCCTTTCATTTTTTCCTTACCCACACACATGAGTAAGAAACGAATTTTTTAAAATTACTCATTGGTATTACTCATTTCTCGTTTTCGTCGCTAAAATTCAGTGGCTCTCCTATTCGGCAAAAATATAAAAGTCACCGCGAGGAAGAGCATTGAAATAGTATATATAGTATAGTATATATACTGCTATAGGAATGTACTACTCCGCAATGATTTTTCAACACATTTACCTGGTAAGCTGAAGACCTTTCAACACGCTGAATTTTCAACTATGGAACTATAACCTCTTGTTAACCATCACATCCAACCTCGTACCCAGGGTTTCTTGCCTTTTCGATATACGGACGGCGGCGAAAAGGCAAGAAACCCTGGGTACGAGGTTGCCATCACATCAAGGCTAAGGTTGTGCAGAAAGCATCACCGAGGTTAATCTTAACTTTTGGAATTTCAAAAATGTTGATGACGTCATCACGACTGCAACAGCCAAAAAATTGTAAAAGGGGCACTAGAATAAATTACAAATTCTCCTGTTTTTAAGTGTGGGAACAATTACTGCTGCTGCGTCGTCAATTTCAAGAAAAGTTGTCATCAAAACATCAAGCCTTACTGATACTTCGAAAATAAACTTATCGTGAAGATAGTCTCAAAATCCATAATTATCATGTTTTAGTTACTTTAATTATTCAAGGTAACAAAGGTAATTTTTTCGCATTTGGAACTACAAACGAATCGTATATTAGAATGTCATACTGAATTTGAATAAGACTAAAAAAGCATGATAGCTTAATATTAATCCGTGATAAAAATCTTGTCAGTTCATGTTTTTGATTGATAACATAATATCAAACGTTTATATAGCGAGGTGGTCCTTTGAGAAACTATCATTTTAGTAAGAAAATATATCCCCCTATTAGATGATTAAGAGTCACTCAAGTGTGTAATTAGAAACAGTATTTCAGAGAAGGAATTCGATCTGCAAATACGGATGTTGTCAGGAAAAGTGTAAAGAAAATGGCGACGAGAGAGTGACTCAAAAATACACGTTTTCTCAGTTGTTATTTTATAAGAAACTTGAAATATTTTCTCTTACAGGGTTCCTATATTCATTCATAAAATTCAGCAAAACATTCGGCTGCCTTTTAATTTTTTAAAAAGGGATTTTTTCCGAAAATATCATGTCTACTTTGTTGCCATGTGACAGCAAATAAAAACTGTCTTACAAAGAAAATATACTAATCAAGACAGGAAAGTTATATGCAATCAAAAAGGTAATCTAATTTAATTTCTGTTTTGTATTAGAACGTAAAACTGCCAGTGACATAATCAGGGAATTTTTCTCTCGTGGCTCACATGGTCAAAAAACTTATTGAATATGAATGCATATCTTTAAAAAGCAGATGTTCCTAGTGTTTTTCTTCAAGATCAAACAGTTACCTATGTTTTTTGTAATTTTGTTATTCATATTTATGAACTGTATGTTTGTTTGTATTAAGTTGAAGGTTGCATTTTCTTATCACTTGTAATTTATGTGACTCCATTGAAATATCGTAAAGTGATTAAATTCTAATCACTATCGACTTTTGGTTTTTAAAGCTTGAACCGTCCGTTGTTCTCCACTTGAGGTTGTTTTTGCACTTGAGTTTGTTTGTGATAATGTTATCACATAACGATAAACACAATGAAATCCTATGTACATGGCATACTCGTATCTTCTTTTCTATGTTCTTCAATAATCAGGCATTTTCTCGTGAAATGAAGAAGAAGTTACCGATGGCTTTGTGTAGTTTCTAAGTTTTCATTAGCACAAATTGTTATGTGGTGAATACTTCAAAAGATTCATTGAAAAATGTTGTTTGCCCTCCATATTGTCATTGCGTTTATTGTCTTTTATCGTATTACAGAAATGTATGCGTGACCTTTGGTTTTACGTTTACAAGTGGAACGTTAACCTAATCGAAAAAGGTTATGTCCGGGTGAACATTTTGTTTTTTTTGTATTTTTATTCAACTATTATAATAAAGAAGAGCATTTATCGACTCGGCTCTTGAGTTTGTCTAACGTTTCGGTGGCAATACTTCCAATGATGTTAAATGAACGAGGTAGCCAAATGTTGTTTATAAAATAATTTACCAAATATTTTTATCAGCATAAAGCTCTTGATGAACTGAACTTGTTAGATGAGTAACAGGGAGTGAACAATATGCTAGATATGTCTTAAAAGAATGTTTTTATTTCGTTTGCATGCTTATAACTCAATAACAAAATATCATTGATATAGTCTTAATGAACTATTGCACAATGTTTTTAGTATTAACACTGCACGCAAACTGACTATTACTACACGAAAACAACCACGTCTTGAGTTTTGAGTTAAAAGACAAATAGAATATCCTTCTTGATTACAATAAAACCCCTAGTAAAACAACATGGTATTTTTTTGTCTCTATAATAATAAACATTCTGATGATAGACTTACTCTTCTTGTGTTTAAGAAGGTTTCTGCCTGAAGATCAATGAAGCATAACGAAAATTGACATGTCAACGTTCATTTCTAATAAAATTAATTTGAATTTTGAATGACAGCTGACAGGAAATATAAGAAAGCGTAATTATGTGTTTCGTCGATTTTAATGACATGCTTGTAAAAGTTAGTGCGTATATAATAACCGATTTCATTTGATGGGCTTTTAAATATTTCGTTTTACACGAATGTCGTTTATTACAAAATAATAGTGGCACGAAAATTATGTTTATTTCGCTTTATAGAAATTGACTATACCAAGATAAACGCAGTTCTAAATGAAGCTATCAGAAGAAAGTCGAAAACAGTCAAGTTATCAAACGTTGAAAAGAATTAAAACGATGTTACGTCGTAACAGAAACAATTCTGGAAAACTCAAATATACAAGTATGAACTATAAAAGTTTAGAAGAGCGTGCAACCAATATGAATGCTGGTTGGGTTTTTGTGGAACGATGTAACAACATCATGAAAGACCAACCAATCAACGATCACGATTCCAATAACTTTGAAAAAGTTTTCAGGGAAGTCTTACGAACCAAAACTGAGGAACAAGATGGCATCACAGATATAGAAGATTACAAAAAACGGCCCAGAAGGAACGCCATATATGAAATGACGTGCGAAGAACGGATTGGACTACCACTTGTATTGAAATATCACTTGCAGTTCAAGACAATTCAAAATTATGGAATACTTTAATAAAAAAAGGGTCTCACAAATACCATATGCTTTCTTTTTTAACGAATTGTCAGATGGTCCTGATAAACTCACGTTTTTCTAAAAACTTTGTTTTTCGTTTTTAAGTTTTTATAAAGTTGTACGATATATTTATTTATTTCTCATCTTCTACTTTAATAAAAATTTTATTTGTAAATAAATATGTAACTATGAATATAAGAGATGCTGTATGCTGAAGACTTTATCGGTTAATGGATGCTTAATAAACTAAAATCAGACTGATTATTTTGTCCATCTCCTCGTGTGTTCTTTGGTCACAAAGGACTGCTTACACTGCAAATAAAAACAAAAAAAGCCGCCTTCCTGTTAATATTTTATAATGTTCGGAAGAGGTTTTGCAATTTCACGGCAAATACAACGATACTTTCCGATGAATAACAGATGCTTGGTGATCCGTAACACAATCAAGACATGGAATTTATTCATTAATTCTTAAAGTTGTTTATACATTTAAACTTTTAATTCTGAAGCTCAGTTTCCAAATTTGATCGGCCAAACAGTTACGTATAAAAAGTTTGCATAGAGGACAGAGTAATGCCATTTTGTACAAGAAGTCACGTCTTGAATTTGTTAGTTATTACGACTTTATGTGGACAGGCGGAAAGGCGGAAAATATTTTTCACTATACTGGTGTGAGCTTCAGCTGGTCCTTATTTTGTTCTTTTCTTGATATTAATCAGCAACAGAAGCCTTTATAAAAAATAGTATATTGAACAAATTTCAAATCCCACGATTTGCCTGTCTATAATGTGTAAACAAACCACGCGCCGAAACCACCTTTATTGTTTCCGACCTTCGTGTCATAGAACAGATTTCGCACTCAATGAAAAGTGTTAAAAGGTCGTTTATGTTATTTGACGCAGGAAGCAGGAACAATGTCATAGAAATTTTCTGAGATCCTTATATATTTGATGTTGAGAAAGATTTGCATTTAATATCATGCATATTGCAATGCAGGAAAGGTAATTAGTTGGTTAATAACCTTGGGCGGTTTGTTCTAAATGAAAACGCCCTCTAAAGTATTCAGAACTTCCTTTCCGTTGTTTTGATAAAAAAAACTCGACTTTAGGTTGAAATATTGCGTAAACCGGTAATCGGATGTGAAGAAAATTGGAACAAGCCATAGTTTTCTTTCGAGTGGGCATATCTGTTGAAAAATCAATGCCAAGGAGTGCATTTATGTAGAAATATACACATTGTTTGAGTAAAAAAACTCTTCATCGCTGTGACTTTTGACGGTTTTGCCCACTAGGTTCATACAGGAGAAAAAATTTTACAGCGGGGGATGAGAGAAATTTCAGTTTGTGTAAACAGAACTTTTAGTGTATATTTTGTCGATGTAAAAAAGATACACCAGTGTTTTATTCCATTAAGATTTCGAGAACCTTAACTTAAGTTTCTTACCCTTTTTTAACTATTCCTGGAACATAGTTTTTCTCCTAAAACATTGTAAAAAAACCGTTAATGTTAGGGTTGGCGTTAGGATTAGGGTTAAGTATTTTTTATGGGGATGGGAAATAACCGCAGAAGTACCACTGTTTTTTCTGGTATCATGATTGAAGTAACATCATGATTGAACACAGCTCAATTCTCGTTGCAGAAAGTTCGTCAATGTATCTGAGGCAGCTGGTGGCACGTGACACTCAAAAACATTGCATCATTTTATGATATATCTGTTGTTGTTTCGTGTGTGTTTGTGTTATTTTACTCATAATTAAGAGAAAAAAACAATTAGAAATGAAAATATGCTACACTTAATCCGGAATTCCCCCAGAAACGTGCCGCTTCAAGATTATGTTGAGAACAAGCTCGTCATATAAACAAACTGAAATATGATATCTCTAGGAAACATCACGTCCAAATTATTTACTTAGGACTTCCTAACAACAACTCAAGCGTTTTTCTTTTTTTTTTTTTTTTTTTTGCAATCGGTTCAAAATTCGAAATTCGAAATTTTGATATGCGATAACTGCTGCAAAAAAAACAGTAGTTAATTTCGCAGCTGAAGCCCACCATATTTATGGGCACACAAGCTTTCTTTTCAGTTTGTTGTGCCAACTACAATTAGCATGTGATGCAAAGCAACATGATATGATAATTTATCAAAATGTGAACCATGGCCTTTTATTTGTTTATTCAGACGCACTTTCCGGTTAGATGACATCGTGGTTATTTATGAAATTGAAGGCAAACGTAAGCACACTGTTTTATAGAAAGGGGAATCCACCTCTCTCCCCTTTTAAAAAAAAATTCCCCAACTCCTTACAACTAATATGCATGCGAAGCATTTTCATCAAAATCGCTGACGTCAATAGGCATGCTTCGTCATGAACAATATTTGAAAGTAAAGTAATGCCAACATCTTGCAAATTATCTTAATGGTTACAACAGGGTACATAATGTTTAATACGCGGTTAACAAACGGTCATATAAATCATTTTTAATTCATACGGTAATATGTAGTTGGTTCTGTTGCGGTTTCTATCACAGATCATTATACTAAAGGTTCATTCACTCGCGCAATTCACTACTGTGGTATTATCAAAGATACTCCAGGTGATGGCTTCTGGATGAAGAACGCCAGGAAAACCATATCATAGTTGAAATACTGAACTGAACTTTCCGCGGGATCTGTGCCTCGTACACAGGGTTTCTTGTCTAACGTAGTGTAGAAAAAAAAAAAAGTCAACACAATTAACGGATAGCTTAAACAGGGATTTCCCAACCCTTCAAAACATTTTCGCTTACCTTTATGGATGTAGTCTGTTTTACTTTTGTCATACTAAGTGTAGTAGTCAATAATAATAAACGCAAGGTCATTGATGGAAACCTATATGAGGGGGCACGAAAATGGGTTTTGTATGCCATAATATTCGTGCGTAGTGGAACGTGGGTACGAGATTGGATGTTTTCGAATCTTGCTTATATAGGAATTGCTGAAGTTCTGTATGCCTTTTTGAAAACTAATCGAGAATATTAACAACGGACAATATTCTAATTTAACGATCATGAATTATGATTAATGAACTAATACAATAATGACAGATTACAGAAAGTCCCAGGAAATTTTTTGAATTCATTATGCGATTGATCTGCTCAAAACATTTAAATGTATTTCTTGTTGCCATGGAGATTATTGCGCAAGCTTTAAGCGAAAATTAGCGATACAGTAAGGTCTAATACGAAATGATAACGCACAAATATATGCAATAGTAAGCCTACAAAACAGAAGAACAAAAATTAATTAAACACACGACACTTATCTAGTTACCATGGTGATAGATATAAACATAAGGTGAAATTGATTATTGGCGTTTCGCAATAAAACGTAGCCGTTCAGATTACAAATGTAAAAGGAACGTTGCCAAGGAGAGTGGCTTGAATCCTTTAACTAAATGAATTAACTTTATCAGAACTTCACAATGAAGTCATTAAATCTCTTTAATGTTTAGTCAGAATATTACTTATAAAACGTGGGACGAGGAAAGACATGGTTATTTCTCTTCCAAGGGATAACTTAAGTACCTTTCATTTATTTTGATAAACATCAGATTCGCACGCAACCTTAGTCATTGGTCATTCATAATTAGCTCGTAAAAGTCCATTTGTAAAACGGTACATCATTTAGTGATGCCGTCTTTGTAGAAATGTGATGATGGACGAGATGATCATTGAGGTGTTTCATAAGCATTTTTTAGCGATATGAATAAAATCTTTCCCCAAATTTCAACAAGTATGGCTTCGTTTTTAAAGTCATGATTTCTTTTAATTATACTAATTATTCTATTGAGACAAACTAGCAATGCTAGGTATTAACAATCCTAAATTAATAAAAACGAAATTCCATAGAAACGAACTGAAAATTTGTTGTTGAAAAGTTGGCATTAACGCGGTGTTTAAATAGAAATTTAAAGGAAAGGTTAATCTTCAGATTGAAAATGACTTTAAAATCTTAAAAATATCCTGACTGTGCTCACTTCCTTTAAATGTTAAAATCCAAAATTCTAAAAGCATATTTTTGATAGCAGGGAGAAGTCCCGTACTTTATTTAGTTTTATTGATTTTTAGAAGAATTCATATGCAGATTTCTCAAACCGTTGGATCTGTGGTAAAATATAATGACCCCTTAGAACATTTTCACCCCCGTGGTTTACGCTTATGACTTGTTAGGTTTTCTTTGTTATTGTTAAGGTTAGGGTTAGGGTTAGTCATAAGCGCAAATCACGGGGAGTGAAAATATTCTAAGGGGTCATTATATTCTACTACAGATTACGTTAGCTATAGCGTACGTGTTTATCAAGACCACTATGCTATAATCGCTAACATAAGAATGTATTACTAATACATTGAAGATGGCTTTGTTTTTGTAAAAGTTCAACTGAATACAACCTTCTCTTATACTTTTCTTCATATTTTCACGTATACGGTGGTGCAGTGACCAATGCTTTTTTTTCTATTGCATCCTATAAAACGTAGTTGTCATATAAAACTTTTCCCGCAGTTAAAACTCATTTCATTTTTTTTTTTTCTGGGTATACCATCAGGATCCAATCAGAAGTCATGTTATCATGTTTACGGACTGTCTGAGTTTTCCGCCGCACCGAAATTGGGCCTGAAATTAGGAAGAAACTATCAAGTCATTTCCTCAATAAGATCATAATGACATCATCCAAAAACTATTTTTATTGGCAATGTTCAAATATCATCAAGTTTTTATTAGTTTATGCTATGCTACTTATCGCGTGTTTTAATGACTATAACATATCGTGTTCTACGTAAAGAGTCGAGTTGATTTAATGATAAAATCTGGAACGCAAATGGAGCTAAAATTACTTCGGCTGCTGGCGGCACCAGATACACCCTCCAATTCATTCTCGTTAAAAGATTTAAATTGCTCTCATTCCAATTACGTCATTGCTTCATAATTTTCACAGTAGTAATGGCCGTTAGAAAATTCCCAGGTTTACAAAGCTATTATCAAGTTTTATTGACGGTATGTTAAACATGATGGAAGGAAAAATTACATTGCTGTTAGAACAGGTAATATTCTAATGACTGTTTTATGAATAGCCTTGTATGACCTTAAAAGGGTTTTGATAGTAAGCAAATGGTAAACTTTGATTGCCAGTAAAATAAATAAGTTAAAAAGGTAAAACAGAAAACCAAATGCAATTGAAAAAAAAACTTGATGACCTGACCCCCGACGTCAAAGTGACATCAAAACTAAGCTGACGGACATCACTTCTGACTGAATCGCATTAACCTGCCAGTATAATTGAAAAGCCAGTAATTATTTAAGATATTCGACCACGATAAAATATAATTACCCTATGAGGTATCATTACCCAAATAATAATCAGTTACGCAAACTTAAAAAACAAACAAAACAAAACAAAAAGGTGTAAACCTGACGTATTACTGACGCGTCAGAACAAGTTTCGACGGAAATACTGCCTGTTAGAAGAGAAAAGATAATACATTATTCATGACGAAAAAGACGTGTATGTGTTTACGTGAATTCTTTTCTGAGAGAGTTCAGTTCAGGCTGACTAAGATATTTCTTCGATAACAAAAGAAAAACTGTTTACACATCATTTTGCTATCGGAAAACAGTTTGGTTGGTCTCTTATTTTGTTTGAGTAAAGAAGCTTAAAACTAAAACTGAAACTACGATAAAATTGTAAACTATAAAATAGGTTTAGTAGATAAAGCAAGACTTTGAAGTTGAAAAGTTTGCTGAGATAACGCCCTAAATCTAACTATTTCTCTCAAGTTAAATAAATAAAAGTGGCTCTCTAATAAGAAGGAAGAAAATCAGAAATTGTAGCTATGTTTGAACGACATATTAAAGCTGTTATTGATATTTTGCGTATGTACTTTCAAGACACAAAAAGTGCAATATCGAGAAACTTTCCGCTAAGGACATCATTCTCAATAAGAACGCACCCTCTTTCTGCATTCACTTTTGTGAATCATTTATGACCTGAAACAAGGCGAAGGAATACAATAAAGGAAGAAATGGCAATTCAACTTTATTCTCAGAAACTAACTGTGGCGCCGTACTATAGTGGTTGTCACTCTAGTCATTCATGCGAGAGTTCGGGGTTCAATTCCCCTTGGCGGCGATTCATCCATGTATCATAGTGCCGGGTCAATCCATGCCATGGGAGGGAAGTTGAGTAGTTGATACATTGAGTGTTGCAGGGGGTCATCCAGAAGAGCACAGGGCCCTTAATTGGGTTTGTGTCACTCATGAGAGTGGCAAATACTTCGGATCTTCCAACCTAAGTCGTGGTCCATCCTGGGAAGCAGATGTAATAGCAACTGAGTGAGGCTAGTCATGTAAAACAATACCTAATAAATAAATACGGACGGCAATTCTGCAGAGTTCACTTTTCCAGAAATGTGGAAAAATGACTGGAAGTTTCCAAAATATTTTTGGAAAAATAATAAATACGGAGCTATATTATTTAAATGTCGCGAGCACAAAAAATCGCGAATCCTAAAACACAAAAATGTCACGTAAAAGTGTCGTCGCGACAAATTTGCCCGCAAAAATTTTATTGGCAACTTATTTGCTGAAGAGTTTATTGGCTAATAGATACCTAATAAACTAAAAACAGACTGATTAATTTATCCATATTCTGGTGTTTTCCTTGGTCACACCACTTGCACTGCGAATTAAGACAAACAAGACGAATTTTCGAAAGAAATTATTCATCTGTTCTTAAAGTTGCTTTTACAGCAAAAAGAAAAGGTAAAAAGTAAAGTAAAAAGGAAGCAAATATTATCTTTATTATCACCTCATCCATACAGAAAATAAAATTGTGTCCCCTATTCACCAAAACCATTTTTGTATACATAGTTTTTTTTGTTGAAAATACCAAATATCATGGAAACAAAGAGGATGTTCGATATTTTTTATTCATTTATCTAAGCCCTTACAGGCAGGTGATGAAACCGCTGTTTGTTTGTTTTTTTGTTGTTGTTTTTTTTTTTTTTTTTTTTGGGGGGGGGGGGGGGGGGGTGTAACTTAATACAAGAATTCAGTCAGTCAAATGCTTGTGAAGCAACTTATATCATAAAGATTCCTATAAAGATGTAGGTAGTACACTGCTGATGTGTCATTGCATACTAATTGAAATATTTTTCCCTTCACTTTCGTTCTGTATCTAAAAATATCCATAGAAATTTGACGAAACACTAGGGAGGTAGAGACAACTAACTGAGAACTCGATAAGCTTTACAAACTTGGTATGTGCATTTAAAAAGTGAAAAAGCAGTTATGACCCAATAGTTATGAAGGTTGATAAGCAGCTTTTAAGTATCTAGTATCCAATCATCCCTTTTAAGTCCAGTGATGTTTGATGGTATGGATGGTCCAGTTTAAACTCGTAGAGGCTCGTTTGTCATATGCTTCCTTGAATACACCTTCAAAATGTTTCACGGCATCTGCCTCATCGCTATTCAGTGCAAATGATTGACGTATGTAATCTAAGTCACCTGGTTCCTTCAATTCAGGTATACCCGTCGATAATAACATGGCAAAAATGGTGATGAACAAGTTTCCGCTTCTCCGTAAGGTTTGGAACGCCTCGACGCACATTTCTTTAAAGCTAAAGAGAGAAATGAGATTTAATTATTGTGGCAGGTAACTGTGGCGCTTGTTTTGGCGGATAATTGTAAAAAGAGCGTCACTTGCAATAAAGGCGTGTTGACGTCACTTACCGAACAAAATTCTCTTGTCGTGACTTGCTCTTATCCATTTTTTGAATAATGTGAATCATTTCATCTGTTAATACAAACTTGACTCTTTCTCTTCGAAAGCCTAATTTCGTTTTAAAATTCCCAAGAAAATGACCAAAATCGATATGAAATAGCTAAAAGAAGGAGAAGTATGGTGAAGAAGTTGACAACAGTTGAATCATAGCGCTTAAATGATAATGATAATGAGTCTACAATCACACTTTATAATTATATTATCTGTTATCAATTTGATTCAATGAATGTCTTGTTATTTCGATGTGATTTGATTGTCGCCAATCATTGTGTGAACAAGGCGTCTAGTCGCTGGCCATACTTAGGGATTGTTCACAAATGACGTCAACCATTTTTTCAAGATTTTTGACCCCCCCTCCCCCCTCTGTCAACCTGCGTCAACTTTGCGTTGCCCCCCCTCCCCCTAAGTTGACGTCATCGTTTGAGTTTCATAAGAAACTTTACTTTTACTTTTACTTACCCCTCCCCCCCCCCCTTACTCTACAACATCACGTACACTGTGTATGTGATCATCGAGAACGAAAACAATTTCAAAGTTCCGAAAATCCGAAAAGCATACTGAGCTTGAACTGGTTTTTCAAACACAATCCTAGTGAAATTTTTGATAGCGACATGCCCCTCTGATTAACCAATGGAAAGAAGGATTTTCGCATTGGTACATTGGCTTGTTATTTTTTTAAGCATTGTATCGTGTGGTCTGGCTTTAGAGAGTACATTTTGAAAAATGTATACAACTCGAGGCTACACTTTCCGTAAGCCATTGTGACAAGTCATAATACAATTAAAAGTGAGCAAAATCGTCAAAAATCACGGTGACGAAGAGCACTTTCATTCAAATAGTGCGTATACTTCTTAAGAAATGTACTCCTTCGTATTGTATAGTCAGCAAGTTTACTTATTGGGTAGTATAGGTTTATTAAATAAAGCTTTTCTAAACATTACGTACCTGTCCAGTGTCTTCTTTCAGCATCACGTTGTCGTTATGACGATCGCCAATTCCCAAAACAAATGTCGCCACGCTGTAGCCGACTACAGATCGTGTGAAATTTTCAACACACGTTTTCATCTCACCGCTGAAAATCAAAACGAAAATCTTAACATAAATTTTCTGATTTCAAAATGAAATCAAAAAAAGCGAAGTCAAGATCGACGATAATGAAATTTTAAGAAATTTTAAATAACTTTGGAAAGTAAATCAGGTAAAACATCGATACCTGATGAATTTAATTGTGTGTTTTGATAAGCGCACTGAAATAACACACACAACACCTTCAGTCTCGTTCTCGAAAGAAGGAAATTAAGACAATGTTTGATAAAATACTTAATAATGCAAACGGTGAGGTGCTGTATTGATTATGCGCATTAGAAAGATTAAATAAAAAGCAAAGTCCTCCATGATGATATCCTACGGAAGCCCATCAGTGCCATATTTTCCGTTTGAGTTTTCAATTCTAGAGAACGTAGTTTTTCTTACTTTTCACTTCACTTACTTACGGTAAGTCTAGAGAACGCACTTATTCTCACTTTTAACTTTACTAACGCAATAAAGTGTTTACGCTTATGACCTGTTAGGTTTTCTTCATTATTGTTAGGGTTAAGGTCAGGAATAGGTCATAATAGAATTACTATTAAAATTTGCTGGAGTTATAGAGGGTTTTCTAATTACAAAAATTCGGATGATGCCAGGACAATTTCCCCCGGGAAATTCGGGAAATTTGGTGAAGCAACTTGTTTATAAACAACACCCTAGGCAAATCTTTAAAAAACTTAAACAACTTTCCTCGGTCCAAGTTTTTATTTAAGCAACATATCGAAGATGAACTCTTCATTGTGATGGACGAAGGATCAAAGTGATGACAATGATTTTATAAATTTCGACACTTCCTTGCAAAAATTTATGTACCATATGCGGTTTATAGTCACCCTTTATTGTTTTTTGCCTGTTTTCGGTTTTCTTTGTTATTGTTAGAGTTAGGGTTAGGGTTAGATCATTAGCGTAAACCACGGGGTGTGAAAATATTCTGTGGGCTCATTGTACCCTGCACAATGCACCGGAGATTAGAAAAACTGCGTAACTAAAGTGAAAAGTGGGAATAACTGCATTCTCTAGACTTACCGTAAGTAAAGTGAAAAGTGGGAATAACGGCGTTCTCTAGACTTACCGTAAATAAGTAAAGTGAAAAGTGAGAAAAACTACGTTCTCTAGAATTGAAAACTCAAACGGAAAATATGGCACTAATGGGCTTCCGTAATGTCCAATTCTGCCTTTAAGATACTATTTGTCAATGGAAACAAAATCAATAACCACTAAATGTTATGGGTGTTAAGTGTATTTACACGCTTTTCATTTTATAAGGATACTCTTTATAAGAATGTTCAAGATGAAATTGGCCAAAAAGTTAAGAATGTTTTAAGAACATTGCCATCTTAAGATTTTGGGAGTTCAAAACTTATTTTGTCAGAACTTATTTTGTTTTATATGTAGGTGCGATTTTTCGTAGTTATCAATGTAAGCATTCTCACGCGTGGCGCTCTCCATTGCTGTTTTGTTGTTATCTTTTCTCTATCAACCTTGTTTTGCCTTTTGAGTATTATCTTTAGTTTCCGGGCACGAAAAGTAAGGTACGGCCTTAAGAATTTCTTAAGAATATGTTAAGATGACTTTGACTAAAACGTTAAGAATATTCATCATGAAACGAAAAAACACCATTCTTATAGAAAGAAAAGCGTGTAACCCTTGTTAACCGAAGGGAAGCACTACTGCTTTCTTACTACAGTTTGGATCATTTGCGCGAGCGTGGCTATTCGGCATGTTTGTCTAATTTAATCTGGCATCATCTAATTTTTTGCGTTGTTCGGCTGTCGGCGTTTTTTAGTTCGTTTTGCTTCTCTTTGCTTGATACGTCTTTGTGTTTTGAGAATTTGAAATAAAGAATTTGTTCTATCCAGTGATTCCTGTCATTGTCGCAACTTCTATTTGGCTTTCTATTTATCGTTTTTATTTTGGCGTTCATTCATCCGTGCTTATCGAAGTATTTGGTTGAGTGTAATTGTGTATGCAGTGATTTAGTTTTCGACCATGCATTTGGCCGCCTTTTTTTAAGTTTGATGCTGCTCTATTGCGTTGGCTCATCGCAGCCAGCGTCCTCTACCTCATGATGAAGAGGGGCTGGCTTTGCCGAAACCATCATCACAATTAATTGCAACTCGTTAAATGTAATGGACACTGGGTCCGCTCAGACTTTAGCTCGGAGGCTATTCACTTGCTACCATCCTCTCGTTATCCCTGCATCCAGCATCACCACCACGCTTGGGCGAGTAGCAGACACAGTAAGGAACTTACGAAAGTACGACGGCAACGCGGACGACGACGGACAAGATATTCATCTTCAATGAATCACAAAAGAGCGGAAACTATACCTAGGTTAAGAAGTTTATTTATAATGCCTTTGAAGTTTGTGTTTTGAACTTTGAGAGACAGAATTATGAAGGAACCAAGGGAAATTCATCGGAAGTACTGCTATTCTCACGTTTTCGGTTTCAGTACGACTTCAAAGTATTACTTTTCAGGTTGTGTGTAGAACGTGCAAATCTAATAATGATATTAATAAAATAAAAAGCATTTTTCAATAGTTTAGTGCGAAATAGACTTCCACTCTAAAGCAAATCTATAGAGTAAAGTGAATCTTTTGTTTGCCTCACGTCGTCGTCCACGTTGCCGTCGTAGTTTCGTAAGGTCTCTAGTAACAATAGGATTGGGCGGTATAGAACAATTAGATAGCAAATGTCCAATGAGCTGCAAGGATTTCCAACAGTAGTATCCACATAGCTGGACTAAGAACGCTGTAACTATGGACATTATTAATATCATCCGTGAATAAGTTCAACAGTATTTCGCCTGAAAAGAGTCGCCAACAAGTCACCAAACAGTGGCACCAACAACAGTGCACCATGTGCTAATTCTCGAAGGCGCTGCTATGAGCACTGAAATTAATTTTGGCATAGAGAATTAACCAATCTGTCCACCAGTTCATCCATCAGCCAATTCAATACATGCCTTGTTGCCTCGGGCTTCGCCAGAGTGGCTCAATCCTTCGCCTGCTTGTTGGCCGCTCAGCTTCCTGCTTTGCCGCAGGCCACAATCGATTTGATTAGGAACGGTGAGTTTATGAATTTTTGCTTCCAAAATCGGTCTCTGCCATTGAAACGTTTATGTTGCAGATTTCAGGGGGTTTTCACTGTCTTTGCCAGTGGTACCTCGCTAGTCTGGTCGCCCTAGGATGTTCCTATACCAAGTAATTATATCCAATTTTTTATATCAATTTTAGGCGTGGAGCACTAACGACGAGATGTTTCGCTACGAAATGGCTTTTAACTCTTCCTTTTCGTGGGATCGTATTGATGATGAGCTCTAAAATCGTCACCTTAGAGGGGCTTCTCCCCTCATTGTTTGCTATTGTTGAGGTAGTATTGGTCATTTGGCTTCGTCTTGTCCATTAAGGTCTATGCAAGGTCCCGTCAATCCCAACTTTTTATGTCGGAGGAGGGGGCGATCGTGCCCCCTAGTTAGCATTTCGCATTTCATGGCAGGCATCACCACAGCATGCTAAGGCCACATGCAGGTTTTACAATGCCAATGGGAATTGTCTCAACGGCAAATGTCGCTTCGTCCACCGCTTCAGGGTTTTCTTGGCTCCCACCCAAACACTGAGTGCACCAGAATCAAGAAGCATTTCTCTTAAACCTTTGCCATCATCCATTTGTTCACCTGTCAATGTTCTTCAGCTTGCTTCCTGGTTGTATGAACATCCTAATCTATGAGACGGCATCGGGTTCAGTTTTAAAATCGCGATTTTTGACCCCGATGCCACCTCATACTAATCAACCAATGGTTTCTTTCGTTCTTAATGAGTTTAAGTTTGGTTTTGATATTGGTTTTTCAGGTGATGTGTTGCCCACGCGTCATCTTAAGTTGTTGGCGGCACATAATAACCCTGTTCGGGAAGCTATAGCTAGAGAGGTCAACAGAGGTCATACTTCTGGCCTCTTCTTGTCATTACTTATAACACCATTTCATTGCTCGCCTTTAGGTACCCTCTCTAAAAAATACGGTACTTATAGGATTATTTTGGACTTGTCATCGCCCAAGAGCATGGTGGTGAATGAGAGAAACAACAGAGATGCGTTTTCTGTAAGGTTTCCATGACGCTATCTTTATGAAAAAAGGCTTAGGTCTCCAATTTTTTTAGCTAGATATCAAAAATGCTTTTCGGTTGTGTCCAGTACGCCAGGATCAATGGGTCTTGTTTGGTTATGCTTGGCTTGGTTATTATTATATTGATATATTTATTGTCAACTGCTTTGCAGAATTGCTGTGGTGGATTTTAATTTATGTAGGGGGGAGGATTCAATATGACATCTATTATCTCGATGACTTTTCACTTTGCGACTATATTGAGCCTCAGGTCTCGTCTTGATATTGCCATTTGATTGGAACATGTAGCTGGCTATTTCATGCTTCGGCTGATCTTCCGTCGCATTTACAGGTCTCTTAATTTCAGGCGCCTTTCCCCAGAGCAAACAAACATTCACAGTAGCTTTTAACCAAGCTCTAGTTTCTACGACCATGGCTACGTACAGCTTTCCAAAGGTTTTGCATTGTTTATGGTCATTACTTATTTTCATAAATCGTTGTTTCTTTGGCAGCTCGGTTATCATTTTCTACAATCTGTACGTACTTGGCTGTCATTCAATCCTATTCAATTTTATCAGGCTTCCAATGCCATTTAGCTCACTTTTCGAGATTCTTTTACACATTGCGTGGAATCAGACACATCAAATTTACGACTCGTATCAGGTTACAACGTCAACGGATCAGTCATCTATGTAGCATTCATGTTTGCTTTGAGCTCTTGTAGTATTCTCCTTATGACCGGTGTCTTTTCAAAGCAGCAGCCTTGTTAGCGTTTTTTGGTTTACTTAAATGAATTCACATGTTCTTCCTCCGTGCGGTGTGATCCTGCTACCGATCTAATGACACCATATGATGTCGAGTTCAATTCTCAAGTTTCCATTATGTTAATTAATGTTTCGTATTTTCGATTTGTTTCGTATAGCTTGTACCATTTGAGTTGGGGCTACACTACAAATTTTTAAGCATTCATCCGAGTCGTTCATTGCCGTGGTTTTGACTTGGTTCGATATTTTTTGCCTCAAAGCCAGATGTTTACCAGACGTTTTAAACATCAACATGCATCCATTTCGCATTGTCGGTGCTTCTTCTAATGCTTATGCAGGACTATCAGATGATTCAGATCTTGGGACGTTAGTCCAGTGATATTTATCATCGTTATTTATGTATGAATGCTGACGCCGTTCAGTCTTTGTCGTTGCGCTTATGTTATGCTAGAGCACTCCGGCGCATTAGATATTCAAAGGCTAGCGTTTGGGAGAATTTGGAGGTACATCAGTCAGTCATTGTCCTGGTTGACAGTCTTTGCAGGCTAATTATATAGCTGTCCTTGTTGACAGTCTTTGCAGGCTAAGTATATAGCTGTCCTGGTTGACTGTCTTTACATGCTAAGTTATTCTTGTAGTCCTTGTTTTCATCTACATTAAGGAACTGTCTTTGTTGACAGTAGATTCAGGCTTAGTTCAGATACACTCAGTCGGTCTCTTATGGCTTAAAGTAAACGACACATAACCGGCAGTTCAGCCTAAAAAACTCAAGCAATCCTACGAAAACTTAAGCAATACTGAAGCAGAGGTACCAGAAATTAAATGCTTGTTTGAAAACGACATAAAATTTCTTACCCATCATTGTTATGTTGGTACTTCATCCAAGCATACAACGCTGTTGTTCGAAGAGTTCCTAGTTTACCAGATTTTGCCTGTACTCGAGCAATCGTTTCCGCGTTTCTCACAACTTCAACTAACCCAACCATTGGACCAGTTGATAAACATTGATATGGTATAAGCCCATAGTCAAGCCCTAATTTCTTCCATATGTTCTCCATAATTCGCAAGGATATCACCGTTAACATGTCTTGACGGATGTCTAAGTAAAACCATGATGGAGATGATGATGATGATGATGATGATGATGGAGATGATGATGACGATGATGATGGAGATGATGATGATGATGGTGGAAAAGAAATAATTAAAAAGTGTATAAAACAACATTAAACTTTATTTACGAAGCTTTTCGGCACCTACGCCATCTTCATAGTATATGAGCGTTGGAGCTGAAAAACTTCGTAAATAAAATTATTGTTGTTTTATACACTTTTTAAATATTCCTTATCTATAATGGCAAAGAATGGTTCAAGCCCAGTCGGCAAAAATGTCAGAAAGTCACTGCGAGGAAGAGCATTTTCATTGAAATAGTGCATGTATTTCTATAAAAATGTACTCCTTTGAAGTGATTCTTCAACAAATTTGCCTGGTGCAAGACATGATAAAGTACTCCCAAAGCGATGCGTAATATAAAAGCAAACACCAATAACCAACGTCTTAACCAAATTGATGACACGTTAAAGAAAATTTTGGTACAATTTTGCAAACCGAACGAAGAATATATATTCACCGTCACCATTCTTGAAAATTATGGAAATGTCTTCGGCTCCTTCGTCTGCATTCTCAAAAACCAACCAAATTGGCTTTTTTGCTGAATCCATGAATTTACATTTTGATACCCTGAGAAAGGAAAACAAATATATGCTACATGTGTCCCTATATGACAAGAAAAATCATTTTTTGGATGTGATTCATAAGCAAAATCACTGCGATAAGAGCGTTTTTGTTCAAATAGTGTCTATATTTCTATAGACATGGACTCCTTCACAGAGATTTTCAACTGGGAAAGGAGTTGTAAATAAAAGCTTCTTGCAACTTTTATTACATGAAGAACTTACTTAAGTCTTTTCAATAATATGCTTGGATTTAAAGGAGAGATCAGGTTCTCGAAGAAACCACTATATCTGTGATCGCTCAATAAAGCATGCAGCTGACCTTTCCTCTAAAAAGATAGTTGACCATCCATTACAGGGCTGTTTTAGAAGTTGCAATAGCAACTTTGGAAGTGTATGTCAAATAAGAGAGCACATACACCCACATAGCAACCGTTACCATAACAACATCTATGTAATTATGTTATTGAGTCTTTAGTCTTTCACTTAATAATAATAATAATAAAATTGGTATATTTCGGGCATATCCATATATTACAATGGCTCTTCGTCCCATAATAATTTTAAAATTCTAAAATTCACAGTCATTGTATACAACGATAGTTAAAAATATAATATAAAGTTTCAATTTCAACTTTCAACTTCAATGAAGAAGTAAAATAAATTGACAAATTAATATATAGATAAATAAAGCATTGAAATTACATCTTGCTGTCGGCATGATTTGAGAACCTCGGACGCAGTCTTCAATTTGTTGACAGCTTCAACCTATAACAGAAAACCAATTCAGCATCAGCGTGCACAAAATTTACTTACTAACCGTGGATTTCCTTGTAAACACCGCGTTTTTAGCTCAGGAAGTGCACCCAATCTTGCCCAAATGCATTATAGACCTTTTCTGAGCTATTTTTTTAAACATAGAAAGTATACTCATGATGTAAAGCTCGAAAAACTGATAAAAAAATGTGTGGGTCCGTTTTGTTACGTTTTGAGGTTTAAACTTACATTCGGGAAAATAGGAAAATTCGGGAAATGTTTGTCGTTTCATCGATCTCGTGACTTTGTGGTAATTATTCTCTTGCAAAACTACAGAATGATTAGGAGCAATTTCGACATTCAGACAAGATGTACTGGTATCAATGGCCACCAAAGGTGACTTACCTGTTTGAGTAAAACGTCAACGTGTTTGATCGCACCACGGCAATACATTTCTAACAGTAAGCTGAATTGTAGCGAACAGTTTGAATCCGCAATCTCTGCTCTACAAGAAGGGTAAATTACTGTTTCAATTAGTTGTTCCCCATATTCATTATCTCCATAATACATCATACAAATCCCATAATGCAACGAGATAGATCGTTAAAAGTATCTCAACGAAAAAATGAAACCGTCAATAAAAACCAAACCGATGTTCTAAAAGACACAATGGGGAACGGTTATGCAAATTCTGCAACTTATTATAATAATATTGTCAGCTAATTATAGCAATATATAGCAATGTGTGATAGTAATTGTATGACAAATTATGCAGATTATTGAAATACCCCTTGGTATTGCCAATTCTCATGTATAGTTTATCTACCATTTTGTCTGCGAGCTTTTAGCGGTTAAGCCAGTTCGTCTGATATATGTAGTCCTGTCTCAATATCTTCATGTTTTTGTTTGATACAAAGACACTTAATAATGAATTGGGACAGATTGGGACAGATTGGTCAACCTTGTACTCAAGTTTCCTTGTCAGATCAAATGTTATGAAACAATGAGTTGGTAGGAGGTTGGGGACGAGATGTTATTAAAAGGGAAATTTTTGCAAATTGAAGATATTTGATGTGGTTCAACTGTTAAACTATCCGTCTAACAATTTCACATGGCAGTAGTTTGCTATTAAAATCAAAGCATGTAATTTGGATAAAAAAGTATAACCCCATGCCCCGAATAACAACACGGTAGGCCATTACAATGAAGAGATTAACTCAGCACTCTGCAGGATTCCTTGATTATTAATTGGTTAAACTGAATCATGCTCAAGCGATGTTTTAGAAAGCACCAATATAAGACCTTTTTCACATTTTTTTCACACGAATTTATGTTCTTGAGATTCTCAAACATTACCTTAAGTGCCAGAACAGGAAATGACCAATTCTTCTGTTATTTAACGCTCGTCGCAGTAAATATCTTGCTAATGGAGAATCTAAGTATGATTCGTATCGAAGAGCCTACAATCAATCAATCAATCAATCAATCAAACCAGACTCTCCGTTTTAAGGATAAATTCTTGTCGTTGTAGTGGTGTACAATAGACCTTTTGTTGACTACCGGATGCCGCCACCCGTATATCGAAAAGGCAAGAAACCCTGGGTTCGAGGTTGGTTTTGCTGAAACACTGTGTTAAGTCTTAGTTGTCTAGTTTCCCCTCGTTTCCATGTATTCTACTATCATGCTAATTGCATGTCATGTTACTAGTAAGGTTTACTTGTCACTCTTATCCCCTCCACACCCCCAGTGGAATAATTAACACCAGTTCAGATCTTTTAAACGAGGTCGTACTTATTGACTGGCCACAGGGTTTAAACGAACCGAAAATCGCATTTCAACTTACCTGTGTTAACTGCATCAGGTACAACTCAAGTTCGCCGTCACTAATAACAAACAAAAATTTCGCATAATATTCGATGATTTTTCTGAAGGGCCTGCGTCCATATATCGAAAAAAGTTTCCCATTTTTCCGATATTTTAATGGGTGATATCGAGTATATCTTCGTATTTTGTGTTTTACGTCACAATACTGTATGATAAAACCTCCTGCGAAGATTTTTTTATCAGGTGATACTGACACCTTGTTCATATAAAGCAAGCACGGAAAATAATTACTACGACAAGCTAACCCAGAATGGCTAATGTTTTTCATTACACAGTCAATTTTTAAATTCTTGCTTAAATTATAAAATGGATAAAAACTCTGCCGTAAGCAAAGCGTTTCACCTTTTGACATGTAAATGTCACAGTGAAATTCTCAAAAAAGCAATATATATATTACGTGAGTGTCTCTAGTGTTCGAACCGCAAGTCTTCGTACTTTATCATCAGGAAAACGATAATCGAGCACGTCCAGAGCTATTTCTACATTCAAATCGGACCTCCACTGAGTAAGCAGATAGTACAGCTAAAGATATATCGGAATTATGCAATACTTAAAAATAGAGCAATAACCGCCTCCAACCTCCCTCCGTTGCCTTAGGAAATATTATGGGAAAATGCACTGGTAACTACATTGATAACCATTAGCGAATTATGATAAAAGTACTTTGAAAATCTAGTTTATATATCTCTGCAAAATAATTATACGTTTTCCAATAACATGACCGATATAGCGCCAGAGTACACGTCCACGCTTTACTTAGCGCCCTGGGCGTGTTATTGGATTACTTCTCACCTGCGCCACATTTTCTTTTTTATTCCATTTCATGGCTTGCAGAAGTTTTGACAAAGACTCTGGATAATCAATACAGCATACAAATCTGAATGAAAATATTAGAACTGAACCATAAGCTGTTAGAAGTAATAAATTTAAATAAACAAACAAACAAACAAACAAAAAAAACAAATAAATAAGTAGAAGATTTATTATCACATATTTAAGTTAACAGTTTTTTTACAATTAATTTCTTGATGAAATCCGACAGATGGTTCTCCACCAGGGAGCAATCGTGAAAAAGTGACAGTAATGAAAAAAGAATAATGGTTCATTTTCATTGAAATAGTGTCTATGTTTTCATAGAAATGTACACCTTCTCAGTGGTTTTGCAACATATTTAACCACTGTGCCTAATACCATATCAAAATTGTTACGATTTTCGTGCCATTTTCCACTTTGGCTGCAAATAGAGTAATCCAAAATAACTAAATCATCAACCATTTCATAAAATCAGAATGCCATAATTCTTAATAGCCCCTCATAAAAAAGAACAATCCTGTATCTGTGTTGAATCCCTTTTCGCACTATCATGATCATTTGTTTCAATATAGACTAACCTGTATTTCCAAAGTAACTCCATGGCTTTCGGATCTTCCTCAAAAGACGCTAAAGAATCTTTCTTGATAATGTCTTCAATCAATAAACGCTCGCTGCTACTTGGGTGCTGACTTTGGACTCTGTCTCTAGCTATGGTGTTTAGAGCCAGATTAAAAATTTCATCTTCGTGTGGAAAGCACACCTGATTGGCAAATCTCATGATTTCCACGACAATTGATGGTCCGTCGTGTTCATTTGACGCGACAGTGCCCATAGGATTAAGATAATGGTTTTCACTTTTGATTTTGCCAAAGTTTGGCCAGCAATACAGTTGCAACAGACCAGATTGTTTTAAATTGCCGCGGAAATCCATGATAGGAACGTTAACCCAGGCAATAGTGGTCTACAGAAACAAAAGCAAAAATGCTCATTCAATAAAAGTTGCCATAGAATCTTTAAGCTTGAAAGCAACGATATTGTTGGTGTAAATCTTGTAAAATGTGATTGGGATACTAAGGTAAAGGTCGGGTAAAGGCAACTATAGCTTTAGAATAAAAAAATCGATGCATTTTAAATCATACGCATCACTTGCTTAGAAAAGATATAGGCAAATATGAATCAGAAAATTTTCGATTTATTCAAATCATCAACAGTGCGCTACATGCAAATGAAATATTTATTTATTTATTTGGTATTGTTTTACGTGGCTAGCCTCACTCAGTTGCTACTGCATCTGCTTTCCAGGAGGGGCCACGGCTTAGGTTTGAGGCTCCGAAGTATTTGAAGTATTTAATGCATTCATGTAGCACTGGATGATGATGAGAATAAATCGAAATGATTTTGCTAAATATTTGTCTAGATTGTTTCTAAATAAGTTAAAACTAATGATGAATGAGACAATCCCAGCGGGCAAATTTGCTGAAAAATCACTGCAATGGAAATATGTGCGTTATTTCAATAAAAATGCTATTCATCGTAGGGAAATTTTTACGATTTTGCCCACTGGAACTGTTCGAAAATGTTGAGGTTGAAGTTGAAAACATGGCTGAATAGTTAGTCACTCTGTGTTATCCGCAAACAAAACCCCTTCGAACCAAAGAGGCACTGGTACCGAAGTTGTCTAAAACTAAACAATACTACCTTTGCTTCACCACGCCGGTAACCGATTATTGAAAAACATAATTTCGCCATTCTTGGTAAGTTCGATACAGGAATATCAAATTCCAAAAATTCATTCCATTGAGGATTGACACCGGAGATTACCATTGTTTTTTTGGGTTCGCACAATTCTTCGGTACCGTGAAATATGCCGCAAATGACTTGTTTCTTCAAGAAAGAGGAGGTAGTCATTATATCCAATCAGCGATGGAACAAATTATGATGATAAGAAAATAGAATTTTAAAAAATCGGAAATTTAGAAGAGTTCATAATGAGTTGAATTAATCCGGAAAGGTGAATGATCCCATCACTTTGTCTAGATCCAATAGGTATCTTAGAATTCTCTTTTGCTATAATGAATGTCCTTGTATAGGATATGAAGTCCATTCGCCTAATCGACGTCTTGATTGAATTTGCTAAGAGGTCGACACACATGAAATAAAATTTATCACCCGGTTAAATCAGCAGATTTAAATTATGATTTGTGTGTTAAACAATTTTCAGACCGGCTAGTTAGATCGACTCTATCCATATCAATATTTCCCTTTCCCTAAAGCTTCGGGGACACGGGCAACATTTTTTATGCGACTGCAACAAAATATTTTTTGTTGCAGTCGCACGTAGTGTTGCCTATATTGAATTTCTTGCAACAAAAATACTGCGTGCTCTCGTCCGAAACCATGTTGTTATGATTACCGAATGTCAGCAAAAATAAACGAATATCATTGGATTAAAACAAAATTTTTGTATAAAAGCATGTTGCAAATGTGGGGACACTAGCAACATTTTACAAAACGCATTTGCAACATGAAAAATTTGTTGCAGCAACAAAAACAAATATCAAACTGATTTGATATTTTTTTCTGTTGCTGCAGCATTTTTATGGGTGAAATTTGTTGCAGCAACAAACAAATATACTATGGGGACACGAGCAACAAATGCCTTGCGATTGCAACAGAACAGATTTTTTGTTGCAATCGCACGAAAAATGTTGCTCGTGTCCCCTTAGCCTAAAACGTGGTATTACGTATTTGAGATCTTAATTTCTTTCGATTATTTCACTAGGAAGTTCAAGTTAGTAAAGCAATAGAAAATATGAAAACGAGGCTATATTGAATACCTAGGTATGGATACAGTGCTTATACGGAATTTCAAAACTTTAGAAAAAGTCTCTTTTTGCCTTAACATTTGCTAGCAGAATATCAACAAAATGTTTCCCGTCTCGGGGTTCAATCGTAAATCGGGGAAATTAATGTTATTGATCAGGATAAGAGTGAATATTTTTATCCTGACTATAGGCCATGTTGGGCAAGTATAGGCTATGTTGGGCAAGTATAGGCCATGTTGGGCAAGTATAGGCCATGTTGGGCAAGTATAGACCATGTTGGGCAAGTATAGGAGTTCAATGCAAAGAATGACAAATATTATTATTTTATTTAGGGATTGTTCACAAATGACGTCGACCATTAAGGGGGAGGGGAGGGTTATGCTAAAGTTGACGCTGGTTGACGAGGGAAGGGGGGAGAGGTGGCGCTACTGTTGACGTCAACATTCTTAATTTTCAAACCCATAATTATTCTAATTAGCACACGTTTTGTTGTTGTTGTTGTTGTTGTTGTTTTTGTGGTTGCTGCCGGTGGATGGAGTGGGGAAGGGAGATTAAAAAATCTTGGAAAAAAGGTCGACACCAATTGTGAACATTCCCTTATGTAGACTCACAAGCTTTCTAATTTACCAATCGTAAAAGCGTAAAGACATGATCTGATTGGGTAGTTATACTTACGTTCATGTTGTGCACATAAATATTTGAAGCACACACAATTTTCAATTTGAACATCGTCGTAGGAGAAATATCCCATAGTGAGATAGACTTTTTTTTGGGTGGAACAGGTGGCGTATTTCTAGTGAAGCTGTTCTTTTTGGGCGTCAATGGTTCAACGTCTAAGGAAAACTTCTTTGTAAGTTGCAGCTGGATGGCCTTCTTCCATAATAAACAATCGCGGATGCACTACATTGAAAAGTAAAGATACAACTGTTACCAATTTCTCCATTTTTCCGTATTTCTATGATCAAATAATGTATCAAAAATACATACATACATTCTTTTGAATAGTTTTGAACAGGTTTTTTTTTAGAGCAACAGTATAGACCAGAATTTCTTAGCATTTTGAAACACAAACGAACGGAGTATATCATAAACGCAAGAAACCTTGACTACCAGGTTATACATCAGTGCACTTCAGTTATTGGAAATCTCTTGTTCCCTCAGTCGAGTAAATTGGTCCTACTTATTAAGGTTCTATTTGAGACAGATCGTGGGGCAAGGGAAAAAAGCCCATTAAATTTGGAAGCACTAATGAATTATCTCAGATATTTCGAGTAATAATGAAAACAAAATTCAACGCCCTATAACGCCCTTTCACTCCTCACTAAGCTGTAGCCTAAATACCGCATACTCATCCAATGCTACCACATCAACCTATAGTGCCTAATCTAGCCTTGACCAAAGCATAGAAATAAGAAAAGTATTTCTGTGAACAAAGTCGCAATTCTTTCTGATGTCAACGATGTTACGACATGTTACGTCATAAAAACACTGACGTAAAATGAAAGGATTCGATCACGTAATTTGTTTACCGTATAATTCACCAGTGGTATCTCCTTATACGTCGGGCGATCGTCAATACGTTCAACACTACCTAGCAGATAATGAATTTTCCCGAACACCTTCAGGATGTAATCATCATGATTATCTGTATTCTGCTGTTGATAATACTTCGCTTTCTTTTCTAAAGCCATTTTTATGACGTCGCTAGGGAATTTTTGACAAAATACGTTTAAAGTTGTGGTAATGTCAGCGTTTATTCGTACGGACATTGTTAGGTGCCAATCAGAAAATACCAATATTTTAGTTAATGGCTCAGGCATACTCTCATTGGCTGTGTATTCTGGTGGATATGTGTATATGGCGCGCTGTTCCCACGTCGAACGTCCTCGTTTATACGACACTTCGGTGCTGAACTCTTTGTAGCGTTCCCGAAATTCCACTACCTCCAAATTTTTTGTGTTAGGTGACATATTCCGACCGAGCAACTTTGTAATTTTTGAATTCAGTGACTTTTCATCTTCGTCGCCGTGTCGTGCCACGACTTTCAAATACGGTCGTAGAGGTTTGTAATAAAACAGCGACAGATTTTCGTCAAGAAGTTCTTCAGTGCCGCCTTTTTCACCGACAGCTTCGAACACATATAAATTCGGCGGCTTTAGCAATCGAAATAGGGAAAATCGCTCAGCTTCTTCCCACAGGTATCTCTTGATCGAGTGTAAGGGGGTGTCCGCAGGTAAAAACGGAAATGTTATGCAAATACCATTCGGTAGAAAGCAAACGACGTCGATTTTTGTTGAGGCTTCTTTGCCGTTCCAAAACCGATATTTTTCAAAATCCATGATCTTCAATGCCTATTTCGAAACTAGAAAATATGATTTTTTGCTTACAAACATTTACTGCATAAAGGCTTTTTTCTTTGCAATACACGCTTTTTTTATAAGAACAATTTTATAAGAACACGAGATTTTGCCAAAAAATAAGAACAAAATAAGAACAGCTCAGGTTTCTCTTATTTTGCTCCTATTTTCTTGTAAAATCATTCCTTTTTTATTCTAGATTTTGTTCCTAATTTTGTTCTCAAATCATTGTTTCAAGAATTAAGAACAGTCTGAGTCTGAATTTTCTTGTAAAATTAGAACAACTCATGATGTGAATTCTCTCCCTCGTAAATGGTTTAGAAGTTTATTGGGTTTTTTCGCCTTCAATAAATGTGTGAATGGGTCGCATAGCAACCACGCTTTTTGCTTGTTTTTTTTTTTTTTTAAAAAAAAGATTTAATTCTATTTTACTGGAAGTTCCATAAATAAGACCAAAATGAGGCCAAAATTTGAAACTGTGTTCTTAAAGCAAAGAACAAAATAAGAACAATTCAGGCTGAAAAAGGTTCAAAAATTAAGAACAGCCAGCCTCAGGTCAGATTTTACTGGTTCTTTTAAAAAATAAAACGTGTATTCCATTATAAGGGTTTGTGTTCATTGAGAAACTGTATGAAATTATATGTCAATATCTTCGTCTGAGAAACCCTTACTATCAGGCTTAACCGTGTAAAACTTGTCTGGCTTAGTGAAAGCTTGCCTCATTTGTTCAAATCCATTTATAAGTGTTTCCCCCGAATTAATGTAATTAATGGTGGCGATTTGTCAGATGATCATGCTCTTATAACAGCATCTCAATGAGGGTCAGCTTTTGTCAGATGAATATACATCGTTGCAAAAATCTCCTTTCTGTTCGCAAAAAGGTCCGTACGGTACGCCATGGCTTTAATTCTTTTCCTTTTCGAGCTAGCATCTTGTGGAATAAACTTCCGAATGAAGTTAAGGACTCCGAAGATATTTCAACTTTTAAATCTAGATTGCTTAGGCTCAAAATTCCTAAATCTTTGCACTTGTAACATTTGTAAAATTTACTGAATTCATACTTGTTTTGTTTTTTTGTTTTTTTATTGTTGGTGTAAATCAGATTTTAATTTATGGTAAACCAACTTGAAATAAATGAAATAAATAAAGAAAATACTCATATAAAGCATCTCAGTATCTCAATGAGGGTCAGTTTGTGCATGGATTGTTCATATACTCTATGAAACTTTTGACTACAAAAGCAAAGGGTAGCAAACTTGAATCGAAACTGAGAGGTTAACAAGAAATACCACAACAAAATAAAAGTGAGTTTTAGTGACCTTTTCCACCAACACATAATTTTCAGTTATTTTTAGCATGCCTTATTTTCACTTTTTACAAGGGATAAATATCATACAAATAAAACCTTGAGAAGATTTTGGTCATGTAAAAAGTAAAAACGTAAAAATTGACCAATTTGGAAGAGCGATCAAATTTTCCCAAGTAAATTTTTTATCTCTGAAAATGGATGGATAAAGTGAAACAAAGAAACAAAAGAGCAAAAAGATAAAACACAAAAGTACAACTTCAGGGACTTACCACCCTCGTTACTAGTCTTCACTATCAAAACTGGTTACACATGATTAGTTTCAATTTTTTTGGTTCATATCTGTAATAACAACCAATGAAATACAAAATCTACAAGCAGGTGACTTGATGACCGATTGCCTTTTTATTACAAAACATCACAATTAAAATCTAGCGCTAAATGAAGCGAAGAATTTTTCTGAACCAGTTGAATGTTCTCGATTAAGCGCCCATCTCTACATTTTCATAAGCGCCTAGGGCGTTGATCTGAGCATTTGCGGAACGACCAAACTTTGACAAGAAATAAGCAATAAAAGAAATGTGCTTTTAGACAAGTGTGTAGCATTGATATAATCCAACCGTTTGACTTGACTATTATCTTAGATACATAGTAAACACCAATTTATATCATGGGATGCAGAGTCTGAATACAATTTGAAGAAATCCACGTGCTTAGAAAAACCAACTACATAAAACATGAACTCTTCTGACACAAATTCATCTCTTAACAAATCTATAACTGATGGCATGTTCTCTTTTCGAGTAAAATCGTGTAAGCACAGAAAAGCTTTTTTTAATGAAAAGCTACATTTTAATCATTATTCTTTCCTCGTAAAGAAATTTTAAACTTCTAAACATATTATCTCCACAATCATTGAGACATTAAGACTTTGTATTTATCCATCCAAATGTTTTTTCTGTTTTGTTATGTACACGTAATTATCAGGTCTGTTAGAAAAAAAAGATTCGTTTTAGAATTAACGTTTTCTCCTTATTAAAGCACAGAAATAAAATTAGTTTCAACTAAATTATATCCTCGGTGATTAAAAGGTTATTATGAAAAGAACTTAATAGCCGCTAATCTATTAAAAAACGGCATGTGTTTTAAAGCCTGGTTCAGACCTGGCTATTACGACTACTGCGACAATTAAACAATAAATTAATCGCCAATCGCCAAATGTGAACACTCTCAGTGATTACATTGGTAATTCAATCAGTAATTTGTAGTATTTCATTGTCGTAGTCAGTCGTTTACCACCATTATGACAATTACACTGAATTTAATCGTCGTAAGCGTCGTGTAATCCCCAGGTCTGAACCAGGCTTAATTCAACATTTTCGTCAGTTCATTTGACATTTTGAGTTCGTCGAAATTTCTTGGGAAAAAACCTTGTTAAATTTGTTTGGGTTCATTAAGCATAAAGTTACGTCATGTCTCGGTGTTGCAAACGCTTTTAGAACACTTCGTGTTTTCGTTTGGGTTGACATGAGAAGGCCGAATTTCAACTTCATTCCCAGGGATTCTTGCATCAGAACAACGCGGGAAAGAGGAGGTTTGATGACTACCTCAGGGATTTTTGTTTTTGTAACAAAAGAAACATCAATTTTAGCTTCTTTCTCGAATTTTATGGCGAAGTTTTTACGAGATTTGTTGGTACTTATTAATGAACATATTTCTACCAAGTTGTATTTAGATATGTTTGGTAATGCCATGGCTAGACCTTCGTTTAATGCAAACGTAACACAAAAACAGAAAATGTGTATTATTATATATGGTTTAAACGTCAACAAACATGAACCACGATAACACGTACTATCATTACAAACGTTCTGTCAAATATAGTTTCGTATGAGCAAGATATGATTTCCCAGAATTTGAACGTGTTTCCCGAAACATGTCTTTTAGGCCTTTCAGGTCATTTTTTATTTGTGTGGGTTACTTTTTAAAATCATTTTCATCGTATTCTACAGACTTTCAGCTTTCTAACGAGGGGTCAACCAAGTTTCTAGCCTTTCTAGAACTGGAGATATTTCAATTTTTGTATGCCTAATTTAGGGTAATTTTGGACATAAATTTGAATGGAAATTGCTGCGATTTTTGGCACAAAGACGGGGGTCATGTCACATAAAATGTGCAATAACACAATAGTTTTGACGCAGAATTATTTAATATAAGATTTTTAAAGTGTATTTCAGTATTTACTGAATCCATGTTATATAATGCCACGCCCATTTTGCCTCAACGATTTTGATGATTGGGACCTAGGACCGGGACCCGGACCCGGACCAAAACCTAAAAAACTACAAAGTACTACAAAGAAGATGCTGGATAAGAAAGGTTGAAAGATATAAGTCCAATAAAAATTGTTAAATTTTTTTTTTTTTTTTTTTAGGTTGATTGTATAAATTTTTTTTTTCAATAATATAACGTACATTTTTTATCACATAATATATGCGAACAAACTACAATATACTACTACAATAAACGACGATAAATTATCTAACACTACTTTCCAACACAGCCAACTTGATGTCTTCATCATGGCTGTGATTTTTTTCGAATAGGGATCTTGTTCCTCTCACACAAAGCAGCATCGAACGTATTAGACAAAAGTTTAACCTTGTCTTTATCCATGCACTAACTATTGATTTGGGTAATTTGCGCTTTTCACCAATCAGATCTGCTGTGTGAGAATAAAAGCGTGTGCATTCTCTTGACATTCCACCGTAGCACGAAAACACTAATGGCGTGAAGGATCCATGTTCGACATTGATGATACGTTCGTTATATTTTCTTTTCTTTTCAGTTTCGTTTTTCTTGTGTGAAGCCTGGAGACTTAGATTTTTGTGACATTTGGCCAATGGGTTGAAAACCCTTACGTCAGCGTACGCCATCTGTCCTTTAATCCAAAAGCCTCTAGCTGCAACATCTGCCCTTGCATCATTTGTTTTCAATACGCTTTTCAAATTGAATGTCTCACCGGTCAGAGGTTGTAGTTGTGGCTCGATAGCAACCTCACTGCACACTTCATTTATTATCTCCGCAGTACAGTTTCTTAGCTCTGTTGATGATAAATCCACCACGAGGACAGGAGAAAGCATGTTCAATATCAAATGGAGCAGAACAAACACAGGTTGTTGGCATTCTCTTCAACGGAATGGCATATCTTATGCGTAGGGCATCCCAGAATGATTGTTTGTCTAATGCAAAGCCATATTCTTTCAATGGTATTGCTGTCAGCCATATTGAAGCCCCACTCTCTAAGGATGCTTCGAGAGCTTTCTTTTTGAGTGTGTCGGAGGTGAATCTTTGTTTCAGGAGCTGCAATTGAGCTTCATATCGCTCTCTTTTTTCTCTTTTGACTTTATTCTTCGCTGTGGAAATTATTTTTTCAGCATTGTGATCGTATACAGTTGCGTTTTCAAAAATACACGTTTTCGTATGATCCGTGATTTTTATTGAATTTTCGTATTCATCATGTGCATGCTGCGATGGTATTAGAATTCCCAAGCCACCGTATTTAGCTGGAAGAGAATACAGCAATCTTTCGTCATCATTAAATTCATAGCCGTTCAGAATAACCCGAATGAACGCGTTGATCTTGTTGTCCAATTTCTCAAGAAGCTTGGAGATGTTGGGAACCGTTCGCATTATGAAAATATATTTGTGCTTCAAACAGTGAACAAACGCACAATAAGCAGTATGTGGTTGCGTTCTTGCAACAGCAATAAGATTATCTAGCTGTTCCAACCACAAGTTCACTTTGTTAACAACGTACTTCTCCGTACAACCCTCGTTTCCAATTACAGCACCAAGATGGCGATTACCGTGAGACGTTATAGGGATCTCAGAGTCACGAAAAAGTTCCTTCGCTCTGTCCAAGTATTCATCCTTCACAATCAGCAGTGATTTTCTGTCATTAACTTCATAGCCAATGAACGAACCATATTTCTTGATTAGATTCCACCAAGTCTTCAGATCTGTTAGTTTTCCAATCCCCGTTAAATAGACATTACCAAGCCACGCCCATTAGGAATAGGTACCTTATATACCAAGACCCTGCAACCTGGACCTCGTAACCCTGACCAAGACTGGAAAATGCACATCAGGAGAGGCTTGTTTGGAAAAGAATCTTATTTGAACGATGTTACTCCACTAAAATTGTCAAATAGACATTGATGAGCCACACCCATTAGAATTATATACCTTGTAGAGCAAGACCCCGTAACCTGGACACAATTCTGAGTGTTAATTTGCTATCTTGTTATTTTGTTATCTTTCTTCTTATTATATACAGTGCTAACTGGTAACATACATGCCACACCCCATGGACTTTCATATGACCTGTTTATGACCACCAAGACGGAGGCTTCGATCCATGTCTCCATTATTTTGATTGTGGCGCTTTACAACTAGACTCAGGCCGTAGTACCACTGAAGTGATATTTGTGTGATAAAACAAAGTTCTATGTCACTGTTAAAGATTGCAAAACAGTTGTCTAATAGCCCTACCCACAGGAAATACATACAATGCAAAGGCCCCAATACCAGGACACATGATGAAACCTGGGTTCTAACACCAAAATATTTAATTGTCCATAACTTATTGGTTATCAAGAACACAATAATGAACAGTTAGAATTATCTTTTTGTCAAACAATGCAAAACTACAAGAACAATAACATTATTATAACTATAAGTCAGTGACCACTGATAGTAAGAAATGAAATTTAAAATGCTTGAGTTTGGATTATTTTCTTTCAAAAATAAAAATGTCTCAAAGATGGAAATTAGAAAAATAAAAATAGTATATATATATATATATAATAAAGAAATATTCAGCTTCTTCTGTCACTGACTAATATCAAATTCTACAGGGATTGAAGATGTGAGTTTAAACGTTTTGACTGGTTCTTCTAGTGATGTTTTAGAGGGAAATAGCTAAAAAAAGACACAGAAAAAACAGAAAAAACTTTTTCATATAAAATAACACACGGCAATTGCTATTACCTTAAGGGGATTTATTTTTGCATGGACTAATTTTTGCGAGCCACGCGGTTTTAGAGCGTTTTGCGTGGATTTATTTTTGCGAGACAGAGCATCTCAAGGAAAATGTTTGGATTTATTTTTGCGAATGTGAACAAAGTGCAATGCGAAAATCACCATTTCCATGCCTGCCATATTGCAGAGTCAATGGGTGCTTGATATAAGTACAAGGAAATAGTTAATATACGAAAGGTACACAGAGCCAAAAAATGAGCAAATAAAATTATAAAATTTTGCGAGGATTTTTTTTTGTGAATCGTTCATGTCTTGACATTTTTGTGGTCAAAACTTGCAAAAGTCACAAAAATTAATCCACACAATAAAAATCCCCTTAAGGTAGGCACAGTTTGTAAAGGTAGAATTTGCAATATACTGACACTAAAGGAACAAAAGTATTTGTCCAGAAAAATGGAAACCAAAATAATCATTCACGGTATAATATATAATATCCCCCTTCTCAAAATCTGAATGGGAAAAAAACAAATTTTGTCGAACTCATTGTCATACTTTATTCAAAATTAGGTGCATCTTGAATATTTATTGACTTCGTCAACTGTAAAAGAATGTTTCTATGACATCACTTCATTCATTTCTTTGTTCTCTTACACAAATGACTTTTCCAACAAAAAGTTTTGGGCTTAAAAACTTGAATTCAAGGAAATTCTTAAGCAAGTCATTTTCCTGCTTGTCAGTTTATTTTTTGTATATATATACAAGATCATTTTTCTGTTGGAAAACTGAAGAAAGAGCAAGTCTTTTCTGATCAAGCCTGCTGCACTGCTGATGTTTACAACTTTGAAATTCTCAAGTGACTCTTGCTAAGCCAGATTTACATGTTTACCTGCAGCAGATGTGATCTGACTGAAAGATTTTGGACTACATTTGGACATAATCTAACTAGCTAAATCTATAGATTTTTTTTTTTTTGGCATTTTCAAGAATAATTTTAAGAAAAGGGATATTTGAAATGTGTACACCTATTTCAAAATAAAGCAGCATCAAGTAAACTCGACTTACCACTTTCCAAAACCTTTTTCAGTCTTTAATCATCTTCAACATGTGTGCTGCAGTGCATTTTTTCAGAAGCTGGAAGAGGTCTGCCAGCAAAGACGGGGGTTTACAAAAACATAAAAATGTAATTATGCGAGTAATGGCCAAATTTTATTTAACAATACTTAAATAACTTGAAAGACGATTTTTTGTCCTTCCATAGTTGAGGTGAGCCATTACTAAACAGTTCACAAATAACATATTTGGCAATCAAAACAAATTTGTATCGTGAATAACTTTTGTTGTCATGACTTTCCGATCATGGCTCACTTGAATCCTAAATGTATAGGTACCTAACAAGCGCTTGGAACTGGAACTGCTGCTTTAACTGCTGTCAAAGGGCGCATAATTGAATTTTAAATTAGGCACTTTTAAAATAATTTTTCCGAAAATGTGACTTCGCACGCTACGCATCTCTCAGGCAGAGCTAGCTGGACACGGATTTTGTCACGTGACTGAACATCCTAAGTCTTAATAAAATAAATAAATAAAAATGAATAAAAATTAATCATAGATGGCGATGATTCTATAACAAATCTAAAACATACTATCACAGTGTCGCCACCCCCAAATATTTAATTACGTTTATGCCAGAGGGCAAAATCGTCAAAAAGTCACTGCGATGAAGAGCACTTTTATTGAATTTGTGTGTATATTTCTATAGAAATGCAATCCTTCGCAGAGATTTTTTAACAAATTTGCCGGCTGGGATACGGCCAAACCTCTCTAAGTTGCATTTTGATACTTTCTCGTTCCATATCATAAATATAAAAATAACAGTAAACATTCTTCTATTCAAAATCTTCATTTCAATTATCCTTTACGTATAGCCTTGAAATCAGGGTTTCTTCGCTGTCCGTATGTGAAAACGTCAAGAACCCCCAATATTCTAGATTGCAGTTGGTTATTTCTTTAACATGCAAAGGAAATTACACATGGAAATTAAATTCCTATTTTTTGATACACTAGCTCAAAATGATTCGAACTAGCGTTATAAACTTTCAAACGTTGTCTACTCAAGATGTTATCTATATCAAATATCCACAAAATTTATAAAAAAGAGAAACGATTATCAGATATCTTCATACAGATGACGGCTTCTATCGGATTTCACACGATTGTTGTCTCATTGTCCGTGAATGAGTTCGTCGTACTACTAAAATCGGATCGCCGCCGATATAATTCCGTCATCTGACATCGTCTCTAGATCTCTTCGCCATTTTGATATACGCCACGACGATGTGATATATTTCACTAGAAAACATATAAGAAAACTTCCAGGGAAAGAAAGGGATCCTGTTCGTCTGCTAGTTTCAATATGGGAGTGCATAGCTCACTTGGTAAGTCGGTGGGCTTGTAATACAAGGGTGATAGTTGGTGGTGGTTCAAATCTCGGCACTGTAAAAATGCTAATGTGATATGAATTATAGAATGGTAATGTATGCAGCAGAAGGCTGTATGAAATTGTGAATGTAATGAACAAGTGCCAAAAATTACTTAAGACCACAATCACCTATCAGTCTGGTATGTACAAGTTCTCTGCCTTAAAATCTGACGTATACATTCCTGGTTGAGGCCCACATCAGTGTGTTCACTGCGCAATTCTAGCCTGGGTAAAATAAATCGTTTTTTAGGTTATTTCTGCCCAGTACTATTCCAGTGCAAGTCATAAGATGAACAAAAATGGTTGAATTGTTTTTCATGGTACAGATTAACTCATGTAATTCGTACTCCTATAATTCGAATAATCATGTAAATCGAACAAAGTCTTCCACCCGTTTACCCTTATAAGAAAGCTCCTATAATCCGAAACTCATGTAATTCGAACAAATTGTGAATCCGCGTGGAGATCCAAATTACATGAGTCAAACTGTATTGTGATATTGTGTATAGCGAGTTTAATTATGTATAAAGATAACTTAGTCCGGGGGAATCTTAATTGGACCCAAAGTTTTAGTACACATGGAATTTTTTTGCTGAATCGTGTTCATAGGGTCCCTAAGATTAAAAAACCGATGAGTGCCACCTCAGATACCTTGAGCATTTTCAGATATCGAGACAAATTTAAAATGGCAGATTTCTGCAATAGGGTAAAATTTTGATCTCTTCAAATAAGGTGATATTGTATATCGTTGGAACGGAAATTTTATGCTGATCAATTTTCACAATACAAGTGTGGCCTAAAAATGTACCCAACTTGAGTAAATTGCATCCAAAGTAGCTGTGATGACGTCATTTTTTGATAAAACATTTTTCAGCCCCAAATAATACTTATCGTTGGAAAGGGACATTTTGTATTGAACATCTTTTACAATGAAACTAAAAAACAAATCATCACAAGATAATAATAGAAGTTTACAGGGACGCAACGTAATCAAATACAACAATAACAAACTATTGATCATCATCATCTTCATTTTCATCTTCCTCATCATCACTCTCAGTGCTTTCACACACTGTCCAGCTATTAAAACATGTGCAGCCGTAACATTCACAGAATTTACTGCATGATAATTGAGCTTTCACACAACTGCACGTGCGTCTGCAACAGGGTCTATCTGTTACGCAATTGCACCGAACCATCTCTAATACAGCATCTGGAGCGGGTGATGTACCAACAGGAAACATAGCTGGAAGTAAGCGCTCGTTCTTTTCATCTTTGATCCATCCATACTGAAAAAGAGATAAAGATTTTGTAAAACTCTATGTCTCTCAATAAACAATATAATGATAACCAACGCTCTTCATACCTTCACTGAGTCCATTTCAGGGGGTTTCTCTTGCAAACAACTCATCCAAATGCAGGCTTGAAAATGAGCACGTAACACATTCAAGTGGAACGCTTCGTTCGTGGGTGGAAGAGATTCTAACTTTAGTGGTTTTACTGTCGCAGACAACTTCTTCTTTGTTCGACTTGCCCACAAGGAAAGTCTAGCATCTGATAAACTTTTTTTTTCTTTGATGTCATAACAAGCTGCCACAAACTTCGAACATTCTTCTATAACCGATGCTATATCTGATTGAATGTGTCCTAAGTTTTCCAAGTAAATTTCTTGCTGGAGCACATTCACAATCTTCTTCTTTCCAATACCAAACATCTTGGGAACACTATCACAACCCGAGAGAGCATGAGCAGCAACAAGTGATGGAACAATTTTAGCATGCTTTGCGGCTGTTTTATTTATGTTAACTGTAGATCGGTTATTTGTGAATGATTCCATATATATGCATGATTCAATTGAATACTTGAAAATATAAGCTGTTAGGAGAACGAAAACATCAGTGTCATCGCAAATAACTTTAATGAAATGCTTCCCTTCTTTTGCACAGGATATGCATTGTTTCACAATGTTTACATCAGCTTCCTCGTGAAAGCTTTGGAGATCATCCCGTGAAACGACTATTCCTTGCTGAACTTGAATAGGAGTAGCTTCAGATGACGTGACCACGAACTTGCTTAGGATAGGATTTGCAGTCAGCATATCAACGATGTATTTAAATATAATGTCAATCACTTTGGATCTTATTTTGTGAAGACGTCATGACAATTTCTCTCGAGGGAAGAGGAGCATCCAGGGAAAAAAGATGATTTCTTAAAAGGTTTCCTGTTCTTTGTTCTCTTGTTGCACTAAATATCTATCGAAAACAAGAAAGACATCAATATCTTCTTTGGCGAGCAAAAACGTGATGTATTGATACATTTGGTATGCCAAATCTCTTAATGTTGCATTCTTTGGCCAAGAGGTCGTCCAAAGTTTCCCACATCCATCAATAACCACCACATCAGCTTTACATAAAACTATATTTTCTGCCTTGAAAAAGTTTAAACTTCAACTATTCTGTCTATTCCTTACTTCACTATATTCTTCGTAAAAAAAAACCATTGACTCACTACATGCACAATTCTTTTCTTTGATCTGATCCTAATTTAGGCTTTCTTGTATCATTTTTGTTTAACTATACTTTTCTATAATTAAAACAATATAGATTAATTATTCATAAAACTAAGCAGAGAACGTCTGAACTCACTCTTGTTTGTGTGTCTTACATGTGTTGAAATGGATTACAGACCTTTCATCTTAAACTTTCGAACGCAAATATTCGATAATACCTTATCGGACAAAACTTGGTCGGACAAAATTTTAGTCGGACGAAAATATTAGTCGGACAAAATTTTAGTCACCTCCAAATATTTTAGTCCCTTTTATCCGACTAATAATATTGTCCGACTAAAATTTTGGTCCTTTTCTAAAATTTCAGAACTTACTTAATTTTCGATAAGGATTATCGAAAAGCGTTCCGTAGTGCACCGATTACTCTAAGTTCTAGATATGTATAGGAAAATGAGGGGAAAGGCATATTTAATAAAAACAGTTTTGCCGACGTGAAAAACATATGTCCAACAAAATCATCATGCCACAATTTTGCCGTCGGAAAAAAATCCTAATTAAATTTATTTTTATTTTATTTTTCAATTTCAATGTCATATTCCTGATCAGTATAGAAATCTATTTTGGTTCCTGCATTGGCTTCAGGCGCTTCTTCTATTATGGCTGTCTTTTTCATTTTCTTTTGAACTACCTTGCTATCACTCTCATCGGAAGTTTCTGTTATTACCGGTGCTTTTCTCTTTTCCTGTGGATTCTTTCCTGGAATAAGTGAGGCTATTAAAAACGTCTAATCTGTTTACAAAAGGGTCGAGAATCCCTTTAGAGCGTAAAGAATAAACAATAAACATGAAGAAAACGAGCGTTAATATTATTTATCAAGACACTTTACCACTTTTGAAATTGTTTATTTATGACTAAGTCATGTAAAAATATTGTATTCGTTGTTGAGCAAAAAGAAAAATCATAAAGAAATTATAGATATTTAAAATTTTGTAATTAAACTGATAAGAAGAAGAATTCTGAAAAAAATGATTTGGACCAAATATTTAGTCGGACATAATAATTAGTTGGACAAAATTTTAGTCGGACAAAATTATTAGTCGGACAAAATTTTAGTCACTTTTGTCCGACTAAGTTTTGTCCGATAAGGTAATGAGAAAAACTTCCAACGATATGGAATATTTTTTTTAATAAAAAATGACGTCATCACAGCTACTTTGGATGCAATTTACTCAAGTTGGGTACATTTTTAGGCCACACTTGTATTGTGAAAATTGATCAGCATAAAATTTCCGTTCCAACGATATACAATATCACCTTATTTGAAGAGATCAAAATTTTACCCTATTGCAGAAATCTGCCATTTTAAATTTGTCTCGATATCTGAAAATGCTCAAGGTATCTGAGGTGGCACTCATCGGTTTTTTAATCTTAGGGACCCTATGAACACGATTCAGCAAAAAAATTCCATGTGTACTAAAACTTTGGGTCCACTTAAAAATTGCCATTATTCCCCTGGACTAAACTGGGATTATTGGAATGGTTTGACATGCGCTTAATGGTTTGACATGCGCTTAATAGAAAAACCTACTTTAAGATGTGGTATTATACTTGGTTGAGTTTCTTTAAAAACATCACTTGATGGATATCACATAAACCATATTTCACTTAAGATAAAGAATGTGCTACTAAGACTTGATTTTTATACGAACGTATTGTCGCATACCTTGTGCTCTTGACCCAAAACCTTAAACAAACTTCATTATACGCTCTTATCAGACAACTTGAAAATAATAGTAAGTAAGTAACTGAGAGTTCTCAGTCCTCGGGCTTTTCAACCAGAAAGGTTGATCTTCCGCCCGCCGACAACCACTATTAGTTGACATACCGCCTAAGATACTTCTAGCATTGCTCTGGCTTGCCCCAAGGCCAGTGTGCAGTCAGTCGATGGCTGCTAATAGACTGGTGAGCTGCTTTTAAAGCGCATCGGTGTGGAGTATTGACATACGACATAACTGGACCGGAACACGGGTCGCAGCGGTTGCACTCAAAGGTACTAAACACTACACTATCACTGCACAGCTAATGTTAGTTATAACATACAATCAAACCAGGCGTCCACTTCATGGATAGCATTCATGGTAGTCTTCCAGTGCACGCTGTTTGAATGTGGGAGCTTAAGCTATCATAACAGCAACGAAGAAGGTGACGTGATTTAAATAAAAGCTTTGTTTTCGATTTGTTTGGAAAGGGAGTCTGCTACCATTGGGAAAGTAGTGAGATCATTACATCATGAACTGGTTTGCACTTTCTTTGTTCAGCGTGAAGGAGTTCTATTTACACGTCGTGCTGACAACGGAGATACGATCTCTTATGCTTTCTTACAGTAACTTGATGACTTTCCAGTCGTTATAAGTTTATCAATTCAATAGTTTTTCAAACAGAAATAACTTTTAATAGTTAAGTGATCTATAGTTATTTTTTTGCTCACGTCGTCCTCCACGTTGAAGCTCTCTGATATTTAATCTCTAACATAACCTGTCCAAGAAAAAAAACACGAAGGAGTATTTGTAACTTATTCTTATTCCTGTACAGTTGCTCAATTGGATCTGTACGATATATGACGTAAAAAATTAACGCTCAATTGTGAAAGTTATTCTTCCTTTAAAAAAACTAACATGATACACAAAACGAATTATGAAGCATAAAAAAATGACAAAAAACCAAACAAGCAGAAAAACTTCGTATAAAGGTTTATCATAAACAAATGAGCAACATAAAGTTGGCGTAAATATTAAGCTTTTTCATGCTTCGTTCACACGTTGTCATTTTGTCACCGCGCTTCCACTTATCCGAAGAAATTAATACAATCAACGCATAGTGTGAACCAAGTTTTTTTATATATATATATATTAAGGTAAACAAAAATATATATATATATATTCACATCTTGCTAAAATCAAAACTTTGAAACCACTATTTATTGATTATTTTCGTGCATTAATAGCTTGCGGTCAAAACTTACTTCCGCCTGGAGAGATTAGGAAATTCACAACGCATCATGTCACAACGCATCATGTCAAACTCGTATCTATCGCATCATTTTACACTCGTAAATCTAATTTCAAAACCACCGAAAAAAACCTTGGTCAATCCATAGAAAATCCTATAAGTTTGTAAAGTACCAACTTTCAATGGTGCAGGTATACTACGTCTTCACAACTATGAGCTCAACACAAGCCTCTGCATCGTTACAAGAAAATACATTGTCTTAATTCGAATCGAGGCTGCATGTCTCTTCTAAAAACCGATTACTAGTGAAAACCTTTTAAAACCGAGCTAATGAAGCTAGTAGGAATTATCAGTGGTGAAAAACTTCGTCATTCAAGATTAAAACAAGACCGACTATTGGTTATGCTTAACGTCAAGAAGGTTTTTATGAAACTTGCGACGTACGACGCATGTCGGTTTGTTATAAGCGACACAACAGGTTGATTGCTAAATTTTTTCAGGGGGTCAAGTTAAAACCTTGGACTATTCACCTCTCATGAAAAACGAATTAAATTAAAATATCATTGGGCCACTAATAAAGATGGAAAAATAACCAAAGAGACCTCGCCGCTCCAAAGAGGTAGAGCAACATGGCCTAACCGATCCAATGGTGGTTCAGGTTATGAAACATCCAATTCATCGTGGTCTTCATCTTGTTGTGGTTCGCTTCGTTAAAAGATTTCTCAAAATGCTTGACGGCTTCAAGTTCGTCACTCACCAGTGCCAGCGAATCGCGTAAGTAATCCAAATTTTCCGGCAGTTCCAGTTCGGGAATACCGGTTGGCAAGAGCATTGCAAAGACGGTGATAAAAAGATTGCCCTTGCTGCGCAATGCCTTGAAAGCTTCCACGCACATGTTTTTAAAACTATAAAATTAAAGAAACAGAAAAGGTAGGTTGGTTTCAGTTATATTTATTGTTCCTTGCACAAAATGCTGGTTAAGTCATCTCACATTTCAAAATTTTCATCTGCATAATGGGACCGACATTGCTTGATGACGTATAAGATATCACTGGTCAACACAAACTTCACGCGTTCTCGTCTGATGCCCCACTTTGTTTTGAAATTGCCCAGGAAATGTCCAAAGTCGATATGAAACAACTAATAAATTAAGAAGAGAAAAGATTGACACCCCCGGAAAGCAAATAGTCATAGAAATAAAATACGGGTTGAAATGGAGATTTTTCAGGGGGTGGTGGTGATATTTTACCTGTCCTGTATCAAACTTCATCATGATATTATCATTGTGACGGTCGCCGACACCGAGCACATATGTTGCAATGCTGTAGCCGACCACGGAGCGAATGAAACTTTTCATAAATCTATCCAACTTCCTTAGAAAGAAAAAACTTTCACACTACAAATCACAAACGTTGCTGCAATTGTAGAGCACAGGATATATTCATGAACAAACGCATGCATATAATGGTCGAATTTTACACGTGACCTTCCTGTTGATATCGATGGAATTGCTCAGTTATCTCCAGAATTACAACTACCGAAATGCAATGCCATAATCTGTTCTTTTGGGATTAATTAGAGCACTGTGAGAATATCAGTTTTGTTCTGAAAATATCTCCATTATTCCATTAAAAAATTTCTACTTGTTTTGTTGCATTGATTTATGGCAGTTGTAGTACAACTCTGCACCATGGGAACAGCGAATTGTAATGATACTTCCCAGTAAACAAAAATTCACTCCAATGAAGAGCACTTCTATAGAAATAGTTTGCATAGTGCAACAGAAACGCACTCTTTCGCAGTTGTTTTTCAACAAATTTACCCACTGGGATTTGGTAAATGAACTGCTAGGTTGCAACTTTCAACGTTTAAAAAATCCTGGCCACTCCTAAACTTCATAAAATCATAACTTCACAAAGTAAACGCGTATCAGTAGAAAAAAGTTTTATGGACAGGCAAACACAAAAATCATAACATAATGGTTTTACTATTACACCGCCATTCAAGTAAAATGAAGATTGATTATAAAGACAGATAACGCACTCATCGTTTCCGTTGCATTTTTCACTCAACCACAGGTGCAAGTTCTTTTCATTCCACACGCCTTTGAATGCGCCCCTGGCAGCTTGAATACGCCCAAGGGTTTCAGAATTTGGTACGACTTCTATCAACCCGACCATTGGGCCTGTAGATAAGCACTTGTATGGAATGATACCATAATCCAACCCGGCATTCTTCCATACCTTGTCCATAAGACGAAGCGATAGTAACGTCAACATATCTTGACGAAGGTCTAAAATTATATCACGCAGTCGTTAAATATGTCGGTGGCTGTGTATTTAAACAGAACTGGTTGTGTTGCAACAGATAAACAAACAAATTCATTACAATGTGCATGGAAAGTTTCAGATCTTCGGCGATACAGCAGAAGAATATGAACAAATCTCACCGTCGCCATTTTTGAACATGATTACATAAAGGTCAGCTCCTTCATCGACATTCTCAAAGACAAGCCAGAGTGGTTTCTTCTTCGAACTCATGTATTTACACTTTTGAACTCTTAATAAAATAAACAAACTGTTATGAAAATCACCAAGGACATTGATGGATTCAAAAAAGGTGTTCATTAGATGGCTTGTCACTATTGACCTTAGAAACTTCATCGCATCCACTGGAGTAGGGTAATATGGGTCCTGGGGTAAAAGGGGATATGACCCAGGATGACCTCAGGGTACACTGAAGAAGACCCTGGAGCATTAAAAATCCCCATCTTGGCTACAGAAACTGCACTGACGGCAGCCGATCAACTAAGCAAACCAGTTAATCTTATTCTCCAGTTGAGTGCCAAGTTGAGTGGACTGATTCACTTTGCTTTAGTCAATGCCACGACTCAAGCAAAGATTGCATCTAAACCTCCCGAACAGTAAACCAAAAGATATAAAAATTTTACACCAGAGATAAATACAACAAAAAAAATGATTACACACCTAAGTTTCCTAAGTCTGATGCTAGGGTCTATTGGCGATATCAAATCGGAAAAAGCATTTACGTAGCTGTCCCCATAAAAACACTGCCTCATTAAATCCAATTTCTTTGCATTCTAAAAATAAAATCGTAAAACGAAATTACTACCTACTATAAGATATTGTAAAATAACTTGTAGAACGCATTCATATGGTGGCATTCAAGATTAAGAAGATCGCAGTCACTTATCAAAACACTTATAGATACAAGTATTCATAATGAAAAACAATTTAAAAAAAGCATTCGTACATCTTGATCTTTGTAAGACTGCAAGATCTCTGTCACTGTTTTCAGTTTATTGATAGCCTCAACCTGGAAATTCAAATTCATGAAAAAATTATCATCTATCATCATCCAATCTAAATTTGTGATTAATGATAAAAAAAAGTGCAAAAAATATTACATTGAAATGGCAATGAGCATGCTAAGCGATCTATGGAAATGGTAACCTAATTTTCTTTAATATGCCTATTATTTCGTTGATTTTTGTCTTGTTACGTGGGAAGTTCTAAACTGATATGTTTCTCATTCCAGTGTTCTGTCTTTTTAAAACTGTTAGGGGTTCTTTTTGAAAAGAATGAACAAACAACCTGTCTGAGTAACGAAGGTACGTGATTGACAGCTCCACGACAGTACATTTCCAACAGAAGACCAAACTGCAGTGAGCACTCAGGGTTGCATACCTCAGCTCTATCAATGACAACAAATGGGTTAGAACAAAAAAGACTGAACACAACTTATCCAATAGATTCATTATCGCAAATCAAAATCATAACTTGATCAGAATGATGAAAATATTTATCAGTTAACCTACTTCAAATGCCAGAAGAGATAATGACCGATTCTTTTATTATTTAATGCTCTCCTCAACAGGTATTTAGCTAACGGTGAATCCAAGTACAATTCGTATTTCAATGCCTGTCAAAGATAAAGACCATATCAATTGATGTTCATGATGTAAATCAAGCTATGTTCTTGGTTTTGTGTTTAGGATTCGCAAGCCATAAATCATTGCTATTGGTTCCTTTTTAGCAGTTTTAAAAGCAAACAACCATAAAGGAAAGAAAAATGCCTTGTTTACGTGTATAACAAACACATAGACCTTACAACTACTCGCCATCTAATCTAATGTTTGTTCTTAGCAATTAATTGTTAGAATGGAAGCAATTAGAAGTAACTATTAGGCCTTCCATTTGAATTCAATCAAGTTCTCCATCAAATGACCGAGAGTTGCTATGACAAAGTGTCTTTGTCACAGTTCGAAATCCCTTCAATGAACAGAGATTTTACTTCAAAAATGGAAAACCTGATACCCAGCTTTTATATTGGGGTAAATAAATTACCAACCTGGACTAATTGCAGCAAGTACATTTCCAATTCTCCATCCCTAGCACAAAGGAAAACTTTTGATCATTTTATTTGATTTTCAGCAATGATTCAAAACTAATATTATACAAATATATTCAATTTGGAAACAAGAGGTAGGTAATATATTATGTACATTAAATTGTCCAGAATTCTAACAGCAAGACTTCGAACTTTTATGTCGGGGAATTTATAGTCAAGTAAATTCAAAGCTATCTCAATTTCCAAATCATATCTCCAGCTTTGTAGAAGGAAGTAGATCTATAAAAACGGAGGAAATAATAAAGAGTTATCGGAATGTCCTCACAAAAGTATCGTAAGAACCATTCAGTTCTTATGTTTTCGAATGAATTTACACTCTGGATTCAAAGGGAATAACAAGATGGAAATTACCTGTGCCACATCTTCACGTGAGTCCCATTTTACACATTCGAGAAGTTTCGGCAGAGACTCCGGGTAGTCATGACAACATTCAGCTCTAAAACATCAAAACAAAATAAGTTGTAAAAGATTTAAATCAGTTATTAAATCATGTTAACTATGGAAAGTTCACAACAATACATGGTACTGTTGCATAATGATATAGAGACAATACCAATTTAATTGTGCTATCTCGTATTAGCTTGTACAAAAGCTATGAACTTTGAGAAAGTGCTTCAGATCTGCAGATTTAAAATATTCAAACTGTATTGGTTCCCTCCACTCCCAAACTTAGAAAATCTTTCACTCACTTCCTCACTATATCGTGTTTGTTGTTAACTTTCACATTGTTGGATTGCTATTTGTTTATGCAATGATTTGATTAGTTATTGCCAAAACACGAATCTACTCTTCAGGCTGAAATACATGATAAGTTTAATTGGCATACAAAAAAACTTATAAGTTTAACTGAGATTGGCAGCTGTTTACACGATCAGTTTAAACTTATCTGTTGAATGGAAAAAACTCCTCTTTTCGCAATGGATATCAATGAGCGCAGACGCATATTAGTAGCTTTAGTAGCTATAGCAGCAAAACATATCTTTGAAGAAAATAATGGGGCGAAAAAACGAAAAAAACAAGTTAAAGAAATGTTATGCATTAAATGCACTTCTAAGCCAATTTCGAATGGAAGATCTTATAGAATAGACATCGGAGCTTTTTCCATCTTTCAATGGATTTTTCTGTTGTTCCTTCCTTTTCTGCTTTGCTAGCCATTTTCAAAAACTATGCTTTCACCACTATATTCAAGTCTCTCAAACACGTGGCTGGTAAACAACATCACAATAGGGCTGTTGTTAATTTAATTCAAATTCAATGGAAAAAAAGTCCAATTAGTTGGCCAAAGTTGAACATGTCCAACTTTTTAAAAAACTAATGAGGAACCGTCACCCACATTTTTTCTTCCCTATTGCTCACTTAAAACCAGTTTGAACTCAATTCATAACTAACTTCAAATTGTTAAGGCATCTGGGATTGCCTCTTAATAAAGTTATCAATAACACAGCAAATCCAAATGTATTTCCTCTCCAATTTTAACTTTTCAACTACATTTCAATTTCAACTACATGATACCTTAATCTCCAGAGTAATTCCTTATCCTCTTCAAACATTGGCATTAATGCATCCTTTTTGACGATCCCTTCGATCTGCATTCGATGCTGTTTTCTGCCTTTGACCAAAGGCGGGTGTTTGGACTGATCTCTATTCAGGGCAGCAATTTCAAGGACAAAGTCATCGGATGGATATACAATAGTATGAGAAAACTTCATGAACTCAATAAGAAGACAAGGCCCTTTGTCGTTGCCACCACTGGCCACTGTCCCAATTGGATTTAAAAATTGGTGACTGCCAGAATGTTTTACACCACTGGGCCAGCACTCTAAACAGTTTATTCCAACATTTAACCTTCCCTTGAAATTGAAAACTGGGCAATTCACCCAAGCAATAGGAACTGCTGGAGTCTGAAAGAGAGAAAATGAAAAGTCTATCAAAAACTAATTGAATTTGAAATGAACCAGATTTCAAATGGAAAGTCGTAGATACCCTTCTTTTCTTGGTGTCTTTTTCTTGTTTATAGCCAACAATACAGAAACAGAGTTTTGCCATTCTTGGCAATCTTGCAACTGGTAGATTCAACTCCAAGTACTCATTCCAACATGGGTGAATACCTTTCTGACGTTGTGTAGTTTGAGTGACTGCACAGATTTCTTCTCCGCCATGAAATAAGCCACAATGTACCTCTTTCTGAAAAGCATAATTTACTGTTAGTCCCAGTCACAGTGAAAACCAGTTTAATGTTCATGACAAACCTAGAATGATGGTTATGCTCAGATTATTCAAATAACATGTGCTGTTTTACCTAATACTGTCATTTCGATGGTAGTTAAGAAATGCCAAAATAATGTTTAGTTAAATTTTTCAAAAAACACATGCTTTTTCGAATCCAAATTCGCACGTATTATAAAATAGTTAAATATTATAAGCTTATTGATTTTCACCAATTTGTTCAGTTAAACCATGATGGTTAAAACGAAATTAGGTAAAAGTATGTTTTACAAATCTAAACTGGACTGATCTTATGAACTTACACTGTTTAGTAAAATCTTAACATCAGACTTTTTCGAAATTTATTTTTAACTTTAAGCAACCAACTTACCCACATCTGACCTGCATTGATGTTCATGGCACATTGAACTTTGATTTTAAACATGGTAGCCGGAGCTATATTCCATAAAATAATGTCAAGGTCAGACTGTCTGTTGTGTTCTTTTTTGGGCACAGGAGGTGGCACTTTATCCAAAGTAGGTGCACGCACACGTCCCACATCCATTTCATGTTTTTGCATCATGATTAAATGAGGTCGTTTATCCCACATTAGACAGTCTTGAATATACTAAAACAGTATGATTTTTGGATAAAATCGAACACATTTTTGGTGAAAGGAGAAACAGATTGTAAGGACAAATCCTTTATAACTCAAACATAAGTATTCCAAGACATAACTACAGGGGCGGACGCAGGGTACGGCTCATACGGCTCAAGCCGCAGCAAAATTTAGTCAAGAGAATGATTACCGTGCTTCTTTGTCTGTTTGTCTATTGTGTTGACGCCGTGTCGCAATTACGCGATAACGGCGTCGTTTGAAAATCAATCAATAGGTTTTTTACACATTAGCGCATTATTTGTTGGCGCCCCATTTGACTTGCAAATTTTAGGTAAGTTATAACTGCAAACCCCACTGCTGTATTCTTCTTCTTCTTCGGCTCAAAAATCGGCTCCTTTTGATCAATGATGATAGGGGTTATTACTAACAGTTTTGAGCCGTATTGCAGCTCTTCGATACGGCTCAAACTTACTGCTCAAGTCCCGATTTTACGGTAGTTGGACACCTATACCCCTAATCCCAGCTTCATAGTACTTCTTTCGGTTTTCCGTTTGTTTTGAAGGTGCGTTTGTCGCGCCAAAAGTACGCAAAACGATAATACGTATCAGAACAAATCCTTAGCCTTTAAATGTTTCGGTTGTCGGTAGAGTAAGCAAATACGGTTCAAAACTCACACACGTGCATCATCCTATGAACCTCTTTCTCAATTTGCCTGAATCGGACATAATGCATAGAGAAAGAGTTTTTGAAGCGCTTAATCACAACGATCATATGGCAATAGAATCTTTATAAATTTACCCATACTGAAGAAATTGTTCTCCAAAAGGTTTTTGTGTTTCAATGAGCGCATGAATCTGGTAGGTAAAGCCTTGAAAAAGGACTTTACAACTGAGAAATACAGAAGAGTAGTGTGGTAGAAGACATCATGTTGGATGCACAGTCATTGCTTTAAAGTAAGTTTATCTTTTTCTTTATATTTTACTTTGTAAACATAAGTTTTAGTTTGTTTTTTTAATTATCATATATTAATTCAAATTCATTTAATTAATGACGGAAAAAACAACGACAAAAAAGCTCCTGAGAGTATATGTGAATGCAGATTCAATATTTACTATTTTTTATTATATTTTGCTATGCTAAACTCCTGGTTGGGATTTTACTTAGAGTCGTTGGACTTGCTTACTACACAAACTTATTGGTACCTTTTGGCGGTGATCAAAAACTACAGAGTTTGCATGTATACATTAACTTTATTTTGTGATGTTTAATTTCATTAGATATATATATGCAATTATTTTGAGATTCTTCGGTGATGATGATCATTCGTATAGCTATGTGCTGCTAGCTTTATTTGGAAAAAATTCAGCAGTGGGTTTGCTGAGTTTGCATTATTAGAACTTTAGCTTAACACAGCATTTGACAGTGAAAATCCTCTGTTGCTAAAATCATTTACTGGAGATCAAGGGAAAATATTTAAAGGGTTAATGAGGCACAAGCAATGCAAATTCAAGAGGAACAAAATTGGTGTTCTGTCTTGTGTTTGTTGGGACTTTCACTAGTCATACATAAGTCATGCACTCATTATGCACCCACTTTGTGGATAAAATTGAAACCAAATGCTGTTAGAGTGGCCTGTTAGTGTAAGCTGGATGAACCTAATCTCACAATCCATATTTTGTTTTGTTTTGAGGGGGCATCAATCTCAAGCACTTTTCGCATAATCACTATGTTCTATTGGTTCCTGGGTTTCTTTATAAAAGAAAAGGAACCGCAGGAACATCTAAGATTCAAACGGCGTTATCCTTTCCTGAATTTACTTAAGAAACCTTCAGCTTAGAAGGAATAATTGCCCAAGATAGAACAAATTTCTCATGATATATTTTCAACATCCCAATTGAGTTTATCTTCTTCTACAGACAAAGCTAAGGAAAGCCATGTACAATTAGCATTATTGGATGATGATGTTACAACCCACATTGACACGTCCTCTACGGCTTCTCCCCTGGATATAAAATCATTTATTGACAACGTTTTTGAGCGCGAAAAGACAAAATAGGTGGATGCCATTTCAGTTGAAATGGATAGATGCTTATTTTGTTGGTTTTGAAATTCCCCAACTACTCTTTATTGGAGGGAAATCAGCTTTAGTAAAAGAAATGTTTGGTGTGTTAACAAGGTCCTTATGTTCTGGTAGTTTTATTCCATGCATGTCATGATTGATAATTGAAGGAAACAAATGGTAGAACTCAATGGATACAACTTTGCATCAATTATTGTATAGATGTGATTTGGAATTATCTAGAAAAAGAATACTACTTACATTTCCAAACGTGATCTGAATCAGTATTGTGGGAATTTGATATCTGACCAGATTTTAGAAGAAATAAAGAGAAATAAATTCTTTCCTATACTTGCTGATGAATCCTGTTACGATTTTACCAAGACGCCTTTTGCTTAAGAGAGAATTTTGTTTTGCAGAGAGTGGTGGATTGTCTAGTGAAAACATACAAGTAGAATAGGAAGAATTATTTTATGTGGACAGTTCTGTTTTGGTATGGATGCAAAGGATGCCGAAGAGGAAGAAGTCGAGGGGGAAGGGCAGGATGAAAATCAACATAGAGGGCGGAAAATTATAACTTGGAATAGCACCATGAATTTATAAGAAAACTACATTCTTAAAAATATCTCTTCTGCTCCATTGAGTTCAGTTTTGACATAAATTTATGTTGCCAATTTTCGTTATATTTTTTTTAATATACTGTATTTTAGCCTCTTAGTTCAATTTTGTGCTCCGTTTTGCTTGGGTGAAATAAATTTGCTTTTGAAAATAAGAATGCTAGTACAGTCTTCGTGCAACGAAAGGAATGTGTAGTCGTACAGTTTGTTTGGTATATTTTTAGACCTTTAATATAATAATGCAGTTAATATAATACTGTAATTATTTTGTTATGTATATGCTGTGTTAATCTCAAATAAACTATTGTATTCAGCTTCTATTCTTCTATCCACTTTTGGTTAAAATGGTTAATGTAGGTTAATTTTGGTGTTCGGGGTACAAAGTAGCTAACTGGAAATGAACATTGATCTCCTAACCACCCCCCATTTTCGGGATGCATTTGTCCGTAAATCGGGTTATTCCGAGAAAAATCGGGGAATCGGAATTCTTATTGGAATCCACAAGGTTGAGCCGTACCTATAAAATAATGCTGCGTCCGCCCCTGAACTAATGACCAGCATTTTCATGTCAATGACAATGAAACAAAAGCGTTGATTCTCAGTTCAACTCAAATAGTAAAGAAGAAGACAGTTGTACTTCATACCTTGTATTGTATGATGTGTTTCTCAACATAACATTCTTGATTGTACTCATCAACAGTGACCTCTCCTAGAAAGAAATCCAGCCTACCCAGAACTTTTAGAACATAATCATCATTTCTGGCACCAGCCTGTTGTTTATTTAGTGTTAATTTTTTAATTGCCATGTCAATTATGTCTTGTGGATAATTTTGATCATGTACTTCTAAGGTATGTGTTTTTGTTTTTGAACTTGAAACTGTAACTTGAAATGTATTTCCACAAGCTTGCAGTTTTTCCTGGAGTTTCGGTGACAGATCCTCATCGGTATCCAAATCAGGAGGATATGTATAAATTGCTCTCCTTTCCCAACTGGAACGGCCACGTTGATAAAAAATGTCCTCGCAGAAGTTTTTATATTTAATTCGAAACTCTTCCACCTCTTCTGTTTTGACAGAGGTAGTTATACTCCGACCAATTAATCGACTTATATCATTTTTATTTTTCTTCTCTTCTTCATCGCCCTGACGTTGGACAATTTTCAGATAGGGTCGAAATGGTCTCACGTCATATAATGACCTGTCTTCATCAAGTATTTCTTCCACTCCTTTATTACTACTCACTACAGCAAAGACATAAGCCTCTTTATGTAACAAAAGTCGAAACAATCCATATCGTTGTGCTTCTTCCCAAACATTAGCTTTGATCTTACATAGCGGCATGTCAGCAGGAACGGAAGGACATGAAATGCAAATTCCGTTCGGCAACATGCAGTACACATCGATCCTTGAGCTTGGTTCCTTTCCATACCAAAAGGAATGTTCTGACAACAACTGTTCCCATGCCGCTGACATGATTATACTCAAGCATTTATAAGTTATTATTTTTACTAGTATACCTAAATGAAACAACTGAAATACGATCATTTATATATAGTCCAGCAAGGCATTTTTGAGTAAACAGATGGTTTTTCAAGCATTGGCATTGAAGCCCAGGGGGGTATATTAATTTAAATTTCTTTCTTTCTTAAAAACATGACTTGATGGATATCACATAAACCATATTTCACTGCTTAAGATAAAAAATGTTCTACTAAGACTCGTACTGGATGGTTAAATCTGTACCGGTTCGTTGTTTCACGAAGTTTGTGCCGGTGTCAACGAAAATAGTAACTCCCGAGAATCATGACTCGCCCGTTATAATTAACTGGTTTATTAATTAGGGGAGTCATTATTATCTAGGTTTTTTCCACTGTACGGGACTTTCTTTTCTCTAGTTCATTTTGGCTGTGGGAGTCACGTAACTGGGAGTTTTTAGTCCTCGGGCTCTTCAAGCGAAAGGTTGCTCTTCCGCCCACCGACTTGCAACTATTAGTTGACTTACCGCCAGAGATACGTATAGCATTGCTCTAGCTTCCCCGAATGTCAGTGTAAAATCAGTCAATGGCTCCTAATGAGCTGATAAGCTGCTTTTAAAGCATTCATGGTAGTCTTCTGGGTGCAGACTGTTTGAATGTGGGAGCTGGAGCAATCGCAATTTCAACGAATACGGCGACGTGATTTAAATAAAAGCTGATTCGATTGAATAAAGAGTCCTCGACCATTGGGAAAGTTTAGTGAGATGATTACATCATGGTTTGCACTTTCTATGTTCAACGTGGAGAGTCAGATTTAGACGTCGTGTTGACAACGGAGACACGTTCATAGAGATATTCTTTGTTATAGTAACTTGGTGACTTTCTAGTCGTTATAAGTTTATCAATTCAATAGTTTTTCAAACAGAAATAAATTTTATCCGCTAAGTGATCTATAGTAACTTTTCTGCTCACGTCGTCGTCCATGTTGCTGTTGCAGTTACTTAAGCTCTCTGATATTTCATCTCTAACATAACCTGTCCAAGAAAAAAAAACACGAAGGAATGATTATAACTTGTGAACTTATTCTTGTACAGTTACTCATTAGATCTGTATACACGGTTTTTTATAAGCATTGCGTCTTTTTGAGTGACCCTCAATACGCTTAGCTAAGTCTCGTAATTGAGCCCCAAATATGCTTATGATATGCTATAACATACTCAAAAATCAAATAAACCTTCATATTAATTATCTGCGCGCATGAAGCGAAAGAAATCGTAAGAGAGTCATTTTCAAAGGACTCCCTTTGAGGGGTCAAAAATATCGCCATTTTTAAGAACTGAAAGGGAGTCATTCATAACAATGAGAAGTTAAAAGGAGTAAAAAAAAGATACTCATAAGGGAGTCAAAATGACTCGCAAACGAAGTTGCCACAGGCACTCTAAAATGATTCCCTTAGAGTTCCTATATTGACTCTCCTAAAATTGTCAGTGTGGACAATTCTGTTGTTTTGATAGTACAATGTTGTAACCGTTACATAAAGCTTAAACACTCGTGGTTGGCGTTGATTATTTGAAAACGATAAAGAATGATAATCTACACTTTAGTACGCATTTGTCAGCTTGTTTTCTTTGATGGAAACAAAGATTTAGATTAGCTTTAAGTAGGGTAAAAATTCTAGCGGAACTGTGTTTTTAATTACTGGGATGGGGGCAGCAGCAGCATCATGTTTTGTTATTCACACAGACCAGAAGAAATAACACATATAGATCTGAAGAAAATATAGGAGATGGTTTGGTCTTGGTATTTAAAACTTTTTCAGTCTTCATCATTTTTGATCCTACACTCACCAGTTGTTGTGGTGACACACACACATTGTGAATTTGAATGTTTATGTAGAAAAGTGAAAGAGCTCTTATTCCTCTCATTCCTTGACTGAGAAGCTTGTTTACTCAGTAGTCTTGTGAAAGTCATTGATTGCTTTTTTTGCTTTGCTTTTTTATGGCTTTAATTTCGAAAAGGGTGTGCCAATAATAGGTGACGAAAACTAAAATCACAGAATTACGCTAACACTCGCTGCGGGAGCAATAAAATATCATCTCGTGTAAAAGTTCTTACGGGCCTTAATTTGAAAAAGGATGTGCGGAAGTCCCGTGTCGAAAATAGTTGACGAAAAATGAAACCACGGAAACGTAAGTAGAAAATGTATCCATGGTGTAGAGCTCGAAAACGCGCAACGAAGAAAAAGTTGACCGAAAAATCTCTTTACAGATTCAATCAATAATGGAACTGAACCGAAGAAAGCTTTTTTTTAGAACATACCCAGCAGGCACCCAACGTTTATTCAACGTTAGTCTAACGTTGGTTTTAGGTTTAACGTTACCAACGTAAATCCAACGTTACTCCAACGTTAACTACTTACGTTAGTACAACGTTAGAAAGTTACATCAGGACAACGTTAAATTTTGTTAATTTACGTTATACTAACGTTAGTGTTACGTTAGTTTTTACGTTGTGGTAACGTTGGTGGTTGGTTAGAATGGAAGTCTTTTTTTAATTAGTATAACGTTTAATACTTACGTTAGTATAACGTTAAATGCTTACGTTAGTCTAACGTTAAATTCTTATGTTAGTATAACGTTAAATTTCGTTAACTTACGTTATACTAACGTTAGTGTTACGTTATTTTTTACGTTGTGGTAACGTTAGTGGTTGGTTAGAATGGAAGTCTTTTTTTAATTAGTATAACGTTAAATACTTACGTTAGTATAACGTTAAATACTTACGTTAGTATAACGTTAAATACTTACGTTAGTCTAACGTTAAATTCTTACGTTAGTATAACGTTAAATTTCGTTAACTTACGTTATAATAACGTTAGTGTTACGTTATTTTTTACGTTGTGGTAACGTTAGTGGATGGTTAGAATGGATAGCATGAATTTCCGTTGATTTTCATTTATTGCAATTTGCCGTAACCACAAGCATTCGTTTTACACCTTCACTTATATTTGTTTCTTTTTCTTCTATTAGGCATGCGTAAATATTGACATAAAAATATGCTTTTCTTGTCAATTAAAGGTAACTATCAACTTCTATGACTATTCGCTGTTTTCGTCATTTTTCTTGCTTTGTTGGGATGGACACCGGGATTTGTTTATAGTGACTTCAAAAGTCATTACAATGTCATAACATTTTGATGTTGTTAATACAACGTAGATTAACGAAATTTAACGTTGTTCTGATGTAACTTTCTAACGTTAGACTAACGTAAGTATTTAACGTTATACTAACGTAAGTATTTAACGTTATATTAACGTAAGTATTTAACATTGTACTAACGTAAGTATTTAACGTTAAACTAATTTAAAAAAGACTTCCATTCTAACCAACCGCTAACGTTACCACAACGTAAAAAACAACGTAACACTAACGTTAGTATAACGTTTGGTGCCTGCTGGGTAACTTTCTGAAACACAACCAAATGATAAAGAAACTGACTGATCGAAACACTTAAAATACCTTATCGGACAAAACTTAGTCGGACAAAATTTTAGTCGGACGAAAATATTAGTCGGACAAAATTTTAGTCACCTCCAAATATTTTAGTCACTTTTGTCCGACTAATAATTTTGTCCGACTAAAATTTTGGTCCTTTTCTAAAATTTCATAACTTACTTAATTTTCGATAAGGATTATTGAAAAGCGTGCCAAAGTGCGCCGATTACTCTAAGTGCTAGGTGTGTATAGGAAAACAAGAGAAAAGGCATATTTAAAACAGTTTTGCCGACGTGAAAAACATATGTCCAACAAAATCATCATACCACGGCACAATTCTGCTGTCGGAAAAAATTCCTAATTAAAGGGGTTGTAGTATAATTTTATTTTTCAATTTCAATGTCATATTCCTGATCAGTATAAAAATCTGTTTTGGTTACTGCATTGGATTCAGGCGTTTCTTCTATTATGACAGTCTTCTTCATTTTGTTTTGAACTACCTCGCTATCACTTTCATCGGAAGTTTCTGTTATTACCAGTGCTTTTCTCTTTTCCTGTGGATTCCTTCCTGGAATAAGTGAGGCTATTAAAAACGTCCAATCTGTTTACGAAATGGTCGAGAATCCCTTTAGACCATAAAGAATAAACAATGAACATCATGAAAACGAGCGTTAATATTATTTGTCAAAACACTTTACCACTTTAGAAATTGTTTATTTATGATTAAGTCATGTAAAAATATTGTATTCCTTGGTGAGCAAAAAGAAAAGTCATAAAGAAATTATAAATATTTGAAATTTTGTAATTAAACTGATAAGAAGAAGAATTCTGAAAAAAATGATTTGGACCAAATATTTAGTCGGACATAATAATTAGTCGGACAAAATTTTAGTCGGACAAAATTATTAGTCGGACAAAATTTTAGTCACTTCCAAAAAATTTAGTCACTTTTGTCCGACTAAGTTTTGTCCGATAAGGTACTCTACCATTGAGCGAAAACCATATTTTTAACAAACAGGAAATGAAAAGTAACTTTTACGAAAAACAAATCAAAGCAAAAGTGATGAGAAATTAAACACCCAAGAATACAACATCTGCGTATATAATGGGTAAAGATTACAAAATATGACATAAAAACAAATCGATACCTTCAACTCTGTTTCCTTTTACTCCAAAGTTACATTAAACAGCAATCATTAATGAATTGGTGAAATGAGTATCTGCGTTTTTTCGAAACCACCTTCATTATGATTTAAAACCATGAGTTTCATTTCTTTAATGGTTTATATACTTTTTTATTATTCATTTTACCGGAAATCCGAATCACACAATATTCAAACAAATCAAACAAAGAAAATAAAAAGAAAGTCCAAATACATAATTATCCTAAAAGTAATGAAAGTTTTTTTGTTTTTGTTTTTTTCTTCGAAAGAAAAACGAAACAAACTAAAAGAAAGTTCGAGAACGCATTTACCGATAATTGAAAACAAACTTAATGACAGAAATTGTATAGCCATTTATTATATACCTGAAAGCTTTTTTCATCTTCAATAAATATAGATATTCCGTACGCCCGTGTAATAGTTGAGTCAATATTAAACGCTCGTTTAATATCGCAACACCTATTTTCCGCTAAAACAACGTTATAGTGCAATGGTCTCACGCAATTCTATTTCGAATTTTACAGTACAGTAGAATGGAATGTAAATATACTAGTTACACGGGTAAAATTTTTTACCGAGTTTGACTTCGAAAAGGATGTGTCAAGTTCGCTTTCTCTGTGTGCGAACCCCGTGACGAACAATTTAATTTGGGAATAAGAAACAGAAAATGTACTCATGTTGGAAGGCCCGTGTCGAAAATAAGTGACGAAAAATTAAACCACGGAATCGTAAATGGAAAGTGTGTCCATGTTAGGGTTAGGGTTAGGGTTACCCCATCACCCGTATCGCGGACCCCAAAAAATGTCAGTTATCCCTATTGGTTCTCGAGATGTTTCCCCAAAAACGTCGCATTCGATTGAGGATGCAATGCAATGATTCCCTGTGATCATAAAAATAACTGATGTCAAATGCCACGTGCTTTTATACTAATCGTGAAAAAAGTGTCTCTCGCCTCTCCGTGTTTTTTTTAAAATCACAATTGTTATTTCTTTTCATAAAATCGGTAATACAAAGAGTTTTTTAAAATAAAAACACAAAATTAAAACACAGAAATTAAAGTTTGATTTCAGATGAAACCTCGCAATCTCTCACATCATTAGGGAACTTACGAAAGTACGACGGCAACGTGGACGACGACGTACAAGATATTCATCTTCAATGAATCTCAAAAGAGCAGAAACTATACACTTGGGTTAAGAAGTTTATTTATAATGCCTTTGAAGTTTGTATTTTGAACTTTGAGAGACAGAATCATGAAGGAACCAAGGAAAATTTATCGGAAGTACTGCTATTCTCACGTCTTCGTTTTCAGTACGACTTCAAAATATTACTTTTCACGTTGTGTGTAGAACGTGCAAATCTAATAATGATATTAGTAAAATTTAAAACATTTCCCAATAGTATAGTGTGAAACGACTTCCATTCTAAAGCAAATCTATGGAGTAAAGTGAATCTTTTGTTTGCCTCACGTCGTCGTCCACGTTGCCGTCGTAGTTTCGTAAGGTCCCTATTGTTGAGTGACTGCACCAATGGATCTTCACACCATGTCTTTCGAGTACCCCTCACACAGATCACGAGCGATTTGATGAGAGCAAAGAAAATTTTGCATCGAATCCACTGGACGATATTGTTCACTAGTTGTTTTCCTTTTTTCTGAGATCAGTTCGATCAACCGCTTGTAGAATGCATGATATTCTGGTCCCATACCACCCATTGCACTAAATACAAGAGGGGTAAACGAACCCTGCTCTACCATTTGAATTCTTTCATTGTAGGATTTTTTCTTTTCTTTCTCGTACGTCTTTTTGAGGTCCATCCTTCCATACCTTCCTGCTATTGGTTAAAAACCCTTATATCTAAAAATTCTTTCTGGCCGGGAGTCCAGAATCCTTTTGCGGAGATGTCGAGTCTTGCTTGCTCTTTCTTTGAATTCTTCTCCTGTGAGTGGGTGCAGTAATGGCTTGACTTTGACGTCAGTACAAACTTCCCGCAACAATTTTGCAGTTGTGTCGCGTAAGTGTGTTGTGACGCTGTGTTATGAAGCCACCTTTCTTGCAGGATAACGCATGTTGCAGGTTGAAAGGGGCTCCACATCCGCATTTTTCTGGTAGACGGGAAAGACTGTGGCCATACCGAATCTTGATGAGATCCCAGAACGATTGTTTGTCGAGTTGGAAACCTTCGTCAGTCAGTGGTAGCGTTGTTAGCCAAAGTGAAGCTCCTTTTTCATTGCTGATGTTGAAAAGCTTTCTCCTTTCGTCGCTGATGGAATTGCGAATCTTCTCGAGTGTTAGTTTATTTCTTTCCATCTTTCGTTGCTTTATCATTCTTTTCACATCTTTAGTCTTTTTATCAGAAACGCTACTTTGTCGGTTTTGTGCGATGACGTCATCTTGAAGTTGCTTCGTAATTTCAAACGAGTTTTGAAATTCTATCTTAGCAAGCTCTTCAAAAATTGGAATTTCCAAACCTCCCATATTTGGTGTTAAGGAGAATAGCTTCCTCTCAATCTCTGTTGGAATGATTTTACCAGTCAGTGCAGGAATGATCATTGTTGTGACCAAATCGTCAACTCTTTTTAGTGCTTCTGACGTATCGGGAATGGTTCGCATGTAGTAGTTAAGCTTATGCCTGTATGCAGAAATAAAGCATGTATAGGCATGTTGTGGAGCAACCTCCACAATTTTAGAAAGTGTTGTCAGTTCGTCGGCCCATTTATCAATCCTTTCATGCAGGAATTCCTCTCGATAGCTTTCTGAACCGATTGTTGCACCAAGATGCTTTTTTCCGTCTATCGAAATTGAAGATGTTCTGTCTTGACAATTAGCCATGTTTTGGTTGCTTGTTGAAAATATCCGTATTTTGGACCTTTTTGTTCAATGAAGTCCCACATCTTTTTCAAGCCATCAATTTTTCCAGCACCAAACACATCATCAGCGTAGCTAGCAGATTTTGTGTTTAATTTTGACCGTTCCAGGAAATCAACAGCCTGGAGGATTAACGGGATCGTTGCAATTGCATATATAAACATTGCTATGGGGTCGCCTTGTGTTGTTCCCTCGGCAGACTTCAATTCCACCCCACCGATAACGAACAATCTTGATTCCGCTTTACAACAATTTTCGACGTAGGTAGAGATGGAAGGGCAGATGATCTTGACATTGGGCAGAAAAACTTTCCGGTTTACGTTATTGAAAGCATTGGCTGCGTCAACGAGCATTACAGCTTCTGTTTCACTTTGTTCAAATATACGACGCACAGCATGAACTGCTGCCTCGCACCCTGCATCTTGCCCTGCACAAACTTGTAACGAGCCTATAGAGTTTTTTATGTCTGTTTAAGAGTTTTCGCTATCGTTTTTTCGATTATTCTCCTCAGCACTTCTACGACTCCTATCGGTCTCACGCCTGGAGCTTTGTTTTATGGAATTAACCGACAAACTATCAGTGCTTTGAGCGAAGTCAAAGAGTGTTGTTCCGTACATAATGTCTTTGCTAATGTTGCAATTGCTCCACATAAATCAATTGACTCACTATGCTGATTGGCGAATGGAGTCTGCTGTTATTTCTTCGAATCGTATCTGGTGGATTTTTATCGGTGTGTCTTTTGCGGATGGGTGTTTTTCTCGTAGTTGATGTAAGGTCTCTTTGTTGAGTGGAAGTATACCGTTTTCCATGTTGTTACTTAAGAGTTTTATTGCGTATCCTCAAGAGTGATGACGTCATTTTTATCTCTTTTATTTTGTGATAGAAATGTTGGGAATTTGATTCTGATCTGTTTAGAGTACAAAAACTTGAAGAATGGGTGAAAAATGTTAGAGATATACAGTGTCTCAAAGATTAAGTTACGAAATTGGTGACGTCATCAACCTAATCTTTTAAGTCATAACTTCTGACCTGTTGACTTTCAGATCCATGTTTCTTCTTATTTTTTGCTTCTTTTGTTAATGTCTATCGATTGAGACCAAAAAATGCAAAATCTGAGCATTTTCGTTTTCGTCTGACCTAAAAATGCTGATTTCATCATTTCTCGAAAACGAGGCTGTTAGAAAAAAGGCCCAATTCAAAATTTTTAATAGATTCAACCAAAGACCAATTTCCATCAATAAAATTTCCGATTAGGTTGAGTGCTACCTATTTGGGTTTTTTTCCCTGTCTATCTCGTATTTCATGCGGGAGATCGGGGTTCAATTTCCCTTGACGGTGATTCACCATGCCCGTGGGAATGTACCATTACGCCGGGTCAAGCCATGCCATGTGAGGGAAAATGGGTAGATGATACATCGAAAGAAGAGCACAGGCCCTTGATTGAGTTTGTGTCACTGGGAAGCAGATGCAATTGCAACATGGTGAGGCTAGCCACGTAAAACAATACCAAAATAAATAACCGAATAAATAAAAAGCTATATACATAATGTTAGTTCAACTTCAAACAAAGAAGGGTAAGAACTTTTTAATATTATTTGATATGATTATGTAAGTAACATTCATCATCTTCTGTAACCAGTGAAACCATTTCAACATCGTCAAAACCATGAGTTTCATATCTTTAATGTTTTATGTACTGAAAGAAAAAGATTTCTATCCATAACAGTGAAGAAGAGACAGACTGACAGAAGAACACAATGATTAGTAGATCAGTACCGTCATTTCTCTAATTTAATGCGTCTTGTAATCCATTGGAAGTACATCCGGCTGGAATCATAAGCACATCCGATTTATTCTGGAGTAACTTGCCCTCGACATCATCAGTCTTGTGTGCCGAAAACGCGTAATACGTCAAAAGAGAGTTGTCGAATCCGGTTTCCTGCAAGGCTCATCTGTTCCAGATTTTGTCCAACCAAACGTCCATCAAGCCTTCATCTATCCACGCTTTCGCTGGGGTTTTTACCACGAACCCTTCCGGTATACGCAACTTTTCAACTGTTTTTCTGACTTCCCTTTGAAAATCAGCATAGGTGGAAGCATGGTCCCATCGGTAGTAACTGAAAAGACTACAGTTACGTGTTTTTCTCGCTTCCAGATGTCCATACAACACATTCCCTAGTACCAGTTTTACAGATACTTTTTGCTGGAATCATATCGAAAAAGGCCGGTGTTTCGTCAATATTATGAACGTGGATATTTCCCAATTCTCATGTAGCGTCCGGTATCTGCATAAAACTTTGTGATTGACGCTTTCAATTGTTGAAGGAGCTTATGGATAACTGATGTTCTACTGCGAAGGGATAAACGATGTCTTGCAAAAATTTTCAATCCAGCCACGGCTTGCATTGAATGTTAGGTTGTGAGGACGAACAACACTTTTGGCCTTTTTTTGTAAAGCAACAACAGACACTGGAACGTATAAATCTCTTAGCTGAAGAATCCAACAAACAAGATCGTTTTTAACTTTCAAAGGGCATGTTAATGATCTACCAGCACCTGAATGGTTTCCTTTATCAGTCAATTTAACTTTTTTTGCTTGGGTTTTTACAATATGTCGGAGAGTCGATTTGTTTGCATTAAAAACTTTGGCAGTCGCCACATAGTTCTGTGTAAGTAAACATTGCTCTCGCATTTCCATCTTTGTTTTTTCAGTAAAACGTTTACTGGTTGAGTGTTCAATTCCGTTGACATTGATTCGTTCTGGGTGTAAGTAGAACTTAATGATTATCGAATCGAAATACAGAACATTTTGTATATGATCTTCGTAATCGTGATTTCTTTTCATCATTTGATTGATTTGTTCATCAGAAAGAGATTTTGGTGGTCTTCCAACTGGCTTCTTTCTGGGTGGGGGTGCTGCTTTACCTGAAATAATAATAGTAAGAACGATCAATGTCCAAGATCCTATTTACAGGGCCCGCGAATCAGTTGACCAAACCTAGGTGGGAAACATTACCCCTTATAGGGAGACTAAACTTTGATAAAATTGAACTGAGCCTTGTAGGAAGACTTAGGAATCTTTTTTGCTGTACATAGGTAGGTTTTTAGAAATGTTTTAGATTAATAGTTTAGGAAATCAAAACAAAGCCTTAACGTTTTACTCGCTTCTTAAATATACCACGCCATTGCCAACTTCTTTTTAGCAGTTATGAAAGAGGTGATGGTTGTTTGGTGTTTCCTTTTGTTTGATGCTATAGAGTAGCCAACTGAGGTTGTTTGAGTTGACATGCCTTTGATGATGTTCACCACGCCACACGCGCACAAACAGAGGAGAGAAACAGAATATTTAGACTTTGTAGAAATGGATTCAACTAAACAAAACATTCGAATTCGAATTTTTTCGAATGACATTGAAAGGTCTTTTCTTTGGAATTGATATAAGGCGGCCAAGTCAAGCAAAAGCAACCCATTCTACAAAAAATAACAATGGCTGACAATCTTATTAAATTACTTCTTGCTAGGAAAATCAGTTTTCAGCTGCCTAATGTATCAGGGGCTATCAGATCTATAGCTGGACTCAATGGACTGCTGAGATCGGTTCAATTCTAACCGTTGAGCCAGAACTGAGACCTGGTGCTTTGGTGGAAGACAAATAGGCCATCGCTATCGTAAGCAACGGTCAAACAGTGGAACATGTTCCAAAATTTTTATCAAAATTGACATATACTTTTTCCTAAAATATGGAGGCACGCTGTCCGTCAAAGTGACAGGAAGAAGACAATTCTCATACGATCTGGCACAATGGCGCATGGAGATTCCAGCTTTTCAAAACAGAAAACAAAGATCTTTACGATCAAATGAAAGAAAAAACATTGGAAGAGGTGGAAAAGTTCGAAGACAGAAGAAAGATTGGACTGGAAAATAGTTTGAAAAAGAAAGAAAAGAAAAAGAAAAAATAACGAAAGTTGTTTTTTTTTATTTTTCCTACAATTTAGTGCGGATAGGCTAAAATTTTCCTCTAATTTTTAATGCGGTAGGAAAGTAAAATGGTTCAAAGTAATTTATTTCCTCATATTATAGTGCGGCACCTCGAAAATAACTATTTAATTGGCCGCATTAAATTAAAGAAATGACGGTAGTGAGAAGGGCCAACAACTAGGAATAGCATCCATCACCTCTCAGATGCAGCCAGATCAGACGTTAGCGCAAGAGGGTTTTGGGTCAGGGGCCAAAGAGCATTTTTGGACATTCGGGTTTTCAGCCCATACGTTCAGCGGTATGCGACTCAAAGCCTAAAATCTTCATTTGCTGCTAACGAATCCGAGAAAAAAACGGCAATACAACCTCCGTATCATCGATGTGGAAGGTGGAACCTTCACACCACTTGTGTTTGCAGCTACTGGAGGCATGGGACGCGAGTGTGAAAGCTTTGTTCGTGCACTTGGTATGATGTTGTCGGAGAAAAAGAACCTCCCTTACTACAGTGTGATCTCGAAATGGGTGTTTTGAACTTCGTTCGGAACGCCATTCCAATACTTTCGGTTCCGTTAAGTTTAACAAAGCAGAAGCCAGAAGAAAACAGACGCAGTGGAAAACTGGAGTGACGAAGTGGCTGAAAAGTATGGACGTCTCTGCTAACTCTTAAGTTTTATTATATTTGTAGTTATTTGACACTTAGTTATCATCTTTGTAGGTTATCGAACCCATCTTATTCAAAAGAAAAAGAGATTCGTTTGATACAAGGCTACTCACTCTGTGTGTCTTCCTGTATATATTCAAAACAATGGGTACGTACCAAGCTGTCATTCGCACTTAGGATTTTATTGAAAATTTGTTTCAGAGTGCTCAATGTATTCCAGAGCAAGATTTATTAATAAATCATTCGCACTAGTCAGATCAACCGTATTGTGTATTAGAGGCACCCGTTCGATGAGGAGACCTGTTATCATCAGCGAATCCGATCCGAACATCGTCGAAAAGGGCCAGGGAACAGCCAAGCGAACACGTTTCCCAATTTCAACAACCCTGAAAAATGAAATATACGTAACTCTGGAATCCATTTTTAATTTATTTGTAAATAAATAAATCACACCTCTGAGTATGCTGAATATAGTGGATACAACATTTTTTTTTCTGCTTTAACTCCAATTGTCTTTGTGATAACTGTTTATGAAGTACAACTACATGCGATACAGTTTGTTAGAAGGCACAATAAATATTTCAGATAATCGAAAATTTGAAATGTAATAATGGTATTCTTAATTAATGTTTGAATTTTGCTAATTCGTACATTTTCATGGTAAACAGGATGCCTTTTTCTTTTAGTCATTTGGGTGAAAAATCTGAGATACCTATTCAATAAACTTCTCAAGCCCATGAAACTATTCCAGTTTTTAGTTCTATCTTCCGTGTGTAGAAGCACCATGAAGTACCTATTGAAATTTGAAATCTTACCAATAATCCCTCCATTATTTTTGTCACCCTTAAAGATAATGAACTAGTTTACGGTAAAAAATCCGTCGGTGAAAAGTGACGAATATTTTTTTACCGACGAAACTTTTCGCCGACGATTTTTTTTACCGACGAACTTTTTTTTGCTGACAAATGACTTTTACCGACGAATAATTTTTAGCGACGAATTGGTATTTTCATATGGACAGTATATTGCATTTTGTAGTTTGAAAACGCCTTAGGGCTTCTTACACTGATCATATTGCTTGATTCGTGTTAATAAGTATTGAAAAATACAAAGAGTTGTAAGTGAATTTGAAAGTCACTGTCCATACGGACCTGCTGCTGAACGTTTTCCACTGAAGTTCGCTGTAATGTAATAACTACTATGGAACACATCAGAACGCGTTCGGTACGAATATTAAAGGTAGAGTACGCAGTGCAAAGTGCATTCTAGAAACATGCAGAAATATCGCGCAGATGTCATGATGACATCGAGTCATGACGAGTCAAGTGTTAAAATGTATGGAAAGAAATAATCTCTCATCTTTAGAAAATCTTAAAGATCTAACATATTACAGTTAACTATTGCTCTTCTCTTGGTCCATAAGTTACCCATCGTCGTCTTTGTTATGAAACAACGAGACTCACCATATGCTTAGGACAGCTTTATACAGCCGCATAATCGCCGTGTCGAATTAAATTACTTTTATTCGGGTAAAATTCGACAAAAGTGCGACAGTCACTTTATACAGGTTTTGTTGCCGCATATCAAATTCGATATGGCTTTAGACAGCCGCATAAATGTTGAATGAATTTATCATCGTGTGTTTCTTACACGCTGTCACTACTTTCGTGCACTTTTTTCACGAAGTTCAATCAAGCAGTTATTAAATTCGACGATTATGCGGCCGTATAAAGTGATGCCGAATTTATGTCGAAGATTGCCGTTTTATTCGACAAACTCTGCTGAACTTAACTCATTATGTCGCACTTAATTAATTTTTCACTTTATACAGTCGAATTTTCGTCGCATTTAATAAAGAGTTTAATTCGACGCGGCGATTATGCGGCTGTATAAAGCTGTCCTTAGCATATGCTTAATTTTTGGGTAATTCTGAGGGTATGACGTAAAAAATGATGCTAAATGGTGAAATTTATTCTTCTTTTAAAAAAATTAACATGATACAAAAAAAAAAACAAATTATGAAGCATAAAAAATGACAAAAAAAACAAACAGAAGAACTTCGTATAAAAGTTTACCATAAAAAAATGAACAACATAAAGTTGCCGTATATATTAAGCTTTTTTATGCTCTGTTCACACGCTGTCATTTTCTCACCACGCTTCCACTTGACCAAAGAAATTAACACAATCAACTGTGCGTTAAGGCCGATTTCCATTCAACACTTATAAGCGCGCGTAGAATTTTCCGATCGACCAAACAGCTGCAAATGGAAATCAAAAGACACGATTGGCTGAAATTATCAGCGGACGTCGGCGGGCTTAAAAAAAGTTAAAATTTTTTAACTTTATTTTTGATCGCTGAGCGGACATATCTACGCTTATGAATTAGCCAATGCGCATGCGTTCTACGTCACTCAGCGTGGATTACCTACGTCCGCGCGGATATTTTTCTGAATGGAAATCGCCTTTAATGAACCAAGATTTTTTTTTTTTTTTTAAAAAAAATCTTTTTTCACATCTTGCTAAAATCAATAGTTTGAAACCACTTTTTATTGATTTTTTCGTGCATTAATAGCTTGCGGTCAAAACTATCTTACTTATGTCTGGAGAGAAATTTACTACGCATCATGTCACACTCTAACTAAAACCACCGAAAAAAAATCTTGGTCAAACTCAGAAACCCATCCATAGAAATGCTACAAGTTTTACAGTAACAACATTCAATGGTACAGATACACTACATCTTCATAACCACGAGCTCAACACAAGCCTCTGTATCAATACAAGAAAATACATTATCTTAATTCGAATCGAGGCTGCATGTCTCTTCTAAAAAGCGATAACTAGTGAAAACCTTTTAAGACCGAGCTAATGAAGCAAGTAGGAATTATCAGTGGTGAAAAACTTCGTCATTCAAGATTAAAACAAGACCGACTAATGGTTATGCTTAACGTCAAGAAGGTTTCTATGAAACTTGCGACGTACGACGCATGTCGGTTCGTTATAAACGACACAAGACACAACACAGTCAACGAGAAGTCGAGCTGAACAAAAACAAAGTGATCAACAAATACAGTAACTTTGACAATGTGAAAACAGAACGTGTAACAGGCTGGCTTTTTTTTTTTACAGAGATTATATATAGACAAACATAATGTATTTATAACTTTTATATACATTTTTAACGTTTCGTTTGCATGGTTCATACCCCCTGTTTTCATGAAAATCAGGTTGATTGCTAACTGTTTTCAGGGGGTCAAGTTAAAACCTTGCACTATTCACCCCTCATGAAAAACGAATTAAATTAAAAAATCATTGAAGCGGTCACTAATGAAGATGGACTAAGAACCCTCACCGCCACCTGCTCTAACGAGGTAGACCAACATGGTCTAACCGATCCAATGGTGGTTAAGGTTATGAAACATCCAGTTCATTGTGGTCGAAGTCTTGTTCTGGTTCGCTTCGTTAAACGATTTCTCAAAATGCTTGACGGCCTCAAGTTCGTCACTCACCAGTGCCAGCGAATCGCGTAAGTAATCCAAATTTTCCGGCAGTTCCAGTTCGGGAATACCGGTTGACAAGAGCATTGCAAAGACGGTGATAAAAAGATTGCCCTTGCTGCGCAATACCTTGAAAGCTTCCACGCACATGTTTTTAAAACTATAAAATTAAAGAAACAGAAAAGGTAGGTCGGTTTCAGTTATATTTATTGTTCCTTGCACAAAATGCTGGTTAAAGTCATCTCACATTTCAAAATTTTCATCTGCGGATTGGGACCGGCATTGCTTGATGACGTATAAGATATCATTGGTCAGCACAAACTTTACGCGTTCTCGTCTGATGCCCAACTTGGATTTGAAATTGCCCAGGAAATGTCCAAAGTCGATATGAAACAGCTAATAAATTAAGAAGAGAAAAGATTGACACCCCGGAAAGCAAATAGTCATAGAAATTAAATAGGAGTTGAAATGGAGATTTTTCAGGGGGTGATGGTGATATTTTACCTGTCCTGTGTCAAACCTCATCATAATATTATCATTGTGACGGTCACCGACACCGAGCACATATGTTGCAATGCTGTAGCCGACCACGGAGCGAATGAAACTGTTCATAAAGCTATCCAACTTCCTAGAGAGAAAAAACTTTCACACTGCAAATCATAAACGTTGCTGCAGTTGTAGAAAACACGATATATTCATGAACAAACGCATGCATATAATGGTCGAATTTTACACGCGACTTTCCTGTTGACTTCGATGGAATTGCTTAGTTATCTCCAGACTTACAACTACCACAATGCAATGCCATAATCAGTTGTTTTGGGATTAATTAGAGCACTGTGAAAATATCTGTGTTGTTTTGAAAATATCTTCATTATTTCGTTAAGGAATTTCTGCTATTTTTGTTGCATTGATTACTGGCAGTTGTAGTACAACTCTGTATCATGGAAACAGCGAATTGTATTGATGAGTCTATTACAAAAATACTTGTTTTATGTCGGACGGACAAATCGATACTTAGGGCTAAAAAACAGCACGTTTATGATACAATATCAAGCAAACGTTTTTCGAAAGTATAAAGAACACAGTGTGATTCACAAAAAGCGGGACTCCGAGTTTGAGGGTAGATTACTTTTTATATGTAAAACATTTTTCAAAAATATTTACACCATCAGACGCGAAATTTTATAAGCTTTCCAATGATACAAAAATTGCAACGTAAAAAATACCAGTGAAGAAGAAAAAGCAAATTTCTCGTGTTCATCAGAGTGGTGATTTTTAATGGTCAGTTAGCACCTGGTTTTAATGACCATTAAGAAATCGAAGTATGAGTAGAAGAAAGTTGCATGGACAGGCGAGCACAAAAATCATAACATAACCGCCATTCAAGTAAAATAAAGATTGATTACAAAGACAGATTACGCACTCATCGTTGCCGTTGCATTTTTCACTCAACCACAAGTGCAAGTTCTTGTCATTCCACACGCCTCTGATTGCGCCCCTGGCAGCTTGAATACGCCCAAGGGTTTCAGAATTTGGTACGACTTCTATCAACCCGACCATTGGGCCTGTAGATAAGCACTTGTATGGAATGATACCATAATCCAACCCGGCTTTCTTCCATACCTTGTCCATAAGACGAAGCGATAGCAACGTCAACATATCTTGACGAAGGTCTAAAATTATATCACACAGTCGTTAAACATGTCAGTACCTGTTTATTTAAACAGAACTGGTTGTGTTGCAACAGATAAAGAAACAAACTGATTGCAATGTCCATGAAAAGTTTCAGACCTTGAGAGATACAGAGAAAAAATATGAACAAATCTCACCGTCACCATTTTTGAACATGATTAAATAATCGTCGGCTCCCTCGTCGACGTTCTCAAAGACAAGCCAGAGTGGTTTCTTCTTCGAACTCATATATTTACACTTTTGAACTCTTAACAAATAAACAAAATGTTATGTAAATCACCAAGGACATTGATGGATTCAAAAAAGGTGTTCATTAGATGGCTTGTCACTATTGACCTTAGAAACTTCATCACATCCACTGGAGTAGGGTAATATGGGTCCTGGGGTAAAAGGGGATATGACCCAGGATGACCTCAGTATCGTGAAGGAGACCCTGGAGCATTAAAAGTCCCCATCTTGGCTACAGAAACTGCACTGACGGCAGCCGATCAACTAAGCAAACCAGTTAACCTTTTCTCCAGTTGAGTGCCAAGTTGAGTGGACTGATTCCTTTTGCTTAGTCTATACCACGATTCTAGCAAGGATTGTATCAAAAACCTCCTGAACAGCAAGACCCTTTTCCTTCCAGAGATAAATACAACAAAATGATTAAAATGATTACATACCTAAGTTTTTTAAGTCTAATGCCTGGGTCTAGTGGTGATACCAAATCAGAAAAAGCATTTACATAACTGTCCCCATCAAAACATTGCCTCATTAAATCCAATTTCTTTGCATTCTGAAAATGAAAGCATAAAACGGAATTAAAATTAGAAACCTATTAGATATTGTAAAATGTATTCTTAATAATATCAACAAGATTAAGAAGATCGCAGTCACCTATCGAAACACTTATAGATACAAGTATTCATAGTAAAAAACAATGAAAAAAGTATTCGTACATCTTGATCTTTGTAAGACTGCAAGATCTCTGTCACTGTTTTCAGTTTATTGATAGCCTCAACCTGGAAATCCAAAATCATGAAAAAATCATCATCTCATCATTCAATATAAATTCGTGACTAATGATAGAAAAACCCAAAAAATCATTGCACTGAAATGGCCATCTCAGATTGTCTGTTTGATAACAACAGGAAATTTGAATTTTCACAGTGTGCGAAGGAGTGTGCGAAGTGATCTAATATGCCTATCATTTCGTTGTTTCTCGTTATTATGTGGGAAGTTCTAAACTGATATGTTCCTCATTCCAGTGTTCTGTTGTTTTAAAACTGTTAGGGGTTCTTTTTTAACAGAATGAACTAACAACCTGTCGGAGTAACGAAGGTACATGATTGACAGCTCCACGACAGTACATTTCCAACAGAAGACCAAACTGCAGTGAGCACTCAGGGTTGCATACCTCAGCTCTATCAATGACAACAAACGAGTTAGAACAAAAAAACTGAAAACCACTTATCCAATAGATTCATTATCACAAATCAAAATCATAACTTGATCAGAATGATGAAAATATTTATCAGTTAACCTACTTCAAATGCCAGAAGAGATAATGACCGATTCTTTTATTATTTAATGCTCTCCTCAACAGGTAACTAGCTAACGGTGAATCCAAGTACAATTCGTACTTCAATGCCTGTCAAAGGTGAAGACCATATCAATTAATGTTCATGACGTAAATCAAGCTATGTTCATGGTTTTGCGTTAGAGGTTCACAAGCCGTAAATCACTACTATTGGTCAATTTTTAACACTTTTATAAGCAAAAAACATAAACAAAGGAAAAATTATTTGCTTATGTGTATAAGAAAGAGCCACATAGACCTCCCGACTACTTGTAATCTAATCTAATGTTGGTTCATAGTAATTAATTGTTACAATCAACTTAATTAGAAGTAACAATTAGGCCTTCTATTTGGATTCTCAACTAAGTTCTCCATCAAGTGATGGAAGTTTGCTACGACAAAGTGACCTGCATTGTGATTGTCACAGTTTGAAATCCCTACTTCTAAGTAGAAAACCTGTCATCCAGTCTGAAGATTGGGGTAAATAAATTACCAACCTGGACTAATTGCAGCAAGTACATTTCCAATTCTCCATCCCTAGTACAAAGGAAAACTTTTGATCATTTTATTTGATTTCCAGCAATGATTCAAAAATATTATACAAATATGATCAATTTGGAAAGCAGAGGTAGGTAATATATTATGTACATTAAATTGTCCAGAATTCCAACAGCCAGACTTCGAACTTTTATGTCGGGAAATTTATAGTCAAGTAAATCCAAAGCTATCTCAATTTCCAAATCCTGCCTCCAGCTTTGTAGAAGGAAGTAGATCTATAAAAAAGGATGAAATAATAAAGAGATATTTGCATATCCTCACAAATGTATCGTAAGAACTTTTCAAATGAATTTACGTTCTGCATTCAAAGGGAATAACAAGATGGAAATTACCTGTGCTACATCTTCACGCGAGTCCCATTTTACACATTCCAGAAGTTTCGGCAGAGACTCCGGGTAGTCATGACAACATTCAGCTCTAAAACATCAAAACAAAATAAGTTGTAAAAGATTTAAATCAGTTATTAAATTATGTTAACTATGGAAAGTTCACAACAATACAATGAAGAATGACATTGTTGCATAATGATATAGAGGCAATCCCATTTAATTGTGCTATCTCATATTAGCTTGTAAAAAAGCTCTGAACTTTGTGAAAGTGTTTCAGATCTGCAGATTTAAAATATTCAAACTGTATTGGTTCCCTCTACTCCCAATCTTAGAAAATCTTTCACTTATTTTCTGGTCCAAACATTCTTGGATTACTATTTTGTTGATGGAATATTTTGATTAGTTAACGCGGATCTACTCTTAGTTACATCATTCAGATATCTCTCATAGAATAGAATATGTTTGTCTTTACCATACACAAACTGATTTAAATAAACATCCATGTTTGAGCATCAACAATAATGAAGAGCGGTCACATTTGTTCTTCCCTGTTGCTCACTTAAAACTAGTAGAGAGCTTTAGCAAAACACGGCTGTCTAGAACACGGTTGCCACTGACAACGCAGATTTTACGTGAGCCATTTTGGGTGATTCCCTATGCGAAGCATGTTCTAGAAAATTCTACAACCTCAAACAACCTTTTCGCGTTGTCTTTGGAAAGTGCGGTGTCTTGTAGAGAAAATTTTAAAAAATGGCTTCAAAAAGTGGAAACAGGTAAATATTTTGGTCTCTAACTTCTTTTTTATCATACATATTACTTTATAAATCATGTGTGTGGAATAACTTCTTTTTTTCGTTTTTATATATGCTAGCTAGTGTGAACTTGATTAATTGTGTTTGTTATGGTTGTTCGGCATACTTTTATAGGTTTGAAAAATCATGTATAGCTTTGCTTACATTTTGTTTATCTATATTTTTAGCTCAACTACTAACACTGTCACCACCAACTAACCAACAACAAACAATGGAAACCCAGCGCCAAGAGACACACAACACACCACCTTCACTCATCTGGACACCCATGTTAGAAACCATGTTACTTTGCAAGGTTTTGGTTGTCCAGCCTCATCAATTTAAAGAAAAAACCAGAGACAGAGGCGAGAGATGGCAAAGAATTGCCAATGATTTCAATCCTTCCAAAAAGTTCATGAACAAATTGGCAATACGGTCGGCCAGAGAAAAAAATAGCACACTTATAAAAAGATTCAAAACCAAGCAAAGGATGGAGCGAAATGCTACTGTTATTAGTCCAGAAGTATCAGAATTACTTTAAGGGCAGAAACTTTCGCGGGCAGAAACTTTCGTGATTTTCGTGATTTTTGCCTTTTTTCGTGAAAGTTTCTGCCAGGTAAGAAAGTAAAATCGAAAATTCTCGAAAGAAGTCAAGTTTTTCTAAAAATTGCGAAAGTTTTTCAACAACAAAAAATTCTCAAATAACAAGAAATCCAAGAACAGAGTGGTTTTAGTTAATTTTTAGGGATGTCCTGAGATACAAACACTCTAAATGAACTAACATAATCTTTATTTTATTTCTATTTACATTTCGATAGTTTTTTTGCAAGAAAGTTAAGAATTTTTAAAATAATTCAAAAAAATATTTCTTCATTCATTGTCATTTGCAAAAGTTTTTTCCCCCGAAAGTAAAGTTTTTGGAGGATTCGCGAAAGTTTTATCAGTAACATTTGTTCTAAAATTGTTATTCGCGAAAGTTAAATTCGCGAAATTTCGCGATTTTCCATCCTCGCGAAACTTTCTACCCGCGAAACTTTCTACCCTCAGATAAATTTTAATTATGCATGGAGTAGAATTATTTCTCTTATTTTCCTTAAATTTTGTTTATTGATAAAAGAGTTTCAGTTCTGAAGAATTTTGATCAACTATGAATTCGAAACTTATAATAAAAACTCATATTTTACAGTTATTTAAAAAAAAAAAAAATTTTCAACACAGTTGAAATTTTGGTCCTACCATAAGCTATTTTAATTTTAATATATTTAAATTTTGTTCTTCTTTAACTTTATAGTTTTATAAAAAATTGTTTATAATTTTGTTGACAAACATCTTGTGCTTGGAAATAGTCTTGATGCACAAAATAAAAGCGGGATATTTGAAATTTTCAAATTATATTTATCATTTTATTGTCTTTAAGACCTATCACTTCTAGAATGACAAAAACACTAGCTAGTCTTATAACATCATTTCGATACATCCTGAAAGTCTGCCAAGCATTCTGCTTCGCTCATATTTGCTATATCAAAGGGCTCATAGTTCCAATAGGAAAAATCAATGTTTTGACTTGTGTTGATATCATAAAGTATTGCAAACTCTTCATCATTTATGGTTTTCTCACTGTGTGCAAAGAGAAGCATTTTCGAGTTTCCCGAAAAGTCCCCATCTTTGTTTACATTTTTTCGCACATGTTTTAGTTTTAAATGTTATGATTGCTAAACAGAAACAAATCTGCTATAGGGGAGGTATTGTTTATATCACATGACCATCCGTTCAAAAGCTCCCTAGTTTGAACTCAATTCATAACTAACTTCAAATTGTTAAGAAATCTGGTATTGCCTCTTAATAAGGTTATCATTGAACCAACAAATCCAAATGTATTTCATCTCCAATTTTAACTTTGAGATTTCAACTGCATGATACCTTAATCTCCAGAGTAATTCCTTATCCTCCTCAAACATTGGCATTAATGCATCCTTTTTGACAATCCCTTCGATCTGCATGCGATGCTGTTTTCCGCCTTTGACCAAAAATGGGTGTTTGGAATGATCTCCATTTGAAACACTCATGGCAGCTATCTCAAAGACAAAGTCATCGGATGGATATACAATAGTATGAGCAAACTTCATGAACTCAATAAGAAGACAAGGCCCTTTGTCGTTGCCACTACTGGCTACTGTCCCAATTGGATTTAAAAATTTGTGACTGCCAAAATGTCCTTTTACACCACTGGGCCAGCACTCTAAACGGCTTATTCCAACATTTAACCTTCCCTTGAAATTGAAAACTGGACAATTCACCCAAGCAATAGGAACAGCTGGAGTCTGAAAGAGAGAAAATGAAAAGTCTATCAAAAACTAATTGAATTTGAAATGAACCAGATTTCAAATGGAAAGTCGTAGATACCCTTCTTTTCTTGGTGTCTTTTTCTTGTTTATAGCCAACAATACAGAAACAAAGTTTTGCCATTCTCGGCAATCTTGCAACTGGTAAATTAAACTCCAAGTACTCATTCCAACTTGGGTGAATACCCTTCTGGCGTTTTGTAGTTTGAGTGACTGCACAGACTTCTTCTCCGCCATGAAATAAACCACAATGTACCTCTTTCTGAAATGTACAAGTTACAGTAAAACCAGTTAAATGTTTATGACAAACCTAGAATGATGGTTACGCTCAGATTATTCAAATAACATGTTGTTTTACCTAATACTGTGATTTCGATGGCAGTTAAAAAAATACACGCAAAATAAATGCTGAAATACTGTTTGGTTAAATTTTCCAGAGAACACATGTTTTTTCGAATCCAAATTCACACATTTTATAAAATAGTTATAAATATTATAACCTTATTGAAATTCAGTGATTTGTTTAGTTAAATGAAAATAGATAAAACTATGTTTTACAAATCTAAACTGAACCAGGGCGTTAGCTAGAAATTTTCAATTGAGGCCGTTAGACTATAACTACGATGAACATTTTTATAACAAAGCGGAAAGACATGTTAGTGATGAGTTTAAGCCGATGTTTCAAAACAGAATCAAATCATTTATTTTCACAGCAACCTTATTTACTAACTTTTCATAAATTTATTGCTGGACTCAATTGGGAAACTTATTAGTTTTTTGGATTGGGAAAGAGCCGTCTAACGGCGCCTGTAGGACCCTAGCTAACACCCTGTGAACTGACCTTATGAAGTTACAATGTTTAGTAAAATCTTAACATCAGAATTTATTTTTAACTTTAAACAACCAACTTACCCACATCTGACCTGCATTGATATTCATGGCACATTGAACTTTTATTTTAAACATGGTAGCCGGAGCTATATCCCATAAAATAATTTCATTGCTAGACTGTCTGTTATGTTCTTTTTTGGGCACAGGAGGTGGCACTGTATCCAAAGTAGGTGCACGCACACGTCCCACATCCAATTCATGTTTTTGCATCATGATTAAGTGAGGTCGTTTATCCCACATTAGACAGTCTTGAATATACTAAAACAGTATGATTTTTGGACAAAACTGAACGTTTTTTGGTGAAAGGAGAAACAGATTGTAAGGACAAATCCCTTATAACTCAAACCTAAGTATTCCAAACATAACTAGACCAACATTTTCATGTCAATGACAATGAAACAAAAGCATTGACTATCAGTTCAATTCAAATAGTAAAGAAGAAGACAGTTTTACTTCATACCTTGTATTGTATGATGTGTTTCTCAACATAACATTCTTGATTGTACTCATCAACAGTGACCTCTCCTAGAAAGAAATCCAGCCTACCCAGAACTTTTAGAACATAATCATCATTTCTGGCACCAGCCTGTTGCTTATTTAGTGTTAATTTTCTAATTGCCATGTCAATTGCCATGTCAATTATGTCTTGCGGATAATTTTGATCATGTACTTCTAAGGTATGTGTTTTTGTTTTTGAGATTGAAACTGTAACTTGAAATGTATTTCCACAAGCTTGCAGTTTTTCCTGGAGTTGCGGTGATAGATCCTGATCGATATCCAAATCAGGAGGATATGTATAAATTGCTCTCCTTTCCCAACTGGAACGGCCACGTTGATAAGAAATGTCCTTGCAGAAGTTTTTATATTTAATCCGAAACTCTTCCACCTCTTCTGTTTTGGCAGAGGTAGTTATACTACGACCAATCAAACGACTTATATCATTTTTAATTCTCTTCTCTTCTTCATCGCCCTGACGTTGGACAATTTTCAGATAGGGTCGAAATGGTCTCACGTCATATAATGACCTATCTTCATCAAGTATTTCTTCCACTCCTTTATTACTACTCACTACAGCAAAGACATAAGCCTCTTTATGTAACAAAAGTCGAAACAATGCATATCGTTGTGCTTCTTCCCAAACATTAGCTTTGATCTTACATAGCGGCATGTCAGCAGGAACGGAAGGACATGAAATGCAAATTCCGTTCGGCAACATGCAGTACACATCGATCCTTGAGCTTGGTTCCTTTCCATACCAAAAGGAATGTTCTGACATTAACTGTGCCCATGCAGCTGACATGATTATACTCAAGCATTTATAAGTATATTATTTTCATAAGGATCCCTAAATGAAACAACTGAAATACAATCTAGTCCAGTCAGGCATTTTGGAGTAAACAGATGGTATTTCAAGCATTGGCATTGAAACCCAGAGGGTAATTAATTTAGATTCCTTTAAATAAAAATTATTGTCGCCAATGATCATCAAACTCTGAAAATACCAATCATAATGTGCAAGAGCACTTTAGCACTAAATATGATGTAGGTGTTTAGTTGTGATCTTTTTGCTCTCAGTGTGTTAAACCCAAGGAAATTAAATTTAAGTGTTACCGTATTTCCTTTAATAAACGCCGCCCTCTGATAAACACCGCCCTCTATTAAACGCCGCATCTTGAAAATCGGTGTTTATTAGAAAACAGGTTAAACAAGAATTATAAAAAAGTTTTCATGTCATACAAGAGAACATTGCTCTTCTTGGACATTTTCGTAAACATATCTTTTGTGTAAAACATTTTCACACAACCTTTTGTAACTTTTTTAAGGATAAGAAAGCATTATTATTTAAGTTTGCTTCGGTCCAATTTTTCATTTTGTAATAAACGCCGCTCTCTAAAGAACGCCTCCCTCTATTAAACGCCGCATCCAAAAACTTGAATTTGTAATAAACGCCACGGCGTTTATTAGAGGAAATACGGTATCCCTTTTTCCATTGATACAATAGAAATATAGACCCAACAGGACCAGGATGACAACATAGTTGAACTCAGATTTCCTAAGTAGAATTCAGATTTGTGAGCCAAAAAAATTGCTACGTATGACTTTTTTAGGCAAATTTTCCCGTTTATACAGTACATGGGACTGCTTACCAAATTGCAAAGTTGTTTTACTATTTCTGGTGTATATTGCATTATCAATATTAATCAATATATGTATGAATGAATGGGCTTTGTGATAATTTTCATCAAATTACCACATCAAAATGAGGCAGGGAGTACGGTTTGGTAAAATTTCAACATTTGAGGGAGTATTTTGAATATCAATTTAACTAAAATGTACATATTGTATTGATAGGCTTCATTGCATTAATTTTTTCAAGAAAACTAACAAAAGTAACATTCTTTCTGTTTGATATGAATGCAAATTCATGCACCCCTTTATGAATTTAACTTGCACGTCGGTATTTGTCGAATGGAAATCCGGCTTTCATGCATTCTATATTTTCGCTGGCGAACGGTTGATTACACGCACCCCCACTCCGCAAACCTTTCTATTGATTCCCCAACAACAGAATATCAGATAAGAAAAGAAAAAACAAACAATTAAAGATATTCCGAACAAAGGAAACATGCATATATAATATATAAAAAATCGAAAATAGACTACCAGGCTATATTTAACTTGTATCCAAATATATCGAGAAGAACAAAAAATCATGTTAAAATTATGTTAAAATGTAGCAAAAATGCAGAGGACGACCAACCGTTACTGAAATATGATCGATCAAAGATTTTAATAACATCACAGCGCCACCCCAAAAATCAGCTGTTTAACAATTTTCAACTAAACTGAAACATCACTAAATATCAAGCATCAATGTTTGGTCTGATGCAAAATCCAGCCGGGCCGCAAATCAACATAACACCTTTGTGGTTTAGAGCAATGGGAAAGGAAAAGTTCAGCCTCGGACTTTTGCAAAGTATAAGTAACTGCAATACTCAATATGAGAAAGTCACACTCTTCGCTTTCGCATATAAAAGGCTAAAAGCACGGGGACACGAGGTTGCTCAACTATTCATATTTTGAGGAAATGGTAAGTGATATAATTATACTTCTTTCGATTCAAATAACCATGTCGTTTCTTCAGTTTTACGGTGCCTGTGGAATTTTATGCACATGCGCACGCGATAAAATAAAAAAACAACATGGAAACTCCCAGGAAAGCCATTTTGAAGTTCTTTCGGATAGCATGTCTTTTGTGAAAAATGAAAAAGTGGTTTATGAAAAAATAAGGAAAATGTCTTGGAAAAATGTCATTAAATTTTTAATGGTCGATTAAGATGTGAATGAAAAGAAAAGATTTTTTCAAACAATGACAGCAATTTGGAAAACAATAAACAAATTTAAGCTGTGTGTTCACGAAAAACGTTGAACTTTTATGTTTTGAAATATCAATTTGGGGGTCTCAACTCAAACATAAAATTAATAAAAAATTCGGAGTGTCTATAGTGCCGGTACCGGCACTCTTCATACAATCAAAATTAAAGTGCCGGTAAATTTTATTGCCGTCATTTTTTTATACCGTCACTTTTTTTCCTATGTAAGATGGCGGATAGCGGATGGCGGGAAGAAACGCATGTACACGTATTTTTTAAGAAACTAGTTTTGCTAAGCAGCCTCAATGTTTCTTAAAAATTTGCCAATCTGGGCCTCAAATGTTTCTTACATGTTTCTTAACTTTTGACATAATAAGCCATGTTTCTTAAATTTTGCTTGTTTTGAAACGTTTATCTTAAAGTTTATTTAGGTTACCTGGCAGTACGGCATTGTTCCCGATATGGATACCGTAGCCGTATCGGGCTACAGTAACCGAATCCGGTTACGGGAAAGTTGCGGCAGATTTCGGTATCCCAGTTGGGCTACAGCCTCTCTAGTGACCAAAGATGTAACCCAATTAAGTTACTACGTGTTATAAAACAGATTGAATAAATTTTAGCAAAGCCTCATTCGCCGCCATGTGTATGAAGAGAAAGCACGCACACGATGGATAACGTTGTAACTATAGATCAATCTGCCATCAAAGGGTACCATAAGTTTAAAGTTTGCCCTCATGAGGAGGTCGAAATGATTGTTGAAGAAGAAAAGGGTAATGCATATGACCCTGATGCTATGATTATTAAAATGCCATCTGAAGAAAAGTATATTGATGGAAAGATACTCGATGCGGTTACACGTGAGGCAAAAGGAAGAGATTCGGAACAAACTGTTCGTTCAAACTTAGGGAAATCTGTAGGTAGAGTACCAGCAAACCTTGGAAGGATGTTCAAAGGTCTATTGTATACTGGAGATATCAGCAAAATTGCATGTTTGTCTATTGGTAAGCCTACTACTAGTAAAAAACCACCAACACACCAGCCTTTCAATAAAAACAAACATGGAGGGAAAGACCAACGAGGAGGCGGAGCAATAATCCCTTGCCAATACAAATTGTATTGTAAATCAAGTGCAGCATACATACGAGTTAATGAGTTCATTATTTCGTCGTTACTGGAATTAGAAAATTACGATGGTACTGAGAAGGTTTTAGAAGTTCAAAAGAACAGTTTAAAAGATGTGCAAAATGTTTCTATGGAAAAGTGATTGTAATTAATAAAGGAACTTGTATTTTACTAAGAGTCGTGTTTAAGCTTGTCATACATGAAAGATATCGTTTTGTTTTCTATTGTTTCCCAAAATTTGCTACTCTGAAATAATTTGAAATAATCTTATAATCACTTGATTTGCATTTTATTTTCAGAAACTAAATAATGAAATGTTGAGAAAGAGCAAGCGCTTTAAACCTTACAGTCGAGGTAAGTTTCAAAAAGAATGTGGCTCTACAATCCACGATGCAGAGAATGATGGCAGTTACAAGATAGATCTGTTTACAAGAAAAAAAATCTCACGTATTGATTACAACGTTTTACTAGAGCGAAAAATCGTTAATGAACGAACACATTATGTATGCGAGAAATGTCTGGAGCTAGTCAAAAGTGCATTCAATAAAGAAAAGATGGAAACGCAAAACCAAGTCGAAACAACTCCAATAAATTCATCGCCTGATAGCGAAACTGAAGCAAATTTGAATGACAACGTTATGGAATTTTTTGACATTGGCACCGAATTGGGAAAGGTTATTCACCCAGACGTCGTACAAATCTTCAACGACAATGCCAAGATGAAAAAGATTAGTACTCTATTGAAATATGATCCACTACAATGGCTGTCTTCTCGTCCACCAGAGCTTGTACATTTAATTGCAAATCTATGCAACATTGATCTCAACACTGCACCACAAAATAAAGTTGTTGTTGTTGCCAAGATTGTGGAGTTGATATATTTTTGCAGGAACAGTAAATTGATTTTACCAAATCATTTTCATGAGAATTTGTTGAACTATTCCTTTACAAACAGCAAGACCATGTGCAATTTTTTGGGTTCCAGATCTCCTGCCGGTAGCAGTTCATACCTTTCGTCTTGGTTATCTGAGCAGGCACAAGATCCTGTCCAATGCCCAAATGGATTTGTTAAAGCTGTATTTGATAATAATCAAAAAATCGGGAAAACGTATCTAATTACAGGAGATAACACTGTGCCAACAAGCGTTATGACAAGTAATATTTGGATTACTTTTGAAGAAGAAAACGATCTACAAAAAGATAAGACATATGCTCCAGAGCAATGGATGTGGAAAGAGATCAACACCAATGACCTTGTGCAGAAAATTAGTTGCCCTAGTAATAAATTTAGTAAGGCAAGAGATTTATTTCTTAAAGACTGCATCAGTGCAGTCTATCAGCAGTTTTGTGATAATAAAGATTATATTGATGTAACCCTTGAACAGGAAGCTATAGCTGCCAAGGAGAAGATATGTTCTCTATGCGGCTGTGAGGCAGATATTTCATTCCGCGTATGTCGCAATTGTAAAGGTAAAGTCTCTAAGCAAGTAATACAGCCACCTATCACCCCAAAATTGCCCGAAGATCCGTACAAATGCTTCAAAACATACCCGCCAAAAGTAAGCAGTATAAAATGTAAGGCGGGAGAGCCAGACTTTGTGAACCCAAATAGCTTCCATTCAATTATCCAAGTAATTAGAAACATTGGGATACGAGCTGGAATCATTCAATACGGTGGTTCTGCAAGAGAATGGGCTCTTGTAGAATGTGATGGTCTTCCATACAATACCGTACGTGATATCATCGCTAACGTATGGAAATGTAATACATGTGGGAAGTATTTCTACGAATTGTCTACATTCAAAGCACACAAATGTTTTCTTTTGTATTCTATCACGGCAGTTAGGGAGTTTGGATGGCTGATTCCCATACCTGGTTTGTTACATTTAGAAATGAACACAGCAAAATCGTTTATGAAATTGAATTGGGAGGTTTTTACTAAGGACTTTGCAATTGAGTTTGGATTCAAGACACCGAAAGCTTTACAATACATACAAAAGGGATCAAATCACCATAAACTTTGGCATTTCATGGAAGTTACATACATGGCTTTAGGATTAGAGCTTGTTGTTCCTTATGTAAAGTACGCTTCCTCACAACATGAAATTCCAAACTTAACAGGGTACTGGGAATGGAGCTCAAAGGTAGAGAGCCCAAATTATTTGTATTTACAAGAAATGGTTACAACTTATCTACAAGCGTTAATGTTACTACGATCGGGAGCGAGGAAATGTAATGCAGAGGCAGTCCAGGATGCACTGGCTAAGTTGTCCCATCTAATTTTTAATCGAAACCACCCAATTTACCAGAACATATTGTATTCACACTGCAAAGATCAGAGCTTAATGCCAAATTCCCTAAAGGAAATTTTGGACAAATATGTCACTGGTAATAAGCATGGGAAGGAGCTCAAGAACCAAGGTGGGGACGCATTACTTGAGGAAGTAAATAAGGAATCAAAATCCTGGTTACGAATGGCAGGTGTGCCCAGTGAAGAACAATGGATCAGGGTATTCAGAAATCTCGATAATTTGTCACAGGTAAGTCAAAAAAATAAGCTCTTTCGTTTTACTTAACAAGACATATTATACAGCTAAAAAAAATAAGCTTTTTCGTTTTACTTAACAAGACATATTATACAGCTAAAAAAATAAGCTTTTTCGTTTTACTTAACAAAAGATACAACTAAAATAGATAAACTTTTTCGCTTTTCGTTTTACTTAACAAAACATAATAATAAATACAGCTAAAATAAATAAGCTTTTTCGTTTTACTTAAATGAATAAAAACAGTTATCGCCAGGAGACATTACTGAAACATACCCTGCCTACTTTCTGTGCTTTGGGCACAGGTAAGCATGTTTGCTTACAGGCACCCTCGGATTTATTACCAGTCCAACGCAACTAGCGTGCGCCCAGAACGGACAGTCTGTTTTGTCTGACTCTCCGTCACAACCAATCCACGTACTTTTCCTTTGGCCAATCTTCTTCCTGTGGATGTCATCTTCTTTAGACTTCCAAATTATTTTACAGATGTTGCATTTACCAGTAACTTTCTTATTTTTCGTTGTGGTTGTTGCCATTTTATTTTTGGAGGTTTTCAATGCTGTAGATGTAGCATCAGTGTTGTCTGGTGTACTTTTCTTCCCAGGTAAGTTTAACACTGGACTGCTACATGGCAGCCTTTCGCGCCTAAGTGCTTTAAGCTTTCTGGGGCTGTTAAAGTTTGTAATTGATTTGGATGTAGCTGCCCGGCGCTTTCCTCGCTTTCGTTTCCCAGATGTTAATAGTGTTTGGGTACCAGTAGTTTTCAGTCTCAATTTAGGTATTGTACAATAATGGTGTTCTTTACCATCTTCTGATTTCAAAGAAAGTTCCACAATTGCACCACACTTCATTTCTAATGTCTTTGCCTAAAAGTACAGGAAAAACAATGATACTACGAAACAATATGTATAACAATATGCATATTAAGTATCTTTTCTATTTTAGCTAAAGAAGTCCCTTAACAAAGCCACAGATGAAAAATCTGGAAACTATAATAGAGATAATGTACAGCTAATTAACAAGCTTCGATTGTTTGTCAGGAGGTCAGGTTACCTGAAAGATCCTTGGAAATCAAGTACACATACGAGTATTGATGGAAAGACAGAGTTGTCACAAAGTTTAGTAACCTTTCCAGACTGGGCTAAGAAGAATATTCTGAATTATGTCTTGAGCCGGACTAATAATGAAATACTTATCATGCCTATCATTCCAGTAACTGTTTCAGAAGAATCAAGTTGCAATATAATGGCAAATGTAACAAAAAAAGATTTAGCAGTGAAAATCTATGAAACACTGAAAATGCTGCCACAAGAAGAGGCTCTAATAAATGAACAGTTATTTGAAAGTACAATAAAGAATAAAACCAAAGTTGCATATTTAGAGTTTCTTAACAAAATGTATGAGCTTATTGATACAACCAACATCTGTGAAAGTGAAAGTGATGAAGAGAGTAACATTTTTTTATGACCATGCCTTTTGTACTCTTATATCTTTTTGAGAAGTATAAAAGTTAAAATTATTATACTACCTACGTTTTTCAGAATTGTTTTCTTTCGTTTGTAAAAGCATATCTGACGGGCTCTTCTGTTTTCAACATACTCATCACTTATTTTTCCGGTGTGGTGTTTTCCACGGACAGGAACTTCCACTAGAATAAAAATAAATCTACTCAGCAACACTGTCAAGCGAAATTTATATGATTTCAATATGTCTACTTATTTAAAAGATTTATACTATGAATTAACCCATTGTTATCTTCATTATCATTTCCTGGCTCTGTACTGGATGATGATGATGAATCATACTCAACTTCTGATGCTGATGATAATTCAGAAAATAAATCTTGCTCTACCAATACACCTCCTTCTTCGTTACAGTTTTGTAAAAGTTCCCTGTTGACAATATTGTGATCCATTCCCATTGTATTTTGAGCAATTGATTGATCATCTCCTTCTTCCACTGTTGTTATATCATTAGACTCCTCCTCAAATGGCAATTCTAGTAATCAATAAACGAATGAGAATAAAAAAGGAAAGATAGTTCAAAGTTTTGATTACTAAGTAAACATTTAGGAAAAGTAAGTGAGTTTCCATACCTACAATAAGTCCAGATTTTCTCAAGCAATCCAATGCAGACTGAATGTTGTTGTCGTTACTAGCCATTTTATTCTGATTTTTGTTTTAACTAAAAATCGAAAGTGAGAGCACATGCTTTCTTCCTTTACTTAACCAAGTTTTCGTGTCATACTAAAACTAAACGAGAATAGAAAGTGTTCCCGTCGGTGAATTTTCAAATCCGTTGGCAGTTTGGTTTAAAAAGTAATGGTCTCACTGCTTAACGTAAAACAACACCGCCCAACTTATAATTGATCTGCCCAAACATATTTGAAGTTATGAACATGCATATTTATCCCGATCGGGTCACATTTGTAGCCTGATCTGGATATTTATCCCGATACGGCTACGGTATCCATATCGGGAACAATGCCGTACTGTGGGGGGGGATCTTCTTATGTTTTACTGTTTTTAATCATCAGTGTATAATTTATTTTGTTTGCATTCAAAGAAAAAAGCAAATTTAAAAAAATATAATTTCCTAATTCTCAGCCTCAGCATATGTTTCTTAGATGTTTAGGTTAGGCATATTCTGAGCCTTTTTGTTTCTTAAGTTGAACTGGTGTTTCTTAAAAAAATGTGTATATACTGTGAGAAAATGTTTTACGTTATCAAACTTTGAAACAAATGTGTTTACAGAATGCGTTAATACTGTATGATAGGTAGTTTGAATCTGTGTTAGAAAGTGTGTAGCTAACCTAAGAATAAAAAAATTATCTGACTTTCTCTTTCCTCCCCTCTCGTATCCTTTCTCTCACTCCTCAGCAGTCTCATCACAAAGTGCCAAATCAGTCTTACGATATTGGCATTTTGGTATCAGCATTCACAGTATATATAGACGAGTTTCCAATGTTAATTACACTTTTATACCTTGTACATACTAAAATCAAATACAATGTATGAAAATAGATAGGAAGTGCTAATGTGTATTGAAACTTTCTAATGTCGATTGTCTTTAAGGGGACTCCAGAGAACCAAATAAAGTGACAACATTTTGAAGTGTATAAAGAGACTTTTATTTCCTGCGAGGCTGCGTGCGCATACTTACAGGAAAATGACTTGATTAATGATATTCTATGATGCAATATACCGTAATTATCGAGCAAAGAACACTGGTGTTTATAAACATTACGTCACTAAGAAACTCATCTATATGTTGGTTCTGTTGATAGATAATGTCGGTGACAAACTTCACCACCATTGCATCTCCTAATGATGTATAAAAGGTCAAAAAGAAGATAAGGAACTGGTTTGATCAGTATTGATTTTCAGTTGATATGTGTTGTTCTTGTACTGCATCTTATACTAATATGTAATCTCAGATTGCATCATGGCATCATTTATGACTTTATTGAAATTACCCTTACCCCGTTTTTAAGCCCCCCTCAGATTTTTTAGCCCATGGGCTTAAATCCGGACCACTTTTTGAAAGAAAAAAACTGACTCAACATTAAAAATCCGTTTTTAAGCCCATGGGCTTAAAAACGGGGTAATAGGGTACATATTCCTGTTCCCTCTCTTATAAGCATACATATATTATCTCTTTCTTTCTTTCTTTCTTTATTGGTAATCTTAAATCTTAAATTGCTTAAATACAGTTGTTTCACAATTTGTTTCAAAATTTGTTTGCTTTTCATTATAGTCTGTCTGTTGACACTCCTTCATACATGTAAAAACTATTAACACTTCATGTAGAAAATAACAGCCAGTGAATATTTATTATATTAAAAAACACATGTTAAAAATTCCACTTAAAGCTTTTCGTAAGACACAGGCTTACATTATCAAGTTAGATCTTACGAAAAGCTTTGTTTAAGTGGAGTTTTTAACATGTGTTTTTTAATATAATAAATATTAACACTTCATTTATTCACTTTATGCTGCCTAACCATTTTTGTCATTTTTGATGCCTAATAAATTTTTATTTACTTGTCAGTTTACAATGAAAGTTCACAGTATTTGCAGTTAGAATTCGCTGGTGAAGATGGACAATGGACCTGTTTTTCTGGCTCTGTAATGTTACAGTGAATTGGAAAGTGGTTTTAAATTGAACAAGAAAGTAATTTGGGGAATTCCAACCTATATCAAATTATTGGTCGTTGTACAATGCTCGGCCAGGTTATCATTGTGTGGGACAGATTAGTGTTACATTCACATTGTAAAAGATGATATTGTTCAAAATAATCAAGATTTTTTCCACTGCGAACAACTGGATGGAAGCATAATGATTTAGTTTGGGATGTCAGGAATACAAACTTTGAATGATGAATCCAAGCAATATATGTACATACAAAAAGATCACTAAAACCTTGTGAAAATTTGGAATGTACATTTTAATAACAAAGTTTGTTGTTATTTGTCTTTTCATGCACATTATTGTTATTTATCAACTCCATGAATTTATATTCCCTACCATCAGTAATTTCTTGTTTTCCTGTAATTTACTGACCGGTCTGTAAAATACACTGCAGTCACGTGATCAAGACCAAGTGTGTACAGTTAAGTACAGAAAACATTTTGTTTCATGGTCATAAATAATTAAAGTTTCCCTTTTATGTATGAAGATAATTGCATTTTTAAAGATTTTACAGACTGGCCTATAAAATGGTTCAGGTCAAATGCCCTAAATGGTAACCAAGTGAATAGGGTGCTATAATGACGAAATAGTTGCATTTGATTCGTTTATTCCCTATTATGTATATATTCTCCTTTAATTGAAATAATAATTTGCGCATGTGCAATGGTGTTTCTGAAAAAATATTTGCTTTTCCTTTGACAGTCAACTTTTAGCTATCATCCCTTTTGAGGTTCAATGTTCAGCATTTCCAAATAAATGGTCGTTTGAATTTCCATGACTTTCGTGACTTTTCAATGTACTCTAATCTAAATGTCAATTTATGTCCCAAAAAAGTTCGATAGCATGCACAGTTGTAGGAAAAACTTGTCTAAATTTTGCTCTCAATCTCTGACATTCAATCAGCCATAACTTTGGAACAAATAATCGCTATAAAGCGATCGACCCCTCGTTGGAAAGCTGAGAAATAGCGTTATGGGGCCGTTATTGAGGTCTAAAAATCACTTGAACAACGTAGTAAACGGAGGTGCAAGATACGGTTTTGGGACATTCCTTTGACCTACACTTGTGACGCTAAACGTAATTTGATCGTTTTGATCCAGGGATCAGATAATTATAGTTGAATAAAACATAGAAATACGAATTTCTATGAATAAAATGAAGGTATTGAAACATGTCGACAAAATCTTTAACTCCCTTGCCTTCTTATAGAGTGTCTGATAGCTACTTGACTTCCGCTAATTGGGGAAAGTTGAATATGAAGTTTTGACTCTAACTTTTGCCTGTGTGCGAAAGAATCGATCCGTCGTTAATTAGATTTTTGACTGTGGAAGCACTCAATGTTTACCTTGACTCGCATTTTCAAACTTTTCGATGTCCTGATCTTGAAAGTCGATTACTTAATTGGGTAAACTCTATTATGATGAGTGCTGATACCCCGTCGCTTACAGCCACAACGCACACGTGGTAACTTCATTTAAAGAGCCTTAACCGGCACTCTCTCGTCTTAAAAATAGTGCCGGCGACATATGCCGTTATTAAAATCTACCGGCACTCAGCAGTTTGAAGATTTAAAGTACCGGTAAATATTTCTACCGGCACTTGAGATGATAACTATTTAAAGTGCCGGTAGACTTAAATATCACACAAAAGCTTTCGTAATGAATAATATTTTCACAAAAGACTATATTCCAATTAAATTGGACTCAATAAGGACTTCTAAATAATTAAAATGCATATAACTTGCATAAAACGTATTACTTTAAAAGTACCGGCACTCTAATTTTGAAATTATGATGTGTGCCGGTACCGGCACTCTAGCCACGTCCTAAAAAATTTGAATGGATTCAGTGTTTTGAAACAATAAGCACGATGTAATTAAACTACGTGTTAATCGACCATTAAAAATTTAATTACATTTATCGATGACATTTTCCTTATATATTTTTTCAAAACCCACTTTTTTTATTTTTTTTTTATTTTTTATTTATTTATTTATTTCGCCAATATTTATACAAACTTTAATATACAATCGTATATAATGGCTGGAGCAAGCAGAAGGCTGGAGTGCCTTATCATCAAGCCCCATGTAAATATAACTATTTCACTTAATATATGCTAATAATACTTACTAACTTATAATATATAATGATATATACAAAACATGAAAACAAAATACCTATCTGACCAGGAATATTTACAAGCAAAAGGAAAGCATATTACAGACCAGTACTCAAACACTCGTTAAAGATAAAAACAAACAACAACAACAAAAAAAAAACAAAAACAACAACAACTACAACAACAAAAAAAGAAAACAATACAGAATGAAAATGTAAATCAAGCGAGAAATATTAAGAAGACTAGGAGGAAATATAATATGACACAGCCTAAAAAAACTGAGAAAAATCAATGTCCCTATTAAGTAACTTCATTTTGACAGATCTTGTGAAACAGTAAATAGAGTTGGCATCCTTTTCTGCATTTTGTAAAATATTATTCCATAGGGTAGGACCACGATGGAGGATAGAGAAGGTAGTTATTTTAAGACGCTTTTGAGGAATTTTAAAATTATTTCTTGAATGTCTGGTATTGTATTTATTTTCAATAGTGGAGAATAGGTCGCGGAACATCGTTGGGGTTAGCTCAAGTTTACTTTTAAACATGAAGATTAATACTTGGTATATGTTTAATTTGTAGATACTAAGAATCCCAAGTTTCTTTAATAAAGGTTCGGAGGGTGTGTATCGATTTACACCGAAGATAATCCTGCAAGCATGTTTTTGTTTACAGTAAAGTTTCTTAAGCTTAGTTTGGTTAGTACTTGCCCAGACTATGTTGCAATAGGTTATGTAACTATGTATAAATGAAAAATAACCCTTATCAAAATACAGTATACATCATGTATACTTTTTCTGTACTTTAAGTATACTACAAAGTATAATAGGAGTATGGAAGAAAGTATACACGATGTATACTTTCGATGTACTTCAAATATACTTTTGGAGCATACTTGAAGTAGCATGTATTTTGGACATTTTCATGTATACATAAAGCATACTTCATTGAGAATATATACTTCATGTATACTTCTTTAATTGAAAACTCAGATTGAAAACTCAGATGTAGAAATGATGTATGTATACTTTTGCTGAAGTATACTTTGGGTGAAGTATGTAAGAAGTTCAGTGACATGAAGTAACTCAGAAGCATCAAAATCAATGCTGTGAATGATAAAAATTGTTAATTTCAAAAATACCTTATTTAAAAATGCAATTTTTAAACAGATTTTAACATTTTTTTAAGATTTTTGAAAATTTTCGTTTTCCTGGCTAGGATCCTGACTACAGGATTCCTAATAGGATCCTATGTAGGATCCTATGTAAGGTCTTACAGGATCCTGTAGGATCCTATAAGATCCTGCACAGGATCCTGTAAGATCTTACATAGAATCTCCGTTTTCCGAGAGTTGATTTGAAGTGTTTTGATACAGTATGGACTTTGAGTGGAGAAAGATCTAACTTTTGCAAAGTTGTATTTAAAGAATCTTTCGGAATTTTGAAATTTTTGTTAAGTGGCAGTGGCAGTAGTGTCTTGGTAAATCGAGTTATCATCATCACTTTCACTGCATTCAATCACTGTATTAAACTCCATTTTATTGCTTCTACAGAATGGACAGAATTTCATAGCACAACTGTAAAACCTTTAGCACATTATAAACTTAACCACACTGATGGTAACTTCTGGAAGACTAAATTACAGTTATAATTATTATAGAAAATTCAAGTTCAAATTTCAACATACCTCTAGATCCGCCACTGTCTATGTAAAAACTATTTCTCTTTGTCTTTGTCAACAAGTGACTAGGACTATCATTAGCAATTCCAACTGTGCATGAAGATGTCATCATGTAATCAGAGCAAACTAATCTAATAGTTTACTTTACACAAACTTTTTCATAAAACACTTATATTATAAACTCTATTATAAATCTGTATAAAATTCTATACTATTCTTTTTAATTAACTAGGGAATTAATTCCTGGGAGTATTCTAATTTTAGAATTCTTATTCATGTGAAATTGATACACATGGGATTTGAAGTTCCAATATAAAAAAACACTGTTATAATAAAGACAGTCATAAAATTATTAATAATATCAGATAGTTTTTCTAATAAGTCACTTTCATCAACTTTAGAAATACTAGAATTGTCTTTTAAAGATTTCTCCTTACTTTTTTCTTAAAGCCTGCACAGTATATTCCTAAGCATTCATTTGTAGCATTTCTTTATTAATAAGACATACTTCTAAATGTACTTCAAACTTGAATTTTATTTTAGCGTGATTTTCTGTTTTTTAAAAGAACAAAATAATGTACTTCCAATGTACTTCAATATGCTTTTTTAATGTTCTGCTTTTCTGAAGTATAAAATCAGTATACTTCATTTATACTTCAAGAAAGAAGTATAAATGAAGTATGAATATCAAGTTATACTTCTTCTGTACTTCCATCTCAGAAGTATAGAATAAGTATATTTCAAACCTACTTCTTCAGTTAAAAGTAGAAATGAAGTATGCTTTATGTGTACATAAAGTATACTTATGGTACTTCAATATTGATAAGGGAAAGTAGTTTTAAAGATTGCAAGTTGACATATTGTTTTGCTATACGAAGTATTCCAAGGTTTTTAGATATCTTATCTTGAATAACATTTATATGATTCTTCCATGTCAAGTTTTCATCAAGAAGAACTCCGAGAAATTTTACGAATTTTTCTCTTTTTATCTCATTATTGTTAATTAAGAGTTTCGGTAATTTTAATGGCAAGTCATCCACATTCGAAGGCTTACAAAACAAAATATATTTAGTTTTATTGACATTTAGAGACAGTTTATTACTTCTGAACCATTCTTCAATATATCTAAGCTCTTTGTTGACAATATTAAACAGTGATTTTATGTTTTTGTGTGAAAAAAATAGGTTGGTGTCGTCAGTGAAAAGGATGAAGTTTAAAATACTAGATGCTCTGTAGAGATCATTAACATATTAAAAAGAGTAATGGACCAAGAATAGATCCTTGTGGTACACCACATGTTATAAGTTTAAGAGATGTTGTTTTTGCTCCATACGAAACACATTGTTTTCGATCAGTGAGGTAGTCTTTAAACCATAAGAAATTATTATTGCGTACACCATAATGTTTCAGTTTTGTTAGGAGAATTTTATGATCTACTGTATCAAATGCCTTTGAAAGGTCTATGAAGACTCCTAGTGTGTAAAGATTATTATTAAAAGCATCACCGAGATCATTCACTAGGGTTAATATTGCATGGTCGATGGAATGCCCTTGCTGAAACCCGAATTGCTTCTGGTACAGCATACTGTTATTAACAAGATATTTATACAGTCTATTGTACATGATACGCTCCAGGATTTTTGAAAAACAAGGAAGTATGGATATCGGTCTATAGTTCGAGATATTAGACTCTTCTCCTGCTTTGAAGGTTGGAACGACTTTTGCAATCTTCATACTATTTGGGAATTTTCCTGTATTGAGAGAAAGTCTGAAGATATGTAACAGAGGAATTTTGATTATATCAAAGGTGTGTTGAACAACATTTACGCTGATCTCATCAATTCCTGGACTTTTATTGGATTTAAGACTTTCGAAAGCGTTAAGTAGTTCAGTTTCTGTCAAGTTGGACTCTTGCATGATGTTATTGAAGTCTTCGAGGAAGAACATCGGTGACTTATTGCAGGCAGGAATTTTTTCAGCTAAATCAGCTCCTACTCTTGCATAGTAATTATTAAAAGCATTTGCAATTTCCTTTTTATCATACACAAGTTTCTTTTGAGTTTCAATGAATTTCGGTAAGCTACTTTTCAAAGTTTTTGATTTCCCCAAAATTTCCTTGATAACGTCCCACGTTTTCTTGGTGCTGGTACTATTTTTGATCAACTTTGAGTAGTATTCTTTTTTAGAATGTTGTTTGATTTTATCAAATAGTTTTTTGTAAGCTTTATATTTAGTTTCATTTCTGTATGTTCTTTTCTTTAGAAAATATCGTATAGTTTTTGTTTTCTTTTCGATGATTTAAGGAGACCAGGTGTCATCCATGGACTGAGGAGACTTTTAGACTTTAGTTTAAACTCTTTAATTGGAAACGCTTTGTCATACTGTAGAGAAAACATCTTCAAAAACAAATCATATGCAGAATTAACATCATTGGTTTCCTGAACAAGTTCCCAGTTCATTTCAAGGAGAAGATCATAAAAATAGGATATTGATCTTTTATTGATAAAGCGTTTTAAAATAGTCGTGCTTGTATTATATGTGTCTTTAATATTGTCCTTAATAACCAAGAAGGTTGGAAAATGATCAGTCAGATCAGTCTGTATTACACCAGAAATTAAACCGTTTTGATAATGATTATTTATAAAAATGTTATCAATTAGAGTTGCTGTATTCTTAGTAACTCTTGTTGGTTTATTTATTGTCGGAATTATATTATGTTGAAGAATTAAATTCACAAAGTCTTTAACCTTTTTGTTTGAATAATCTAACAAATTTATGTTTAAGTCACCAGAAATGAAAATATTCTTATTTGAGCGGCTTACGTCAGAAATATGAGACTTTAAATGATCTTTGAAGAGCTTAAAGTTACCAGCAGGTTGTCTATACATGGTAGTAATAATAGTATTTTTACCGCTGTCATTTATGATTTCGACACTTAGAGATTCACAATCAGTATTGTTAATTGTAAGATCCTTGCGCAACTTGAAAGAAATGGACTTATGAATGAATATACACAGGCCTCCTCCGACTTTGTTTTCACCTGCACGTGCTTGGTGAACTACTGAGTAGTTAGGAATTTGAAAGTTAGAGTCATGCTGTAACTCATCCCCTTTACACCAGGTTTCCGTAAGAGAAATAATTGTAAATCGATAATTAACATTACTCAGCATTGATTTGAAGTTTTCAAAATTTTTGTGCATGCTTCGGATGTTTACATTTAGTATTGAAAAGTTCATAGGATTAAAGTTTGTTAAATAGTTTGAGAGATTAGAAAGAGAAAAACACTTAGTTTCGAGATTTTGCCGACTAAAAAAGTTTACATCTGGGTCAGAATCGTCATTTAGAGTGATGTGACCAAGCTGGTCAAAGAGTTTGAAGGTTGAATCATCCATTTTGAAAACTGATCAATCCTGAATAAAATACTAATTATTGGCTCTTAGTTTATCTTAACTATTTTGTCGTATTTAAGTCGAAATCGTTCACCTCTTTCTCTTCTGTCTTTGACACTATTCCACAACTTCTTTCTTATTTCCACCGTCTGTTTCGAAAAGTCCTCGTAAATATAAATGTTTGAACCTTTCAGCCTATGTCCTTTTTGAAGGATTCGTTCTTTATCCTTGTAATCTAAAAGTTTCATAACAATCGTGCGCGGGCCTCCTTCATCTCTTCTTTTTCCAGTTCTGTGCGCTCTTTCGATCCTTACGTTTCCAACACCCAATTTCTCCTCAAACATTTTTATTACTTTATTTTCGCAGTCTTGCCAGGTTTCCTCTTCACTTTCTCTGATCCCATCAACTCGCAAATTGTTCCTCCTACATCGATCTTCCATTTTTCTGTGCCAGTCTTTTGTTTCTTCTGCATCTTTCTCTATTTTTTCAAATTTATCATGAATTATTTTAATCTTCATTTTTCATTCATTCATTCATTCATTTTTCACAAAAGTATAATAGCCGAAAGAGCTTGAAAATGGCTTTCCATTGATGTAAAAATTATTTTAAAATTCGATATATTCATTTAAAAAAACAACTTTAAAATTTCCATTTCCAACATTACGAAACACCCTGTATATACCCAGTAAGCACAAAGATGTTGTTTCAACGTTGTTTCGACGTCGTATTCCATCGTCGCGTGACGGTCGTTTAATGGTCGAAATGGAAAGAGCAAAATGACGTCGGATTTTGACGTCAAAACGGCGATTAAAAAAAAACACAAATGACGTTGTGGACACGTTGTGCAACGGTCAAAAGACCGAAAACATTGTAGCATGGTCAAATTGACGACGAAAAAGGTAATGACAACAAATGAAAAGTCATTGAATTGAACCCTGACCTCTTCTCGCAGGAATTCTGAGAGTGATAACCACTACACTACGGCGCCTGGACACTGCTTTAATGGGCAAAATCGCAAAAAAATTATAGAAATAGAAATTGTGAGTAATTCCAGGAAATTAAAGCGCAATGATTTTAATGTGTAAAACATTAAAGCGGAGCGGAGGAAATTAACGCGGCCGAGGAACTTTTACTTTAAATTTCGAATGAAATTAACACGGTTTTAACAAGTGGATCTCAAGTTCCATAAAATTAACGCGAATCTGAGTGACAGGTATGTCACTAGAACATTAGTGTAATAACGCGACTTTTAAAAACCGCGTTAATTAGATGGCGCGTTAATTTCTTGGAATAAGGTATTTATATAGAAATGCACTCCTCCTTCGCAGAAATTTTTTAGCAAATGTGCTGGGTGGGATTAGGGCGTAAGAAACATTAGATGTTGTAATAACGATTTAACTACCATTTTTATTACCGGGATTCGGAGAAATCATGTTTCGTTTACACGAAGCTATTTTTCTATAGATTTGTAGGGAATATTGTATACAACTTAGTAGAGTGATTTTTTCCCTTCAAAGTCATTAGAAACTTCACATCAACACTTGAAATAAGCGTGCAAAGTAATGAATATTTCTTTTGATACAACAAAAGGCTTTAAATCTATGAAGTACCGTTTTAGTATAGCAGTTTTAAAAAAATTATCAAAAGTAATTGATTTTTCGTGTAACAAGCTCGTCGGTTTTACGAATCTCCCTAATAATGACATTCTTTTGAAAGTGTTACAGTCAAATTCCCAGTCGAATCTCCCTAATCTCCCTAATAACCTACTAACCTTCTATCTTTTGATTTTCAGAAGCGGTGATGATGTAAATAATATTTTCGAAATAATATCACCCTCCAGCAAAATTATGCATAAGCTTCATAAATACGCAACAAAACTATGTCCAATTATTTCGCTTTTGAAAAGACAAGCATGGTAACGTTTTTTACAAGCACGACACCAATAACGCATGTTGAACAGTTAACCCTTTCCTGAATATCTGTTTAAACGCTGCATTGTGGCCGAGTTTTCGTGTTAAGGCTGAAATACACTATCATCTTTCAATGATCATTTTTCAATTATCATTGAAAAATGACAGTGTATTCAGAAAAAAATGTCATTTTTTATACTCTCATTTTCAATGACATTGAAAAATGATAAGTTGAACATGTTCAACTTTTAATTTTTCAATGTCATTTTTTTTCTATTGTTTCGAATCGAATCTATTGTTTTCGCGCACGTGTTCGTTGCACGCGATGTGATTTTAGATACTTACATAAACAAAAATAATATATTGAAGACTTTTACACGCGAAAATGAGGACGCATTTATTGAAATTTGGAGGAGTTAACCAAGTTTTAATCGCATGTAAATAGCTTCGCAAAATTCAAGGATAAACTGGGACAATGTGCTTTAACAACTTGAACAGGGATTGGGTCTTGTATTTTTTTCGTAATATCACCGTCTATGAGATGAAGCAGCTCATCGGAATTCATGCATGGAGGTATTATGGATGCCAAGTTCATTTGGTCTATTTAGCCATGCCTTTACCCGTGCACTTCTTTTTTTGGTTTTCTGCGTTCAACTCTCTCTTTTTTGATAAAATTTAAACAACGACAGCAGCTGCTGTTTCTTCCTCAGAGTCCATGTTTGTAATTTTCAATGATAGTGTATTCGCGCAAAAATTTTTAATTTTCAATGTCATTGGAATGTATCATTGAAAAATGATCATTGGAAAATGATAGTGTATTTCAGCCTTTAAACCTTCATTTTTAAGCCTGGTTCAGACCTGACAATTACGACGATTACGACAATTAAAAAAAATATCGTCGTAATTGCCAATGGCCAGGTCTGAGCACTCTCAAGTATCTCAAAATACTAAACTCAGGTGTGAACCAGGCTTTAGTGTTCTAATTTTTCTTCTAAATTGCCTCTGATGCTTTAGTTTCCTTATGCGTATCCAATGAGAGATTCTGGTTCTAATTTAATTTTTCTAATTTATCTAATTTATGGAATGGGAATTGATTTTGATATTTTATCGTAGTAGTGTCAAAGCAGATCACGAAATGAATAGATCTGATTATGATAGAAAATCACAACCTCGTACCCAGGGTTTCTTGTCTTTTCGATATACAGACGGGTGGCCGAAAAGGCAAGAAATAGATCTTATGGTAGAAAATAGATTTTTTTGTTTTTACATTTCTATGATAACCTCGTCCCCAAGGCTTTCTGCCTATTCTATTATACTGATGGAAGCTCTGGAGGAGGAAGTTGGATGTCATAAATACAACTAATGTATATTTCACGTGCCACTTCAACAGACAAACCTTCACATAAGACTACATATAATCTCACAAAAGCATCAAAAGATTCATAGAAGATTCTTTAAAAAATGCTGATGTCATCAGTCAGACTTTCTTCGTTTTCCGGTGTAATTTTGCTTTTTAACGTTTTGTTTTTCTTTTCGAAACAAAGACAATTAATTTTTTTGCTGACACTACAAGCTGCTTTTAGTTATAATTAATTTGAATTTCTTTGAAAATTAAATATGTAACAGTTATAAAATAGATGCTCTTCTCCGTGGGTTTTATATTATTCTCATTCCCGTTGAACGACTTGAATCAAGAATTTTAACAGCCTTGTAGGAGAGTTAAGCGGATGTTTTTTACTTTAAAAATGATGGTGTGGTGTTGCAGATTTATTGTTGTATGTTATGAAACAAATTGAATATACTCGTCTTAAATTATTTATCAATTTTTTGACAGTGAAGGACGTTCTTCGTCATGAAGATAAGTAATGAGAATATTACCAGTCCAAAAAGTGATTGCATGGCCACATTTCCTATGGGAGAATGGCCAACAGTCAACGGAAAGTTGTTAGTGAGCGTGTATTCATTCGCTACCGCATTTATAATATTATCGAATACATCGTTGATTTATGGCTTACTGGCAACAAAGCAAACCAAATCGCGAGCTCATCGCTTTTTTCTGGTTGTCAGTATATGTGATTTGTTGATTGGTCTGGTGATACTGCCGCACCAAATCGTGCTCATAAACATGAAGACATTTCGATGTGGAAATTTGCTTCTTGTACAAGTTGTTGTTTGTAACTTCTTTGAAACTTTTAACGCTATTTTGATTTTTGGAATTGGTGTGGACCGCTATTTCCTAGTTGTGAAATCGAACTTCTGGATGAGACAAAATAGCAAGCCTTTTACGGAACTATTCTTTTTAACTGCGTTACTAATAGCAACAGGGTTGGCAGTTTTTTCTGGATTTTCAAGTTGGAGCGGAACCCCAACTAGCATAGCCAAGCTGCAGATTACGATAGCCATTGGCTTGTTCATTTTGCTATGTTTCACCTTGGCAACTAATATTTTAGTTTTACGATTTGTGCGAAAAACTGCCAAAGAGATGAGAAAATATTCTGCCAACAGAAAGTATACCCTTTATGACGGAAAAGCATATCGGACAATTCGTTTGATTTCTATTGTTTTTATTCTTACGTATTTGCCAACGGTCGTTGCAAAGGCATTCGGTGCTGCAGTACTGCTGAAATATTCAAAATCGGCATATTCGATGGCCTTTAATATCATCACGTGGTTTAATGTGCCTGTTTTCCTGAATCCCGCTTTGAATGCTACCATCTTCATTTACCGAAACGAAAAAATTAAAAGTCATCTTTCAAGACAATGGACATATCTTCTGAATAACATTAACAACAATGAATCCGAAATTCCCCGAGAACGTTCTATGACTCCACCGACATCCTCGCATGGCTTCTAAGATATCTGTTTTGGATAATTTGGTGAAGTTTACTTTTTAACAAGATAAAGTTTTTGAATTCCAGATATCACTTAATAACCGGGTTTTTTTCCTCACTTTCAACCTATAAGCCATATAAGGCCATTAAATAATTACGTCACGCTAAATTTACTGTTTTAGAATAACGAAAATATCGCTTAGTAGTGACTATCAATCTAATGCCTGAACTACACTTAGCCGTTTTTAAACACCCAGACAAAGTAATTGCTACGTTTGTACATGCGAACAAAAACAACTTTGTGTGATTGTGTGTTGGGGTTAGTTCGTTCCGTATCATCAACCTGCAGCAGTTCGTTCTCGTAGCCTGTGATATTACATTGTTGTAGCCTGTAGCATTACCTTATCTTCTTCACATCACCTCACCCATGCCTAACCAAGATGCTGTACTTAAGTGCGAAATGTTTTGAAGGCCTGTCATAACATCACCTCATTGTTAAAGCACATGTCTTCCTTTTCATGGTTGCTAATTATAATTTCCTTATGATGTTCGTTGGGTTAAAAGAATTGGAAGAAAGTTTTTTATTCGTGGACAAAGGAAGTTATGGCGACATAGCAAGTGAAATATTTTCTAGTACATGTGATGTAACTCAACTCACTAATTTAATCAAATCCAGAGACAGACCCGCGTTTCATCACTAAGCTGCACCCGTTTCGATGTGTTACACGCGTTTTTTTTATGATGCTTATTTAAGTGTTAGTCATAACTTCTTTTATGCTGCATTCTCATTTTCTGCTTCATAAAGATGAAATGTTTATTGTGAAAGCCCACGCCACATGAATGGATTACTTACTTAATTAGATTGCACGTGATGAAAGTCGTTAGCTAGTCACCTCGAACCCAGGGTCGCTTACCTTTTGAAACGACAAGAGGCCCTGGGTTTGAGATTGGTTAACTATGAACGTTAAAGTTACGTAGCAAGTAATAAATATGAATTAATTAAGTATGTAGGTAACGGTTGATACAAAGTATTGTTAATAATTCGCTGTTCCCGGATGTTATTATCTCCTTAATGCTGAATTTAAATCAATGCACGCTTCTTTTTTTTATTTTATAAGATTACGCTTTATAAGAATGTTCAAGATGAAATTGGCCAAAAAGTTAAGAATGTCTTAAGAATATTGCCATCTTAAGATTTTGGGAGCTCAACATTTATTTTGTCAGAATTTTTTTGGTTTTATATGTAGGTGATATCCGAGGCTGGGCGGGATGAAAATCGTCTCGGGACAGTTTTTTGCATTGCGATCATATGAAATTTTTGTCCGGTCTTGCGGGGATGAAAATCATCCCGGGATAGTTTTTATGTTATCGTTAACATAAAAATTGTAATTACTGCGCACGCGTGAAATATTGTCCTGTTCCGGCAAGACGGGATAACTGTGATCATATGCAAGAAAAACACTTCACTTAAGCGAGATCTCGGCAGAAATAAACGAGATCCCGCTTAACCGGGACAGGGTGATTTTTTTTATTTTCCATATGATCAGGAAAAAAAATCTAGTGAGAATTGCATAAAAGCTAAGATCCCGTTAAAACGTCTCGTCTCGCCCTGTCGGGATGAATAGCTCCATATGAGCAGCCCCTAAGAATTCAATGTTATACAGTGGAATCTCTATAAAGCGGACACCATTCGTTCCTGAAAAAAGTGTCCGCTTTACGGAAGTGTGCGCTTTATAGAAAGTTCCAATAAAATTTCTAAAATCTATTTTTGGACAAATTTATAGACACTTCCTTAGTACTAGAAAAGTTAGTCATGCATTGGTACATAAGAACAACACTACTGCATAAAAGAAGGTCTTGTAACAGCCTCTCCCCTAGGGTTTCTTGGCTTCTTCTTGGAACTTGGGGATGAGGTTGGGAATACAACAGTAGGTTAAACAGATAATGAGTGGACACATCTTTTTGGAAAGAAAAAAAACAAAAATCGTCCTGTTTACAAAAGAAAGTCCTTAATGGATTGTTGCTTTTTGTTTCGCAAGTGCAGTTCTTCTATACTCTTAGAAATTCGGTCTAGAGTCGCTAAGATTTTACTATCTAGCGCAGGACATTGGCTTATGCGATCGAGCATATAAAGCGTCTCTACAACACTCTTTTTCTCAGCTTCTTCATCGTCATCTTCATCACTGTCTTCAGAGAGAATGACATCACCCTTCTACAATCTTCGTTTTCTTCTCAAGTGCGCCAGCTAGTTGATGCTTTGACATCGCCATTTTGCTTTGACTGATGATCGAGCAGTGCCTACATGGATATTTGGAAGCCGAATGTTGGAGACGATGACTTTGAAGTGACGGCAGAAGAAAAAAACGAGCATGACAAATACGCAGTTGCGATAATGCATCAGAAGAAAGTCATGGGCCACATTCCGAAAAACTTTAGCAAACTCTTTTTCAACTTTTTACGCCTACCGGGATGTTCATTTGCCGTTGAAGTGACTGGCAAGCGCATCAACAGAGGCGCGGGATATGGTCTGGAAATTCCCGCAAAGTACACGGCAGCAGGCCCAGAAAATGCAGTGCATTGGCTGGAGAAGAGCGTCGCGAAGTGTGCTGATGCGCTCTCAAACAAAATACATAAATGCTTGAAATAAATAAAATAAATAAAAGTGACTATTCTGTGTTTTTTTTTTCCCTGTCCGCTTTAGAGAGTGTATTTTCAAGGGAAAATGCCATTTCGTTCCTGAAAAAACCGTCCGCTTTACGGAATGACCGCTTTATATTTGTCCGCTTTATAGGGATTTCCTTATGAGAGTTTGACCGGGAATACACCCGTTCCTGGGTTTACTGTCCGTCTTATGGAGATGTCCGCTTTATGGTGTGTCTGTCTTATAGAGATTCCACTGTAATTATTTGGATACAACCTCGAACCAAGGGTCTCTTGCCTTTTCGATATACGGATAGCGGCTGTCGGCTATCGAAAAGGCAAGAGATTCTGGGTTCGAGGTTGATTTAGATACTATAAGCACTGTTCTATACAGCAGTTTTGTCTTAATTGATCGTTAAGAAATTATTGAGTTTTTCCAAACTTTATTTTTCGATTCTCTCTTCTTCTACTTTTCCATTTCCTCCAAAAACTGTATTATGAGAAAGATCAAAAGATACGGATTCCATCGATATAAAATTTATAAACATTAATTGGATATTTCCTTCAAAAACTGCGATAATATTTTTTGAATCCAATTTTTTGAAACACACTGTATTATGAAAATAGTAGCATTCCGTGAACGGACAATTTACTGATAATTTGAATAGACTTCCCGGTGACGCTTTTGTTTGAAAACTAATAAAATGTGCTTGCTAGCTCAGTTCTGTGTAATTGTCCATTACTTAGCTGACTCAGATTTGAAAATAAAACCCCGCAATACTGTGTGTCTTAGCCGCACATTGAAATTCTTATGTCATCACAGGCTATTTAAGTAAATCAGATAAGTTAAGCAATCCCAGTCTAATGCATGATGTAATCGTTTAAGGGGGAACACCCCTCAAATTTTTAAAAAGACTCAAGGAAAGCAATTCATATATTGACAGATCAATGTTGATAAGTTATTCCAAAAAAAATGAAAAAATCATCAAAATGGCAGACTGTTGCTATGGTAACCACAATAAAACACAAAAACAGGTCAAAAATTGATGCTAGCCTGGAACAAATAACTCAGCATTGCTACAACAGTTTTGTTTGAAACTTTAGCAGATACTTTCCATAATGTATACCTATGGGATGAGTGAGTTAGATTTTCAAAAAAATTTTGCGATGCGCTTCACCGCGGAGGTAAATTTTCATTATAAAATCATAGATAGATTTGATGAAGACGTCGACAATCAAAGTTTCATTTTAAAAATGTGATTCATTCATCCCATGGCAATCAATATGGTGCACATTCTCTGAAAATTTCAAGTAAAAAGCTTGTACGGTTCTTGAAATATTTATTCCGGCAGCCAAAAAAGTTAAGTTTTGAGAAAAACGCATTTAAAGTAAAAAATACCAAAAAAGTTTAGCTTCTATGTATATATCAATTTCAAATACACTGTTCTGTGGTCAAAAACCACCAGGGACATATGTAGGTCCTTCTTCCTGATTTGTTTTGTCATTTTTCTTTAATTTTTTGCCCCGTAACACTTGTCGCCTGGTTATGTTGCACTTGAAACTTTTATACAACGATCGCTTAACTCTTTTTTCATTTATCGTTCTGCAACCTTTCAATGTAAATTTACCAGGGATCATTCCTAGTTTTTCATAAATAAGAATGCTGGACTTCATACCAATATTAAAATGTGCGACAGCATCATAAACACCCATTTTAAGAATCCCAAGTGATGCAAATTTTGACTTCGGGATGCGTTCCCATATAAGAGAATTAAAACTTTCATTGGCATTTTGTGTCAAGCCATGTAAACACTTTTCTAAGCTCTTCAGATGCATCTTCCATTGTCTCAAAAGCAACTTCCTTCACTGCAGTTTTTACTCTTTTGTTAATTTGCTGAAAATTTTTCAAAGTCATTGCTTTCGGCATATCCATCAAATGTACAAATATTTGGATATCTGCATGACCATGTCCTAATGTGCGCATTGCATAAACCATCCGGTTATTAACATCATAGGATTTACTTATGTTGCATGTTTTTGAAGAAAAGAATTCTTCAGCAAAGTTACAGTTTGTACAGTGGAGGAGAAGTAGAGATGCCAATCCTTGCTTCCGTGACAGTCGGTCACTCAGATACAATGACTGTGTCTCACATTGTGGGCATAATAATAGAGAAAAAACATTGTTCAAAATGTTCATGTCCATAATTCGGTATCCTGTTATGTTATCAGTTTCTTTTGGTGTCCTTGATTCAATCGGTTGGACTTTATTGAATGAAACTGAACTTACAGTAGGTGTTATGGGATCAACAATGGGAGCAACATCAACAACAATGTTTGCATGACTTTCTTCTGCTGCTTCTTTCTTCTTTGCTCCACAAAACCCTTTTATCTTTTTGTACTTTCTTGTAGATTTCTTAACTCTGTCCTGTTTAGTTCCTACTGAAGGAATTTTGACAGCGTCATTGACTTTCATTTGTTCTTGATGTTTACTAGGAGGTGTTTCAAAAGTTGGCTTCATCTTGCTTTGTAACTTGTAATATAAATGAAATGTGAGGTTGAAATATGCTTTTTAGAGCGTGAAAGCAAAGTGGAAGTGAAAGTGAACCATTAAACCTAAGGGCTCCAACATCTACGCGGGTTTTCATCACGTTTTATGGGGCATTAAATACGTTGCTAGGGGCGTTGCTAATGTAAATAACTTTGGATGACCTTAGTTAAAACCCCCAATACTTCAAAACTAACTTAAAATTTTTAAAACGGTTTTAAAATGTTGAACCAAAACAGCTGAAAAAAATTTTTTTGAAAAAAATGAAAATTTTGAGGGGTGTTCCACCTTAATATTCTCCAATTAAAAAACTTTAGACTGCCAGTGCACAACCTTGAACCCAGTGTCTCTTACCTTCTGTATATCAAACGGGCAAGAGACCCTGGTTTCGAGTTTGCGTCAGTAGTCTTCTGCCTCAGCAGCCAATGACAAGCGGATTTTTTCCTTATTTGGGCACCTCATTGTTGTTTGGGCACTTCGATGTTATTTGGGCACTTCGTTGTTATTTGCATTCGGATTTTTTTTCCTTATTTGGGAACCCATTTGTCACCGTTGGTTGTCTCAATGTTTATGTCCGTTTATTTACTTTAATACCAATGTGGATATTAGTAAAAACGCAGGCAATGTGGGTTTGGCCGAAATACAGTGTTTAGACTGAAATACAGGAGTGTCTATTGCGCTATGAAGGTAATGCAAACTGCTTCATTATAGTTTGTTGAGTTGCTTTTAAATCCTTATTAAAGTATTGCGCTGCGTTTTGCAACGCGTTAACGCGTTTTGCTTTCAATGTAACAGGCGATGCTGCAGGAAAGATCTGGAAACGAAGTTTAAATGTCTCAGTTCAGCAAAACAGCAGTGCAAATTCTTGCAAACCTCACTTGAGTCAGTGAGAATAATCATTCGTTTAGTTCTTGCAGACAATCCAAACACATTTGAACCACAGATTTTCTTGCTTATTATATATTTCCCCATAGGGCGAAATATATGTTAAAACCGGCAGTTTCCTTCTTCATCATCTTCTCCGTTCACTTTTATAGCCGCGGTTCAGAATGCAATTTTCGCCTAGCCGTCAAAGTAGATAAGAATAGAGGCTAGTCTACAGTCAAGTAGTACGCCATGTTTTTTCAGTCAGCGTGGATGGGCTGTAGAAGATTTTTGACTTTTCCACTAGCTTTTAAAATGATTCAAGAGAATTCAACTTTAAATGATGGAAATAAATCATTTTAGTTCAGTATTGTCTTAAAAGGTTTCGTAAAAACTTTTGAAGAAACGTGTAAAAACAGAAAAATGTTGTTTTGTTTTTGTTGAGATGATTGATTGGTAATTAAATGCTTCGAACAACAAACCATTGAAGCTGTGATTTTAGTCCAAAGGCGAAAATTCATTATCAATACAGGCAGAAGATTTATTTTCATTTTACGTCCTGATATATATAATGTGAACTGAAAGCACATATGATTTACACGCACCGTGCTATAAAAGGAAGTCTTTTTCACTGTTCAACCAGTGTTAATTCAAAAAGTACATTACAAAAACAGCAAGTAAAAATGTGATGTTGTATATGCAATAAGAACGTCAGAAAACCAATTACGTGTAATAACAGACAAGATTGAGAGACTATCTGCTCGGAAAATGTGCTTCCCTGGATATTCATTTAATCTGACAACAGAAACATAAATTTACTATGGATTAATTCCATGATCACCTATACTGTAAATTAAATCAAACCAGAACACGAAACGTCTACTTTCAGCTTTTTAGTGATTTGGTTATGGATATAATAGTCTATTTTCACTACAGAAATCTGTTTTTTTTTTCATTTAGGATTTACAATGGTCATTTTTATCAAATAATAAATAATGGGTGTGCACATATTTTTTTGAACAGAGATGTTTTTTCTGAACACTTGAATTTAATTTTATAAATTGTCACTTTAAGCCCCATCTCTTTTTTGAAAATAACTCTTCTGTCAAAATTTTTTGATTGCTTTTTGATAGTGTTATCTGCTTATATATTGAAGATATTCTTCAGGGCGTAAAGCTTTAGTAAAAAGAGAATAACGAGAAGTTTCATTTTGATTTATAATTTAATTCAAATTTTGTCCTGCATGATGATGTTCTGTGGATGTAGGACGGAATATTGAATTAAATTATAAATCAAAATGAAACTTGTGTTGGTATGATTCGCCAAACGTAGATGAAGAAAATAAAAAACAACAAATTTAAAATTAAGCAAAAGCTTTTCGGTATAAAACCATCATCAGTGCATGTTGTTTTTTATTTTCTTTATCAAAATGAAACTTCTTGTTATTCTCTTTTTGCTTATATATCTGCCTCATAGTATTTTTAATACTTATACTGTAGTACTAAAATTAAGTTTGACAATTTTCTTTTCTTCTTTTGTAAATTTGATTGTATAATTTTGAAAGACAGTTTTATCTGAGTTACAAAAAGCAAGTGCAAGTGTCTTCCGTTACATTACATTGTTTTGTTGTGATTTTATGATATAAAGGATGTCAAGCTTCTGCAACAATAAAGATCATGTTTATTATGCTAAAATCGCCTTACACATTGGTGCAGTTGTTGATATTTAGTTGTTTAAAATTTATAAAAGATACCTCATTTGACCATGGACATCTTCATTTCTTAATAAATTCAAAATAAGTCCTTTTGTGGTATCAAATTCAATTCTACCCTGTTGATGGTAGTTATACCATTCATTGTAGTTATTTGATGATGTATATTTTTCTTATTGTATTTAATGATGTATATTTTTCTTAACAATGTATAATATAAATGATGTATAATTAAGTTTCGCAACTTTGGGGAAATATATAGTCGCATTTTTGCGAATCTTGTTTCATTTAAAAAAAATTCGACAAAAACCTGAGTCCAAAGTCAGATCTTGGAATGTTGCAAAATACAATGTGAACTCGAAAATGAAGGTGAGAAATGAGAGACGCTGAGTACGAGGTTGGTAGAAAACCAAAAGCAACAATAAAAGCTTGAAAAACGGACGTATTTATCTATAAATTCGCTCGAGCTATCTAATACAAGATATTGTTTATCATAGTACATCAATAATACAAATGGCTTTAGTAAAACACCACCATCAAATCTTCTCATAAAGAATAATGGTAAAACTAGACTGTATTCTCCAAGTGTGGATAGGGAATAAGATTAAAGACTGCTGGTGATCAGGAAAGAGGGATTTCTTGTTAGAATATCTATATGCAATGCAAACAATTCTTTTGAAAAGGGTTTAATTCAACCTACTAATATAGTGGACTTTTCACACCTGCAAATCAAAACTTTTGTACGCAGGCTAGTTTCTATACAACGATTAATTTCAAGACTATAAACATGTCGGATGGATCAAAATCAACACATATACGTTTTTTACAAAGTGTTTTTCCTCTCTTAATATTCAACAAAAATAAAACACAATGTTCATTCTAATTTTCATATTTGATTTTGCGCAATAGCACTTTCATATATTTTTAGGGGTAATTTGTCGCTGAGGTCTTTTATTTACCGCATCCGAAAGTTTAACTTGTATGACTTTAACGTCACCACTTGACAATCTTAAAATTATTCTGCACTTCCCCCGAGGAATTTCTTCACACTTCTGGCGAATCGTCGAAAGAAGCTGTTCGACTCTGGGACATTGCCATCGCCTCGGCGGGTCCGACGCACACATACTCGACATCTCGAAACTCGCGACGCCAGGTTATCGCCCTTAGTAGCTGATAATGTTTGTGGCTCTTGCACTTCGAATTGCTTTTTGGGATTGATGGTCGTCAACCAGAAGCTGTATTTGTCGGAGAAGAAGTGACAGGTACCTCTCGCGCCTTGGCATTCGATGAATGGTTTCGGTTTGAACATCTCCAGGCACGATCCAGATGACGATAGCGACTGCCCAGCACCTGTTTTACCAGCTCCCGCCACCTATAAAAGATGAAAAAGCAATCCAACACACTCCATAATATCTGATTGAAGTTAGCTGTTCACAAATCGTATGGGACCAAAGAGTACATTCATATGATGAATCGTTACCCAGATATTAATACGGCCAAAAACTGAAAGAATGTAGAAAACACCGAGCCTTTCTCAGACACATTTCACAAAGTTAACACCCGTAGAGGTCTGATAGCAACTGTTTGTCAGACGAACTATGTGCAATGTGAATCAAATAACCTCCTTGTTCTGTGGTCTCACTAACAATTGTCACAAGAGAACAAAATTCATTTCTATATCTTATTATAATAGAGATAACCATATAAGAGGAGCACTCCACTATACAGATAACTAAATAAAAGAAACACTCAATTATAGAGATAAAAAAAAACACGTAAACAAGATTTTCGGGTGACATCACATATTGGGAGTAGAAAAGACGTGAAGAAACGTACCATCATGAAACTGTATCCGTTCCAAAGTCCATCCCATCCTCGTGGACAATCGGGGGTATTTTCACCCTGACTATGCACGGCAATATGTACTGAAGGCGCTTGACACACCACACATCGGCTGATAAACGGCTCGATGGCGTCATTGTTGACAGGCATCATCGGCTGAGAGACGTCACCGGAAAGCCAGTAGACATAATCGTTTCTTGATGCATACTTACACGAGCCGGTCAGATCACAAAACAAGAAGGGCAGTGTGCTAAAACACAAATTGACTTTCTGTTAAACCACAAATTTAACATTTCATCATCTTGAATTTCAATATGTGTTTTGTGAGGCTATTAACATGAGGTCACATATCGGGTGCAATAGTAGTAATTACGGGGTCATTTATTGGCCGACTAATTATTTTCACAGCTATTCTGACCAATCCAAAGCTTAAAAGTAGATTTCATATCAGGTGAAAGGGTTGACATCAGATATCCATAAGATTTCTTTTGGCCAATATGAGTTTCTGTTCGTTTTATTCATGTAAACGATCTGAACTTTGAAACAAGAGCCAGACAATGTGTAAAGAACCTCTCGTGTTGCCTGATGATAGAAACTGTAAGACAAACCTGAATGATCGAGAACAGGAACCAGCATCTCCTAAATCTTGCGAGTGGGCGTGTCCATTCCCAACAGTGTACATGAGCGAATAACCCTCCCAAAGCATCTTATAATCGCGTGGACACGATGGCACAAAGCTATCTTGTGAATGACGTACAATGTAGAATCCTTCAGCTATACCGTTCTCACCGACTGGTCCTGGTGATCCTTGTTTGCCGTTAGGACCTTTTTTACCTACTGGTCCAGGTGGCCCTTCTTTACCCCTGGGTCCTTGTTCTCCTTGGAGACCAGGGAAACCGTTGTTACCTTTAGGCCCGGGAACACCTTTGGGTCCAGGTGGTCCAACATTTCCTAAAGCAAATCATAGTTTTAAGAAATGCCGACAAAAATAAAGAAACAAGACACTAAAAACAAGAAACACATATACCTTTTAATCCTGGCCGTCCTCTTAAGCCTGGACGTCCCAGGGGACCTTTGAAACCCATCTCTCCTAGGTCACCTGGTTCTGATCCACCGATAGACTCACCAGGAGGACCTTTACGCCCAGGAGGACCAGCAACACCAGGGTCACCGTCTGATCCCACTCTACCAGGCGATCCTACGGAATTAATGATTTACTTGAGTGATGCTGAGATTTTAAAATTAAAGAGGTACACATTTTTTACTAATATTTCGTCAGTACATAAGAGAAAAAAATTCAGGTTGAATTGTATGAAACAAATTTGGGATTTGGTGCTTTCAGTCAAATTTTTAAGTTCTTGCTCATACACTAAAAACAAACTGAATATTGCAGAAACAGTACAGAAGCTACCCCATAACGCGCATCATTAGCATTTTCTACCCCTCACCTCCTACCCTCACTTGGGTCTAGTTTAATACCTGCAAATTGGCAATTTCCCTTTTTCAATTATCTCCATAATGCATCCTACAACTACCAGAATGCAACGGGATATGATCATTAAAAATATTTCAATGGGAGATAAAAGCGTTTGACGAACGGAAACGATTCTGAATGACACGATGACATTATTCAAATCGCATAGCAGGGTAAGCGTTATACCATCGCACAATACCATCATACATTATGGAAAAAACCAAACAAGAGAAACCACCAATTTTCATACCAAATATTAATATTTTCAAATTATTAAGGGAATCTCCCCAATGTTCTTTTTTGCCTATCGGTGTGATCGTTTTATATTTAACACACTGTAAAATGTGAAGTCACGCAATTTTAGCGTCTATAACGTAAAACCACGATAAAAATGGAATTTTCACGAAATGAAATTAATAAGAATATCTCGTCGCTTTCAGTAAAATGTTGTTGTTATTTCGGCGGAAATGTAGAAAGTAGAAAAGTAATATTCCGTAAGCTAATCGAACGATTTTATTTGAGATCAGATGAAAGACAAAAATAGCATTACATAAGGTGAAATATTCCGTCTAGTGTAAACATAACTTAACATTTAAGGCCCTTTTGATGTGTTATTTTTTATTTATAAAAATGAAATCAATATAATTGTATCGTACCTTGTTTCCCAGGATTACCAAGTTCTCCCTTAAAACCGGGCGATCCCCGTGGACCATTTGGTCCTGGTGGTCCCTGATCTCCTTTTTCACCTTTTTCGCCCCTAATCTGTGGTGAAAAACCCGGTTCTCCTTTCGGACCTTCATCCCCATAATCTCCGTCGATGCCAGGATCACCCTTATATCCTTTCTGGGTCGAATCGGGTATCAGAGGTGGTAATTGAGCTGGACCTAAAATCACACCACAAAATGATGTGTTGAATCATTGGAGCAGTTGGAATTGATTGTCAAACGCATTTACTGAACAAACTCAACTCACCTTGTGGTCCAGGATCTCCAATGTCACCTTTTTTACCAGGCATACCTACGAAACCTACGAAGCCCCTCTCCCCTGGAGGTCCTAACGGTCCATCGCGACCAGGTTGTCCACGGTCACCAATTTCACCTTTACGTCCAACTCCAGGTAAGCCTTTATCCCCACCACTACCAGGTTGACCTATGCTGCCTTTCGAACCAAATTCGCCAGAATCACCTTGAACACCTTTTTCGCCACGATCACCTGCGGAAACAAATCTTCATGAGTCAGAATGAACCATCTTAGAAATTTTACTCCTTCATAGTTTAATTACCTTTGATTCCTTTTGGACCGTTCGCTCCGATGTTACCAGGATCACCAAAGGTTCCTGGGTAGCCTTTTTGTCCCGGGAGTCCTTTTACACCCTTTGGACCAGGAGCAACTCGTACAGTACCTGGTTTACCTATTAAGCCAGTATCACCAGGACCACCAGGAGAACCTAAATGATGGACAGGTATTTTTAATAATGGTTTTGTACAGTTACTTATCAAAATAATTTGTAAACGAGACCTACCTCGATCCCCAACTATATCTTTTAACTCGCTACCAGGAGGTAACTTGCCGGCGTCACCAGTTGGTCCACGCTCACCTTTATCACCAGTGTCGCCTCTTGCGCCAGGTCCACCTTGTGCACCTTCTCCTGTTGGTCCTTTTGGTCCCTGGCGACCTAAATAAGAGGGAAATAATTTATGATTTCTCAATTACATAGTTTTACATTTTTTCCTCTCAAGCAATTTAGTTTACCTTTTGGTCCTTCGTTTCCAATGAATCCACGCAAACCCTTTTCACCTTTGAGACCGGGTGGCCCTGGGTATCCTATTTTTCCTCTGACACCACGAGGACCGGGCTCACCAAATGGACCTGTAAAGATTTGGAAGTGTCACTGTTATTCTTTCTTATAGTTTCAACATTTGCTCGCAATACTCGAAATATTACCTTACCTCTAAAACCTTTTTCACCAACATCACCAGCATCACCTGCAGGGCCATCAGCACCACGATCTCCCTTCGGTCCGAATCCAGGATCACCAGGATATCCCTTTAGACCTTTTTTACCAATTGCACCAACAGCACCTGCATCTCCTGGGGGTCCATCCCCACCGACCCTTCCTTTCTGTCCGCGAGGTCCACCTACCAAACAGAGAAACATTTTTGGAAAAGTTTAAAAAAAAAACTATTCCGAGGTATTTCCCTTCACGTAAACTAATAACAACAGTTGCATACCTTCACATTTCAAGGCCTTGGAAATATCTTCGCTAAGATCCTTTATAAGTGAATTGATATCTGATGCTAAGAAAATATTTTGAGGTTTTGAGATCAATGACTCTAACTCAGTTCTGTCGATTTCCCGACCAATACCAATAGAGAAGATATCGATGCCATTTGCTGACAGCTCTTTCGCAATGACGCTGGGCTCGACAACATCTGGGACATAACTCTGTTGACCATCGGTCAGTAAAATTAACACCTAAACAAGATGAGATAACAAGAAGAGTTGTGACTTTTAATAATATAGCAATTGCAAGCGCCCCATCTCCAATAAAAAAGCCGATAATTTGGAAGGGTGATTACTAGGGCGTTCATTAGAGCATAATGAATAACAAAAAACCTTTTTAGAGCTGCCTCTTCCACCTCTTGCAGTCGAAAATAGTTCCTTAGCTTTCTGCAGACCCAAGTCCATTCTTGTTCCCTTCTTGTCATATGGTAAGTTCGTGATAGCAGTTTTAAGGTCTTCAGTAGAAGTATATTTGTCAAAGGGAATATGCAAAGTGGCAACATCGCTGTACGTCACAACGCCGACACGCAATCCATTGGCGGAGATCGGTCCGACTTTATCAATGACGTTGTTGATGAATTCTTTTTCTTTTTCATAACCTTCTTTGTACAATGAGCCAGATGCATCCAACATGAATCCCAAATCTGTTGGCTCATTTTCACCAGAGTCTTCTCCACAACCTTGAATATCGTGAATTTGGAAAGTAAACTTAAAGAGGTTTCTTTAATGGGAATAGCTTTACTCATCGTAATATTGTATCAAACGATGAAACACTAAAATGCATGTTTATATGTTATGCATACCTGGTAATCCAATAGGTCCAGCCTCTCCAACTTCACCTCTAACCCCTTTACCACCAGATCCACTATTTTCACCTTGTGCTCCCTTGCTACCTTTGCTTCCAGCTGGGCCTTTATTTCCTGTTGGCCCCTGAGGCCCAGGATTTCCTGGTGGTCCTTTGGGACCATCTGGACCATCTTCGCCATTTCTTCCAGGTAATCCTTGTTCACCTGTTAAAAATATGGCCATGTTTTTAAATTGTCACAAAAACTTCAAAAAACGGAACACAAAAGAAGAACGAAGACTATAGAATGCATTGTTAATCATAAGATTCCTTTATTTAAAGATGTTACGTTAAAACAGTGGTTTCTACCTTTACAACCACCTCTACCAATCAAGCCTATCTGATCGTCAATCTTCAATTTCAATTGGTCGAAATCCTCGGCAAGTACAACGTTATCACCAGCAATCATTGCTAACTGTTCCTTGGCAATTTCTTTACCAATTCCAATGGCATATCGTAATACGTTGCCACTGATAAAAGGCTCGGCAGCAACATCTAATCCAACTTGGTCTTCTGCGTATGACTGTTGGCCATCCGTCAAAAGAACAATAGCCTGAAAGACAACGGATAAGAACAAAAATGTATGACGAATAAAAAACATTTAAACGGTTTTCTTAACATTGCAGTGAACCTTCCATATAACCATAGCCAATATAAAATTCCCGCGTCAAAAAACCAAAAAAATTCCAAAAAGTTCTTTTCTCAGTACTTAAAGCTTCTAGCAAGACTACTCTGCATTCCGAACAAACAACAAAGAAATTACTATGAATTTTGTCATGCGATTGAAAAGCATACGAAAATCCATTACAAGACTTCCAGTACTGTGTCTTATGAAGACAGGAAGATTTAGTTTCCTGGTTGTTATGGTTAAGGTTAAGACTTACTTATTAGAAGTCACAAAAAAATCTCAAAATTGAAATCACAGGGGCAATGAAAACATACCCTTCGAACTCCCGGTCTTGCTCCATTTCTTTCAGTGAAAGCTTCATCGTTTGCCTTTATCAAGGCCTTATCCATACGTGTTGATGCACCTCCAACATATGGCAGATTATCAATTGCATCACTGAGCAGTTTCAGTGAGTTATACTGACTCAATCGGATTCTTAAAATTGCATCTTCATCAAACGTGATAACACTGACACGTGTCAACTGATTGTCAACGTCAAAGGAGTTGGCAATATTCTTTATGAAGTCTTTCATTTTTATAAAATTGTCAGAGCCAACACTATTTGATGAATCAACTAGGAATACGATGTCCGTAGCAAGCACGTAATCACACACTAAAAAAAAAAGATCAAAACAGATATAACAAACAGTTTCCATTTAACGTTACCAAATGGATTCTTTAAGGATAAAAGTTTTTACATACATATTTTGGCAGCATCTGGTCCAGTTTCTCCTTTCAAACCAGTTTCACCTTTTTGTCCAGGAGAACCAGCAATCGAAAAACCAGGATCACCCCCATAACCTTTTGGACCTTTTGGACCAATATCAGATCTACCAGGTCGACCAGGTCGTCCTAGATTTAAACAGGCTCAAATCAAATACTCGTATCAATAGTTTTCCAATGAAATCACCAGCAAACACAAACCTTTGTTTCCAGGCAGACCATTAGGACCAATTGGACCAATATCACCAGCATTTGCAAAAGAGGCTCCCTTGTCACCTTTAGGTCCAACATTTCCAATAGGACCTTGACGACCAGGATCACCTTGATCTCCTTGTGTTCCTTGATCTCCTTTATATCCCTTGGGACCTGGTTCTCCATCCCGTCCTGGTTCACCATCAGTAATACAGGTTTCAGTAAAGGACCTGCGTAGATTACCTACAGCTGACACTAACTCTTTATAGCTTTCGATCTCCAAATAAAAATTCTTTTCAGTGACAAAGCGTTCTAATAGTTCCTTGTTTTTCTCTGGTCCAACTCCAATTGCATACACATTAATTCCTTCATCTTTTATCGCTTTAACATACTCAAGGGCATTAGTATAGTGGGCTCTCGGCGCAACACCACCACCATTAATGTATCCATCTCCTAAAATCACCAGGGCCTAAACATTTTTTAAAGAAAAACATTACTCTTTCTTCACTTCGTCTGTTATTTAAACTAAATACCAGTTAAAAATACTAGACAAACCTTCCCAACTTTTTTCTTCAATGGTCCAACAGTGGTTCTAGCACCGTTTCTCTCATTGAATAAATCTTCTTTTGCAGCTCTAAGAGCCAGATCAAGACGTGATTCATCAGCCTTAGCATACTCAATTTGATCAATTGCATTGAAAAGGTCAACTTCTGATGCATACTGATTGAGGTACACTTTTACATCAGCAGTTTTACCATATTTAATAAGACCAGCTTGAACATCCTGAGGTCCAATCACAAATTGTCGTAAAATATCTTTAGTGAAATTTTTCTGTTTCTGGAAATCAGACTCGTCAACACTTGATGAGGAATCTAACAGGAACGCAATGTCAGTGACATCGATGTTAATGCAACCAATTGGAGGAGGAGCTATAAATAAACACAGAGCAGTATAAGCATGCTATGCCAAAACTATTAATTTTCAGTTCAAATAAAAATTGTCAATCTAATAAGAAATACGCACCATCAGGACCTGGATTACCAGGAGAGCCTGGTTCACCAGCGTCACCAGCATCACCTTTTTCCGTTACACCTGGGGGACCCGGTTCACCATTTTCTCCTGGTTCTCCAGTTTGACCATTGAATGCTGGAAAACCTGGTGGGCCAGGGTCACCATCAGAGCCTGGTCGTCCTTAAAAGTCAAAAAAAGAAAAATGCATCACTTTGAGAAGGAATTCAGAAAATGCAAACCAAAATCAAAATTACTTCACAAACCTTTTGGACCTAAGTCACCCTTCACTCCTCCATAACCTTTTGGTCCTCTGACACCACGATCACCTTTGGGTCCACGGGGTCCATCAGGTCCCAGTTCTCCTACTTGTCCTTGTGGTCCGAGAGCTCCAACTGGACCCCTGTTTCCTTTGTCTCCTGCCATTTTGTTCATCATTTCCTTCATTTGTTCTAACAAGTTTAAAGTGTCAATCACTGACCTAGTCACCACAACAACTAATTTTAGGCTGCTACAAAATAAAATATTATACCTTCTGTTGGTGCAGTACCAGGTTCACCCTTTACACCATCTATACCGTATTCACCAATTTCTCCTTGAGGTCCTTGCTTTCCAAGATTTCCCCTTTCCCCCCTTGGCCCTCTTTCACCAATGCCAGCATCACCTTTTAAGCCAGCAGCACCAGGCTCGCCATCTGTACCTTTCGGCCCAGTTTCACCAATTTCTCCCTATTTACAATTGAAACATTACTTATAATAGCTGCTGTATTTAATTATAACCTACCCCAGGGTAGGTCATAATAAAATATTGGAATATTCTCGCAATGACAGGAATTTGGAAAAAAACACTTCAGGTTGGTTAACTGAACTGAATTTTAAAACAAAATTAGATCAGTATTGGACATGAAATACTAAAAGCGTTATCATGTCTTACCTTTGGTCCTTGTCTTCCACGTTTTCCATCAGGACCTGCATTCCCAGGGATGCCTTTCATGCCTGTCAGTCCTTTTCGTCCACGTTGCCCTGACGGTCCATTTTCGCCACTGATACCCTTTTCACCTTTTTGTCCGACTGCTGTACCAGGAGCATCATCACCATCTGCACCTACTGGTCCAACATCGCCTTTAACACCTTTTACACCCTAGAACAGAGGAATAAAGATTAGCATCAAATCAAAACCGAGAGATAAAGTTATTGAAATAAGATTTTTTTTTGAATTTAAAGTGAGTGGATACTTACAGGTACTCCCTTGATACCAGGTTGGCCCTTAACACCCTGCTGTCCTAAAGCCCCCGGTTCTCCTTGATCTCCTGTAACACCTTTAGCACCATCTTTTCCTGGCATGCCTGGTTCTCCAGCATCGCCAGATGTACCTTGATCACCAGAAGGACAGATTGGACATGGTCCACCTGCCGCACCTCTGGGTCCTTGAGGTCCAAGAGGACCTTCAGGTCCAGTTTTACCAGTATCTCCAGGAGCACCAATTCTACCTTTTTGACCTTTAGGACATACACCTTCAACACATGAAATCACAACATCTTCGCCTGTAACCCAAAACATTGAAATTATAACATCAAATTAAACATTATCTCAAAGTTCTTCCTCGTAGATCTTTTAAAATATAAAAAGTTAACAAGCACTTACCCGGAGGTCCAGCATAACCAGTTTTTCCAACAGGGCCAGATGGGCCAGCAGGACCAGGTGGACCAGTCATTCCTGGTTTTCCAGATATCGGTACACCATTTCTTCCAGGAGTACCAGGATTTCCTCTTTCACCTTTATAACCTTTTTCACCAACTAATCCTTCCATCCCCGGCTCTCCTAATGAAACAATCAAAACAGATAAATAACATTTAATTCAGCATTTTCCTTGATTATAACTTTTGCATCGACACTAAAACGAATGTGTTCATACCAGCCATCCCATTTTTGCCACGAGACCCTCTAGGTCCAACGGAACCAGGATCACCTCCAGGACCAACCTGGAACTCACCCTGCTTTCCTTTTGGTCCTGGTGGACCTTGTTCACCAATGGGACCTTCTCGGCCAGGTAAGCCTTTTTCTCCCCTCTCACCAGGTTGCCCTTTTGGTCCAGGTAAAGGCTAAGAGTACATAGAAATTGAACAAAATGAAAAGATATTTTTATGAAAACTTTGTTTATCATAATACATTATTAGTAATGAACGTAAAAATTAACTTGAAAATTAAAAAGTTGTAAGTCTGTAAAAATGGTAGAACACTTACTGCACCATCATCTCCAATTTCTCCTTTATTGCCACTCGAGCCCTTCTCTCCAGGATCACCCTGAAAATTGCCCATAAACATTTCAGTTTTATAGAGCCAGTATTATTCAGCACTAAACATTCTTTTGCGTAAAATTTGAAGATAATTTAGGACATGCAAAATTTTAATACCTGTTCTCCAGTTCTCCCTTGACGACCATCCCTGCCTCTTGGCCCAACCTCACCTTTTAAACCAGTCAGCCCAATTTCACCAGTAGATCCCTTTTCTCCCTAAAATTTATAAAGAAAATCAAGGTTATTTTCGTTAGCATTTTACAAGAAAGTCTTTTTATTTGTTTTATCTACATGGAATTCAATGCCAAGTTTGTATACATACTTGTGCTCCTGCTTGTCCAACATCTCCAGCATCACCTTGAGGACCTTGGACTCCTTTTTGTCCCTAAACGAAAAAAAAAAAAACAAAATCAACTTTGTTTATCAAGTTTGATAAAAACTAAGAATTATACAGAGACAAATTAAAGCTCTGAAACAATTCATCCAACCTTCAATCCAGCTACAGTAGATCTTTCCCCTTTCTTTCCAGGCTGTCCTTTTCGGCCATCAGTACCATTAGGACCAGGTGGACCTTGAATTCCTTCAGTATCATTCAAAGAACCAGCAAAATAAATCTTTCCAGGTGGCCCAATATCTCCCTGTAATACAAATATTTTTGTGTGTTATGAAACAATAACAGAACATTCTCTTATTATAATGATAAAATTAACTTTGAATTAGAAATCCTTACCCTGGCACCTTTTGGACCTTTGATGCGATTAAAAATTGTGCCCTACAAAGAACATGTGACGTTTGCAACCAAATAACAAAAAAATACAAAATTATAAATACAATAAATAAAATTACAATACCAAAAATTAAATAAGCTTTTTCACTACTGAAAATGGTACAGATAAAAATCTTACCACTTCACCCATGTCTCCTTTTTCTCCTTCTGAACCTCCTTTACCATGGCTGCCATCTTCACCCTTAAGAAATTGTGACAATTAAGATAAGGATTAGAAATACTGACATCTAAACAGGGAGTAAGTTACTCCCAGTGTGCAAAATTGTCAAAAAGTCACTGTGATGAAGAGCATTTTTATTGCAATTTTATATATTTCTATAGAAATGAACTCCTTTACAGAGGTCCTTTAACAAATTTGCTGGCTGGGTTATCAGTTCTTTGGTATTCACTTTGTTTTAACCCTAGAGTTAAAAGAAAAATGAGCCTATAAAAACAAATGCACCAATTTAACATACCACTTGACCTCTTGGGCCTTCAAAGCCTTTTTCTCCCTAAAAAAAGCACCATAAAAATTAAATCAAGTACCACAATGGGACATCAGTATCATTTAAGATCATGAAAATTAAAGGACCTTATAACCAACTCTACCATCATCTCCAGGATCACCCTAAAATGTTGAAACATCAAAAATAAGTTATGAATCTCTTTGAGAATGCTATCTAGTGATCATAGGCTTAATTGATCAATTCAAATAATTGGAACTAGAAAAATGAATCTCACATCATCTCCAGGCTCAATTACAAGATCTGGATTAAATGGTGCAGGTGGCCCCTATATCAATAAAAGATGATGTTACTTTTATTTAAGAATCCCAGAAACCTTATAGTTGTACAACTGTTTGTAAAAAGTTTTACAATCAAACTTTGATGTCGTTTACCTTTGCTCCTTTGGTGCCTGGAGGCCCTGGATATCCAGGAGGTCCATCAAATCCTGCAAGACCAGCTGGACCTGGGTTACCCTATCAATGTCAAAAAAATCAATCAATCGGAAATAAATGCAATCGGAACATTAACTTCTATACATATAGCTACTTGTGACATTATACATACAGATTTTCCAGGTAAACCACAATCACCATCTTTTCCTCTACGACCTTCAACACCAGGTACACCAGGAATTCCATTATAACCTGGAAAGCCGGGCAAGCCAATAAATCCCTAAAAATGTAAGAACATTGAGCCGTATGTTAACAAAAATTTAGAGCATGCATGCAGATGATAAACTTTAACCATATCTACATAGTATTTTAATTTTTGCCATACCTCTGGGCCTCTTACACCCTTTGGTCCCATTGCTCCATTGGGTCCCTTAGTTCCTTTAGGTCCCCGAACACCTTTGGGTCCAGCTAACCCCTACAAAAGAAAAAAAATGCATGAATATAGCCAAGTAAAAAACAAACAGTTGAAATTGTTGTTTCATTTTTGAACACATTCACTCATTGTGAGAAAGAGCTGAAACTTACTGGAATTCCAGGCTCTCCTGGATCTCCAATTTTACCAGGTCGACCCTATAAGCAATTTAAAAAACCACACATCAGAAAAAAATTTAAACAACATTCAGAATTATTTGCTAGTTATCTCTTGATAATTCGTAATGATAATTCATTTTACTTACTCTGGATCCTTTTGGTCCTTTCAGACAAGTTTTAGGTTTACAACGAGACTAAACAAAATTTGAGAAATCAAAAGATTTTGTAAGAGAAATTGTGGAGTGAACATTCTTTTAATATAGTTATGTATATACCTCTTCTTTCTCTTTGTTTTCACTTATAGGTGGCAAGGTAGTTCCAGCTGCAAAAGTCAAGTAAGTTGAAGTGTAATTTCAATTGTTAACTCAATAATACACAGGTTTACTGAAATAGTACATACCTTCACCACAAGCAAAATCAGCAACATCTTGGCTATACTGAAGCATACCACTAGCATATTTTGTCAACCACACTCTATCTTCTACATCTGCATCACTACTAGTCATTGCTTGTAGTACACCAGTATCAACATCACCAACACCAATGACAATGACATCGACACCCTGATTCCGCAGTATGTCCAGGTGCTTCTTCAATTGATCAGGGGGTGAAGGAGATGATTTTCCAGTAATGATAAACAGCATCTAATTGCAAACATAGAATGAAGTAATCTTCTAGTTCAACACAGTTCTTTTGATGAATTATAAGTTGTTATATATGACTTTTGCAGACATTTAAAATTCATCAATGCATCAAAGTAAGGAAATATCACCAACTTTTGGAACTGTTTCCCGTGTTCCGCCTGCAGCACAAAATATTCTATCACAAGACAGAGCCAAAATATCTGAGATCCGCCCCATTCCTGGCTCATATCGAATTCCATCAATTTGTTGCTTGACATTATCATTAAAATCTTGCCCAGTGTTAAAATCGAATGCAACATTTGCATTCTGCCCAAATGTCATAACAGCAACATGACTTTTATCAATGCCAATCTCAAAGTGATCCACTGATGACTTAATGAAATCTTTAGTTCGTGCAAATTCATCATGCTCCATATTTTGATGAACAGCAAAAGCGATATCAACTTTTCTTTTGCAAACTGTTAATAAAGATGAAAAATGCTGTTGTTTTTTATTTTCCAAATATCAATAATTTTATATCAATTTCCTTTATTTTGGTCTCTATTATAAAGATGAAAATGAGAAAAACAAACCACTTTCAGGAAGTACACAAACTCTTTTGCATCCTTCTTTACAACACTTTGCATTTCCAAAGCAATCAAAATCGTTATCACAATCGTGAACCACACCATCACAAACTCCAGGAGCAACAGGTTCATAATCAGCTTTGCATTTACCAGGTTTTTCTACAAGTAAAATAAGATATCAAGTAAATAGAATTCTATAAAACCACTGATTCAAAATAATAAAATATTTACCAGTACAAGCCTCCTTGGCAATTGAATATAATTCTGGCATGACATCAGCAAAATTTTCGCCTTTAAAGATGGAACTCTGTGAAGTTGCAACTTTTTGGATCTGATAGTCATTTATTTCTGGGCCAATACCAATCGCAACAACTTTAACTCCGTATGCTTTTAATGGTTCAGCAACTTCACTTAGGTCTCGCATTCCCCTGGACACATCTCCATCAAAAAAGACTATAAGCACCATAGGGCGTCTAGTACGTACTCTACCTTGCAAACTGAATAGGTCAGATTTTGCTGACTCTAAAGCACGATCAATACGAGTGTTGCCATCGATTTTACGCAAACTTCTGATTGCTGCCTTGATTTGATCTGCATCATCATAACGAACAAAACTAAAACCAACGTCAGCTTGTTCACTGTAGCTTAAAGTAGCAAATCTGGCTTCAGTTTGCGACACTGCAAAGGAGTCAACCACTTCTTCAGCAAATTGTTTCATTCTTGTGTAGGTTTTATCAAGAACACTTCTGGATGAGTCCAAAGCAAAAGCAACATCAATGGAGGATAGGCAATCTAGAATAAACAGAAATGAACTGTCATACACATAATAATGTTCAAGTGTAATCCATCAAATTTAACTCTGCAAATCCTTACTTAACAATGGCCATCGACATTTTCTTGTGCACCCATCATGACAGCATTTTTGTACACCAAGGCAATTCTTGTCACCAAAGCATTCATCCTCTTTAGATTTGTCACACATAAATGGATTCGTGGGTTTAGCACACTTGCCTTTCTTGACTATAACATAAGAAACAGAAATTATCGACATGAGACAGCAAATATACGAAGTAGAGGAGGCAAAATAATATTTCTTGCCAAAAAGCAAGTTATAAAGATAAAAACAAATATTTTTACCAGCACAACTCTTATTCTGTAAGTTTCCAATCAAAGCTTTTAACTGGTTGAAAGTGTCCACTTCAAATATATGCTCGGCTTTTGGATCTGACGAAATGATAGTCAATTCCGTTTTGTTGATGTTATCAGTTACACCGATTGTATAAATGTTAACACCACGATCTTTTAATGGTTGGACAGCTTTTTCTATAGGTTCACTACAGACTGTACATTTGCCATCTGTAAGCAGTATAAGGACCTGTGGAACACCTTGCCTAACACCACCAGCAATGGAGAACACCTCTTTATTGGCAACACGCAATGCATCGTCTGTTGCAGTTCTGTAGGCAGGATACTCCAGGTTGTCAATTTTTTTGGCTAATTCATTTTTATCAAATGTTTCAGTAAGTTTGATCTGTACTTCAGCGAACTCGCTGAAAGTAATGACACCAACATGTGTTTTTGTTGGACTAACTTCAAAGCCATTGACTAATTCTTTGGTGAATTCTTTAATTTGATCATATCCTTCTTCTTGTACACTACCAGATGCATCCAATGCAAAGACCAAGTCAATTGGCTGGACACATACACCTTTAAATTCACAACAAAGACAGTCTTTTAGGCAAAGAACACAAAAGTAACAGACAAAATATTTTTCCATAAAAAATTCAAAATTTTAGAACACTTGACTTTTTGAGGTTTTCCTCCAAAAAGGTTTGTAACACACATTATGTATCATCATGAAAACTGTTGAGAATAAATAAATAAATAAAGAATATTATGTTTGAAATAAATAACTTTTACTTTATTTAGTGTATTGTATTTTCTAAAGGATTGTTGAAGAACATGGTCATGTTTTTATAGCAAAACCTACAATTTTTTAGCTTGGCAAGAATTTCATGGTACACGATAAGAACAACCTGAGCCTGAATTTTTTTGTATATTAGAACAGTTCAGGATGTGGAGTTTTTTCTTAAAGCTGCCCTAAATACTTTAGAAATTTATTATTTTCACTTGTTATTGTTTTTTTGTTTTTTTCACTTACAATAAATGTGTGAAAATAAAATGTTGTGGCGCGACATGCAGCTGGCTTAAAAAGTTTTTATTCTACTGGAAGTTCCAGAAATAAGAACAAAATAAGGCTGAAGTGTGAAAGTGTTCTTAAAGCCAAGAACAAAATAAGAACAATTCAGGCTAAAAAAAATAAGAACAGCCAGCCTCAGGTCAGATTTTACTGGTTCTTATAAAAAAAAAACATGTACTTCATCTTTGCCAACCATTATTATCTTCATTTATTGCTTAACACGTTGAGTCCCGATCACGTATATATACGTTTTTGAATTTTTCACAATAGCCCGACCACATTTTTTTGTTTGGGAAAAAAAGGGTTTCATCAGTGTTTTGGCCACTTTTTGATAATTTTCTTTTTAGAATTGTTTGTTCTAGTCTTAGGTTCATTACTTTTCGATAGAGCTATCTTTAACAAACTTAGCGACAATATTTTTATCAGTGGTTCAAATGGGAGCTGATATTTGCAAGACAGTATTGTAAGTCATGAAATTAGGACCCTCTCCTTGGATGTGGACAACAAACATAACTTGAAATATGTTCAACTTACAAATACTGATACTTGGTATCACGTATATATCGGGCCAAGTGAAGTACACCGTAAAAAGTCCCGAGACTCAATGTGTTAATGATCCCTAAATCTAGGTTATTTACCTTTAGTTTTTAGTTTTTTTTCTTTAACATAAGAAGAATAAATAAAAAATAATGGTTGGCAAAGAAATTCATAAATCTATCTTTTGACAGGTTGAATAACATTAATCCTTTTTAAAAAACTTTTAAACTCTATGACTTTGTAATATTGACCACAAACAAAATGTGTTGTAAGTAAATCATGAAATATGGACAACCATTATGAACAATAAAACAATCCCGCCACTCTATAACTTATAGTTACTTGATGGGTTAACACGTTATTTAGTATTAGAGCAGGAAAAGAATTTTATGTTTTATACGGCAGTGCAATGAAATCAACTAAGTACGTGCATAAATCTTACAAGCTTGTTGTTTTTTCACAGTTTTGTCTTCAGATCAGACAAGTTTTGATGAATCACAGACACACACATAACAGCGTGATACAAAATGTAATGTAAACAAAATGTATAAGAATCACAGGATTTAACGAGGATTAGAAAAATATCTGTTTATTACCAACTATGATGTAGATTTGGAAATCAGTAAATATAATTATTCCTTTTGATCTTTTATTTTTAAGGTTTTTATTTAACATTTGCAGCTTATATAATTCACTGCTTACGTTAATGTGTGTAAATCTATTGACCACTTGTCAAGGTCATGTATCATAAGATGCACACTATATACACTTCACATTATTAAATTATATAAAGGGTCAATCCATTTTATTGACATTTTAAAAAGATCAGTTACTGTTAGAACCAATGTAGTCACCCAAATGTAAATGAGAATTACGAAAAACTAGTGTCGCCAGGAAATAAGAAAAAAATATTATCAAAGTACTTGGAAGTGACGCAAGCACAAAAACATTCATCCTTTTAATGACACAAAAAATTATCATGTGAATGCCAATTGTATTTATCTCAATGATAATATGTAAACATTTGAAATGACAAATCTTTTAGGTCTCAAGTGGTTTTCCCTTGAATAAACAATAAAAATTTACATGGCGATGTCAAAATGATCTATTTCCTGATGATACAGTAATTCTTGTGGAATGCTTTATACCAACACATCCTTGTCATCTCAGATTTCGGGCTGTAATGCATGTTGATAATAATAATCAAATCATTCACTATAACTAACGCAATTATAATACATTCCAGATTTGAGTGGCCTATCTTAGTCATCATCTATTTTTAGAAAAGGAAAAATGTTGTTTATCTTGGGAATGAAATTAATTGAATCGTCAATTCTTTTCATTTATTAGGTCATGTGTTTTTGTTTTTTCTTTGTCGTGATGCAATCTTTTAGCAAATGAACGGGACACACACAATGATGATAGCCCTCATCATAGATGAGCTCATCATTAAGTCGAGGGTTAGGCAACTTCATGAAAAATAATATCGGGCATGAAAAAAAAATGTTATTTAACAAACTGGAAGGTATGAATATGAATTTCAAGCGATTGAAATCATACTCTAGTCGATTCTTTATAAAATCTTTATCTTTCTGATAAAAAAAACCAAGATGGCGTGGGACCTTGGAACAAGAAACACTTTCAATTTCAGTTTCAAAATGACGGGTCACGAGAAATGTGACGGTGTGTGCGCGACAAGTGTAATGCATCACGGGAAATGGTAAATAAAGGGCGGATTTGAAACAATTGGAATTATTTTATGTGTTCACATATTGTGCAATTCCGTTCAAACACAACATCAATGTAGACTTTGTGGTGCTTTTTCATAGAAACTTTTGTTGGAGGGAGGAAGAACAGAACACCAAAAGTAAACAAACTTTAATCGATCATAAATAGAAAAGAAAAAAAAACAGAAAGATAGCTGAGAAAACATATCATAACTCGGATTTCCTATTATTGAAGTTTCAGAGGAAAAGTGAAAATGTTTTCTTTTTCTTGAAATAAAAACAAACATTGGTTTATTTTTTTTTCTCCTTCAATATTAATATCAATATTAATTTATTTAATATAGTTTACACATCCACCTAAAGTCTTTACATCGTATGTTATTCTTTCACATCTTGATATTGTTTTGTTTGTATTCTATAACTGACACTTTTGGGGGTTCATGAAATGATATCCAGCTCCGCGCCGTCATCAGAAAGAAAACATTGCATTGTAATGAAACTCTTTTCTTTAATGTTCTACTTATTTAATAGACGTAAGGCATGGTGTGAGATGATTTCATATTTAAAAAAAATGGACTTCGTAGGAAATTGATAACATTTAGGGAGGCAACGATAATTTTGAAAAAGCCAATCACTGTTTTTTCTTAAAGTGATTATCAATTGCTTATTTAAACATTATGACTTTAAATCATTTTTCAAATGAGTTTACATTCTTTTTAAAAGCTGCAAACCATTTGCTCAAATTTCAAGTTGAACGAATCAAGACGGGGGTTACAAAAGCAAGAGAAAAAAATGATACAAAGAAAATAGAATTTATGAAATATTTTGCTAGATATTCCAGAAATTTAATTTGAAAAAGCCTCGAAATTTCTGTGACATAGAAGTTATCAAAATTTTGGAAAATCCGTGCTTCCATTTTTTTGTAGGTAATAATTGTTCATTGAAAGTAATAATTTTTTCGTTATTTTGTTGTATTTTCATGTTTTATTCTTGCATTAAAGCCAAAATTGAGATGTTTAAAAATTTGGGAATAATCACCAGAAAATGATCGAAGAACTATTTTAAAAACTATCAAGCGAGAAAATCATAAAAAATCAGACAATGTAAAACTTACCAGTTTCCTTTTGTGCCTTTGCAAACGTAATAATAAAAGCTGAGACCAGTAAAATCCATTTACGAGAACTATCCATTTTTGAATCTTCTCGATATTAAAATTACTAGGAATATTATAAAATTCTATTGCAACAGCTTCACATAAACATGTCCAACTCAAATTCTCTTTTACTGAAAAGAAAGATATTTCTCTAACAGCACGACGATTCGGCAACGAAGTCCTCTTTAATTTTTTTTTATTATTATTCAGCGTAACTTCTTCGAACACGAGAACTTCATGAACCGAAAACTGATGTTGATTACATTCAGTTCAACGACGCGTCGGAGACACGGCTTCTCATTATTATTTCTTTGTTTTCATAGCTTCTATCCAAACAAAAAAATAGGGCGAGGAATGTCCATTTCAAAATAATAGAATGAAAGACACAAATAACAATACTGTATTGTTCGTTGACATTCGATAATGCGTCATGAAGCTTCGCAACTGCGACATTTTTGCCTGATTATCCCATTGTTTCGAAATTTTCGAACACGAGATATGAACTTTTGTGTAATCGTCGGACTAAAAATTTGTGTTTTGCATGAAAAGATGACACAGAAATAACAATATGATATTTATGAGCAAAATACGCGAATTTTCGACAAAAATGTTTCATATTTGTAAGAATAATAAAGAGTTCAATTCGTAAAAATATTGAAAAACAAAAATAGACTTTCTTGTTGGAGGTGAGAAACCAATTAATCAATTACTAAATAATTCATATTTATAAACACAGAGCTTAAAGCTTATGAATGATACAAGCAATGAGATATTTCTTATTATTATGGCAAAGGTAAAGCCTATTTCATTGACGGCTTTCGGTATATACAAACATATCACTTCTCGTGGAAGTGAAAGGTAAGGTGAAATATACCTCTTGAACTCACATCTTTGTTTTATTAAACAATGCAAGTTTTGATATTTTCAATTATTATTTTGAATTTTAAATACTTCTAATATTAAAATCGAGTATGAAATGTCATAATATATTCCAACAAGAAACTTTACCAAGGCGTTCTCCTTTAAAGTTGTGGAGAGAAAAAATGTGTCGCGTAAATGACGCAAACTTTCGCAAATTCGTTTCGTTACGATTTGTCACGGTCTTTTGTTTATACTGCCATGTTTTTTTGTTCGATTCGTTTGTTGATTGACAACCGGAAAGTGTCAAGTTTATTATCATGGAAAACCCCACAACCGAGTGACTGTTCGAAGAAAACGATAAACCGACAATTCATTTTACTGTGTTGGATGTTAGCAAGCGACACTAAATAAAAACATAACACCATACAGTATAAAGAAAAAAATTGCTTCATTCTTAACGAAGTTTTGGATTCGCGAAATAAACATACGCATTAAATACTACTCGCATCGAAAGGAGTAGGATATTTTCTGTGTGGTTGTGTTTTAGCCTGTGTAGCAGTATAAAAGTTGTTTCGCATCGCACTGATGAGAAGTTAAAAACAAATTTAAGACAATGATGGGGTAAGTTTTATTTCAAAATTGCTTCAGAACGATCTTTTGTGTGTGCATGTTTCAATACTTTTGTTGATTTCTTCGATTTGAGACATATTTTTTGGACATATTAATATTTTTAATGTCTGATTATTCTTATCTTTTGTCGTCCATTTTTTTTTAGGCTAGGACACAGATCCATCTTACTGCAAGTGGTTTTAATAGCAGTATTTTCAAAAGTCGTTTCAAATCAGCAAGTAAGAAAAAATTACTTTTAAACAAGTTATCGTTTATAAAGATGAATATTTTTATTTTGTTTTTTGTTTGATTTTTTTTAAGAGTTTTACCCCCGGTTAGGAAAATTTGAATATTTACAAAATGTTTGTGATGAAAAGACTTCAGGCGCAAAAGTAAAATAAGGGAAATTCTAAATATCACAACAATTGGCACATTCAATATATTATTTATTGTCAATTAATTATACAAATTAATGAACTGATTATAGATACGATATTTATTTCAAATCAAAACACAAAAAATTGGTTCCTATTGAGAAAGTGATTATAATAAAGTTGGTGACAATGTGCTAAAAAATTATGAATCTTTAACATTTGAATTTTAACAATCCCATTTGAGTAAAGTATTATATATCTGATGTTTTCAATAAGATCTAAGAAATCATTTTGTTTTTCGAACAGCTCCCTATTGTCTATATCTAGGACATTACTGATTAGACATATAACTCAATAAATACATTGACTTTGTTTCTATTTTATCTCATTTGCTCATGGGAAACAGAGACAGAAATCCTTTTCGCAAACGAGACTAAATCACAATATTTACGTAAGTCATTGAAATTGATTTGATGAAGACAGATATCATTTCGATGTTGTCGGGGAATAGAAACAAAAGACACTATCATCAGAAAAACGCCAAAATTTTCACACCCATTTATTCGACACCCTGTTGACAAGGGTATTGGATCGTTTTTTTTAAATGGCCGATTCCGACATCTTTTTGCACATTATCTTTTTTTTTTAAGCTCCATATTTTGAAACATGGTGGTTTGGCTCAGCTAAAATATGCGCTCGTTTAAAAACATCATATCTCATATTTTTGAGATGACAACATTGTAACGTAGAAGGAAATATGTCATCAGTGGAAGTAGAAATTCCTTTAAAACAATAAAAAAAAGTCTGACGACTTGTCTCTAAGGTCATCAGCAAAATATGTTTTATATGAAAATAAGTTCTTACATATGTGAAGAAAAATGTATCGTTCGTATTGTCAATAACGAGAAACAAAAAGGCGAAGATCTCGAATATGATTGACAATAAAAATATGTATATCCGTTAGTCCACAACACATGGGAGGATATAGTTTATTTTCATTTTATACGTCATTCAAACAGTTGGCTGAATGAGACATAAAGAAAAATTATTCTTTAAATAATCTCGGGAAATGTATTTTTGTTCCATATCCCGGCAGGATATAAAACTGACATATGGTACAATTTCAGTCCATCAAGATTAATTGGTGATTGAGTTTATAAACAACGTTTGCCTCGTTGGTTCAAACGTAACTGTAAGAATATTCACCGAAAAGTTCTGATTGTCTGGAATTGTTAGAGAAGCAAAATATCTGTATAACAGAGAACAAAAGAACTCTCATTGTCTCGATTACTCAAATAATTGCTTGCTCGTTTGATATGAAGTGGCGGTTAAAGAAAAAAAGTTAATCCTACAGAATTATATCTGAATAGTTTTAAAAAACAAATTCGAGGTTGTTTAAGGTTATAATCCCTCTTGTGCAATTGAACAGCGAATTTCAACAATGAATTAAAACTCAACCCTGTCGATGTTTGTATTGTCTCGCCTACAACAAGGCTAAGTGTAGAATACAATGTCTTTGTGATTGCGTTCTCACAGGGGTGAATGTTAGCTGACTGCAGGGCTACCATTTTTACCATGGCACAAATATTTGCTGAAAAACGTGAAACAAAAGCTCCAATTTGTTTTATTAGCTTTAGTTCAAAGAAAGTGCAGTTAATGGCGCCTACGTTGACACAAAACCAGTTTTCCTTATGTTGAATCCACGTTATAGACATACCTAACTCAGCTAAACTTTAGAGGCAATGTTTGTGCTCGTGTAATCAGGGTAAGCATTCAACGGAAAAATACATCCTGACTGTTGAGATCAAACAAGTTAGACATGTGATAGACCTGTTGATGCAGCTCGCCAGTTATTGTGCACAAAACGCCATTTCGTGAAATACTGAAACGTGCGATGATTGAACTTCACGTGCACCGAAAAAAGAGTTTGTTCGACAAATTTAATTGATCGAAAGCCAGTTTCCCAATGAGTGAAGTTTTCTTGCGAGAATTCATTTAGTCGGTTTGCGTCAAAACCCGATAGCGAATACGTTGAAATCATTCCCCGTTTTCTTTTTTTTGTTTTTTTTTTTTTGTTTTTCATTGGCACCAAACAACCAATCAAAAGAAATAGCCTTTTCGCTTTGCATGAAAATCCGCTGCTTTCCTAAAGATTGTCCAAGATTTTAATTGAGAGTCCGTTTGTAGTAAACTTTGACATTTTCCTGGAAACCACAGACCTAGGGTGGCCAAAGATTTTCAAGTATGGATTTCTCTTGTAAAAAAAGGCATTACTAGTTTTTGCTAGTGATGGTCGTGGGAACAACAACAAATAATCACGAGTAGCTAGCTCGTAAGAAGTTCCTGTTTGTGGGTTGAGAAATATTCAGCTGAACTACATGTTCTGGGCATGTTTATCTTACAATCCATCAACCGTTTCGGTGAAAACTTTTTGAAGTTTGAATTGGGCGAGGCATTACGTAATCAAATGCTCACTTTTCTAAACAGGTTCACAAGATTTCTGGACATCGCGTGATCACGAGCGATTCCAATGAGATCTTTGCGGTATTAATACGATAATCATTGCAGATGGAACTATTTAGAAGTCAAAAATACTAATTCCATGGTCACGTTTGGGTGGCAGATGTTGAAAACTTTCATTCAAACGTCTTCTTTTGCGTGAAAATTTTGTCATGAGAGGGTTTTCTTTGCGGTCAATGACATGACAATGTTGTCCGTGACGACATTACTGAATTTCCGACAAATTTTTTCGTTGTCCGACATTTTTTACTAATTGTGACGACTAGAAAGTGCGAAACCAGAATCTATGTGTGTTACTGTTTGTTCATCGACTAGAAAGATATTAGGCTCGTTGACACGATTACTTTTTTTTGACGATTAAAATCCGTCATTTTATTTCAAAATTCATTTGTTATAAAACGTTCTTTGTGTGCATTGACATCGTCGGTCCTAAACACCACTAGTACCCAGTGAATCGTCAAAAAGTCACTGCGATGAAGAGCAGTTTTATTGCAATGGCGTGTATATTTCTATAGAAATAGACTTCTTCGCAGGGATTTTTCAACGAATTTACACACAGGGTATCAGCTTTGCAAGAACAAAAAAATTGTTTCTGGGACTTTTTATTGCCTTCACAAAAACTTTATAAGTAAAAGCAGAAGGGGATCTTTTTACATCACAGTGATGATACTTAACGCGCTCTCATCTTTATAACTTTGATGGCCAATAGATTGTTTTGTGGCCACCCTATTCTTTTGTGGAAATATGAGTCATACTTGAAACGCGCATGCTCGGGGGAAGAAGAAAATTTCCACAACGTGTCGTGCAGCCTCGGTCTTTGCGGACGAAAGGGTGTTATTTTCAATCCTTGTTTACTCTCATGTCTTGTGTCTTGATTGATAACAGAACACATGAAACGGCAAACACAAACGCATTGTCTGCTTCATATTATAATCACAAGTGTATTCTGTTTCTTTCTTCTTGTCTAATCAAACATATCTCGTTCTCAGGTCTTCTGGCAAACATCAAAAAAAAGCTCTGGGAACAAGATTGACAAATAGAATTTGGGGTTTTCCTTTTTTGTTTGTATTTGACTACTAGGATGATAGATTAAATAACATAAAAGACAGCAATGTACTGTGCAAAGAAAAGGGTTTTCGTTGAAAAGGACCGAAAGAAAAAACAAACATATCATTGACAGGGAATCCTAAATAATTGAAGAGTGTATGTTTCATTCCTTGATTTTGAAACTGCACGACGCAAATTCAACCGGATCCGCTCTCTGTGGTTGCTTTAACCCTCCACCGTTGAGCATTTATATAACAGTAATGAATTCAAAAGTTTGAGGTTTAAATTTTATATGAAAAGTTATATGGAACTTATATTACATCCAATTCGCCGTATGAACTAAGCCTAAAACCATACGCAACAAAGATTACCTTACCTATTTTAAACGCCTGTGTGCTATACGAACTCTCAATCATATCGAGATATTGACATAATGCATAATCTCGTTATCACGAACAAAAAACTTGTAAAAAGAAATAGCGCACTATTTTTTTCGTTCAACGTTAGTTATCTGGACAGTATGCTAAACTGACCTCTACGATGTTCGATGTTAGAACAAAAGTTTCTACCACTTTCACATTGAAACATTCATCCATTTTGTATTTTAATAAATTGATTATACAGGTTAGATTAATATTTCTAATTAATAATGGATTCTGCATTTCCTCTAATAAACCCCGCCCTCTATTAAACGCCACACTTTTAGCCGAACATGCGTAATCAACGCCGCCCTCTAATAAACGCCGCATCTTGAAAAGCGGCGTTTATTAGAAGACAGGCTAAACAAGAATCAGTTTAATAGTTTTATTTGTTTTCTATCAACAAATTCTTTCACGTTTGCATGAATATTTGATGTGTAATTAATTGCTTTAAAGGTTTTTATCTCATAGAAGAGAACGGAAAAGTGATATTGCTCTTCTAAGACACTTTTAATCCGAAGATTTTAATTTCATTTTTTATAGTGTGGTGGATCTTGCTCTCCATGCAGTAATTTGTGCGTTGGAAAGAAAGGAGATCGGGTTAGTGCATTATCGATTGATTACAGAATTGAAAATGATGTTTTGTTTCCAAACAATAGGTATGATCTTTGCAATAGTTTTAAAAAGCAAATCTTTTTATCGATTAGGGATCTGTAGGATCACCTGGATACAGAGGGCCACCTGGGTTACCAGTAAGTCTAATACCATTTGAATAGGTAGTTAATATGCTCAAAATGAGTGAATGTGTAAAAGTTCATATCTTTAACAAAACATTTTTAGGGATTCCCTGGACCTGAAGGACCAATTGGCACTCCTGGATTAAAAGGGAGTGCAGGACAAAATGGAATGCAAGGAGAACCTGGACAACGAGTGAGTTGAAAAAAACGAAATCGTGAAAATTGAGTCACAAAAATCGATTTATATAACATGTAGAGTAACCCTAATTTTGTGTGTATTTAAAAATTCTTTATTTTTCTGCCTACAGGGAAAAGTTGGGCCACCTGGGTTGCCTGGGACACCAGGAAGACATGTAGGTTTATTGATTTCAAAGTTGTTTTCATATTATATCATTAAAAATGAACATAACAAGAAATTGCCTTTTTTGAAAAATGTTTATGGAGTTCAACTTTATTCTACATTCAGGGTTCCCCAGGTGATGAAGGCAGACAAGGAGAAGCAGGTTTGCCTGGTTGTAATGGGACAAAGGTAAATACATTTATTGTTTTCAATCTAAACCTTTTCAATGATCTGACGGAAATGTGTATTTATTCAAATTGTGCCAACTTTTGTTTAGGGAGATCGCGGACCGTCTGGGCCACGTGGACAGAATGGTGTCCGTGGAGATTTGGTAAGTGCTGTGATCTATTAGATGTAATCATTCTTCTACTGCATAGATTTTCATTTTTCATTTTTTTTTTTTTTATTTTGACAGGGTCTAACAGGACCTCCAGGACCTCCAGGAGAACCAGGAGATAGTACAGCCACAAAACTTAAAGGTTCAAAAGGTGAACCTGGAAGAAATGGAGATCAGGTATGCTAACAAGTAAGAGAAAGACTTTCCAATTATAATTTTCATTTTTACTAACTGTGCATTCTACTTGCTTTATTAAGGGTGAACGAGGTGATCCTGGTAATGCTGGTCTTAAAGGTGAACCTGGTCGACCTGGACAAAATGTAATCAATAGTTTACAAATAATTCATTTCAGATGTCCTGGCACAGATATGAAGAGTATATTGCATGACGTTTCTGTTCAATTTTAGGGTATAAGAGGAGCAAGAGGTCAAAAAGGTGAACCAGGTGTATCTAATGTCACAATTATTGGAGAGAAAGGTGAAAAGGGCTCAAGTGGACCACAAGGTCCGCCTGGTAAGTCGTGCATATCCGTTGGGGAAGGATCAGCTGGAAAGAACGTCACAGCAATTATTGGACCGGAAGGTGAGCGTGGCAAAGATGGAAAAGATGGTAAAGATGGTGAACCGGGACAACCGGGGGATCCAGGACCACCTGGACCAACTGGTGAACCAGGAACAAAAGGTGATAAAGGAGAGGCTGGTGCGGCTGGACCACCTGTAAGTGTTTCGAAACGATTGAATGACAATAAAGGAATTGCAAACAAATTTAGTTTTTATTCGTCTTTGTTAGGGTTCTGCTGGAATTAAAGGTTCCTCTGGTTCAAGTGGTAATCGTGGTGAAAGAGGCGAAAGAGGTCCTGATGGAAAAGATGGTCCTTCTGGTGAGAAGGGTGAGAAGGGTAGCAGAGGCGCAGATGGAAGTGATGGCACAAAAGGTGAAAGAGGAGAAAGTATTCAAGGCCCGCCTGGAGAAAGTGGAGAGAAAGGACAAGTTGGACAAATTGGTAATGATGGGCAACAAGGTCGTCAAGGTCCACCAGGTCCCACTGGTAGTGATGGACCTCCTGGTCCATTAGGCCCACAAGGTGATCGTGGAGAACCAGGGCCAGCTGGTCCGGTTGGGGAAAATGGAAAGCCAGGTGAACCTGGTATGAAAGGTCCACCTGGACCACCCGGAGATAAAGGAGACCTTGGCGAAAAAGGTGTTCCTGGAAATCCTGGTATCAGCTTACGTGGAGAAGATGGTATGGATGGTGACACAGGTCCCCGTGGACCACCTGGTGCAGAGGGTGCAAGAGGTTTTCCTGGGCCTCGGGGTCCACCAGGAAAAATAACTGACCCTAGTACTGGTAAGGAAATTTTGCCTGGAAAGCCTGGTGAAAATGGACCACCCGGTTTACCTGGAGTTGAAGGACCACAAGGAAAACCTGGACCAAGAGGTGAAAAAGGTGCACCTTGTACTTCATGTCCGCCTGGTCCTAGGGGAGAGAAAGGTTTGAAAGGCCAGGGAGGTCTTGATGGAGGCAATGGTAAACAAGGAGATAAAGGAGCTACTGGTGGGCCTGGAGTTCGAGGAATACAAGGTGATCCTGGTGAGCGAGGGCCTCAAGGTGCTCAGGTAAAAATTAGATGATATCATATTTATAGTGACTCTATAAGAATTTCAAAGTTCTTAAAATATTCAATAGTTTTAAATTGTATATTTTCTAGGGTGAAAATGGGGAGAAAGGAGAAAGAGGACCCGCTGGTCCGAAAGGTATTGCAGGCAGAGATATTCCAGTGCAAGGCCCTCGCGGAGAAAGAGGAAGCGATGGAAAACCAGGAGAAGAAGGTGCCATTGGTTACCGCGGTGATCAAGGTGAACGTGGCGATCCTGGAGCTCAAGGAAAACCAGGTGCTGATGGACTAACGGTATGCTTTAGAATTGTCCGTTTTATGACTGCTCAATAAATTCCATCCATTTGAAGCTAAGTTTTAAATACTTGGTTTTAGGGTGAGCGTGGTGATAATGGAGCACCTGGTCGCAATGGTGTTGATGGAGTTAATGGTGCCAAGGGTGAAAAGGGAGAAAAAGGTGTCGGTGTTAGAGGATTTAAAGGTGATACAGGCCCTGAGGGTCCACAAGGACCTAGGGGTTTCCAAGGTCCCCAAGGACAGAAAGGTCTTAAGGGAGAACCTTTTCCTGATGCATTGAAAGGTGAACGGGGTCCAAAAGGAAATCAAGGCCCACCGGGACCACAGGGCCCCCAAGGTCCGTCTGGCAACGAAGGACCAAAAGGTTTAAGAGGTGAAGATGGACAACGTGGTGAACCTGGTAATGGTGATAAAGGTGACCTAGGAGAAAGAGGTCTTAAAGGAGATCGAGGACAAAAGGGAGAAGTTGGTGAGTATATTAATATACTCCCTTAGTCATCAAAATGTAACTCTCTCCATAATTATTCATTCTTCATTGGTGTAGGTGCTGATGGCAAGAATGGTGACAAAGGAGAACGCGGAGCTAAAGGTCAAACCGGACCGAGAGGATCTCCAGGGCCAATTAAAGGTGAAAAGGGAGAAGCTGGAAAACCTGGACAAAGAGGTGAGGATGGACCTCCAGGATCATCTGCTCCAAAAGGAGATCCAGGCCGAGATGGAGAAAGAGGAGAGCGTGGTCCACCAGGAGAAAGCGGAATTAAAGGTGAAAAAGGTCCTTTAGGTAAGTAAAATAGATTGTTAACCTCGATTGTTTAGAAAAATGGAAAAGTATAACAGCTATTTAAACACAATATTTTGTTTAAATATGTGCAGGTAGGGATGGTCCTCAAGGTGAAGATGGACCAAGAGGTAAGAAAGGTGAACCTGGTGATGCAACCAAAGGTGAAAGAGGTCCACCTGGTCCACAAGGTGTACGAGGGGAACCAGGAAGGGATGGAGATGATGGAAAAGATGGTGAGGGTATTGTAGGCGATCGTGGTGATAAAGGTGATCGAGGTAACAGTATAACTGGTCCAAAAGGTGAAAAGGGTCAGCCAGGTGAAGATGGAGGGAGGGGAGAGCCCGGGCGACCTGGATATAAAGGAGATACTGGTCCACCAGGAACGGATGGTCGAAATGGAGTACCTGGAAAGGCAGGTCCACCTGGAGAAGATGGTGTGGTTGGTCCACCGGGATTAACAGGTTTGTTTATCATTAATTTCCAATTCCTTTCTTCTTGTTGGTTTTTATACTATGACAGTATGGTATTATACTTTGTTGTTTCTTAGGTCCAAGAGGAGATGATGGCGCGAAAGGTGATAGAGGAGTACCTGGATACAATGGGCAGAAAGGTGATAAGGGATCATCTGGTCCTCGTGGCCCGCAAGGTGCTTCCAGTAACGTACAAGGTCCGAAGGGCTCACGTGGAGATCCCGGATCTAAAGGTGAACCTGGCCGTGACGGAGATGAAGGTATACAGGGTCCACGTGGAGACAAAGGCGAACCTGGTCAAGGAAGTGAAAAAGGTGTTCCCGGTGATAGAGGAAATCCAGGTCCCACAGGATCAAAAGGTTACTAACGTGATTTTGCATATCTTTCCATTCCACTAAGTGGATGTTATTTCTTACAATAGTCAATTATTGTTTGAATAGGTCAAAAGGGTGAAAGAGGATCAACAGGACGAGATGGAGCTTTTGGCCCCGAAGGTGTTCGTGGCCCTCAAGGAGATCCAGGGGAAAAAGGATCAATTGGTGATTCTGGTGAACAAGGTTTAGAAGGTCCTCCAGGACCTACTGGTCCACCTGGACCTAAAGGTGATACTGGAATTCTTGGAGCGAAAGGAGAGAAAGGAGATCGCGGTCCAGTTGGATCCAAAGGTTCGCGAGGGCCTGTCCTGAAGGGAAACGAAGGGCTGCGAGGTAGGATTGAAGTTAATTAAGATTAATAATCAGATTAAATGATGTTTGAAGTTTCAATGATAATTCTTTTTGGCTTAAGGGCCACCCGGACCAACTGGACCTCAAGGACCTCCTGGTCAAGACTACATTCTTAAAGGTACAGAAAATATAGGGGATATCAAAATAGGAAATCCCGGAGAGCCAGGAGATCAGGGTGATAGAGGAGCAACCGGATCAAAAGGTGACCGTGGAGATACAGGTGTGATTGGCAACATTGGTGAGGATGGTAAGATACAAACAGTTGATATTCTATGTGATAAAAAATACCAAACCTATGGTTTTATATTGTGATTTCATCAATAAGATATATTATTCGTTTTGATCTATAGGTGAGAAGGGAGATATAGGACCAAAAGGTAGCAAAGGAGATCGTGGTCGTGATGGAACATCTGGAGAACCTGGTTTGAAAGGAGAGAGGGGACCAGCAGGTTCACCGGGTATAGTCGGTGACAAAGGTGAACTTGGTCCACCAGGTAGAGATGGAGAGCCAGGTGCACAAGGTCCCAGAGGCCCAGAAGGAACTATTGGACAAACTGGAGACAAAGGATCTAAAGGCGATAGAGGTCCGTTAGGTCCTATTGGTCCACCTTGTCCGTCATCACGAGGTGAAAAAGGTGATCGTGGAGTGAAAGGTTTGAAAGGACAGGATGGACCTAGAGGCCCACCAGGAGATAGAGGACAGGTATCGCCAGGTCCAACTGGTGATAAAGGTGATAGGGGAGCTCCAGGACCTGAAGGGGCATTTGGTCTACGAGGTGAAGACGGTCCAAAAGGAGATGAAGGTCGAAAGGGAGATCAGGGCAGTTCAGGACCGCCCGGTCAAGTAGGAGAACCTGGTAGGGAAGGTCCACCTGGTCCAAAAGGAGATCCAGCAGAAGGAACTGGTGAGTTCATATTCAAGCTTTTCCACATTGGATGAATACGCTTCACCCAATCGTTTGCCGTTTGTGTGTACGTGTATTTGTACATACATTTTTTAATAAATAGGTGAAAAAGGAGAAAAGGGTGCTAGAGGTCCGCAAGGTCCAGTTGGTGACGATGGGCCACCAGGACCTGATGGTGCAAAGGGAAGTCCAGGTGAAGAAGGACCAAGAGGGAACCAAGGAGAAAAAGGACAGTTTGGTGCTAATGGAGTCAATGGTAAGCTTCATTACCTAAAGTTTTGCGTTTGCTCCTATTTTGAAACATCTAAGTGCATGGGATGAGTTTGCATTGAAATCCATTTGTATTATAGGTGATGACGGACCACGAGGTCGCGACGGTCCACCTGGACCTCAAGGAGCTGCTGGACCAATCGGAGACCCAGGAAGTGTTGGTCCTCCTGGAAGAAGTGGATCGGCTGACTTTGGTTTTTACCTTGTCAAGCACAGTCAATCTACAGATGTATGAAATCTTATCCATTCGTACCATATTGACGACGGGATTTGCATTGTGTTTGGTGACTCATGGTTCTGTGTTGTTTTGCTATTTAATTTCTATTATTACTGTTTTAGATTCCTCAATGTCCAAATGCTATGGCTAAATTATGGGAAGGCTACAGTTTCTTATATGCACAAGGAAACGAACGTGCTTTTGGGCAAGATCTTGGTAAACCTGGCTCATGTTTGACACGGTTCAGTACCATGCCGTTTATGTTCTGTGATTTACAGAATCAATGCACAGTTGCATCAAGGAATGATTACTCTTTCTGGTTAAGTACTGAAGAACCAGTGAACATGATGAGAGCAGCTTCCGGAAGTGAAGTAGAGCCTTACATATCCAGGTAAAATTGAAATAAGAATATTTCCAGTCATTACAGTGTTCTTTCGAAAAAAAAACTTTGAATGCATGTTTTCTTATGTTTCTATCTTCCTTTAGATGTGTGGTGTGCGAAGCCCCGGCTAATGTGCTTGCAGTTCATAGTCAAAGTGACATAATTCCAAGCTGTCCTAGTGGATGGTCCAACCTGTGGAACGGCTGGAGTTTCTTGATGGTAAGTGTTCTTCACCATACTGTTTAATACGGGATTCTTCAAGTCATAGGCTTTATCATAATACTTGTCTGATGAATAAACTATTTGATGTCTGTATATCAATTACATTGGCTACTTCACACAAATAGCAGAATCACATCTATAAACTCATGTTCAGTTTATCTAAGTGCAGTAGTAAGTAAATCCAATTTCTCTTCTCTCCATAGTACAACAGCGCCGGTGCCGAAGGAGCTGGACAAATGTTGGCATCCTCAGGCTCGTGTCTTCAAGATTTCCGCGTCAATCCTTTCATTGAATGTCACGGACGTGGCACCTGTTGGTATTATGGACCCACATTGAGTTTCTGGCTTTCGACAATCGATGAACAAAGTCAATTCCAGGTACCTCAACCTGAAACAATAAAATCTGGACAATTGCGTAAACGCGTTAGTAGATGTGCTGTGTGCCTTAAAAATACCGGTGGAGATAGTAACACTCCCGATCCATAAACTAAAAAAATGTACACCACAAGCAGTGAGCAAGCAAATCGATACAAGATATTAATTATTTTGTATGGTGGCCAAGAACTTAAGTAGAAAAATGTTCACTGCAGCACTTGATTTGTGTATATTTGACTGAATGAAAACAAACACTTCAAATTACTTGTGTGATGTCTTCTATGTGAGAAATATAAGTGATATTCCACCGAACGTAGAAGTTTAAATAAAGGAATCGGTTATGAGAGGCGATCGGTGAAATTATGGAATTATGCGATAGTTAGAAGGTTTTTTTTATTATGACAATGTTTGTCTTTGCCAGATTCTTAACACTACCTAACAAATACGATAATCGAAGTGTATCGTTCAATTATCGAGATTGGATCGAGATTAGCATTTCTTTTCCAAACATATCTTTAGTATGTCGAAAAACTATGTATGAATTTTTTTTTTCAATCTATCATACTTCTTTCCCAGACTTTTAATAACAATGGGATGGTTGGAAATAAAGTCCAGGAGAGCAAGTCTGAGCATGAAGGTGGTCGATTTTATGACCGAATTTTGTATAGCTTTTAATAGAACTTTATATTTTAACATGTACAACCATCGTTGATTCCAGAACAATAAAACGTTATCCTGGAGTTTTCTTTTTATGTGACATTAGCACAAAGTTTATTCCATATTGTCAATTTCTTTTCCACTTCAATACACTGACCAGTGGCGTTGTGGTCAAGGCGCAACACCTGGTCGAACTCACCTTTTTACCTAGGATGTCGTTATTTACATCGTAAAGTCTGGGGACAAAGGTGGGTCGAGTCATACCTGTGAATGTAACAGTATGGATTGTTCACGCAACTTAGCACTACACTGAAGAGCGATATTCAAGTCTAAAGGGTGTCTCTAGTGGAATGTATGAAGTAATGTTGCGCCCTCCATAAATCAAATGTGGGCGTAAAGTGATCCTCCCTCATTGATAACAACCCAATTTAAACAGATCATATAATATGAATAAAATAACAATAAAATAATATGGGTATCAATGTCGCTGTCGGGAAACTAAAAAACAAACTATAAAAAACACTAGTCGAAAATATAAAAAGAGATTCTAATGAAATATTTTGCAGCATAATATACAGACAAAAAATAAATAAATAAGACAGAAAGACGGGAGCCAGTGGGCAAAATCGTTAAAAGTCACTGGGATGAAGTACATTTTCATAGAAGAAGTGTATGTTTGAACCTTTCTATAAAACAAGTACTCTCCCGCAGTGTTTTTCGACAAATTGGAAGGGGAATGTAAAACATGCACAACTCAGAGTTTGTACAAAATCGTTCAAATGTGTTTCGAGTTGGCAGGTCCTACAAAAACAACATACAACAACCACAAGGCTAACACGAATTTTCATGGAAGCTAGTTTGTCTTAATACTGTCAAACGCTCCCTTGCAAACTCTTACAAGAGCATTTGATTGATCGAGACATAAGCCAAAATAATTCAATTATCTAAAACGAATTGTTCAAGGGCTTTACCATTTCTTGCTGATGGTCTCAAAACGGAAATGGACTTGTCATTCATTTAAAGATTTCTTCCAGCGACATAAAGAATATAAGTCTCGTTTTCAAAACTGTTTCATTCTTCGACTGAAACACTGATCTTTTGTTGTAGTGGTAGTTGTACGGTTTATTGTAGAGATAATAGAAAAGGGGAACTGCCAGTTATGGAGAAGTTTGAAGATTTTTATGATCTCCCTAATACTTGAAGCAACAAGTTAATAAAAACTGTGGAACATCAGTTGACTCGAAAAGCCACACACAAAAAGTCATATCTTCCTCTAAATATTGTATGAATTAAATCACTCATGTAGCTATCGTATTCTGTACTCCCTCCTGTCAAGTGTGCTGTAAGGAGCAATGTATTTTTCCTGGATTTTTCATTATCTCTCGATAGAGTGTTGCGTATAAAAACATATATAAATCAAATAACTTTAAATAGCATCTTTTGGACTCCATTTTGTCATCAATAAATCTATCATAAAAAGAAAACAAAAAAAAAAAAAAATTTCGAATTGAAATTTCGTCATAAAATCACTCGGTATCATGTTGGCGTGTATTTAACAACCTTGTTGTCCTTTTCAATTCCACCGCCCGTTGATGGCGATACAATGACGAATCAAAAGCTGATCTAACGCCCATGGTATCAACGCCTTTAAGATCAAGCAGACAGGAAGAAGTGTCGACAAGTTAATGCTTATGAAAGAATCAACTAGATCACTAGGCTTTAAAAAATAGTTTCCAAAGGAACCAGACTAAAAAAAATACTTTCCCCTCAATATTTCTTTTCCAATTCGTAAGCAGAATTTTGGTAACCGTTCGCTCTTCCTTTCTCCACCATACTTGCTGATCCTTGGTCACGTGACCTGATACAAACGACACACACGATGATAAGTATCATTACCAGTGCCACACCCACAATAATACCGACAATTTCACCGTCACTCAAGCCGCTGTCGTCGTCGTCATCTTTTTTATTGTCATCATGTTCTGTAATGAAATGTCATCATGAAGATGTTTAAAACATGTGCTCGAGGGGGAAACAGCACAAAGGAGAATGTTATTTTATTAGAAACAGCAACGGAGGAGCACCTTATTTTATTAGGATTGAAAAACAAAGATGCCACAGTATGACTCAATGTTGTCGTGTTTTTTTAAAGAAAAATAAATGATTGGCACAACTGTTTAAACTGAGGTTTAACTAAACTCGTTCTTCAATTCTCTAAAATAAAATGACAGATTGTCTCCGCGTAAAATCGAGACGTTCCACCTTAAGGTGTGAGTAAGGGAAAAATCATTGACATTTTTGAAAAAAAGTTTTTTTGCACATCAGGATGAAAGGAACTCTGAATTTTCCAATGGTGAAACTATTTTTTCAGGAAGTGGATGGGAAGTCCGTTTATTTTCCAAAACCGTTGTATTAGCGGCTAATTTGTGTACATTAAAGACCATGAAAAAATAAAACATATTGATCATGTTGCGTATTGATCCTTTTGTTTCAAAATTCCGTTTCATAAATAATTAATTAGTTCACGCAATAAAGAAAAATCTTTAAAGCTGTTTTTTTCAGTGTTCACTTTTCGTGTCAGAGCCACTAACGTTTGATGCTTCATTTACAAAACTAAAAAAGCTCTGACAGTGAGACTTGGCTTACTGACAAGCTGAAGGGTAGATCTAAAAACGGTTTTTTTTTATCTTTTTAATTTGAACAGAATATGAGTTATAGTCTTGAAAGCAAAAAAAATGAAAACAGAAAACGATACTTTTGAGAAATTGAAAATAACTCTGAAAATAATTTGTTTGAGTAAAAAAAGAAAAAACCGTTTTTTACTCTATCTCTTGTGATTACAAAAGTGTAAAAAACATAAGTTAAACTTAACTCGTTTTGTAAATGGAGCTACGTTTTTACAACAAGGTTCATTTTCTTTGACTCGTTCTAAAATCTTACATTTTTAGTTTACCTTAAAATTTTTAACATGGGCTTTTAGAGATGTAAATAAGCTTTCCAAAAATGTATCATACTTGATATAAACATATTCCTGTCAAAGGAATTAATTAAAAAACAAAAACACGTTTTTTTCCCTTACTCACACCTTAAGAGAGTTTGAAATACCGAAGGTTCATCGTACTGTTGTCGTAAGATAGGGCGGACAATCCGAAGATTTCACGCCATACAAAAAACAAGAACTCCTATTCCTATTTTAAACTTTTCTCAATCTACAATCGTTCACGAAAAATACGAGACAGCCTCCCCCTCCCCTAAAATTCAAAGTTGTACTTGTTTAAAGTCTTCTACGTGGCTTTCTGCCTTTGTATGTGAAGCCATATACAATATTGAATTATGGAGGGTGTGGTCTCACATATGACTTTCGGATTTTTCATTTCAAAAAAAAAAGGTGTCTCAAAAATTTTTGTGAAGTGTTTTAGTTTTAGCCAAGACTAAAGTCGCTGGTCTACGTTAAATTCAAAACTAAAGTCGCTCGCCTACGTTAAATTCAAACAAAGCTTACTTATTTCTTGAATGACTGGGTCAGACCATGCGGAAATTCCTTGCGAAGTCCTGGTTCGCATGCGTATCCAGTAGGTGCCATTACTGAGCTGTGTTAGTTTGACAGTTTCCTGTGCACCACTACTTGTCTTGTTGAAAGATATGGTTTTCCAAGGCGATGAAAACTCGCTTTTGTATTCAATCTCTACGACGTAATCAACACTTTTGGGAATATTAGGCGGGAACGTCAGAGATATGCTGTCGTCAGTGCTTTTTGCAGTAACTTGATTGGAGCTTACGCCTAAAAGAAAATCAAATAAAAATTCTGGTAATACGTTGGCTTTACATGTGCACATACGATCACATTTATAATCTTTTAGATAGTGTTCAGGTAGCCTCCAGATAACGCAAAGTAAACACGCGAAATTTCGTGAAACTCTTGAACCAAAACAGCGCGCATACTAAAAACATTTATCTAACGCATCAGGGATTGGTTCTTTTAAGCTATATAAAGCAGACGTAACTTTCTTTCATCCAATAACATAAAACAACTAACAGACGAAAAGTGAAAACAACATAAATGTATTCCGAAAATACTAATACATTTTTATCAACCAAAATAATTTAATAAATAACTGAAACGGTTTTTACAAAAAAATAACAACATACATTTTCAAGTGGAGTCACTACGTGACTTTCCTACCGTCTTCAGTATTATACGGGGGAGGACTGAGACAAAAGAACTAAAGGGGAGGTTGAGGTAACTTTATTTTAACATTCAAGCATACATTCATTCATATTTACATGACTCATTTAGATTTTATTTTTTGTCCATCTCGTAAGCAGAATTGTCAAATCCGTTCGACACCCCGTTTTCGATCCCGTAAAAATCTTTGCCAAAACGCACGGCACCGTGGGACTTTGATTTCCTCACATACACTACTATTAAAGTTATGATGATAAGAACTAAAACAGCAGCAATGACGATGCCGACAATTTCGCCGGTATTCAAACCACCGTCGTCGTCACTTGTGTCGGTACCAGGTACTGAAACGTTAATTAAAAGAAAAACTACAATAAATAAATAAATAAATTTCTGGAATTTCAGAACTTTAACTGTGTGCAAAGTTGCTGGGAAATCAATGCGAAGGAGTACATTTGAAGAGAAATATGCACACTATTTCTATAAAAATGCTCTTCTTCGCAGTGGGTTGGGTCTTTTAGTTCAAGACAGTGACAAATAAATGTGTTTCTTATATCAAAAAACGAACGCAGAAGTAACAGAAAATCGTGTTGTTTTTTTTTTGTCCACCTACCAGTCTTTGCTGTGAACGGTTGTGACCATGGACCCATTCCAAGTTCATTCATAGCACGGACACGCATACTGTATGTTTTACCAGGTTGGAGACCTTTTATGGTTACCATTTCCTTGGAGGCTGGGTCCGTTTTGTTGAAGGTCTGGTACCAGGTTGTATCACCTGATTGAATCTCAACTTGGTACTGGGCAGCTCCATCACTGACTTGTTGTTCAAATGTTAAGATGAACTCGCTGACAGTTTTATTAACCACTGTTATCTTCTCGGGTTTCGTCTTGGGTTGTTCTGTAAAATAAACATCACCGCAAAGTATTAGTGACTTTGACTAAAAAAGGCGTAAAGCATTAGTGACTTTGACTAAAAAAGGCGCAAAGTATTAGTGACTTTGACTAAAAAAGGCGTAAAGTATTAGTGACTTTGACTAAAAAAGGCGCAAAGTATTAGTGACTTTGACTAAAAAAGGCGTAAAGTATTAGTGACTTTGACTAAAAAAGGCGTAAAAAATAGAGAAAGGAAAAGAAACGAATATCTAATTTTTTTTTTTTTTTTTAATTTTGAGAAACATGAAAGAGACACTCAAACATGGAAGGGCGTTATGAAAGAGACACCCAAACATGGAAGGGCGTTAACGTTTGTTATATGAGAATGGATTGGTTATAATAGAGTCTTTTGCGAAGTTATATTAGACATTTCCCGAACTCTAGCATAAACGCTGAATGGTGGCCGAGTTTCATACCTAACCTCACTTTCATGCGATTCGTTGTTTCACAAATTTCATTACTTTATAATTTATTAATATAGTTTCTATCATTAGATTATACGATGACAGAAAATCGAGAAAGGTTTCCCAGCCGGCACATTTGCTAAAAAATCACTGTGGAGGAGTGCATTTCAATAGAAATTTACACACAATTTCAATGAAAATGCTCTTCTTCAAAGTGACTTTTTGACTGGGTTATTGCATCCGAAAACAACAGGGACTTTCAAGTAACTAACCTAAGACTGTTTCGACTTCGACTTCAGACGACCATGGACCATAGCCGACCAAATTAACAGCTCTCACTTGAGCAACGAACGAGGAACCGGGAATCAAGTTGGAGAATTCTGTTTCCTTTGGCGCACCAATAGCTAACGTGGCAGGAACGCTGTTCGTTTTGACTTCGTTTGTTTTCGTATCGGTTAACCGAATGTCGTAACGTTTCGCTCTGTCTTGCGGAAGAACTTGCTTGAATTGAATGGTAATTGACGTCGTTGTCGCTTTTTTGACGGTGACAGATGTCGGTTTTAACACTGGTTTAGCTAACAAAAGAACAAAAAAATAATTTAACATTTCTATCAATCGTGTATAGATTAAAAACATAATAGAAATTCTAATACTTACTGCAATTACCGTCAGCCGTTTCGTCACTTCCTCCGGCACATTGCATAATGCCGTCGCATAAAAATTTGTTATGAACACATTGACGTTTCGTCGAACATTGAAATTGATTTGAAAGACATGTCACTGAAAAGAAAAGTCAAACAAAGATGAACGCTTATAGCAAATTTATAGCAATTCGTATACCAATGCTGGTGATATTTTGAATTGTGTTGCAAACATTGAAAAATGAAATTCACTCAGTTTATAACCTATACATTCCAAATTGAAAGGAATGATTAAATGCAACACTCCTTCTAAAGTTTTTATAGTTTTTGGCTATCATGTTCTTTTAGGAACTTTAATGACGGTCTGTTGGATGAAAACTACCAAATGTCAATAAATTTCATCATAAAATTGAGTTAAGTTTGTATAGATTGTTAGAAGCTTTATACATTAAAAATTGTTTTTATTTTATTTTCATCAAGATCTCAAATACCATCAAAATTAACTGATAGTAAATAAATCAAGTTTTAGCTATTGTAATATTAAATATGTTTACTTGAAAAATTTGTTGCAATCGCTCCGTCCAACAGATTCCGTCCAACAGACATTATACCAATCTTAGTCTTTGATTTTTGTTCCAATAAATTTTCAATATGGATATAATTTTGACAAGATAATGTTCTAAAGGGATCCAAGTTATGCATTATAAACTAATTTTTCGCATTTGTTTGTTATTCGAGGTGGAACTTGACTGGTTATTAAAAAACTTTATTGTATAAATTCTATCTCTTCCATCCAACAGACTCACTAAAATTTGAACTGTTACGGTAGCAGTTAGGCGAATGTAAATATTAAAGGCTTCATTTAAAGTTTAACTGGTTATGTTTCACATAATTTAAACAATTTTAACTTAATATACACTAGTCAGTTTTAAAAGCTTCTCAAAGTATCGAAGTCCGTCCAACAGAATTTTCTAATTCAAAATATCACCTGCAGGTAAGGTGGGTGGGCGAAACACCCCTTCTGGGACTTCAAGGAGTAAAGGTTATGGTTCATCTCTTAAAGAACCATTATGCAATGCTTTATTTTCTACCTTTAATAGCCCGAGCAAAAAATGTAAATAGCAGTTTCGTTCTCAAACTCTTTTACGATTTCATTGAACATTTCTTGTTGGCTCCTTCCCATCACATTACCGTCAAGACGCAAAAGAAAAACTGCCATTCATACTATCTTGTTTTACCTTCTAAGCTCATTGAATTTATTTATTTATTTATTTATTTTTGAATGTTTACCCAGGATAGCATCTTCAGTTCCTTAAGGTACTGTCATCAAATAGGGTCATAGAGCACTTAAAGCACCCATTTGGGCAACGGAAGTTGTAATGACAGGAACTAGACAACCGCCCCAGACATCATCCCTACTCTCCTGCTGAGTGCTAAGCAGAGTGGAGTGATTATATATAGGAGTGTTATACTCGCTGGCATGAATCGATCGGGGATTGAACCCACGACCTCCCAGACAGGAAGCGAGCACTGTACCACAACGCTACCAGCCGGTACCGTTTACTGATCAAACAATCCAATGATATCACGAGATTTTAACATTTTAATCACTTACGTTCAGATTTCGTCATGTAAGCCTTCTCCAAGATCTCACTACTGACATTATACTTGTTCACCGTATAGACGCCGAACTGGTATAGATCACCTCGATTTAAATCGCCAATCTCCACCATTCTTGCCATCATGCGTTGGGTAAACTTACAGGTACTTTGCAAGTTAAGTCTGCAAAATCTAACGTAGTACTTCAATTCGTCCACATCGTTATCGAAGAGCTTTTTGGGAGGATCCCAGGTTAAAATCACACTTCTGATTTCATTCTGCGGTTTTGGCACAATTTTCAAGTTTTGAACTGGACCTGTTGCCGCTATAAAGAAAAAAGAAAAGCAAACGAGATATATTTTGAGATCAAAACATGAGACGATGAGAAAAATTTACACAAAACAGAACAAAAAAAACTTCGCTATTTATAAATAACATGTCTTTTCCATATGATCTTAAGTATTGCGTACTTTTATCATGACAAAAGGACTTCGAAAAATAAACATCTGTTATGGAAAATGAACACACAAAATCATCACTATCGCAAATCAAAACAAGGGAAAGGATTGCATAAAAAAAAGTCTTGCAACGGAGCATTGTCCAAATGCTTTCCCAAACGCTGTTCATCATCAAAGAACATTTTACTGAACCACGACAAAAATCAACTCAAAAACCTCACAATGACATTGGTCACACGTTCCCATAAATTTTCCCTAACAAACATGTCGTATGAGGTTGTGTACGTACGAGTGGAATGTGTTTCTTACCTCCAACAGTATGAGTGTCGAGCATGGCGGGTTGAAGAGAGACGCCACTTGGATTGATCGCCACAACTCTGAACTGGTAGTGCGTGGCAAACTTCAAGTTGCTGAATGTAACCTGTATAGGCGGTCGAAACGCCACTAAGCCTTGACTGATACGTTTCTTCTCGTTGGTAACATAATTCTGCACTTCGTAACCGGTAATGCGATGTGATGGAGCTATGATGGCTTTAAATTGCAACGTAATGGTGTGGTTTGTTGTATTGCGTACAATAAAATTCTTCACGTCGGGCGGGGGCGCTAAATCAGAAATGAATACGCCTTTTTAAGTCGCTATTCTTAGAAAAATTTGATAAAAAGAGAAGAGGGATCGACAATTGATGTGAGGCGCATTGTTTTATTCATTCTAAAGAATTTTTGCGTTTTTTTAGACAAAAACGATCTTGGGCACTAGATTAACAGGACGGAGAAGCTTATAAGGACCTAGGTCTTAAGTTGTTATTAACACGAATGAAATAACCTGCCCAACTATAAATGCTTTCACTTTCATGCACAGATAGATTTTTCAAACACAATTGGACAACAAAATGTTCTCCGACCAAAATGGCTGTCACATAATAATGACCGCCATAGTTCACACAAAACACAATTTTAAAACACTACGTCATCTTACCACAACCGGCACCGACTTTTTCGTCACTTGCGTCACCACAGTCCGACCTGCCGTTACAAACCCTATCTGGTTGGATGCACTTATGTCCGACGACACAACGATGCCACGTCGAACGACAGGTATCTATAAGAAGTAACATCGAACAGATCAATATAATGAAACAAAACTATTGTCGTTCTTTTACGTTTGAGAGTCATCACCACAATACTCTTTAAAATTGAGCGGGCAATTTGTAGCGTCTAATTTCATGCTGAAAGATTTCTAATTTTATCCGGGAAAGTAATACCAGAGTGCAAATTTTAAAAAACGTTTCATTGTAAATTCTCGTAGAAATTGAACGTTCCCTCAACTTCAAGCTTCGATAACAGTCTCACCTAATGCACTCGTTGAAAATGTCCCTTTGTAAAACAAAGAAGGGTCGTGTTCTCCATTTTCATTGTAAACAGTTATGATGTATGTGTATGTGCTTCTCTCAATCAACCCTGAAATTTCGAGAAAATTTTTCGACATCTGCAATGCCGGAGTTGAGCACGATGCGATTCCTTTGCAGTATCGTACCACGTATGTTAGCGAATCCAACGAGTTGTTTTTGAGTTCGCTAGGAGCGCTCCAAGTGATATTCACAGCTGTTGCCTCGCTATACAAAACTGCTCTGGATTTGACATTTTCGACGGGGCCGATTAATCCAACGGCTAAACAAACAACACAGACAAAAGTAATGACCAGATCAGAAATCAACAATGAGAGTTTGGACATTGCTGTCGTCAACCACGAAATGATTTTCTTTGTAGCTAATAACCGACTCAAAGCTACCCTGAGTCCTCAACCCTATATAAAATAGTTGCCCATGGCAAATGAGGGGTTTTTTTTCAGTCATAACAAAATATAGTCATTAAGTCATTTCCGTTCTGATAGTATACAGAAAATGCAACAACCATTAAGCAACTTCAGAACCAAACATTATCTAAAAATGTGAGCACCTTCAAAGCTTTCTGTATCTCTGAATTGTAAGCCTTCTTATTAAAAAATCGTGTACTTACGAAGGGGATTTCACTTATCAACTACCAATAAACCCAGTGGGCAAAATCGTCAAAAAGTCGCTGCGACGGAGAGCATTTGCATTGAAATTTTGTGTATATTTCTATAGAAATGCACTCCTTCGCAGAGATTTTTTAACAATTGTGCCGGCTGGGAAACTTTACCTGCACTGGGGGTTTTCACTGATTCAGGAGTTGACCAATCGCCATAACCTGTAGGATTCACAGCTCGCACACGGAAAACAAAATATCTACCAGGTAGGACGTCATTGAAAGTGGCACTTAAGTTTACAGTAGCTGGTGAGAGAGGAGGAACCCGAACATCCATCAAACTTGACGTATTTGTGTTCTGTACTTGGTAGGTTTTGATTCGATCTGGCTGGTATTTTATTACAGAAAATGTGATTTGAACTGACATTTTTGACGTGGCTTTTGCAAGAAGAATCTTCGGGATGCGAGTAGGCAACTCTACAAAAGAACAAAATAACATTCAAGATTTCCTGGTCACATCAAAGATTCCTTCAGAGCAACAAACTTTTAAATTATTATTTGACAATCAGAACATCGTAACCTTGCCTATTCTTGCATTGATTTCTATCTACTGCTTCTTCATAATTTTATTTTTGTACCGTTGGTACTTTTAGACAATAAAAATTAACATACGACAGGAAGCTTTTGAGGTCTCATCAGATCCATCTGCGCAATCACTTCGACCATTGCATTTCTTAAAATTTGCTACACACTGAGGATTACCACAGGCAAAAGAGTCATTTCGACAAGTATCTAATAAAAGAAAGCGTGAAAGAAAAATATGGGATCACAACGTTCACTTGGAAGCATCAACTTAGATTTGTTACTTCAAATATGATTAAAAGAAAAAAGGGCCTTAATACCTCTGTAAGCGGTTCTGAATGCCCCATCTTTGATGTCTCCTTCAATAAGGTTTGATGTATAAACATGTATAACATATTGATAAAGATGTCTGCTATCCAAATCAAAGACTTCCAGAAAGGTTTGAGAGCTCAACTCAGTTGTCTTGCATGTGTCTGGCAAATTCAATTCGCAGTAGGTAACATTATAAAGAAGTGTTGAAACATTCAATCCAACTTGATATTTTGGTGGCATCCACCCGATTCGGACAGCTGTTCGTTCTTTGTACAGAATCGGATGAACCGTTACATTTGTAACAGCTCCAACTACAAGAGAATCATCATTGAACCGATAATAAGATCTTGCATAGGTAAATATAGGGGAGACCCTTGTTCGAGAACCAACAAAAATAAACAGAACGGTTATCAATTGAATATTTAAAATTTATAGAATCAAGAAAATGTAACTTTCCTACCTTGCTCGTGAATTTCATTGAGGAAACAAGCCACGACAACGAGTTGTTTCAAGAAACAACATAGACTGTTGCACATCAAAAACGTGATTGTAACATCAATTATTTTATAAGTGTCATAACAAACCGCATGAGGGAAAATAAGACAAAGTAACGTGATAGTCCTTTGTTAAAGGATTGGGATTAACAGCTACTTTAAAAACTAAACTAATGATATAAATGGTTGGCTTCAACCCATGATAAAAATCTACCCTTGAAACTATGAAGTATAAAATAGTCATGAATAATGTGTACATTTTTTTTAAGAAAGAAAAATGATACCAAAACAAATTACAATTAGGATAGTATGAATTTACTTCTAAACTTGTTCCTTTACGTATATCAATCTACTACCTAAAAATGCACCATGACAATGCAAACTAGGCTAGAATAATAGGTGAATACATTCACAAAAATATATCCCTGTGACTGGTGAACAAACACAAAATATGTCCAATGTTCGCAATTTTAGTCGCAGCAGTTTAAAGCGCTTCTCGAATTTTAAAAAGCAGCAGACTACAGGCATGCACGGGTTACTACTTTTCAGAAAGTGGTAAAATCTATTTGGAGGCTACCTGAAAGTTGGGTTTCGAACCAGGGTCACAAAACAGATGAAAAGGCTCTTAGTTGAAGAGAAGATAGTAAGTAATGACCCTACCTTTGGTTCGTATTTTCTTTGGGTCAGACCAGTCGCCACTACCAGCTTCATTAACTCCTCTTAAAATGAATGAATGTTCTAATCCTGCAGCTAATCCAGTAAACACAACACTGAGACTTTTAATGGCAGGCTGATTAATTGGATAAATCGCTGACTTCACTTGCTCTGTATTAATATTTTGCACTTCAAATCTTACGATGAAATCTGTATTAATTCTCGGCTTATTCCATGTTATGGTAACACTTCCTGGTGCTGTTTCCATAGCGTCAGGGATATCTTCTTTTCCTGGTGGACCTACAAAAATGATGATTCTGCAATGCTTACCAAATACAATTTTATTTTTAATTAATCTTGAGTAAAAAAAGTGCTCAAAAATACCCATGAATACCAGATCTTTTAAAAAAAAAGCTCAAAAAAAAAAGATCAATCAATGTGAGATATTAAATTCAGAATAATCGAAAACTTACTGCAACCAGCACCCTTTCTTTCATCAGATCCATCAGCACAATCCACAATCCCATTACATTTTCGGTCATTAGGTACACATTGTGGACTACCACAGGTAAATTGATTGCTACGACATGTATCTGTTATAAAATCAGTCAAATAATCAATGAACCAATGCAGAGAAAGGCAATCTATTATATTGTAAAATAAAGGACAATGAAAATAATACATAAATCTTTTTCACGTTTTTCATAAATTAAGCTTCCACTGAACATTTTGTAAGTACACTTCAAACTCAATTAAAGTTCTAAATTCAAATCACATCAGCAATACCCCACCTGTCGCTTTAGTTTTGCATATACCCTCAAATATTTCACTTGGACAAAACTAACATCACGTTAAAGAGAAAAGACATTATTCATAAATTCCTACCTCTATCTTTAGTTTCGAATGTACCCTCCAATATTTCACCAGCAACCTTTTGGGAGTCAAATACTGTGATTTTGTATTGATAAAAATCCTTTCGATTTAACTCTTTGATCTCCACGCTAGTATTATTCAATGACATATTCTTGCAGGTGTCTTGGAGATTCAATCTGCAATACTCAAAGTTATACGTGAATGTTGATGGGTCCTCTCCATTTGTTTTAGTAGGTGGAAGCCATGTTACATTAACCGCAGAAGATTCCTCATACATTATTTCAGATATTGTAACATTGACAACAGGACCAATTGCTTCTATGAGAAAAAAAACATTTTTAGATATATCTTTTGATATGACTCAAACAATATGAAATAGGATTGATTGAATCAAAACATTACAATCAAATTTCGGATAAAAATAATAAATAAAAAGGCCTACCAACTTCCTGTGTTTGCACTGAAATTGTATCAGACCAAGGCCCATCGCCAGCACCATTAACAGATCGGACTTTGAAGTAATACATTTTATTTGACAAAAGACCATCAAATGTATATGACAAGGTTGTGACGGCAGGCTGGTTCTTTGGATGTTTTTTACTTCCAATAAGTGATGTATTGTCATTGCTGATTTGGTAACTTTTTAGAAAATCATTTAAATTTGTAATTTTATTCCAAGTTATTTCAATGGAAGTTGGTGATTTAGAAACCCCTGTCACACCAGTAACTTTAGAACGAGGTGCATCTAAAAGAAGGAACAATACAGATTAGACATATAGAAATAGGTGCAGTAAAATGTCACCATTTCACTACGAAAAAAAAACTAATGGATAGATCACAAAATATTAAAGTTGACTGAAATTATTCAAAATGAATAGTAAAAGTACATAATATAAAAAATAAGTGTTATAACATTCAGAAGCTTCATTTTAAATTCAACTAGAAGCCTCATGGCATGACCAATTTTCTAAGGTATCTGAACGACTATCCATTCTTTTCTTATTGCTTACGTGAGAACAGGTCTATCACAATTGACTTACGGTTCACATGGAGAATAAAATGATATTCGATAGAAGTGAACTAAAATCATTTGAAAAAAGGCTGAAGACTTTCACAACACTATTAAACTATTAAATCTATACAACCAAACTTGTTTAAAAGCTGAAGACCTCGGCTATTTATGACCAAATCTGCCAGTAACTGCCAACTTTAATATCAGGACCTTCCAATTGTTCTTTGTGCACACCTTCCAAATTTTGCCAGAAATGTGCATATTTAAGTAAATATATATTACATGAAATTGTTCATAACTTGCATTAATAGGAGCATGAGAAACTTTGGCATTTCAAAGATTTTAATCCAGGATTACAAGAAGATAAAAATTATATTGTTTATATAGAACTTAAATCAACATAATGTACAATATGAAAATCTATTTCTACTAAATCTGCCAGTGGCGGGTCCAGAGGTAAGCCACAACTTGTGTAGGAAAAACATAAAAGAAAAAGGTTCAAATAATCCCATTGATAATATGAGCTGAATTTACAAATTATGTTAATGCGCTTCTCCACAAGTTGCAACTACCCTCTAGATACACGTCTGCATATTACCACTTGAATCTTTTCAATACTGGAAGAATCTTATAAGTAACATCAATGTGCACGAAAAGACAAATGACACAATAAAACTTTGTTATGACAATGTTCTTTCCTAACATGATTATATTGTGTCCTAGAACATATTACACTCCATATTATCACAAGGCTTTGGTGATCTCATTGTATGTATATAATTGGTTGGATTCTAATCATCATCCAAAGTTTGTTTTCCTAAGATTATCCCAAACTAAAATCATTCTGCCTCTGTTGAGTGTTTTGTAGGATTATTTTGAACAATGTCATCTTTTCCAAAGTGAATTTAAAACTAATCAGTTCCATACAGTGATAACTTGACCGAGCATTGTACAGTGACAAATAATTTGATATAATTGGAATTCCCCAACTTACTCCCTCCTTTAATTTATTAAAATTAATTTCAACCACTTTTCAATTCACTATGACGTTTTGGAGCCAGAAAAACAGTTTTATTAGACTTATCGTTCACCATTATCTTGCACATGTTTATACTTTCAGTATGTATGTATGTTTGGGTCAATTCATTAACAAGTGAAGTAATTTGTGCTGCTATGATAATTTCATTTGCTTTTTTTAATATCTTCAACTTTCAGTTTAATATTTATTAAATGAAATGAGCATTTTTCATGCATTTATTGATAAGACGTATTCACCAGTAATGTTGATACTACATACATTTCTGCTGTGATATTGAAAGTTCTTTTCATAGCAAAGTTTTGCTTATTATCAAGCCTTAACCTTCTTATTCAAGAATTTTTTCCCAGAGTCAGCTAAACATCAACATTTTCTCTATAAGGAATGTTCTCATGATAATATTTCGATTGCAATAGTAAATAAAGACAGGGTTTAAAATTCTTCAAAGTATCTAAGAAGCTACTTCTACAACTTCCTCAGAATGTAAACTAAATCGGTTGGAAAACATTTCATGTGCTCTCTGTGCATATTTTACGAACTTGATAATAAAAATTTTAAAGATTGAATTGGGAAGTTTTCAAAAAAACCCGGCAAAAACAACTTCTAAAAGTATTTCAAAAGTATAAAAAAGTTAATATTATTGTGAATTAATATTGAAAGTGGCCTTTTCGTATTACATTTTGCATAGAGTTTTAGATCTGTTATTAACTATTCTGAATAAACAAACAGTCCGAAATCTGAACAGACTTTCTGAAAACGGCAAAAAATTGTTACACAGATACATTTTTTTGAGTCTGCAATACGGGTGATGGGGTGACACAACATTTGGGCCTAAATTTTATTTGGTACTGCGGCTATGACGTCATCAAAATCTTTGGTCGGCAATATCTCTGCAACGGCTGGTTGTAGCTAAACGATCCCATACACTTTTTTTATTAGTTTTTCAAGCTCTACTACATGGATACACTTTCCACTTACAATTCCGTGATTGAATTTTTCGTCACCTATTTTCGACACAGGACTTCCACACATTCTTTTCGAAATTAAGGCCCGTAAAAAACTTTTATGTGAGTTGCTATATATGAACTAAAACTTTAGCGGGCCCGAGGTCGGGCCCACAAAACAAATGGGCCCGCTTAGTAGCTGTGTAAAGCAACATCGGGTTCGCTAAAGACGTAAATGTACTTCCAACAATGTTTATACGCTTACACGGGACACAGGTTCATTTTCGAAATAAAAACCCGTAAGAAATATTTTGACTAAAATGTATGCTGATTTGGGTGGCGTGCGACACAAGGCAAGCTTGAACATGCTTGGCGAGCAATGCCGCTTTGGCAGCTAGTTTAGTGAAATAAGTGTAAAAGTAAGTAGAAATAACAGCAAATGTAAGTGTTACTTACTGCATCCTGCTCTTGCGGTTTCATCAGATCCATCAGTACAATCTGGAATTCCATTACAGGTGCGTTCTATTAAGATACATTGAGGATTACCACAAGTGAAATGAGTGCTGCGACATGTATCTAAATACAAAAACAAAGAATAAAGATGACATTAGAAAAATAACATAAAGATTCAGCTCATCTAAACAAAAATCATGATTATAGTTGCAACATTTTACAAAACTTGATTCACTAGGTATAAGTGTTCAGTAAAAAAATGCTACCAATGTAGTTGTATTTGTTTCAGTAATACAGATGATTTATTTCCATCCCAAAACATGAACAATTATCAACTACTGAACATCTGAAATCTAACCCATTAGCTTGGCCAGTTGTTTATTTTTGAACAGAAAGGTAAGATTAAAGAATTATTTTGCTGCATCATCAGAAGTGTTTCAATTATGTAAGTTGATGAAACAACTACATAAAATTTATCTGGATTGCAGAAACGAAGGAGTCTTTACAAAAAAATGTTTTAAACGTTGTGACAACAGTGAAAACTAAAATCCAGCAAGGTAGAGTAATAAATTATCATTGTAAAAGGGAGGAACACACACACAAGTAAAACTGGATGACTGAAACAACTTTATTTATTTTATTAATGTTAACCCAGGATTGCTTCTTCTGTTCTGATTGTGATCAATGGGTGTCGTGCAATGGACTTGACTTTATGTAGATCAAATGGTTTATAAAGTTTTCTTTCAGAGGGAGAATTTAGATGAATTAACGAAATTTCTCTCTTTGTCAAATACAGTGGAAATGGAAACAGTAGCAGTGAGTATTATGCCTACAGGTTTGGTTTTAGAAATGATTATAATGTATTTCATACATCAAGACATTTGCAGCACTATTTGGGCTATGGAAAGTTTAAAAAAAACGTTTTTCAAGCTAAATCAATTTGCTACCAATTTCATCCTCAAGATGATAGCTACATGCAGTAGATCAATCCACACTGATATAGTTGCTGGCATGATTCATCAAGTGTTGAACCCCAAACCTCTTGTTCTGATGGCCAACATTTATCACTAATTCAACCATGGAATAAACACTCTGAAACCACTTAAAGAAAACTAACATCATGTTAAAGAGAAAAGACATTATTCATAAATTCCCACCTCTCTGTTTAGTTTCGAATGTACCCTCAGATATTTCACCAGCAACCTTTTGGGAGTCAAATACTGTGACTTTGTATTGATGAAGATCCCTCGGCTTTAATTTTTTGATCTCTACACTAGTATTATTCAATGACATATTCTTGCAGGTGTCTGGGAGATTCAATCTGCAATACTCAAAGTTATATGTGAATGTTGATGGGTCTTCTCCATTGTCATTAATTGGTGGCATCCATGATACTTTAATACTTGTAGATTCTTCGTACAATACATCACTGAATGTTACATTAAAAACTGCACCAACTTTTTCTAAAAATTCAGTACTCTATAGATTATTATGGTAAGACACTATTTGATATTATTTTCCAACATTGGGTGAATTTAAAAATGCTATAAAAATATCCAGTAGTTGGCTTACCAGCTTTCTGTGTTTGCACTGAAATTGTATCAGACCAAGGCCCATCGCCAGCACCATTAACAGATCGGACTTTGAAGTAATACATTTTATTTGACAAAAGACCATCAAATGTATATGACAAGGTTGTGACGGCAGGCTGGTTCTTTGGATGTTTTATACTTCCAATAAGTGATGTATTGTCATTGCTGATTTGGTAACTTTTTAGAAAATCATTTAAATTTGTAATTTTATTCCAAGTTATTTCAATGGAAGTTGGTGATTTAGAAACCCCTGTCACACCAGTAACTTTAGAGCGAGGTGTATCTAAAGAAAGTTATAATGTCATTGACACATTAGCCATAATGAAATGGGTACACACTATATAATGCAATAAATGTGGCACTCTTGCTGTGAAAAAAAAACTTATAGATAGAGATAGTTGACAATCACAAAAAATAAAAGATAGTTGAGATTATTACGAACAAAGAAGTTACAATTTGAAAATACAAAGAGCTCATTAATTTTCCAAATTAAAGAAAAATTAAATCAAATAAGAACAACCATTAATAAAGTGAAATGTAGTAGTATGAGATGAAAACTTTACTGCATTTACTCTAATAAACGCTACCCTCTGATAAAATGACGCCTTTTATTAAGCTTCACTTTATAGCCAAACATTTGTAATAGTCACTGTCCTCTGATAAACACTATCTCCTAATAAATGCAGCATTTTGAAAATACCCATGTTTATTAAAAAAACAGGCTAAACAAGAAATCGTTTAAATAGGTTAATAGTTTTATTTGTTTTCAACAAAATTCTACCACGTTTGCATTAATTTTTTTGATGTGTAACTAATTGCGCAAGAACATTCAAACCAAACTCTTGTATCTTCAAAAACGCTACAGGGTTGGAGAGTTGGTAAATGTCTGAAATCTTTTCAATCATTTATTAGAGGAAATGCATTAGTGATAATGATAATAAACCTTAAGTTGAATACAACTTTCAGAACTGACAAGGCATGTAACTTACTGCATCCTGCTCTTATAGTTTCATCAGATCCATCAGCACAATCTGTAATTCCATTACATAAGCGTCCTTTTAAGACACATTGAGGATTACCACAAGTGAAATGAGTGCTGCGACATGTATCTAAATACAAAAAGCTGACTTAAACAAAGCTGATCTTCACAAAGTAACATGGTAGTAGAGGAAAAGACACAAGAAAGTTAAACTAGGTAACAAAGGAACATGGTGTTACAAAGCACTAAAATCTATTATGATAAAAGCTCAATAACATAATTATAAACAACGCTCACTTCTCTGTTTAGTTTTGAATGTACCCTCAGATATTTCACCAGCAACCTTTTGGGAGTCAAATACTGTGACTTTGTATTGATGAAGATCCAATGGCATTAATTCTTTGATCTCCACACTAGTATTATTCAATGACATATTCTTGCAGGTGTCTGGGAGATTCAATCTGCAATACTCAAAGTTATATGTGAATGTTGATGGGTCTTCTCCATTGTCATTAATTGGTGGCATCCATGATACTTTAATACTTGTAGATTCTTCGTACAATACATCACTGAATGTTACATTAAAAACTGCACCAACTTTCTCTGAAAAAAATCAATAAAACTTTAAGGAATTGCATAAGGAGTAATATGTCAACAGTTAACATTTGCCAGACTTGGGTGTGTTTAAACAGACGCTACAAAAATACCCAAAGACAAGCTTACCAGCTTTCTGTGTTTGCACTGAAATTGTATCAGACCAAGGCCCATTGCCAGCACCATTAACAGATCGGACTTTGAAGTAATACATTTTATTTGACAAAAGACCATCAAATGTATATGACAAGGTTGTGACGGCAGGCTGGTTCTTTGGATGTTTTATACTTCCAATAAGTGATGTATTGTCATTGCTGATTTGGTAACTCTTTAGAAAATCATTTAAATTTGTAATTTTATTCCAAGTAATCTCAATGGAAGTTGGTGATTTAGAAACCCCTGTCACACCAGTAACTTTAGAACGAGGCAAACCTAATGAAGGAAATAAAAGGATGATTCCAATTTTATGATTCATTATCATTACGACACTTCCTTAACAAAATCAAATTATTCTTAATTCTCTTAGGTGTCTCTTTTGCAAGAAACGATTTTGGAACAATTTGAGACTAGGAGATTTCAGAACTTCACTTTTCAAACTTTATTATTATTTTAAGCTTTTCTTTATTGCGTGCAGAAATCAAAACTAGCTTTTACAACTGATCATATAACCGATGGTCAGGATTATAACAATGAAAATCAATTTACTATTGAAAACTAAATTTGTCGTGAAAATCTTAAGAACAGAATGGAAACAACTTGCAGTTGAAATCCACCAAAAATTAAGGACAAGTTGAACTAAAATACTGGAATATTCTGGCATGAATTCTGTGATCTAAGCTGCAAAACTTGATCATACTTGATCATACTTAGTAAAGTTTTAAACACTTAGCAAGTTAAAGATGTTTATTTGGGCAAGTATACTATAAGAAAGAAGGAAAGGAAAGAGTGCCCAGAATTTTATAGTAAAAATCTTGGTTATAGACAAACTGGTTATAAACTCATCAAATCTGAAACCGATTTTTCAGACCACTTGTATAGTTTTATTTTATGGTATGTAGAAAAAGATACAAAGAAGATGAATGAAAATTCTTCTGTTTCATTTTTTACTGATCATGTTTGGTAGGGACATTGAAACGTTTCATAAACAGATATAATTGCTTCAAAACTGTGCTGATTTTTATTGGTAAAAATACCAATAAAATACGTATGGTATTTTTTTTAAATTGATTTGTGCTACTTACTGCATCCTGCTCTTATAGTTTCATCGGATCCATCAACACAATCTGGAATTCCATTACATAAGCGTTCTTTTAAGGCACATTGAGGACTACCACAAGTGAAATGAGTGCTGCGACATGTATCTAGATATTGTTGGTGAAAAAGATGAAGAATGAATGTTAGTGCCTAATTCATGATGATGTTACACGATCTTTCTATGTTTCGCTTTCGGTTTCGTTATCCAATAAAAAGATGGATTTATGGGTTTGTAAACCTAGTACCCAGAGTTTCTTTCCTATTTCGCTAGCCGGCTAGTATGAGAAGACCATTTCAAAATTGATTGAGGATAGAGTTTGCGTCTACAGTACTGCGATAAAGCGAGTATATTTATCTGACAAATCGCTACCATCACATTAATACGGTGGAAACTTTTATCAAAATACTTGAATAAATGAGGCCAATCTCGAGCCTGACCCTCACTAATCCAAACACATTTCAAAAGGTTTACACTTTAAAAGTCTTACGGTAACGATTTGTCAAACGAACATAGTAACTACCCTTTATAACATTTAAAATGATATTGCTATGTATTGTGTATAGGGCCTATACTACTGTCTCACCTCTTGCAGCAGTTCTAAATGTACCCTCCAATGTTTCACCAGCAATCATTTTTGAGTCAAACACTGTGATTTTATACTGGTATAAATCAGATGTCATTAAGGTTTTAGCTTCTGCACTAGTAGAAGTTAGACTCATATTCTTGCAGGTGTCTGGGAGATTCAATCTGCAATACTCAAAGTTATATGTGAATGTTGATGGGTCCTCTCCATTTGTTTTAGTAGGTGGAAGCCATGTTACGTTAACGGCAGAAGATTCTTCATATAATATAGGTGATACGGTAACATTGAGAACTGGACCGAGTTGCCCTAAAATAAACGAAAGTATAACAAAAAAGTCTTTTTTTTTAAAAAAAACAAAACTTTACGAATAGAATAAAATCTTTTCATAAGACCCCGTCGAATGTATCCCTGAAACAATATCTTCTATGAACCCAACTCTTTCAAGAAGTGTATGGGTTTTAAACAAAGTATTTTTTTGGAAAGAGAAACACTCCCCCGAAGTGTATTTAATGCTCTCTCCTCCACAAGTGTAGTTTACACTCATCGATAGAACTTCTACACCCGAATACCTAACAACAACAACACAATACAAGTCATCAAAAAAAACTTAAACTTTCCATAGTTAATTTTTATGCATTTAAGTAAACAAGGAAGGGATTATTGCAGCCATTCACGCGAAATGTTTACTTCAAAAAATTGACATACTAATTAATTACATGGACTGTTTAGCTATATTACCTTGAGCTCTGGAGAAGAGATAACAGCTCAGAGCACAAAACAGTAGATGTTTCCGGATCCACATTTCAAAATCTATGTATTTATTTATTGTGTATTTCTGTGCTGATGTTATTGTTTGGTCTAAAAAGTAAAAAAGAATGTGAGCAAGTAACTAGGGCGTTAGTCGTCAGACTTCAAACCATGGTCATTGTGTAACTAGGGTATTAGTCGTCTGACTTCAAACCATGGCGTTTAGTTCCATCTGCCTGCCTACTCCGAGTAGATGAGTTACTGTCAGATATGCATTTTGCAATGCTTCAGCTCACGTGACTATGCAGTTAGCCTGCGTCCTAATGATTAACACACACTGTCCAACGCAATGAAAAATCAAGACATAGAAAGGCTAGGAGTTAACCACACGTCACACGGCCAAGCTTATACAGCAAACTTTTTGGAACACGAACTTTCAAGAAGTCGATTTGTTTGCTCCACTCGCGAAAGACTCTCGCTAAATACGAACATCCGATAAGGATGGCCGTTTGCCATTTGGATATTTGAGAAAGTACCATAACAATCTACCAAGTTTTATTTATAACAGTTCGCTATCTTTAAAGACTTATTCTGAAACATATTTTCTAGGCAAAATTATCAAAAGTCACTACGACGATGAACATTTTCATTGAAATAGTGTGTGTTTTTCTATAGAAATGTACTCCTTCGCAGTGACTTTTTAATTCATTTGCCCACAGAGTAAAGATATTAATTAGCTTTTCGTTTTTTTCCCACCTTGATAGATTCATGGCTTCCAAAATGGATGTTGTACATTAAAGTTGTATCCGGTTATTCCGATTATGCATCCGAAACAAAAATCCGGACGATGACTTATGTACTTATTTTATTTATATATATTTTTTTTTGAATTATTTTTTTGAGACTAACAGAACTACACTTTTTATAATCAACATTAAAATTGACTAGTAATGGCGTCCAGTAGATATCGGGAAACGAAAAAATGACTTTATTGACGAAAACGATCAAGGTAATTTTCAGACAATAAATTAACCAATTACAAATGGCCACGAGTTACTCAGATAAAATATTGTTTGAAATTATATTCTACGCTATTAAGACTACCATCTTTTTCGAGTTTACTATGCAAAAGATACATGCAAAAGCCATCATATCATATGAAATCTCTAGATATTAAACAATTCGGTAATGGCTGATTAAAATTGAATACGAACTTGAATCATATTGTTCTTTTAATTAGCTGTTCCCCTATTCATTTTATCTCCTTAATACACGATACAACTATCACAACGGGCAATTATCTCCATAGGTCTCTAGTCGCGGTGAAATTTTATCCTAATCGCATGAAATCATTCATAAACTTTGTCGAAAATGACCCAATCTAAACCTTAAGATCTCTACATTCTGAAACAGAAAATGTTGTGAAAAGTAAGAACACATTATTTTGTTTTTGATCAAAAAGCAAAAAAAAAAAAAAAAAAGCTCATCGCTACAATTTCATCGCTTGACGATTATTCATCATGATTTTTGACCCGTCGTATAAAAAAGTTTAATGTTTCCACTACACGACGAACTTAAACTTCTTGAAATCAAACGAAAGCAATGAGAACTTCTCATATATAATGACAAAAAAGCATCAAGGTTCCTCTCCATCTCGATGACTATCTAAATATCTTTCTGAATATCCAACAGGTAAAAGTTCGAATTTACTTCTAAAAAGATAGTTTACTTTTTCGGGATTCTGAAAAACAACGTAAACAAATAACGTAAACACACAACGTAAACAAATAACGTAAACAGTTACTACTTTGTAAACAAACGGAAAGTCAACACACAGCACTGGCCACTAACTTTTCGAGTAAAAAATAACAAACAACAACTTCTTTTACGTCTTGACTTTTTTTTTATGAAGTTACGAAAAAGACGAAAATATTTTCTAATGACCAACGACTTCAATTAGCTTCTAATTGCGTGTGTTACATAAGACGTATTCAATCATTCAATTACAGATAATAAGTGTTACAAAACATCTTCTTTTCTTATTTAACTTCGAGATGATTAAATTAATGTATGATACACTTTCTAAGCCAATTACTTTGACGAGCTGTTGTTGCTATGGGTTACGATGACAAGTAGATCTAACTGATTCAGCATTACCATTCCGTTTGTTTCACAACAGAGATATTTTTGTTGCATAATGACTTTGGGAAACTATGCTAAAACAATAATGAAGTTTATGATTTTAAGGAGAAATACCTGAAATTTTAGCCCAATGACGTAACAACAGGGGATGATGGGAAGGGAAGTGAGAGAGAAGGCATTTTCTTCGTTGTCTTTAGCTATCTATCGAACGAAACCCAAACAAAAATTAAAACCAACGATTGTCCATATAATATCGAATCGAGTCCAGTTTTTGTCAATTTCTGTCAATAGCATTTTCATATGATTCTATGCCATGAGGAGGCCGATAATTTTATCCACGTGCTCTTTAATGATCTAGGAATTAAAATGGCATTATAACATGGCTGATTTCATTTTAAAAAATCTTGATTTTAGAAGAGAAGAAACAAAAAGAAACGTAATGTGTTAATTTGTTGAAAAAAAATTGTTGAAAATGATGTCGTACTGCTTAAAGAACATTTAGGTACCATGTCTCTTCTTGGAGCGGGTAGTACCCACTCCTTTTCAGTGCCTGATGTACATATTCACAAAAATAAAATTAGTCACCGTATCATAAAAGGATAATGATGTTATTACTCTACTTACATAATATGACACATGGAAAAAGATCTGTATATATAAAGCACATGCCTTGTCTGAGGAAAACAATGAAAAAAAATACCAAAAAATATAATGAATAAAAAAATACCAAAAAATACAATGAATAAAATAAAAACAGAACAGTACAACGAAATGAAGTAACTTTTAAGTTTCCACATTTTGTGTTGCGCATGCGTGTTTATGATTGGACCGCTGTACAGCTACATGCCTTATTCTTAACTACGTGTTGCTATTTTAGATAAATGACCGATGTTATACAAGTTTGGCTTTCTTTAATTAATTAGTAATTCTTGTGAATAGAAATTGTGTAAGTAGACGAGCATTTCCTTTGATTGTAATCACTTATAATGATCCTTCTGTCAGTTTCATACACGGAGAAGAATCCATGGGGAGGCTTGATACTGTAGAGAATTTTTCGAAGATATTGTTGTGGATTTCTCGCAATTTCAGTTTATTACACAACACCAAAACTGTAATTGTTTCTTCACACTTGTAAATAAAACCTGCGGTAAGAAGAAAAGTTTGCTCTGGTGAAATGGCGACTTGGAAGAAATTATAGTGTAGGAAAATCGTAAAGAGCCTCTTTTTCTTGTTTCCTTCCAATTGATATCAATGTGTTATGCAGATAGATAGATATATGATGGAAACAAAGAAACGATCTTGTTTGAAAAGAGCCTTTACAATGGAACACAAGATGCATGGCCTGGTCTTCACTACAGAATTTTCTGTTGTTTTATATAGAGAAGGTGTGGCTTTATTATAGTCCTTCAGTTCCGTTGAACGATGACTTGATAGAATCAGCGTTTAGTAAACAAGCTTTTGTCATTGTCACAAGAGCTGCAAGTGCAACAAACGTTTCTGATAAGACATGGAATAAACACAAATTTTTGATGTCAGTCTTTTCGTACGCTTACACTGAAAGTTAACAATGTTGTACGGAGCGTGTTGGTATCCTTGGAAACATTACCATATGAGAAAGAAACTGTTATTGACAAGCATTGGAAAATCCACTCTCTTTATTTTTCGGTATAATTTCCAGATGATCTAAGCATACAAACATGAATGAAAATATCCTAATTTGTGTGGGGTTGATTTGTTACACGCGTTCTTCATGAAAAAATAGATTCAAATGGAAAACACGATTCATTCACATTGCCACCTGTGTGAAGTCGCTGAAATGGGATATGTTTTTGGAGAATAACAAAAGAGCTAGTAAACGACATTTTCATAAAATGGAACTTGGAATCGGTATCAATAATTCGATTTTCGCAAACAATTCCTGTATACAGGGAAAGCTTGAAATAATTTAAATCATCGACTAAGAGTCGTGAAGACGGCGATCTTGAACTAGAATTTCGAAGGTGCGAAAACATCGTTTCACTGGATTCTTTTTGGATACGGATCGAGTAGGAATCAAACCTATGACCTCTCGCTTGCCGGATGATTGCCCCATGTGATCACACTTGTTCATAGCAGACAAGTTAACGATTTAGTACCCGAGCGTATCACCCTTGCACCCAACCCAACTTTAAACATTGTTTTCATCAACGCTTTTCACTACAGCTTTGTTGAATTACTTCTACAACTAGCATGCTGTTCATGACAATGTTTACATTTTACCAGGCCTCAAAAGACGTCCAAATAATCGTTGAATAAAGATTCAATGAACTGACTCCGTAATAAATTGCAGAATCGAGAAAATCAAACTTTCTGTGCAGACGCACATAATTACGAGCCGATGGAATTCTAAAAAAAACATAGAATTAAAGAGATTGTAGTGACAATAAAATATTAATAACTTTTTCAAATGTTTCATTCAGGTGTTTCATCATATTGAGACTAATTCAGTGAAAAAGAGGTTGGAATGAAATTAAAGGGCGTAACTTTTCGGTCACCTCAAATCTCTTTCTGGCGGAATTGATTTCGCAGCTTCATACTTTAGCCTTGATTTGGTTACATTTCCCAAAATTTTCCCGAATTATACATTTGAGGGGATAACATCCACTGCAGCTCCACAAACCCGGAAAGATGATAACTAGTGAGTAAATAAGTAAATAAGTAACCGGGGAGTTTTTTTAGCTTCTCCGGACCGCCGATTGCAACTAGTAGTTGACTTACCGCCAGTAGAGATATGTATGGCGTATTGCTCTAACATCTCCGAAGGCCAGTGTGCATTCAGTCGATGGCTCTCAATCGGCTGAAAAGCTGAAAACGGCATTGGATTTCAAATGTGAAATCCTATCTTGACCGAGCTCTATTGATTTTACCTGAAACCGTAAGGAGAACTTGCAAGATTTTTGGCTTGGCGAAATGTTCCTTGATAATACTTGCTAACAGTTATACATTTGAGGGGATAACATCCACTGCAGCTCCACAAACCCGGAAAGATAATAACTAGTAAGTAAATAAGTGAATAAGTAACCGGGGAGTTTTTTAGCTTCTCCGGACCGCCGATTGCAACTAAGTAGTTGACTTACCGCCAGTAGAGATATGTATGGCGTATTGCTCTAACTTCTCCGAAGGCCAGTGTGCATTCAGTCGATGACTCTCAATCGACTGAAAAGCTGCTTTTAAAACGCATCGGAGTGGAATATTCAGATACGACATGACTGGACCCGAACAAGAATCGCAGTGGTCGCACTGAAAGGTATTAACCACTACACTGTCGGCTGCATTAAACATTGGGTAAGAGGGTTCTCGTCAATCTCCAACCTTTTCAAGAGTTTTTTCCGGCATAAATCTCCTTATCTCGAACGTTTTATCCAATCCATTGAGAGCTTGGGATAGCAGGATTCAACTGTATATAGCAAATATTGACTGATGTAAAACAACGCCAGGATTTCCCCGTAAACACGATTGATAAATGATCTTGATGATACAAATCTTCAAATGTACGCCCTTGCATGACTCAACCATACGCCCAGAGTGTACGGATCAAAAGATAGATGTACAACGCTATGGGTAACACAGCGATGAAGAAAACACACATGGCGTTATGAAACAATTCTATTCATTTATTTGAAAATAAGAAAATAAGAAATTAACTTTTGTAAATATGCACCCCTTCTAAAACGCCCGTACTATAATAAACGCCCAAAAGTTAAGTTAAAATTTTTGAGATTTTTTCAATATTCATTTTCCGATATGTAATTACCGTCTATAAAACACATCAAAGTGAGGCCAGGCTGTAACATTTGACAAAATATCAAGGTTTAAACTGAAACTTAGAAAGTGTGAATTGGGGCCGTGGAATTTAGATAAATCAAAAGGTGTGCCCTTTTTTAGTAAAACTTTGTAGAAAACATTAGGTTTTGCCGAGAAATCCCTTTTCAATAGTTTGGTATCTTTCAAGTTCTTGTAAAGATACAGACGGTTCCAAATTTTCAAGCGCTTTGTTAAAGTCAGCCAAGCAAACTACTGCATCGTCAGCATTCAATGGAGTGCCGTTTTCTTCGTGGTCTCTTATCAACCTACGAAAGCAATTCATCATCGACTGAGACGCTAAAGAGTAAAAATCAGCTCCAGTCAGATTGGGAGGACAAGACCGCACTATTTCACGAACGTCGACGTCGTCGGAGAGATTCAGCTTTCTTGTTACTGCAGTGAGAATATTCGATCGTTCCTCATCGCCTTCGGGTATTCCGACATATATCATTTTGTCAAATCGGCCTGGCCGTAACAACGAAGGGTCCAACAAATCAGGGCGGTTCGTCGCACCGATAACAAAGACGTCGGTATTCTCGTGCATGCCGTCAAGTTCAGCCAGCAACTGCGACACGACACGGTCCAATACACCACCAGAATCGCCGCTTTTTCCACGGTTTGGTGCCAGTGAATCGATCTCATCGAAGAAAATGACACAAGGTGCCATTGCTCGTGCCTTTTGAAATACTTCCCGGACGTTCTCTTCACTCTGGCCGACATACATATTGATAAGCTCTGGACCCTTCACGCTATGAAAGTTCAGAGTGAATTCTGTAGCAATTGCTTTGGCCAGCAACGTTTTACCACAACCCGGCGGTCCGTAAAATAACAAACCGGATCTCCGTAACCCGTTGGAAAAAAGATGTGGAAACTTTAAGGGTAGCTCTAACGTATCCTGAATATGATCTTTAACTTTCTGCAATCCACCTACGTCATTCCATGACACTTTTGGAATTTTCACATCAGATGATGCCTTCAAAACCCGTATTTCTTCTATCACCGACTCGAACAACTCTTGCGTAAGTGGCTTTGAGCCATTTTCAACATTTCTGGTCCACACTCTACAAAGTAAGGATATGTAATCTGATAACACAAAACCAGCTGTCTTTTTCGCAATGTCATCGATACAAAAACCAGACATATCCATTCCCTCACACAAAGCTTCGAGGAGACAAGATCGTTGTTGTCGGTGGGGAGCATCCACTACAAAATGATAAAGGAACATCGAGAAAAACCGAACACTCATTGTTTTTGTGTTGTACGTACTGCCGATTACAACGATCGGCTGTTCCGTCGTAACAGACTGTATTTGCTTATGCAGGCATTGTATCAGTCTCCGTTCTTCGTGGAAGCCTTCTTTGTCTCTACCTAAGACGTGGATGTTCTTCAAATATAAAACGCATGGCGAAGAGCGCTTAGCAAGCCCAAAAGTTTGTTCCATCCTTTTTTCAGATGCGGCTAACGAATCGCCAACTAAATCGAAGGCGTTGACCTCGAGATAATGAACACAGTTAGTTTGACATAAGCTTCGTATAAACATCCCTTTACCGACGCCTCGACAACCCTCCAATAGAATTGACGCATTTTCGGAAGGCACAAGTTGACTGAACACAATCTTAAACAGATTATTAATTTTTTCTGCCAAATCGTTGAAAGCCTCTTGAAATTTTGAATGTCTGTACAACGAAACCAATCTGTCGTTGTTGAGATAAGTGCATGGACAAACGGGTATAGTTGAATTAACAGAATTTGTTAAATAAAGATTACTGTGGCGTTCGTCAACGAAAACGGCATTGGATTTCAAATGTGAAATTCTATCTTGACCGAGCTCTATTGATTTTACCTGAAACCACAAGGAGAAGCGTTCGAGCTGGCCATATATGCTCTTATCGATTTTAATAGAAAACAGTTCTAATCGTTGCAAGATTTTTGGCTTGGAGAAATGTTCCTTGATAATACTCGCTAACAGTTCCTCGTCGTTGAGTTGACCAAATGGACAGGAAATCGGGGAAATGTCGACATTGCTCGCATAAATCTGTTTCATCTGCGCATCAAACTCATCAAGTGTTTGCAACTCCACAAGACACTGTTTAGTGAGTTTCTCATAAATGCGCGAATCTCTGCCAGCGATGTTAAACAACGTTCCATATGAAACATAGACGGTGTCATCTTCGTACGCGGTCTGCTCCGTACTGTCTTCAAAATCACCAAGTAATTCACTAACATGGTTCGCCATTAAATTCTGAGATACAACAACAAGCTGCAAGATGAAATCATCTTTTCGTTTCTCCATTACAGCAAACTTCTCAGAAATTGATTTGCATACGTCAGCGTTGTTTTCTTCGTTCAGGGCGACTACAACCCATGCTCGATTGAGTAACTTCAAACGATGAAGTGTTTTAGGCGTCAAATATCCAATGTGGTTTTCAGCGATAGTGTTGTCTTCTTTGAGGAAAAGCATCTTAAAAAATAAATAAATTGACGGTTTATTTTGTGTTCTTTAACAAAATGAAGCAGAAACACTGATTCCTGGCAATGGATTACTGAATACACCAGCAAGATTTACCTTATTGGGATAAATTTTTTTAATCCACGCAATATATTTTTGACGTAATTCGCAAAAATAAATCCACACAACAATTGTTAAAAATCAATGGAATATTTAGGGATGAGAACATTGAAATGTTCTTGAGATCGAAGGCCAAAGAAAATAAAAAGCCTATACTGAGCCCTAATTCAGATGTAAATACTCAAACAGGGGGTTTTATGGAATGCCCCGGCGTTAATTCAGTGATTTTCCGAATGTTGGTCAAGTCAGAACACCCAGTGAGACCAATCGAGTGTGAAGATTGAGATATTTATAACTGTGGCATGAAAAACACGTTGTAATTACACGTTGTAATTACTTACAAAAACATAGTATACATAGTATAGTATTCAGGTATAATCAGAAACATACAGACAAGCCATAATAAGCGAAAGAAGGGCATTATCAACAGGGTGGACAGGACAGTGTGACTAATGTACCACCATTTAAGCATGCCTCAGTAACCATGCTTTAAAGTAGCATTTGAAACAATAACAACCATTAATTCCATAATCATTCATTAGAACATTTTGCTTCACAGACCAGCATACTAGTTAGAAAAACTGAATTTCATCTAATTTACACCTGGAATGTTTTTTTTAAAAAAACAATAGAAGAACCGCTGAAAAAACTGATCTCCTAAAACATCTCGGAAACACTGTTAAAATGGATAGGATATTCCAATTATTATTTTGTTAAAAACTCAACTGCCGTTAGGTAACAGGAAGATGACGTATAGATTTCCTCTGGTTGAAAAAGAGACTAAAACACGCAGTCCAAAGTACATATTAAATTGAGCTAAAATGATGTTATTATTAACAAGAGCAGCAGTATAAAACTAGATGTGTCCAAAGGCGTCTTAATACTAAAAAATGTATTTTAGACACATCAACATGAACATTCTTTTTGTAATAATGTGAAGACTACTATAGAACTTCAATGATGCCACTGATGCATGAGTAACAGTTGGACGATTATTCAAAACAACATGAACTATAACAAGATTCTAGAATTCCATTATGAGCCATCAGCTATTAAAGAGGGCTTCCACAGCTCTCTCCACTGACCAAGAATGTGTTGATAAAGCAGTTCGACTACTCTCTAAATCAAATCCCATATCTACCAGTTGTTTGAGTTTTTCCTTGCACTCGTCATCCAGTTCCTGGTCTCCCCCGGCATACGTTGTTGTCCAATGTTTTGCAGTTCTTAAAAAAGCATCAGGTTGCTCTTTGAATTGTTGGGCGACAACAGCATCTTGAGGGTCATCGGGTTCAGGTGAAGCAAGTAGCGCTTGTATGGATAGGAGAACTGTCCTTAAGGTCATGGCTGCAGCCCATTGATCTTTTAGTATGTCTAAACATATAGCGCCAGTCACGGAGCTCACATTGGGATGCCATATCTTTGTTAGAAACTTAACTTTTGGTGGGTTGAAGGGGTATGTTTCAGGTATAATTATGTCCAAAAAGAATCGGCCATTTTCATAAGGTGTATCAGGAGGACCACTTATTTCACCTTGAAGATGAGAAAAGCTATCGTTAATTAACTGAACTTTGATATTGTTCTTCGAGCCCTCTTCACTGCCAACAACTTCTTTAAACTCACGTTTTATCCGAGCAGTTGCAATGTTGGACATTCTTTCAAACTATGAAATTGTAACAGAAATATTAATTAATTTATATCATAACATCCAAGGTTATCAGTAGAGTACAGGCTCCCAACGCACAAATTGAAACTTTTATTAGAATACAATATTCGTTTAAATTGGAACTAAACTAAAACTTTCACAACTTTGTTTCTTGAAACAGCTTTAGAAATGATGAAAATCAGTTTTCGGATCAATCATTTTTTGTTCCTGAGATATTGCCATTTAAAGGTATGTATAAGCGAAGCCATTCCTTCTATCTTCAAATTCCTGAAACCACATTCATTTAACCACAAAAACGCCCCAGGAAACTTCCCACAAAAAGAACTGTAGATTTACTGCTTTTGAACAAATATATTGTTAACAAGACTATATAGAAAATAAACTAAATAATATATAATAAATATTCGCCATAGAAATGTGTATGCAGAAAAATAAAAACAACAGGATTTAAAATAAGCAAAAGCTTTTCGATGTAACCATCATCAGTGCTACAGTTACTGTTACTACACATAATATGATATCAAACAATCATAGAATATAAAACAAACTGTGGCCAGGGGTAGAAAAACAAGATTAGCATGGGATGAGAAAACCATGACTAAACAAGGATGAACTAGATAAATGCTAGATAACTAAACCAAGGTATAAGCAGAGTAAAATGAAAAACTCAAAAAACTAAACAAAATGGTAATAGTTGTAAAATTTCCAAATCAAAACAAATCAAGCATAAAAGTTCTATCAGGAACATATGGCTCTTCTCATGTGGGCACATGAAAAATTTCATCACATGCATTTACCTCACAACACAGCAGCTCCTCATTGGGAATTCTTTAGGAACTTTAGACAAGCAACACTAAATTCGTTACCAATCTTCTTAATATAGTTCTCAAACAAGAAACTTATTGATAAAACATGAATTCCCATCCACTTAATTTTCTTTGAGGTGTTGATGTGAACAAATCTGTCCTCGAAATAGCTTTCGTTTGTTATGGCAGATTTAGGAACAAGTTTTCCACGATAAAAGAAATAATAACAAGTACATAATATCATAAAATTCTTCTTTTGTGATATGAAATATTTCTACACGATGCTCAAAGATCATTCAAAAGTGGAAAATGATGCGCATTACTCTTCACACCTCATAGCTAAAACTGTGAAAAACCCTGGCTGTCTATTCGATACTTTTGCAAATTCATTAAAATTCCTGGAATTCTCTTGTGTGTAGCGCATTTTGCAGTCGTAAGATACGAGCATGTGATTAAATCACATTATATATATACAAGTTTTTAATAGAATTTGTCAAAAATTTATGTACAACAGCTTGTTTGATCGTTGACTAAAGTGCATAAACCTCAAGTGACAAGGACAAAAAGAAAGAATCCAAAATATGGGACACTAGTTATCAGGTATTATATAAAATTAGTACCCAGCGTAAAAGCTTTTTACGGGTTTTGATATTGAAAAAAATGTATCAACGCCTTCCTATATCCCCTGTAAAATATTTTACCGATTTTAATTTCGTTGATGATGTGTCCCTCTCAATTCTATGCACGAGTACTTATTTGCGTATAGTATAAAATCTTGGAATGGTGGTAAGTGTTGTATGTAAATCTTGAAAAACTGATAAAAAAAAATCAACGTCATCAAAGAATCTGACATCAATAATGCAGAACTGTCTCTCACTGCAGCGCTGCAAATAACGACCGGTCAGGGGTCAATGACCGACGATATAAGGCACCTGATCATGTATTTTTTCTAATGATTGATCAACTTGACTGGTCAGAATTAATTTTATTGAAACGAAAGTACCATCAGGTTTTGTGAAATACGATGATTGATTGATAACAGTTGATAGCGCTTGCTATAACACTCCTAGAGTTAGGCAAGACATGCTTTTAATCATGCATGTGGATACTCTTTAAAACATGCTCAACTATTTATATTAGTTTCATGCTCAATTGACTACAAAGGAAAACTTAGGTATATATTAAGTGATTATTCACCAATTTGTTGTTGCTAGGGAGAACGGCCACCATTGCTAAGGTAATTTTGAAAATTCCTTTGTTATATGAATACATTCGTTCACGAAATACTTGAATACGAAAACATAAGTGGTACCAGCAGGACTGGTTTTCATGTTATTCAATGAAATTAAAAAGCATTCCAGCTCCCTTCACAATAACAGTGAAATGGAATGTTTACATTTTTCAAGTTTGACTTGACTGACAATATATAGCCATATGACTGACAGACTTTGACATTTTAATGATCACGATGACCAGCTGGTGTAAAAAAAATATTTGCAGCGATGTCATTGTGTGGTGGTCATGAGCGCTCAATACAGGAAATTCTATAAAATTTAATTATATATAATGCCACTCTCTGACACACAAACGCGTATTACATACTAGCTAGTAGCTTTCGCTATGAGGGTGCGTGATTACATTTCTGTTAACAACACTACATCGGCACAATATCCATTGAAAAAAAATGACGAAACCCTCCACAGATGAAAATTTGTTCCATCACATTCTTTGCCGTTAATAAGTTGACATTTAAGAAAGGCAACACAAACGAAACTAATTTTTAAAGGAGAACAGAGGTCAAAAATGTTTTTGCATATATAAATCTTTGCCAAATTACATAAAGAAATCATGAAATAACATTAAAACTTCCCAAAATGTATGAAGAATGTGTAAAAAGAACTTATTTCTTCCTTAATGCTTCAACGGCCGTCGCCATTTGCATTTCCTAATGATGTCACATGGCAAATGGAGAAAGTTAAGCGTATAAAGAACTTGTTTAAAAGTAAAATTTTTCCAAAGTGAACTCTTCGTTTAAATAAAATTGTTTTGAACACAGCCTCCATTCAATATCAGAGGTACCAAAAAAAAATTCAAGCTTGTCAAGGAAATTTCTACATTTATGAGATGTCTACCTGTGTTATTTTTATGTCGAATATTTCTTTTGTATTTCACATATATGTGGTCGCTTAATATTCATAACAAACTTTTTTATTCAAAATATAAAGAGTTGCAAAAACGTGTTAAAAATTATAAGTGTCAAAAAGTGTCAAAGATTAAAGTGTTTTAAAAGCCATTACGGATGTCCATTGCTGACAGATGTTATAATTATTATACCCTCATTCACATCGTTGTCATTGTTAACTCAAAATCTTGACCTAGCTCCGCTAAACTATTCTCACCAAAAAACCTTAGCCACTAAATTCTTCCTTGAAAAACATACCATCTAGTCTCTCTCTCTCTCCAGAAGTTTTGTTTCTCATATGCAAACCATTTTTTATTTATTATCTTAATTTCTTAATTTTGTTAATGTATATAATGGTGGCCTAATTGTAACTTTGTTTACTTTATTTTCTTGACAAATAAATATGATTGATTGATTACATTTGTTCTTCAAAAAGCTCTAAAAGTCCAAAACCTAATTTGTCCATTTCACTGAGAAACCAAAACTAGTCATAGATAGTAACGTAACTTTTCTCTTATATGCTAAATAATTATATGCTTGGAAGTATTGTGTACACTTTTTGTTGAACCATGTTGGGAAACAGAGAGGAAGGGGAAGGACAAAGAGAGAAACTGTGTTGCACCACAGACTTACAACAACCATAACGCTGAAACCTTTAAGTTCCTTAAAGATCAACATCGCCAACTGGTGAAAATGGATCACAACTTTTTAATTCAATTTATATAAATTCATCATCGACCAAATTAAATTCACGCAAATATTCAAAACTTTGTCTTCTGTGAAATTAAATCCTCGTGAAAGTTAACCCACAGTAAATTAATAAAGGGATATAATAAAGGGAATTAATAAAGGAATTTGAACACTCTGTTCTGTCTGCTCTGCGAATCGACTTCAGAACTTTACCCAATTCGGAATTTAACGGATCGAAAGAATCATTTTCGGATGTCAAGCGTGTTTTTCTGTTTACAAAATGGTTTTCCAGTCAAGTGGTGGTGTGTGTGTGTGATTGTCAAGTTCTTAGAGTAGTGTTCAAGAAGTTTTGCAAAAGAATTTGAACAGTTCCCAAATCAGAAGTTGAGCTTTTTGAAGTTTCAGGTAAGTTTTTTGGCATAAAGAACGGAAGCTTTATTCTCGTTTCCGGATCTGGAAGGTTGTTTGGAAGGCACTTTTTTGTGATACTTACTCACCACAGACAGAGAGTTGCCACTATGGCTGGAAAAGCTGGAAAAGTACCTTTTTTAGAATTCTGGCCGGAAAGGTTGGCAAAACATGTCTTTTTCTACTAAGATGGCTGGAAAAGCTGGAAAAATTTTTATAGACAAGTTTTAGAATTCATTTTCTTCATTAATACTGCGCAGTGATTATTTCATTCCTTTTTAGTTGTGAATTGTTCTTGTTCTAGGCCAATTTATCCTGAAGGACCGAGAATAGTTTTTTAGCATGTATACCGTTAGTCGTCCTAACTTTGGACATCCTTCCAAACTTCGGACATAAAAAAAACATAATCCGCAAAATACAAACCACATCAGTAAAAGTCCATACTGCACTGTCAATTAAACTAAATCTAAAACTTGTCATAACTGAACTTAACAAAATGAAACACTTAAATTAGTTGACTGTACCCTTGAGACCAACTACGCGTTTAAGGCTCTATCTAAACAACATCTCATAATCTAATTACTTAAAGTAATAGAATTTTAGAAGATATCGATGAAAGGGAATGGGAATGAAGTGATATTAGAAAGCTTACACAACTGCGATTCTATGCGGCGGTGTGAACCAGATGATTGGGAAATAAGGAGATCATGAAATAACGTTGCAGATACCAATCCACTATGTACATTCCACGACAGAAAAGTAATGAATTTACCGTAGCTGTAGAACATACGCAGGCGCTCATTACGTAGGGAAGAGCATTGTATAATTATACGCAATTGATAAGTATCAAAGAAAAAAATCGAAAAAAAAAAATGTAAACAAAACATTTTGCTAATTTCAATTCACATTTTGTAATGATATTCAATGTTTGCTTTGATGATAATTACCTGGTTCTCATTCAGTTACAGATAAAAGATACAATAGTTATTTCAAAAGTTAATACAAGTAATATGTTTGTGTGGGCATATAACTTAATGCAATAAATAATAACGAGAAGTTGAATAATTACGGAAATAATTCCCTTACCAATCACAAAGTACGTAACGCAAAAAACAACAAACTACATTATAACATAAATCACGACGCAACCTAGTCACCAGGAACGGCCTAAATGACTAGTAAGGGTAACGTAGTCGCTAGAGATACAAATATCTCTCCCCTTGCTGCTGATAGTTAATTAAATAAAGCCAATTTCACAGATTGTTCTTGCTTGTTCAATGACAGTTTGTCATCTCTAATATACAAGCTTCACAAATCTTTCGACGTCTATATCCTCCACAGTTTTCTTTTAAAATAGTGAAGTTATCTGGCGAGGCCTGTTCGTGTCCAGTCCTCTCTGTATGTTGGTATATAATGAGAGTTTTTGTCACGTTTCTGATGGTTGATTATGCGTTCAGAGAGTCTTCTCCCAGTTTCACCGATGTAAAGTTGAGTACAATTCTTATCTGGACACTGATATTTGTAGACAATATCGTTTTTGTGGTGTTTCTCAGATTTGTCTTTCAACGAAAATTTAGATGAGAGTTTGGTACATTTATACAGTGTTCTTAATTTGCTATTATTCGGTAAAATACTGTCTATTGTTCGGTTCAATATATACGAACTAAATTTACTCCTTGCCTTCCCTTGTATGGAAGAACCATTACGGGAGATATCAATTGGGGCGTCTCTTCAAATTCTTGCATAGTTGGTTGTTGTGGTTGTGTTTTAACTTTTTGGTGTTCTTCCATCATGACTCATTTTACAACTTTGTATGGATATCCATTAATCTGAGTAAACACGTTTTTTAGATGATTCAATTCAATTTCTAGAACTTTCTTGTTAGAGCTTACAGTATAGGCTTGCTGTATCAAGCATCGCAATGTGCCGTTTTTCCACATGCCAATGCATGTATATATCATTACTAGTTGATTTTTGATACACTTCTGTTTGAAAGTTCCCATCAGTTAGACGTTTTATTTTAACATCCAGAAACGGAATGGCAAAATCTGTCCAATCATCTCCATCGTGAACTTGATGTTTTGATGAAAGTTATTAAGTTCACAAAGAACATTATGTACTTCATGTGATTTTACAAATGCAAACGTATCTACATATTGTTTCCAAAGTGAGATCTTGTCGGACATTGTGGGTATAACACATTCTTCTAAGTAAACCATTAAAATGTTTGCCAAAACAGGACCAAGTGGTGAGCCCATTGCTACTCCATCTGTTTGTAGATATATAGTGTCATTGAATGTAAAATGCACATTTTTTGTACAAAGGGTGAGTAAAATTATGTAGATCTTTTTTAGGTATTTTGATTTCAATAATTTTATCAACATACACTTTTTTCATGATAATGTCCAATGTTTCTTCAAGAGGTACATTTGTGAATAGACTTGTTGCATCAAATGAAACCATTATGTAAATTTCATTGACATTAGTTGGTTCACAAAATCTTTTGTACTATTAATGTTGTACTGTGATTTTGTAAGAGGTGTCAAAAGTTTTGCTAGATAGTTGATGTTTCATACGTGACAGTACCAATGTTGGAGATAATAGGTCGCAACGGTAACATATTGACATCTTTTGACATTGAGGGTACTTTATGAACCTTAGAGGTCCTATAAAATTTAGCTGGTTTCGATCCCTGGGGGTACAAATCACAATATTCTTTCTGGCTCAAATGTGTCTTGATTTTTCTCAAACCTCGTTGTACTTGACCTTCTAGTTTAGCAGTAGGATCACTAGATAAAACTTTGAATTTATCTGACGATAGTAAGCTTTCACATTTTCGAATGTACGAGGATTTATCTATAATCACAACACCTCTGCCTTTATCCTATTTCAGAATACAAATACTTTCATTCTTGGAAAGACTTTTTATCACTTAGATAATGTCTTTATTAGGCAACTTGATGTTGTTATACTGTGTAAAAATGTTGAGCATTTTCGATTTAAGTTGTCTTTTATCAAATTCGCTAAGTTCTGTTGTGTATTGCGAAATCTGCTGGAAAATTGACTCAAATTCAGTTTCCAGCTGTCGAGTATCATTTATCGTTGGAATTGCATGATCAAGACTGTACGAAAGTACTTCTGTTTCATGAGGAGATACTATGTAAGAAGAGAAGTTGTGGATAACCTTAGGCGAGAACTTTTTGGTAACTTTCTGATTGTTTACTGCAGAACACATTCGCAAATTTCTTGTTTCTTACAGCAGCTATAACACGGCATTTCAAGGAGTTTGTTGTAATAAAGCTAGTACGTTCTTTGATGGTGTGAAAGGTGTCTTTTAGTTCATTTTCGTACCTTTTCTTCAAATCATGTTTGTTGTTAATTTCTGTCTCAATGATAATCTTAGAAATCTTGTCTCTCACTTTTCTTGAAGTATGAATACTGAGCTTCGGTCTTGAGAATGTCGGGAATAATCCTTCTTTTTTGCATGTAATAAGGAAACTGATGTCGCTGTCGATCTTTTCAACTTTCAAATAAAGCTGTTCATATCGCCTCGAAAGTTTGAAAACTTCATGCCCGTACTTCCCCTTTATATATGTTGAAATATGTTTGTGTGGGCATATAACTTAATGCAATAAATAATAACGAGAAGTTGAAACGACATATTATATTACGGATATTTCGTCCAACCTCTGTGGACATTACCAATGTATGAAAGTTTACAGCACAAAAGTTCACTATTATATGCCTAATTCTATACAAATTACATACATATAATGACGTTACCATGACAACTATAATATATAGACACATAAATGAAGGAATAATTACGGTAATAATTCCCTTACCAATCACAAAGTACTTAACGCAAAAAACAACAAACTACATATAACATAAATCACGACACAACCTAGTCACCAGGAACGGCCTAAATGACTAGTAAGGGTAATGTAGTCGCTAGAGATACAATTCTAAAATCAGACATGCGTGCGGATTTGCCATTTCGTGTTTGGACGTGTGTGGAGGTGTGCGAATGTGATCTCACGCCTAAGTTATGATCAGTTACGTTTTCATTGTGATCACCCGTTTTTTCAACGTAACGATCTTGTGATTGTCAGACTTAAAAATGTTGTTTCAAGCACTGACTACACAATTAATTTTGATATTCCAGCATCGAACTAAAACAACCATTCCACACTCCTGAACTTTTTCACTCAAACTTTCATTGAAGGATATGCAAAAAATCTGAGACCTCTTTGCTTCATCTAACATATTTTGATCGAAAATAAAGGGCTATACCATGGTCAGTGATGTTAATAACAGTCGGTCATCGGACATGTCCAATCATTTTTACGCATATTGGCCAGATAGATAAAAAGTTAAAATAAAGGAAATGTCCAACCAACAAAATGCCCAGTCCAAAAGAACAAAAGTGTTTTGTGATAAAAAACGTAGAACTTGCTACAATGCATTAAATTGAACATCGTATCTTTCTTTCAGATTTCGTAAACCCAGCGCTTAAAATAACGGGCTAATCACCAATCAATTATTGGCGAGATTAGAAAGACGATCATCTGGAATGTAAGTGAGATGATCTGTGTGATCGCTGAACATTTACTCATTTCATTTCTTTTCATTTTCTTACTTCTATTAAAACTTGAAGAAATCAACTAAGTAAGTCTATAATAAACACAGTTGTATTATAGTAGTATTAACTGAATCAATTGGTTTTTGGACACGTTCTGCTTGTGTGTTAATGTAATGTGAAAGTCATTTACTTTTTATTTTTCGATATTTTTTCTCCTTCCTCTGAATTTCTCGGATCAATGTAAATATAATAACAAAAAAAACATAGTTACAACCACAGCTTATGTTCCCAATAAATGCGATATCGATTTTTTGGGGTATAATATTCAAACTGGGAAACGAAAAATTAAAAAAATTTGCTGGATTTTAAAATCAGACATATATGTTTATTGGTCTACGGGCGTGAGGACTCACCATTTCGTGTTTGGGTGTGTACATTTTTCGTGACAATTATTACGTGACATACTGTAACACCTGTGTCACATACGTAGTTTGTCGAATTCTTGTGCGTTCATACAAAACTATTAATTGAAGAATTTCAAAATCAAAATGTCTGGTGAAAGAAAATGTCCTCAACTGAAAACTCAGTTCAAGTGTAAAAATGCTTATCCGTGGTTCAAGTTTTCGGAAAATGGTATGAAATGAAATGAAATAAAAGCAGTGTTTTTTGTTTTTATTCCATGTGTGCTTTGTCCTTCGCATTGGTTTGCTGTTTTTTTCATTTGTAGAAGTGTAAACGTTTATTTTGTTTGCTGTCTGATTTTGCTATAACTAAAGTCAACAAAAGAAAAAGATAATTTTGATTTGAGGAAACTAGATCTTTAATAGACACAACACTTTCGGTAAGTCCAGTCAAGTATTTGCAAACACATTTCAGATTTCATCTCAAACTCGCAAATTTTAGTAATCCAAATGAAATGAATTGATGAACAGCAATCTTTTATTATATTTCTTGTGAATTTCTATATCTTGTTTCAAACCTATTTAAAAGATATTTCATGATAAATCTACTTGAAAAGACTACAAGTTCTGGGACATATATTCACCATCATATATTATGGGTAATGTTTATTTTGAAGAGGTGCCATATTTGAGAATCAGGTATTTGTTGGGTTGGAAAATGATGAAAGAAAATCTGTAATGTGTCTTTCTTAATCACTGCATTCGATTTTGAGCCAATCTAAAGCTAATTAAAGCCTCTAAAATTTTCCCTTTGCCACCATAAGGGGCCCAGAGCACCCCAGACTCTCCATTGATGCTTTCAAGGCACGTATATGTCCGACCAAACAAAATTCCCTTATTTACATCACTGATGGTTACATATTACCAGGCATATTTCCAAGCATTTCTAGCTACTACCAATTTTTTTTTTTAAGATTGAGTTTAAATGCAGTTTGCAGGGGTTCAGCGGGCGATGTCGGAAGCTCTGCGATTCTAGCGTTTTCCACGATTTCCAACAGCTTTAAAGTCACTCTAAGGGGGTGTTCACATGGATAAAATCAGCCCAGCAAAGCGGGCTGGCTCGATTTGCCGAGATCTCATCATTTTTATCAAAGTCTGGTTAATCGGGCTGATTTTTCACCTTTTACGCATGTTTTTCTTTGTAACGTGTTTTTTCTCATGTGAACCCAAGACAAAATCATCCCGATGAACTGAGCCAGCCCGCTTTGCCAGGCTAATTTTTCTCCATGTGAACTCTATAGTTGGGTATAATTACTTTGCTCTTTTTCTGCAGAACTCCTACGAGAAGGTTCTTCAAACTGTGATAAATGTGTTCGATCAAGGTTCCATGTTCCATATAACAAACATAGCAAGTTTTATACGCTTGGTTTCTTTAATACACCAAATACGATCAAACAAGAAAATTTGTGAATTGGCAAATCCCCACTTTTTCATTCTTAGTACCTTGTCAATTGCCATTGAAAACACCTTTCGTTTTAAAATGTTCAAGCAACAATTTTATTTCTTTGGTGGGCCCAGATAATAAGCAATTCGAATGATAAAATTTATACTCATGCACACTTTTGTAAAAACCCTCCATTAAAAAGTCATTATTATAACTTTTATGTTGAACAATAGCTTTTTGAATTATAAAACAGGTCAACTAAATACAGGTGTGCATGTTGTTTCATTCATTTACATTACGTAATTTATTTTTCTTCTTAAGTTTTTTTTTCGTGGCCACTTAAAATGTTGATTTAAAAATCATAGCCAGAAGACCCCGCGTTACTCTAGAGTGGCTGAGAATCTCATTAGGCCAAATGCTGTACGAACAATGTACGACAATGGATGAAATGAACTTTTCTCGTGTTTTTGCGGGACACAGAAGTACAAAATTGATTGAAAATGTTTTATAAATCTTTTGAGAGTTTCAAATTGATAGGATTGAGTTTCTACTACTGTTATACGGTAGTAGAAAAATGCTTGGAAATTTGCATGATTACATCATGTAAGCTTAGTCCGACCTAATTTCATATCTTTAGTAATTTTTAAAACTTGTCACACATTGATAAGAAAACTCCATCAATTCTCTCAATTACCAACTCTTACTCCATTTACGTTTGAAATTCTTGATAGGAAAATTAATCTTAGGCTAGCATTTATATACAATTCTCAAGTCCTGACTGGAATTTTATATACAATTCTCAAGTCCTGACTGGAATCTTATATACAATTCTCAAGTCCCGGCTGGAATTTTATATAAAGAATCAAAAAGCTGGAAAAACATACATTTTTGTTTGAAAATGGCTGTAAAATGAGTGGCAACCCTGTTACTTATACTTTTTATACTTGTGAAGGATTTAGTAATCTCTTTACACATCCAACCTGGTAGGTCCAATGCAATATTTCATATCAATTATACCGTTTGATTCCACTCTTCGCATCATGATTATACACAGGCATCAGTGGTTCGTCTGGAATTCTAAACAGGTATTTGTCGAGCTCCTTTTTGAATTTGTCTTTCTTACATCCTGTAAGATTTCTTAGCTGGGTTGGTAGAGCATTAAAAAGTCTTGGTCCTTGCATCTCGAAGCTTGCATAAGCAAGTTTTCGGAAAGGTCCCCTTGGCAACAGTGGAATGCTGCATTTCCTGCCTGGCATTTTAATAACATGATATTCCTCTTCATGTACCATAGTGTATTGTTGTCTCAATTATCGGTACTACATTTTCCAGGATACACCAGACCTAGATAATGAGGTACCGTTTCCTTCTTCTTTGTAATGAATACAGTTTCAATGACTTCAGCTTTTCCCAATAGTTTCGACTGCCTTGATTCCTTATCTTTTTAGTGACTGGACATTCTCGATCATCTGTATTAACCTCTTATCAGTAGGCGGCCATAGCTGAGAGCAATAAATTTAGGTGTGGGATGATCAATGACATCAATTCTTTTTCCCTTGAGTCAAATGTTCTCATAATCCAACCAAGCAATATTTGTGCCTTTTCAACCATATTAATAATGATGTTGAAATGTAGCATCATCTGATAATGTAATACCAAAGTCTTTTAAGGCTGACTTCAAAATGATTGGTCTCATGTCATCTGTAAAGTAACTGCAAGCGAATCATCCACCATAGTGAAGATGCTCAAACTTTTTTCCATTAAGCATCATGTTATTTTGTTCTGCCCATTTTTAAGTCATTTTGCAGGTGGAATTGATCAAGGATGTTATCGATTCCTTTCTTCACCCTTGTGTCGTCTGCAAAACTTGACAGCTGTTTGTTTGGTTTGTTGCCCTCATCTATTTCTGCTAACATAATAATGAAGAACAGGGTCCCAAGAAATGAGCCCTGTGGTATCCCAGACAAAATTTCTGCTAGATAGGACTAACAGACATAATTTTGTTTTCTATCTCTGAGAAAGGATTCAATCCACTTTCGTAGCCGCCCAGTGATTCCGAGGGACTTCCGTTTTGATAGCAAAATTCAATGGTCCACTTTATCGAAGGCTTTACTAAAATCCAGATAAATCACGTCTACGTCCAGGCCTGGTCGTAAGAGGCGTGCGATCGCACGCGCACGCCTCCACACACGCCAAGATTAATTTAGGCGTGTGGCAACCGCACGCCTGGCTTGTAATTACAAGTGTAATAACAAATGTTTATTTAAAAGTCAACAAAAATCTGTCCCAAAATGTTGAAAGTTTTGCTTCGGAAATTGTTCATGTGTTACGATCAAATTTTACAATAACGGAACGAAACTTTGCTACCATTTCAGAAGTGAGGTCTCCGATCGCTTTGGAATACGGTAGTGGTTTTGAATTAAAAATCAGTGCTCAAAAATTTTCTTCGTATGGTAGTAGAATACAAGTCTACTCAATGAAATCCGCTGAGGAATGAAGGAGCTTCATGCACGCGATTTTATTATGTATTATGTAGTTTTCTCTTTCTTTTTAACGTTCTTTTAAGTTACAAAAGTATGCGCAAGGTTGCAGTTTCGAAAAAATAATCTTTTATTTAAAAAAATAGCCAGCCAGGTGGTGACGAGTTAATGGAACGGAACTTCAAACCAAAACGATGGAGAATAATACAAATATTTTTTATTTTCAGGTTGGTTTTATTTTTCCTCTTTATTAATTTTTGAATAAATTTTATTTACCGTCAAAGTAATCTTTAACATTTTACGTTCCGAATCTTTGAAAACAATGTTTTGTTTCATTAATTCATTCTTCGTGAAAATCTCATTATTTTTACATATGACACATTTCAAATTTGACTGATTATCATACAGAATGAAGATCGTTGATCTTAACTGGAAAAAATTGATCGCACGTCTGTCAAAAATTTACACGAGCGCACGCCATATAACTGATATCGTCAATTAAGGCGTGCGATGACCACACGTCTGCTAATTTTCTTACGACCAGGCCTGACGTCCTTACCTTCTTCCAGCTTGGGCAGTATTACTATCTTAGGGACTATAAGCAATTGGGTGAGGCATAATCGTCCTTGTCTAAAACCATGTTGTGTTGTATTGGATAGGCTGTTTTCGTTTAATAATTTCACAATATTCTTTCTGACAATTTTTTCAAAGATTTTTGTGAGGTGAGATGTCAATGAAACAGGTCGGTAGTTGGATGGATTTCCTTGGTCACCTCCTTTGAAATTTGGAGTGATATTACTTATGTTTATTGGTCTTTGTAATATGTTTGCAATGATTTCATTGTCATAAACCATTTAATTATCCTTACTTCGCAAAGGACCAACTTTTGACTTCATCTTACTATGTTTTTTTGCATAAGAATAAAGAATTTGGGGTTGGTTTTTATTGATTCAACAGCCTTTCGCTCCATATTTTGTTTTTCAAATTCATATGATTGTTTTATTAGTTTGATTTCGATATCTATTGATCTTTTGTTATTGGTAACAATAAATCTAAGGTGTTCCCAGCTTTGTGTGTTGCACCTCTAATGTGTTGTATCAGTTATAATTGTTCATAAGTTTAAAGATTAGTTCACCTATTTTCTGTTCATCTTTTGTGATTTTTTAAGACAGGTAGGAATAACTTCTATTTAAATTAAATTTAGAGGAATGATGCTTAGTTAGGAGAAGTCAGCAGTCTAATTAAGCCAATAGCACTCAAATAGGAAAAATTTTTCTTAGCTGAAAGTCCAAAATACAACTTAGATATTCACCGCTAAATTAAGTAGAATATATCCAAATTAGTGGATAACCAGCTACGGCAGCAAGTCAATGGCATTTTTGATAATTTGTGTATTAAAACATTTTTTGGGGAAACCTGTCTCTTTGTGGAGATCCCGGTTAAGCTTCCACTTCACTGTTATTGTAAAGGGAACTGGAAATTAAGATGCTTTTTAATTTCATTTCGTGTTTTTTAATAACACGAAAACCAGTACTGCTGGTACCACTTCACTTATGTTTTCATCTTTCGTTAGGTGAAGAAATGAATTCGTATAACGAAGGAGATTTCAAAATTACCTTAGCAACATTGGTCTTTCTCCCTTGCAACAGGGTGAATAATCACTGGGCTGTTTATATGGAGAATTTTCACCTGGGGATGAAAGTTTCCACGTGTATCGGGGCTGGAGTTCAATCCCATTGTGTAATTGAAATGCTTGTAATCAAAATGTTATGTTTACATGAGTTTACTTTCTTGCTCAAACAAAGTAGGGAAGGGTAAATTTTTTTGAGTGTGAAAATTCCATTTTATTTGACCTGCATCACCTTTTCGTATTTTATTTGCTATTAGTGTTTTTTTTTTGTTTTGTTTTTTTTAATATCACTAATTTCTACTTTTAATGGCATTTTCCAATAACAGTAGCACATTACTGAAGTGCACTAAATCCTGTGTTAATATTGAAAAGAAAGAAAAGAAAAGAAAAAATTTCACACGCAGGCTAGAAATCCTATATCGTCAGAGCTTTTCAGAGATGGGATTTCCAACCTGAGCTAAGTTCAGCACAGGTGTGAAATTTCTGTGTGGGCAATATTAAAAGCATGTCTTGACTAGTTCTAGGAGCGTTTAGCGAAAGCTAGCACAATCGTGGGTCTCATAATGAAAAGACTGGTAGTGTACTGTCAGCAGTGTGAATCACTCATTGGAACGTCATGAATGAGAGGCTGATTAATAATGACAAACAAATGAGATTAATAATTGTCTCTCTTGTGGAGATTCCCCTCCCAAAACATTAATTTATAATAATTCATTTTCTGTAATAAAAATTTGCAATTATATTTCTATTATCTAGATTAGTCCCCAAAAAAAACAGTGACTAATCTCCCTTTGTGTTAATGTTATAAAAATGTTTTTTTATTCAACATATCAAAAGGAAGTTGAGATGATACTATTTTGGCTGTGGTTTCAAAAATACATCCTCAACCTATTCTAACATTCATTTCTGAAAAAAACGGTATTGACTGAAGTTTAGTATGAGTAAACTGCTTTTGAATTTCGAAATACTGTACAAACCTTATAATGAGTGATCAGTGTTATTCTCAGTTTAACATAACTTAGCATAGTTTAACAGTTTTAACTGTCTGTATCACAGTTTTGCAAAAATTTAATGTTTAATAATTGAGTAAAAACTCAAGAGAAGAAAGAAAACACATGGCGTTCGAAAGGTATTTGATGTAATCAACCAATGTTTTATTTCATCTAAACAGAATAGAGAATATGATTTTTATATTTGTAATGGGTAAAATTATTTTATGGTGTCTAATTTTCCAAACAGTGTCACTGCTTTGTATGAATCTTGTATCAAAACTAGGTGATGAAAAATAACATCATGGAATGGTGAACAGAAACTGCATCCATCTCGGAAAACTTTTGAAAAAATGTATGGGATTTTTCACTTATAAACCAGTTCTCAAAATATTGAAGATCAAATGTTTCACTGACATCACAACCCTGTTGCCAAAGTTTTTATCATGTCACTTCCAAAAAGAGTTATTGATTCATAAGATACTTTCATTCATAAGATACTCTCCCTTAGATGCTGCGGTCAATTGGGCATTTGGATATAGACTTACCATACAAGGCATTTGGCAGTATTCCCCACAATTTAAGGCGTAGATGGAGCTCCATTAAGCCGTGGTGAAGGCAGTCCATCTAGGAGAAGGAAAACTCTGATGTAACACCCTGAGAAAACTGTAAATCTGGAGTAAACCGTTAAAATCCAGTGAAAACCACAAATCAATCTATTGCAGGTGGAGATTTGGATATTCAGGCATACAAGAATATACCCATGCTATGGCTGTTTATCTTTATCCGTTTAGCAGATGTTCCAATGATGGACTTTGGTAAAGGGACCATGCTCTAGATAGTTGAGTACTGCCTCCATAGTTCTGAGTAGTTCTACTTATGGAGTAGGTAGGATCTTCCTACTGGCCAGCCTGGAACTCCATCTTTTTCAATGGCTTACAGGTAAACTCAAGTTTACTTTGTTTCTAAGCTAGGACGTTGAACGCTAGTTTTCTTTTTCCTTTTTCTGTTTGTCTAGTTGTTGTATGTGCTCTTTGTCTGCCTGTGAATTGTCGTTGTTGTGTCAAAACTCTGGTAAGTCATCTTTTGGTGAGGGTACAACTCGAAAACTCAGTTACTGGTCTGAGGCCGGCTGATAGTTAGGAACCCGAACTTTTTGGTAGCGCTTAAAAGAGGCTGTTCCATCAGCAGCTGTGAAGTATCAGGACATTTGTTATGCCATGTCACACATGGAGGGTCTCCCAGCAAATCTGTCTGGTGTGCTTTGTCGAGGCCACACCCTGAGCCTTCTGTTACGGCAGAAGGCTTATTGATGAACCAACAGTATTGACACAATCAGACTTTTTACAAGTACATGTTATGTTTGTTCCTTTTGTTTACTTTTATTTACTTTCTCTATCTAAACTTATGCAATGGTTAATCAAAGAAAAAACACAAAAAACCAGCTTCAAAACCTAATTCGATTAACCCGGCACAACTGAACATATCTTTCACAAAAATGTCCGTGGTTTTCGTTCAAATTTCTCTCACATTCATTCTTTCATTTCTAACAACTCTCCTGACATCCTTGCAATTTGTGAGACTGTTCAGATTTCTAAATATTCATTTCATTAAAGTTTTTATGTATTTCCCCATAGAGTGAAATTTAATGTTAAAACGGACATTTTACTTCTTCTCCTTCTTCTTCTCCGTTCACTTTTATAGCTGTGGTTCGATATTGAACTTTGGCCTAGCATAGATAGATAAGAATAGAGGCTAGTCTTCAGTGAAGTAGTACGGCATTTTTTTCAGTCAGTGCAGAAGAGGGCAGTAGAAGAGTTTTGCTTTCTCCTAGCTTTTAAGATGATTCAATTAGATAAAACGTTAAGTGATGGAAGTAAATCGTTTTAGTTCAGTGTTGTCCTAAAAGGTTTTGTAAAAACATTTGAATGAATGTGTGAAAAACATCAGAAAAAAAGTGACATAATGTCGTCATCATGGATGTTTTGATGAAATGCTTGGAGCAGTAAACCATTGAAGTTGTGATTTGAGTGGCAAAAGACAAAAATTCATTGTTAAAAGCCAGGCTGAAGATTTACTTTTATTTCAAATCCTGAATGTAACTTAACTGAACTGATCTGCTGCAAACACATGATGATGTACAGCCATTATGAATGAAACCTTTTTTATGTGGAGAACAACCTGTTCAACCTGTTATATTAATTGAAAGAGTACGTAACTAAACCTGCAAGTAAAAACATGATGTTGTATATGCAAAAAAAAGTTCAGAAAACCAATTACGTGAAATATTTTAATGAGACATAACAATAAGGGACAAAATAATAAGTTGAAAGAATCTGGTCGAGTGTGCTTCCCTGGATAGTTTACTTAGACAGCAGAAACATAATTTGCTATCGATTAATTCCATGATCACGTAGTATACTGTTTTGATACTGTATGTGATATTTTCTTTCATAAAAATTAATACTGTCAATTTTCTGTAAATAAAGTCAAGCCAGAATACAAACTTCTGCTTTCAGCTATATGTAGTGATTTGGTAATGGATCTATATTTAAACTACCATAATCTGTTGTTTTTTTTCATTTGGGATTTCCGAAGGTCATTTTTATCACATAATAAATGATGGGGGTGAACATTATTTTTTTGAATCAGAGATGTTTATTCTGAATACTTAAATTTAATTTTATAAATTGGCATTAAGCCCTTCTCTTTTTCGAAAATAACTCTTCTTTCCTAATTTGAAATACTACACAATTTGTTTTATAGAGATTTTGATTGTTTTTGATATTGCTTATATGTCTGCCCCATCTATCTTTAGTATTAAAATTAGGTTTGGCTATTGTATAATGTTTTAAGATTTAATTTCATGTTTTATCTAAGTTACAAAAAGTGTTCTGTTGAATTATATGCATTGTTTGCTTATAATTTTATGGCATACAGGATAGGAAACTTGTCAAGCTGCTGCAGTAATAAAGATCATACATTTGTTATGATAGGATTGCCTTACACATTGATGAGGTTGTTGATATTCAGTAGTTTAAGGGGAAATATTAGTCACATTTACGTCTTATGATTATGTCCATAATAACTTCTTAGTCACTTTTTAACTCCTCAGCAAAAATTGTAAGAGAATCCTTATCATTTGACCATGAACATATTCATTTCAGAATAAGTTCTAAATACCTTATTGGTAAAAAATCTGTTGGCAAAAAATTTTGTCGGTAATATTCGTCACCTAGACAAAAGTTCATCACTTTTTACCGACGAAATTTTTTTACCTGGCTCTATATAAAACATAATTATAAACCGTTAATTTTTCCTGTTTTTCCTTAGTTGGCTATATTGACATTTAAAAGTATATAACATACTGATCTATTATTTACGTCAATTTATTGGAATTGATTAGAACTGGTATGTCCTCATGCACATTTGCAAATCAATTTTGCTCGACTGACTTTCAAACTTGCTTACAATTCTTTTTATTTTTCAATACTTATTAACACGAATCAAGCAATATGATCAGTGTAAGAAGCCCTAAGGCGTCTTTAAGCTACAAAATGCAAAATACTATCCATATGAATATACCAATTCATCAGTAAAAATTATTCGTCGGTGTTTCGTCCGAAATCGTTAACATATGTTTCGATTCTACAACAGGAAGATACAAATGAACCAAATGAATATAAACTAACATAAACAAATAAAAAACATATATTTACATCGTGACGTGCATTAAGCAAATGTATAATAGCCACGCGATTCGTTATTGCAATGTCCAATCTAATTTTTATCAATTAACTAGAACGACAAAGGTATTTCATGTATCAAACACTCCCGGCCAGCAAAGCTCGTTCAATCAGCTGTAGCAACAACAATCAGTCGTTGAATCGGACGTTCTATCGTGGTGAATTTGTGCGCTCCTGGATTTCTGTACGATAACTCCGCTCGCCTGACGAGTCCGTCTTCACCTTGCATGGTTTTCGAAACACGAGCGAGTTTCCAATCACCTCTAACTTTATTCGAATCCTGAACGAGTACCACGTCCCCAACTTTTAGGTTTCTGTGCTTCGTGTGCCACTTTTGTTCAATCAGGAGGCTTGGGAAGAAATCTCTTGTCCAGCGTCGCCAAAACGAGTCAGTTATCTGTTGTACCAATTCAAATCTGTGTTTCAGGCTGGTTGGTTCTTTAAATGGTCCAGCAGGAACGCGGGCTGTTGCGCGACCAAGCAGCAAGTGGTTTGGGCTCAGGTATGTTCCATCTTCTGGTTCAGTTGGATGTCGACCAATCGGACGTTCATTTACCAGGTTGGCCACCTCGAAGCAGACCGTTTGTAATTCGGAGAATGATAGGATTTGTTCCCCAATTGCAGCACTCAAGCTTCGTTTGACTGATTTGATCAGTGCTTCAGAACATCCGTTTCTCCAAGGCCCATCTGCTGGTGTGAAGTGCCATTCTAGACCCATGTCTGCTCCAAATTCCTTCAATTTGTTTTGATCCAGTGATGACACAATCTTCTTTAGCTCGCTGTTGGCAGAGACCAATTGGGTGCCGTTGTCAGAGTAGACTTCTTTTGGATAGCCTCTGATTGCCACGAATCTCCTGAATGGTGACAAGAATCCCTCAGTACTGTAGTCGTTTGCCAGATCGATGTGAACTGCTCTATTCACAATGCAATCGAATATGATACCGTATGCCTTTCCTCTCGATCGTTTGTTCACTTCTCCTCTTATGGTGAATGGTCCAAACAGGTCAATGCTTGTGTATAGCCATGGAAGCGCCGGTTTGAGTCATTGCAATGGTAATGGCGACATCTTCTGTTGGAGGAATTCCTTGTCCAATCGTTTGCAGGTGACGCACTTGTGCTTGACTGACTTCGCAATTCTTTGAACGTTTGAAATCCAGTATTCTGATCGTACTACAGCAGATGTGGCTGAGACACCAAGGTGATTCCTTTGATGGGCGTGTGTTGTTATCAGCAGTGACAGTCTGTGGTCCTTTGGTAGAAGGGGTAGTTCCTTTTTGTCGTAGCTTGATTCCATCCACTTCTCTGCCCTTCCTCCGACTACGACTGTGCCATCCTCTTTCTGTATTGGATTAAGCCGCTTGAAGTCTCCTCTCTCGATCTTTGCTTTCATTGCTGCTTGTGCATCTAGTATCCAAAATCGTTTGGCACGTTTTAACATGGCAGGTGTTGGGGTGACAAATGCATTCTTGAACGATGGTTTCTTGGTTTTGTCGAAGATTGCCATAACTCTTGCCGTGACACGAAGTAGTCTGATGAAGGAGGAGAATCTGTTGATTTCGATTGCCGTATTGTTGCCTCTCTCAAGTGTTACATTGAGAATGTGTTTCGTCCTTTCCGGTAGTTCTTCTACGCTACAATCTGTCTTCAGCGGCCATTCACAGATGGGTAGATTTAGAAATGTTGGTCCCGTCTGCCATTGACTTTCTTCTCCAATTTCTGAGGGTTCCTTTCCTCTTGTTGTCCAATCTGCGATGTTGAGCTTTCCTTCTATCCAAGCCCAGTCTGATGGAGATGTTGTAGATTGAATTTCTCCAACACGTAGAGCTGCAAATGTGTTGAAGCCATATGATTCCTTCTGCAGCATTGCTCTGACGATCTCCGAATCCACGATGTAGAATTCCTGATCAATATCAATCCTTGTTTCCCTCTTGATAAAATCCCTCAATCTTTTAGACATGAGTGCCCCATTTAGCTCCAATCTAACGATGGAGATCTTTTTGGCTGGTGCGATTTTCTCTTTGGCTGCTAGGAGTCGACTCTCAAATTCGCCCTCACCCTTCTCCCATCTGAGGTAGGCGCAGGTGCCGTAAGCTTGTTCTGAAGCATCACTAAACATAATGAGAGTGGGATTTCCAATGGCTTCCTGGGGACGTACACATCTTTGAAAGGTTACATCTTTCATCTCGAAAAGTTGCTCGAAGAAGGTCACCCATGCAGCTCTCAGCTCATTCGGAATGTTGTCATCCCATCCTAGTTTCTTCTCAGGACCTTCCCAGAGGCGTCGAAGCATAACCTTTGCTCTCATCGTAAATGGGGTTGCGAGGCCAAGTGGGTCGAAGATTCCGTTGATCTGAGATAAAATCATCCGCTTTGTCAGAATGTGCTGTAGAGTGGTTGCTACGTCTTCTCTCTTTAGATCAGGGCCAGTGCGGAGCTTTCGTTTGCGTGGTGAAAGGTTGACCTTCACGTTAAAACAAAATCTATCGTTCTGTTGGTTCCATCTGATGCCCAACACCTTCTGAGTATCCCTTGTATCTTGATCTGGTGATGTTTCGGTTGCAATCCAGACATTGTTGGATTTTCCTTCAGTAGAGGAAGGGGGTAGTGTCAAGGTGTTATCGATCCTTTCTCCCTTACTCTCATCTGTTGGTTGTTCAGTGTTCAATCGTCTTTGATTGGCTTGAGTTGGCAGCTTCGTAGTATTGTTTTCTTCTTTGGACTTTGTTTCTGGGTCGCTTTGCTCTTTAACCACTCCTAATATCGTCCAGTGCTTTATGCAGAATTTACCAAATTGCAAGATCTTGTCTGCTTCTTGGGTGATTTGTTTGGCCTTTTTGATTGTCTCCACACTGTCCATGATGTCGTCAACATAGGAGTTGTCCAGTATGAGAGTTGCTGCTTCAGGAAATTCTTCTTGTTTCATGATCGCTGTCTTCTGTAGGGCTGTTGTTGCTATGTTTCCGGATGGTTTGTCGCCGAATGATACAGCAGTCATTGCGTACGTGTTGGGCTCTCTATTGGTGTCCATATCTCTCCATAAGAAACGATGAGTGTGCTGGTCCAATTCGGTGATCTTGACTGAATGGTACATTTTCTTGATGTCTCCGATCAGTGCGATGTGGTTTTCTCGAAAACGCAGTATGATTCCTAGCATGTTGTTCATTACATTAGGTCCTTTGGCCCAATAATCATTGAGAACATGACCCTGGTAGCTTGCCGATGAGTTGAATACAATGCGACATGGTGTTGATTCTGATTCTGGCTTGATGACTTCGTGATGACTCAGGTAGTGTATCGGCCCTTTGTATGAATGAATATCGCTTTCTGACAGTTTTCTTGCCACACCTCTTTCAACCATGTCGTTGATCTGGTCATTGTATATCTTTGCGTGGGTGGGTGTTTTGGCCAGCCTTCTTTCTGTTGATTTAAGCATTGTCATCGCGAAGAATCGATTGTCCGGTAGATCGTTTGGATTTCGAACCCATGGGTATCTTGCTTCCCAAAACTCTCCATTGAATGTCAATCCCTCTTCAATTAGGTGCTGTTCTCGTTCTTCTTTCAATGTAAATGGTTTTCCACCAATTGGACATTTTCCACATTTGCATCCTCCGCATTTTGGTGTACATTCAACTCCAAGAGCTTCCGTTTGAAAGAAATCACTGATTGATGTCTTCTCGACATGCAGAACCTGGACATGCTGTATCACTTTACGGGTGTTCTCTTCAAGTAGTGGATGGCTTCCACCAATGCATTTTCCAAATCTGTTGGTAAGCAGCAGTAGGTGACCGTGTGATTTCTCGCGGATGGGGTGAAAGCCTGCGTATTCAAATCCGATCAGAACGTCGATATCACCTGTAGGACGATGTATGTCACCATGATTTAGATCTTTGAACAACGATTTGATATTTCTTAGGTTGACATGGGATATTTTGTCGGATATTCGTTCGATGCCGTACACTCTAAACAGGACAGTCTTTCCATCCTTATCGTTGATGGGCAGATCGTAAATGTAAGATGATATTTCTTTCTTTTCACCACCAACTTTGACGACTGATAATTTCACTGGTTCTCCAATCAGTCTCAACGATCTCGCTTTTGAGAGGGTGATTAGGCTAATTGTTGCGCCACCGTCCCAAAGAATCGTTATTGGTGAACGCTTTGATGTCCCTGCTTGAACTTCCATTACTTGAAGGAGGCATGACTTTGAGTTTCCTGGTGATACTGCAGATGCGTTGTTGTGGAATGCAATTCCCTCAGCGTGAGCCTCGTGTAGCGTTTCGTGATGGAATTTCCCACAGTAGGGATCGACTGTACATTTACGCTTATTGATACAGTCAGCGGAACGGTGATTGACACGTAGACATGACCAGCATGCTCGTTTCTCTTTCAGTAGGTTGACTCTCTCTTGTGCTGATTTTTCTAGGTAGATTCGACAATTTTGCGTTGTGTGGGAGTTTGTGTTGTGGATCAGGCATCTTGATGTTGGTCGGTAAGGTGTTTCCTCAGTCTTGTCTTTTGACGATGGAGTGAAATGGTGAGTTTGTCCGGAGATACCCATTAAACCCATTCTGATATCGGCTGATTCATATTCTATGATGCGTCTTTGCTCTTTGAGAAATTCTAAGAATGACGAGAATCGATTCCCATCCTTTATGTTGCTTCCAGTTTCATTTACTCGCTTTGACCATTCTCGTCTGATTCCCCTTGGTAATTTTTCCTCTAGCATGCTGATGACAGTTGTGTTGGACATCTCATACTCAACCTTCATCTAACTGAGGTCACGGTATCCACGTTCAACGGTGTCGACAAATTTGACGAATTCCTGGTCCTCCCCATCTTTCAGCAATTTCGTGCTCTGAATGTCGAACATTATTACCTCTGTGAGCTTGCTAGTGGTTCCATATCGTTTGTCCAATCTCTTCCACATTTCATCGAGATCGTCATCCACGTTTCGAATAATTTCCTGCGGCATGTCTGAAAGGCAAGACTTTAGTGCATAGGCAGTCTCGTCCTTGTCTTTAGTCAGTGGTTGGACTTGTTTTGAGAAATCAGATTTGAATCGTGGATAGTCTCTGATGTTTCCGTCAAATGTTGGCATCTTCATACGGTCAAGTTTCAAATTTGATCCCTCACTCAATTTTTGGGGCTGTTGTGATGGCTTCTTGAACCTTTGCGTGAATGTTGCAGCACGTTGATTTACATCAAGATAGATAGTGTGCAGATCTCCGAAATGCTTCTTTTCTTCTTCCATTTGATCGGATTTGAGCAACATCATGAATTCGCTTTGAGCATTCTTGCAAACGTCAAGTTGGTTCTTCAATTCTGCAAGGAAGACTGCAATGTTGGTTGCCTCTGGGCTTTCCTTTGAGGATTCTGTAGCAATGAGTTTGGCGATGGCTTCTGCTTGATGTTTAAAGGATGCTTCTTCTATTGTTCGTTTACGTTCCGCTTGATTGATGTTTTCAGCTTGGGTGGTTTTCATCAGCTCTGATTGTCTCTCATCCTGTGCCCTCTTTTCTGTCTCCATGGCGTCCTTCTTCTTCTTCTCGTCCAATTCTTTCTGATACCTGATCTTCAATCGTTCAACTTCTGTGAATTTCGTTGTCATGTCTTCAAGCCAGATCCCCTCTTCTTCGATTGAGCCTTCGTCGTTGGGGTTTATCAGGTTGATCACTTCGTCGTGCTTTTCTTCAGCGTCTTTCTTTAGGCCCTTGCACTCTTCAAACCTCCATATGACCAATTCAAGTTCGTCTTTGGCCGTAATTGCCGTCCTGACTTCCTTTATCTTCCTCTCCAGTAGACGTCCACTTCGTGCTCGGTTTCGCCTTGCAGTTTCCATTCTGATCCTCTGTAGCTGATTACACAGATAATCGAAATGTTTCGTCCGAAATCGTTAACATATGTTTCGATTCTACAACAGGAAGATACAAATGAACCAAACGAATATAAACTAACATAAACAAATAAAAAACATATATTTACATCGTGACGTGCATTAAGCAAATGTATAATAGCCACGCGATTCGTTATTGCAATGTCCAATCTAATTTTTATCAATTAACTAGAACGACAAAGGTATTTCATGTATGAAACAGTCGGTAAAAATTATTTGTCAGTAAAAAAAGTTTGTCGGTAAATAATTTCGTCGGCAAAAAGTTTCGACAAATATTCGTCACTTTTTACGGATTTTTTACTAAGTTCTTTTGTGGTATTAAATTCAATTCCACCCTGATTTGTATGGACAACATTTTTATCTAAGTATCAGGTTGATTAGTATTTATACCATCGTAATTATTTTGGTTATCAGTGTATAAAAGTGATAAAATTTTCGTTTCTATGGGGAAGTCACATTTTGGCGAACCTTGTTTAAGTTTAAAGTTGTCTACAGAGTGAGGTAATGATGCTAACTTTCCTCTATTTGTCATTTCTTGAAGGTAGTTAAAAGGGAATCTTGTGTCAACCATTTAGTGGTTGTAATTAGTAATTTATAATCTTGTAATTTTCTAATAGCCTTTTTTGTTGTATAAATTTTAAATTAAAATGATGAAAGTAATTTCAGCATGGGCTTTTTCTATGAGGTAGTATTTGCCAGTGATACTTTTCTATCGTTACCTTTTTGTTTACCTTTTTCAACAGTTCAAAATTTGAATATTGAGTAATTTATATTTTTTCAGTATAATTTTTTAACTTTCAGTGAACTAAATTTACAGATAATTTTTTTGGAATTCTAAGGCTGAAGAAATTGAGCAAAAGACTTCATAACAAAAATGAAAACATCTTGTAATTTCCTTCTCTCTGGATTGATTGTTTTCATCAAAGGGTATTCTTTTAAAATTGGAGATTCTAGATTTAGAATTCGAAAGGGTTCATGTGCCAACCTTTTGCAAATAAAGAAATGCTATTTTTTAAGAAGAAGAGGAAGAAGATTTCAGTTTAATGTTAATTTATTATAAGTACAGAGCAATTTTGCCTCATTCATATTGTTGCCTTAAGGTCTCTATTATGGAATTCTCAACAGTGAGAATTAACCTGTCATACGATACAAGTGATTGACAAGTTAGGCAATATTAAAGTTAACTTGTACACATCATGTAATAATCTTCCTAAGGGCTGTTTGTCAAAACTAGTTTCAGGAGTGGTGGTTTATTTGGGTTATTCATTTTGCGTAAGATTTTTGTGTGCAAAAAATGTAAATAAGACACTAATTTTTTGCAGCTATCAAAAAATAATATCTAAGATGATTTTAATAGCAGATGACCTTACATTTAATCATAGTCAATATGACTATCGCTAAGTATGTTCTGAGAAGTATGTTAACTGGCCCTTGAAAATAAGTTTGATGCAATTATAACTGGAAAGAGAAAATATGAAAGTTGGACTTGTTTGTGCTGGTGAAATATGTTGCTCTCACAAAGAACAAAATGTTTGCAATCATTTTATCAAATATGCAGGTGAAATGCCCATGGGAGGGAATTCCCATTTTCATATTATAATGAATGTTTTAAGTGTGGGAAAGATGTTTACGTGAAACGATTTTATAAATATCAAGTTGCAAGGTTTTGTGCTATAGTTTTTGTACGCATGTGTAGATTCGATCAGTTGAAACTTTCAATCATGTAGCTTTCTCTATACAACATTCTTGGATGTAAATCAACCAAAATTTGTGTTGTCAGTTTCTTTCTCCTCAGTTGAATTATAAATGCAAAAACTGCGCAAAAAGGTTAGTATATCACAACAAAGGTGGAATATTGGATAAAAGTTTTTGTATTTTTTTAGGTTGGTTAGAGTTTTTGTTATTTCAATGCTGCCTCATTTGTATGTATGACTCATTTCTCCTTGAAGTATTTTTTGGAATTTGAATTACCTCAAGGTATTGATAGTTACTTACATTTCATTTGTTCTCAAAAAAGTAAAACTGTACAATGTTCAATCTGCCTTTTGAATTAGTTTTGAAATTGTAATTATCTGTATTAGTCCAATAAAATTCATATGGCTGTTGAAATTGCCTCCATTCACATAAAGAATGAGAGAACTGGACAATTCATAACTTATGGTTCTCAATCAATATGTACCAAAGTTTTATTTCCATTGGAGAAGCAGATGGTCAAAATCAGCATTATAAAAGTCTTCCTTAGTATGTGATGGTTCACTGGATTTTCTTAAAAAGCTATGGTAATGTGATAGTTTTAAGCCATGCTGAGAAATTAGTAATGATACAGAATTACTTAAAGGATTTGAGTCATCAACATTGATTTGTTCCAAGAGTAACATTTCTCTATTTTCTATTGCACTAAATGATATATTGCTTAAGATTTTGTATCCTTTATATCAAACCATTAACCATCAGTGAATCATCACATATTTATGATATAAATTTAGGAACAATAAAGAAGTTATGTATCAACTCAAATTGATGATAACACACCTTCTTTGCTAAAACTAAGGAAAAATCACTCTTGAAGTATAAGTATTGTTAATATCTGCTTCATATAGATATGTTCAAATAGTGTTTTGTTTGCAGATAAGTGATTGTTTGTTTATAGTTATGGCCAGCTGAATGAACTTTGTATTATGATGTTTACTGATAGCCATCCACTTTTTTATGCAGCAGGTGAAACAACATGTTGTATTATCTTTGGAATATTGTTCGATATCCCTACGCTGTAAAAAGTGTGTGATTAAGATCTGGAATCTCATCCAATAACAGCTTTAGTTGAAGTTATTTTTTTTACATTGTGATTATCATTTTTATTGTATTTTTTGTTCATTGTACCTTTTCGTTTAAAAACTTTGGAGATCAGGATTTCCTCTTTTAAGAGCTTTTGCACTTCTTTTCTGTAATTTGATTGCAATGTTGATTAGATTCAATATCCTTTATCATTAACGTTTTTGAGGTTTAAAATTGGAAGTAAGGCGTTATTGGATTTCAGCTGCGGGCCGGAAATCATTAGAACTGGATTTTGTTTTGCTTTGTTTTTTTCTTTGAGTGATTTCTGGCTGTCCACAAATAACTTTTTTGATTTGAACTGGTATATAGTGCAAGGTTCTGCAATAACATTATTGCTTAACTTAAGTAAACTGTTGTAATTCAATGAGAACTCACAAAGGCATGTGTTCATTTTACTTTGTTTTTTTTTTTTTCTAAATCAATTTTCAATGTTGTTTTTCATAGAGCTGTTGTCATTTTGACAATTCATTTGTCCTTGCTTTTAATTATGACTTCATTTTTCAAAAATCTCAATTAATGATAAATGATTTAATTCCCATTTCAAAATTGGTTTCTAAAATTTTCTGCAATGCAATTCATTACAAAAAAATTTAGAACGACTTTTTTTTTGATTAGTCATAATACTGTTTCAATGTTTGAACTGTTTCAATGGTTGAATTGTTTGTCACTTTAATTTCAGATTGTGTGTGTTTTTATTACATGTACCTAGAAATAATCAAAGTTAAGTCTTCTCAACATGAAGCCTGACCTCTTAATTCTTAATTCTTCTTGCATATACTTTGTAAGTCATAACTGTGTACAATAATATTAAAAAAATATTTTTCTGTTTCTACACAACCATCTGTTTTCTTCAAATGGAAAGTATGTTTTAAATCTTGTACGATAAGATGATAATGAATAATAATTTATTATTAAGTGTTTGAATATCCTTTATTCTTTCCTTTAACTTAACATTCATCTTGCTTCACTTCTGTACTGCTGTGAAGTCAGTTGTGAAACATTTCCTCATCTGTGAGTCGTCTTAGTTTTCAAAGATTTTTCAAGTAGAATTACCATTATGTTTACATAACTTCCTACTCAAACAGATAAACAAAACTTTTATTATTAAGACTATTATTATTAAAAGGAACATTATTTTGTTTGTGTTGGTAAAAGGCTAGTAATTATTTTTTTATTACATAATTGTCTCATCATGACAATGTAAAATTAAATTTCGAAAGTACTTTAGGCTTGGTAAGTCAAATTGAATGAACTCTAACCTTAATGACTTGTGGAAGAATTATGTAATTGTTTTGTTTTATTGCCATGGTATGCGATGATATTACAACATGTTTTAATTTCTCAAATTTATGTCTAGTGTTTTCAGTTTTATTTGATTACACCAGTTAGCTGTTTACGTCTTGATTTATTTGTTGTTGTTTTTCCATCTGTACTTAGAAATCTGGATGTGTCTCTGTTACTTAATATAAATTCTTATAAATTATTGAATTTCAATTTCCTAGAATTTAGAAAAGCGTATTGCATTCAAGATGGTATTTCATTTGCCACTGAGAAGAACAAAAACGAAGCCATACCCTTGGGACTTGGAGCATGAAGAAGGACGAGAGCAAATTCTTGAATGGAGCAAAAGTCGCCAAAAAAGTCTACGTGGCCTTAACAAGACTTATCTTGGTTTTCTTGTTTACACTTTTAATTTAAATACTTTGAAGAGTTTTATACAAAACTTTAATATTATGGTTATAATACAAATGGGACTAGCTGGTTTATCTGTTTACATCTTTCAACGTTTCTCCATACACTTTGATGTGCATGTGAGCTTGTTCGTTTCACCAATTGTTTTCCCATTAGCCTTTTCTATCAATACAGACTTTCAACGTAGAGAGAAAGTGCTTGAAGACCTAGCAAATTTCAAGTCAGCTGGAATGTTGTGGTTTTTTTGTATGCGTGAATGGAAGGAAGCAGCAGGACTGGATGTAGCTTGGATGAATGCTGTGCATCTCAAATTGAAAAGTCTTTTGTTTCATCTTCGCGAATATCTACTCACCAACAAGATGGACCGCCGTAAGATAATCCTTAATGCTATGTATGAAGATTTCAGTGACGCAAGTCAACTTATTGAAGAAGTTCGTGCAAGCAAATTGCCTGCAAACACTTCCATTATTTCGCGTGTTATTCATTTGTTAAACCAGATGTCACTTTCATTTGAGAGACTTCGCGTGATACGTGAATATAGATCTCCAAGATCTATTCGCTCTTTTAACAAAGTCTTAATTTTATTCCTTCCTATCATTCTTGGTCCTTACTTTATAAATCAGTCACTGGAAGAAGGAAAAGTCACGCATTCTTGGAAACCATATTACATTTCCATCTTGGTCTCGTTTGTGTTCAGTGCTTTACAAGGCGTTCAGGACAAACTGGATGACCCATTTGACGGAATGAGTGAAGACGATATTGACTTGGAACAGATAGACGATTGGACGTTCAACTCATTAGAAGCTACTGTCAATAGAACATTCAAAGTTGGTCGATTTAAAGTAAATATAGATCGCAGTGAAACGATGAGAAGTGCTCGGAAGTTCAGCGTCCATGTACCCTTGGAACAAACAGATCATGTTCTAGATTTGCAAAGAAAAAGTACCAAGAGAAGAGCGCCAAGTAAGATGGAACGACATAAAAGCATCACGAACTCTGGCAGCCCATTAGGATCCATTGGATCATTTCGTGAGAGTGAATTTAATTGCTATGAGAATCATCCTTATGCAGATGTACTTGAAAAAATTGCTGGCAACACAAGAATTACTCGAGGTACCTTGGTGAAGCCTTCAGACAGTGAAAGTAGTTTGGTTAGTTCACTTAAAAACGTAGACAATACTCCTCCAGAGAAGGGAAAGACAACTGATGTAGAAAATCTCTTCAAGTCCGATCATACTAAAGTCAGAAATTTATCGTTTGCAGAGACAACTGAATTAAATACTTTTCCTGAAAAGAAAAAGACAACTGATGTAGAAAATCTCTTCAAATGCGATCATACTAAAGTCAGAAATGTATCGTTTGTAGAGACAACTGAATTAATAGAAATGCCATCCTCCACAGAAGGGAAAGAAAGTTCGCCATTACTTCCTACCCCTAATGGTTTGAAAAATACCAGATTTAATCTTACACCGATCCAAAATGTTTCTTCTTCTACTAATGAAGCTCTCTCACTCAATACATCTGCAGGTGATATCAAAATATCTTTAAATGAGTGCGAAACTAATGACGAAAAGTTGCCAGTTACGAAAATACAAGATGGTCATCATACTGTTGATGTTATAATGGAGGAAGATAATGAAGTTTTTTCGTAAAAGATTTTAGAAATTTTGTAGAAATGTTTCTGGAATATAATGGTACTTATTGGATGTTTTATCACTTGAAACCAAAAATATCTTAATAATTTGTTAATAGTGTGTTTTTTGTAAAATGAATAATTCACTCTTTCTGTAAAAGACATCTTGTTACATCTCACTGTGAGTCATCTGTTATGACAGAAATCTTTGGATAAACGTCTATTTTTTGCTCTTTGTTTTCTATTACAAGGAGGTTCCTTCTGAATAAGGAAATCTGAAGTAGATTTTTAGAAAACCTTTAGTGAATTGATTTTCTTTGTCATACATTATTGGATATTTCTTGTGTTGATCTCCTTTGAAGTCAAGGCACCAAAAAATCTAATTCAGGCAAATAAATTCCAATGGATAAAAAAGTATTATGATTTCAACTTCCTTTGGAAAAAGTTAGTAACAAATTTTTTGTATTGCAATAATCCTTGTTGCAATAAGGGTTGGAATTTGATTTCCCTCTGTCGCCAAAAACATCAATCACTGATTTTGGTTAGTACCACTAATTTACTACTTTTTCGTTTACTTAATGCTTCCAAATGTCTGCCTTGTGTTCTATAATAAGTTGTAAGGTCAAGGGTTATCAATATAGTATTTTGTTGTTATATTTTTCTAACAGCCATCAGTTGTGAAATTTTAAAATGAGCTTTGAAAATTATGAAAAACCTTCGTAATTTATAATTTGGTTTGCCAATGTTGAAAAGTTGGCATCAAATCATATATTTTGTGAGAGTAAAAGTTTTTCGTAACACCATTATCCTTTACTTATGAAACATGATATTAATTCTTATAGATATCACAACACGATAGCACTCAAACTGTTTTCTTTTGTACAGGATAGCTTTTTATGACACCATTAGGAGCAAGGAAAAAAGACCGCTTTTAAATGCCAGGGAATGTTGGATCATTTTGATTTGTATTTTGATTTGTTCCAACAAAAATTCAACTAAAATGTAATGAAGTTCAGAAATACTATCACTGTTCGTAATTAGTAGCAAACTAATTATATTAATAGCATTCTGTAAGAAAGTAATCCTTCCATTTGGTTATACAACCATTTGATTGAAAAGTATTTCCAATACATAAAATCAATCTCAATATTTTTCGTCGACCATCTCAAATAATGGGAACTTGTTCAATGTCAAAACCAGTGGAAAAAAAACAAGAAATTTTGATTTTATTACTGATGGTATTGTTTACATAAAAACTACCTTGTTATAACCATGAAGAATTTTTGTGAATTTTCTGTGTTTACTTGATGGGAGGTTAACCTAGCCAATAAACTGCCAATAATATTTTTATCAAGGTTTGAAAATCATACAATCATTCTTGAAGTGCCCTGCACTATTTTTTACTTTCTTGATTTCATGCAAATCTTCCGTATATATTTTTTGAAAAACATCGTCTTCACTATGTTACTTTGTAAATATTTTACACACGTTGTACATTTTACACTCTACTTTACATGTCAGATGCTGAAGTCTATAAATCTTTTTAGGATTTTTTGATGCACGAAATGATATCTTCCATATGTTTTGTACGTCCCAAGCAAGTTTTTGTACATTTTCATGTTCCTCTGCAGTAGTTATATTGTTTGTGTTTGACTATTATTTAATATTTATCATAGCATGAAATCCGTTATTGTATAGAAAAGAAAAATGTATAGGCTATATTTAGACTATGTTTATCTAGATTTTTATATCTGTCACATACAAGTGTATGGTTTTTGAAATTTTAGATTCCCTGATGTTTTCTATGAAATGTGATTATAATGTGTTATGTTACCACTCAATGCAATCTTTTCCTTATTCTACGATTCTTTCGTGGCCACAGCTGTAATCTCATTTAATTTCAATTAAATGTGCTATCAATTAGAATTGTCTTAAGAATTGATAATTATTATGTGCATCTAGAAGTTCCTTGTTTTGTATGCAGTTTTTTTCTAGACAAAGTGGGATAGAGTGAGTTTTTTTAAAAAATTATTTGTCTTTGGCTGGAAAGGCCAATTACGACTGTACTAAGCAACATTCTGACATGAATATGTCTATTATACAATATTCTTTATCGATTACATAAATTAATTGGTATGGCAATGATTGTCGGTTTTGATTATAAAGAATCATATTAATTCTTTGCAACATTTTCTTAATACATCCCTTCCTTATCAAATTATAAAGCTGAAAAAGTACACTGAATAAATCATAGATAAGAACTCCATAATCCCATTATGAATTCTATAAAGTGAAATGTGTTTTTTTTTCTAGCTTTTCTTGAACTCTTCATTAAAACTCAACAGAATGTTGTTTTCAAAATTTACGATCTTGTCTGAAAAGGAATTTCTTTTTTGTAATTTTATGTTAGGTTTAGTTGGAATACACAGTGTTTTTAAAATTATTTTACAAATTTTTTTTCTTGTTTGAGAAAGGTCCTGTATGAATTATGATAAAAATGAAAATTAGAGATCATATATCACAGAAAGATTATAATCATTATGACTTAACATAGATTGTTTTCATTGTTTCCATGGTTTCTTTTGTTCAACACAAGTGTGAGAACATTCTCATTTTATGAAAGTTTCACTTTATTTCATCCTTCCTGACCTAAGAGTTTCTGTGTGAACATTTCAGTCATTTACTGTGACTATTAATTTGACCATATTTTGTAATTACTTCTTTTGTCTCCCTGATCATTACCATTATATATTGTTTAATTTCTCATTTAAGTGAAAGAAGACAGCCTCCCATTGCTCTGCATGTTGATCCAAATATGTGTTGTAAACCAAAGGATCAAATTAATTACGTGGGGGGCGGGGTTGGGTTGGGTTGTGTTGCATCTGAATTCTGCAGTAGATACAGAAGTGTTATGTTTACTTTTAGCGTGGGAAACTAACCTGCTACTAAGTATGTGAAGAAACTTGTAAGGGTCATCAGAAGACAAATTTCCTTCTTATAGTTTACCTATAGCTTTGACCTCAACTTTTGTTATTTAGTTTTTGTTACCAAGATCATTAGAGTATGAAACACGATATTAGAATTTTTCACCCTGTGGTTGAGAGCGATGTATGTGAAGTGACACAATTTCAGATTGTTAATATCTAAAGTACATCTCTTATTCGCATAATTAAATAGAACGGTGCATAAACATAAATTCTTAAAAGCCACAGATTTCATTTATTAGCCACTTAGAGAAAAACCATACTTCAAAACTTGCAGTAACATTGTTACAAAGTGTCAACGCAATTTTGGTTGTGTCTTTTTATAAGTGTCATCATCCCTTGGTTTTTGTGGTTTTTAACGTTATTAAAATAAAAATGATTTATCAAGTAGGTCTTCAGAGCTTTTATTTTCATTCTGTGTATGTATTCAATAGGATGTTTTTGTTTAAATTTGAAAGGACATTCAGAAGATGGGAAGTATTTTTTCCTGTTCGTTTTCACATGTCATGCCACTTGACTGGCAGTGGATTACACTACTGTTTTTGGTTCATTTTTTTTGTTAATGTTCCTTTTTATTTCTAGCTTTAAAAATGAACATTAACCAGCTGAAAGTCTCTGAACTGTCCATCAGGGTTGAAAAGGAATCAGAAATAAACTATAGCGTTTAATTCTGTCATACCCGACACTGCAGAACATGCGTGAATCTCTATTAGAACTAAAATAAATAATGAAACGAAGGTTTAGCAAGGCTGACTTCATTGAAGAGGAAGGTAGGACTGAGATCTACCATTGGAGCGAAAAAAGGGAAAGAAAATATAAAGGTTATCGGAAATCTATTCATGAATTTCGCATATTCGCTTTCAACACAAACTTGTTACGTAGCTTCCTAGAGAATTTCAATTTCATGGTCGTCTTACAAATGGCACTTGCTGGACTAGTAACATATGCATGTCGATCATTGAATATTGTTTACAATGTGCATGTCAGTTTGTTTATATCACCAATTGTGTTCCCACTAGCATTTTCAATAAATACTGACTTTCAACGCCGTGAAAAGGTTTTAGAAGATCTGGCCAACTTCAAGTCCTCTGCGATGATGTGGCTGTTTTGTATTCGTGATTGGCGTGAACCCTGTTGTTTTGATGATAACTTCATGAAGGCTGTCCGCAACAAAGTCAAGAGCTTACTATTTCATTTACGTGAATACTTGTTAACCGACAAACTGGAGAGACGGAAATTCATTGCACGTGTCATCTATGAAGACATGAGTGATCTGAACCAAATCAATGATAAAGTTAGATGTAGTCAGTTACCAGCCAATTCTCCTCTTATTTCTCGGATCATACACTTTTTAAACATGATATGTCTGGCCTTCGAAAGACTACGAGTTATTCGGGAATATCGTTCGCCAAGATCTATTCGATCATTTACTAAAGTTCTCATATTTGTTTTTCCTATTCTGTTATCACCGTATTATGTTTACCTTGGTAATTCAGTTGACAACAACTGGAGTCCCTATTACATATCTGTAATGGTAGCCTTTGTGTTTGGTGCCTTGCAAGGTGTTCAAGACAAGCTTGATGATCCATTCGATGGAATGAGTGAGGATGATATAAAACTTGACACACTTGATGAATGGACTTTTCAATCTTTGGTAGCAACGGTCCACAGATCATATAAAATCGGCCGATTTCAAGTTTCGAATACAGAAGAAAGTAAACCATCAATGTCTCCACAGTTGGCAGTTGTTGATGAGTTAGATGGATATAAAAGAAAATCAGCTCCATACAAAGACCGTCACAATATTTTGGAACGATTTCATCCTCACAAGGCTCATGCCACTAAAAGTCCTCTACGCTCAGTGCGGGCGATATATTCAGAAGATGAAACCAGCGATGACTTTGAACTTCACCCGTATGCAGGTGTACTCCATAATATTAAGGGGAACACAACCATTTTACGAGGCGGGCACATCAAGAGGCAAAATATCAGTTATGATGATCTCAATAGTGTTAACAATACACTAACCAAAGATTCTGTGAAGTCCATACCTTTAAACCAAGTTATGTATAGTGGAAACAGTTCCATACAAAAAAGTGTACAAAATGCTACGGAACAGCCTGTTCCACTGCAATCATTATTTACACTATCGAATCCTGAAGAAATTAGTCTAACACTTCACGAAACACCTCTGACTATTGCTAATGTCCCAGCTAATTTGCAACTTGCTAAAGAAGAAAGTCCGAAATCTGGAGTGGCTTCATATCTTGCTTCACAGTGGAGTGGTTCATTGTCGCCTACGAATTCATATCTTTCAACAGATTCTAATGGATCAAGCAAAGGACGAAAATCAATAAGAAACTCACCAACAGAACTATTGCATATTAGTATGAATCCACAGAACACTTCGCCACTTTCAATGAAAGCAACCAAAGGTTCCAGATTCGTTGTAGGTAATGATAGTGTCAGAAGCAATCGTCCATTGCTGCAGCCAAGTTTCGACTCGGATACTGTTACATCGAGTGATGATGACGGAAAACAGCTTACACAGAAGTTAGAGGCTAATCGAATTCTTTTGCACACCAAAAATCAAAATCATAGCTTAGGCAGTTTGAACAGATCGCGTTTCATTGTCAGTGGGGAAAAGCATTTTCCCAAATCTAAAAGTGAAAATGGTTTAGTCTGTCAGCTGAAGGACGAGGAGATTTTTATTTAATGTTCTTGAGATGTATTTATAATGTTTAAATTTTGTTCTCCCCAAAATACTTTAAAGACTTAAGCCTTCTCTTTAGCGTTGTTTTTGTCATTCTTGTTTTGGTTCGAGCTGATGCTAGATGCAAAATTACTAAACAACTGACCATCATCAGTTAACCTATTTAGAGCTTAGAGATTCAATGTTAACAGACTTTTTCTTGGCTTCTTAATAATTTTGTTGTTAAAGTTATATAGATTCATAGTTACATTTGATTGTATGTACCAAAAAAATATAAACCTTTTTCCTACAATGTTTTTAAAACATTCCTTTATAAAGAAGTTGTATTTGAAATGTACTTTTTGTCATTGTTGTTAAACTGCAAATGCCGATTGATAAATTTTTATGAAATTTTGATAGGAAACCTATTTCTGCTAAGGTTCATTAAAGATCTTCGTGTATTTTTGTATGTTTTTGTGTTTGTATTATAGTCTATATGATAGAATTGCTGACGATTCATATTATGTAATATGTAAGAATTAATTGTTAAGTTTATACCTTTTCATGGAAAAACTGTCTTGGTGTATTGACTCCAATCTTGAAATATTTTTGTAGAAGTTCCCTTGCGTGTTTACAACTTTACGAATAAATACGAATAAATCGAATTTCACTTTTTGTTTTTGTTTGCTTCAACTAATATTTTGGATGTATTATTATTATCAGTGTTGACTTAAAAACGAAAGCAGAGTTGTTTATTCTCAATTGTTATATTTATCAGTCTGTTTTAACATAACATTTTAGACATTATTTTTGTTATTTACTATCGCATAACATGTTCATACGAAATCTTCGTTTAATCAAAACTTTCAGGAGTGTGATTAGTATGCATCAAGTTCCTCCAATCTAAGAAAGTTACAGTTTGTGTTATGTTATTTCGTACTTGTGGAAACAAGACTATTATTTATTAACGCTTGCTTAAGAGGTTCAGTGTTATGCCTAAGCTTGTAACAAAGTTAGTCATTAGATTTATTTATGTTTATAATTTTCTTTTCCGATTGTAACATATATATGTTGCAGCAGCACACAGTAGACATTTTATTAACAAATTTGTTTTGGTGTTTGGAAGTTTGAGGGTTTGAGTTCATGATGCTTTTCATCTTAATGTTTGAAAGAATGAAACATGGTAAACTTGATGTTCACTGAACCCAAGAAAGTTTAGCAAGGCTTTCGCCATGGAGTTTTGATAATCTGAAATCGTCCTATGTACTGTATTGTCTGTTTATAACAAGAATTTATTTGAATAGAGTTTATAATCTTTACTGTAACTGACAATGTGCATGTTCATACTGTTAAAATAACGATGACTGTGTTGTGTTTTGTTTAAAAAGTATAAAAAAATTCTGTACAATTCTGTGACAAAGTTAAGCTTCGTTTCCACGTGCTTGAATGTCTGTAAGAAAAAAGACTATTAATGAGCATAACCACTTGCAAACTAAGCTTCGGAATTTATTTAGAAACTTGAATAAAGAAATTATTACAAATGTCCCTGACTTGTGAATTTGAATTTTGAGAATTGTTTATTGTTTTCAATCTTGTGCTATTCTCTAAAAAATATGCATCAAAAAATTAAAACAAAAAAAAACAAAAAAACTACACGATTGTACCATAATTAGCCTTAGAGAGAGTGTTTTCAAAATAAACATTCGCATTTACATTCACATCTCTGGAGCAGCTAACAGCACTTAAGTCTCTTCAAAAATGGCCGAAAATAAGTTTGAGAAAGTCAAAACACTACCACCAATAACAAAACACCCCAAAAATATAAATCGTAATGTGAAACATCCTGGAGGATTTTGTTAACGAAATGATTAATGTTATTATACATAATATTCTTTTCACAAACAAATTATACTTAAGTTATACTGATCATTGCAAAGTTAATTGATCAAATAGGACTATTAAAAGTGATAGAACCTGTCATTAAAATCCCCTGAGAATTATAGTATATAACTATAATTTTGGTATTTATTTTTTAAAATTATTTGGCCTTGTTCATGCTAGTAGTCTCCATCAATTTTGGGCCAACATAAATAGATAGATGTAAATAGATAGTAGAGTATTGTAAAGACTAAAATCGTACTCTTCTTAGTTTTTTAGTTACACAATTCATGGTGATATAAAAGGACATACAGAACTGTCCTATGACAACAATCATCATGGGGAATGTTTTCTGGGCTTATGGCATTATTCTTATGGTCTTGCAATTCAATAATAGTTCCGTTTATGGATGTGGCACAAGTACTCATATAAGCATTGCTCATCAGGCCTCGCTTAGTTTTCGAAGCCCTTCCAACTTAAATGTGGATTACACAGCCTTGATACGTAGACATCAAGATGCTTTTGTGGCAGGCAATCCATATCCTGATGCAATGTATCCATCTATTTGTTTTGGTGGGCATTATCACCAGGTGGCCGAAGACACACACTGGGTACCATTTTTGAATGCCTCTATAAATTACATCAGAAGAACATATCCTCAACCATGGGACCAGGTGACTAAATTTTTCTTCATAATTTAAACTGAGTTAGCGAAACTTCAAGGAAACATACCAAAGCAAGTATTGAAGTTCAGACATAGATTTAATTGTGTTGAAGAGCTTTAATTTGATATTCCAGTTGGAAATTAAAAGATATTGTTATGATACTTACAGTGAAAGAAAGAGTTGTCCACAATCTTTATTGAGTGAAGTAATGATAAGCTCTTTTTGCAAACCCTTAAGTAACCTCTTAAGTGAAGTATTGTAATCAAAATAAAGACACTGCTAAAATGTGATGAACATTCATTTAAACAAAACAAACTTAACAAAAACGTTGAGGCTTAAATCAAGCAAAAGGTAAAAAGAAGCTTTATTTTTTTTTATTACGCAAGAGTATTTTGTACAGTGAGAACCAGAATTATTTGAATTAACTGTGAACTGGATCATTAAAATTTACAGGAAACAGAAAAGTTGGTGGCGTTTGTGTTTGGATTCATGTCTCATCAAATTGCTGATGTGACCTGGCATAGTTTGGGTATCAACCAAGGTTTCATACGAGCAATGGCTGCTTCTAATTTCCATAACGTCTATGATACTGCTCATACAGATGCTGATGTTGGTGGCGACATGTTAACACAGTTCGAACAAGATGATCAGCCAGTTGGCATTTTTAAATGGTAAAGGAGGGCTAATATTCATCTATTTTCTACATCCAATATGGACTAAATTTTCCTCATGTGTGTTAATTCCCTGTTATAGGTATGTTCCTATTGATGGCCTCTACAATATTTACAAAGAGTATTACCGTGGCAACCAGACTGTTCCCAAGATTGTCATCGAAACATGTAGTACTTTCTTGTTTATCGAATATTTTGCAGAAATGTATGGTGGAGCAAAGATTTTTAAACCCTTCGCGAAGAAGTCGCCATTTCTTTATAATCGCCTACATGACTATTTTCTTGGTAAGTTAACCACAAACAATTTTTACATTTCAAAATTATACTGGAGGGTTCTACTAGTAACAATTTAGCATTGATTTTATCAGCTGTTATTACACAAATATGCTTGAGCACATCTACGGATTAATACAGACAATTGAAATAAAGTGTTTTGATTCAAGATCAAAGTTAAATGTGTTCTTGTGTGAATCACACATTAATCTGCACTAACTGATTTTTTGCATGACAATCCCATCGCATATCCATTGCAAAAACTTCAAGGGTAATTAGAAACATATTGGGATTAGAATTTTAGTAAATCTTCACATACATGACTGCCACATGGGTTAATTTATAAAATTTAAAAAGTTATTACCTAGTATACTGTTATTATCTCCTAATCCTTTCAGTGAAAGGTGTAGAGTTTTCACGGTGCGCCCCTGTAAAGCTTGAAATGGAGTTTCACTCTTAAGCAAATCTATGAAATAGAATGTTTTTTTTTGTTTTACTCAAGTTGTCAAGTACTCAAGTTATGGGAATTAGATGGATGATCATGTTTGGTTACACCGTCTTCATTTATATGATAACTATTAGTATATTTTACCCAATTTGGTGAATGTGCTTTCTCTGTTAAGGTAATTATACTCCCAATACTATGCTTCAGGTGGTATTAATGACATGGCATCATGGACGAATTTAATTTGGAATCAAACAGCATTTATGTTGGAACATGGAACAGAAAATTGTCATTTGAATCATAGTTCATTGTTGATCAACTGCCAGAATTTCTCCTCGAAAAATATCAAGATACAGAACCCTATTACGAAGAATCCTGGTCGTGCATACCCACTTCTAACTGGCGGTTGGAACATAACACATGTTGCAACTTTCAGAAGTGCTAGAGGACTTTATTTACAGCCTAGTAATGCAATGTTGGCCCACATTGAGAAAAACAAGAAACAGGCCAAGCGAAGCCCGTATAAGAGCATACTGGATAAAAAAACTCTCAAAGTGCAACTGTTTTCAGATAATCCATATGCCAATGCAGGAAGGTAGGAATAACTACGAGGTTGTATACATTCTAAATTTGGTTAATACTTACCAACCTGAACTTATTGTGAGTTTAGATCGCTGACATCTATTCGAATTGGGAATGAAACAAAATTGGCTATTGGTGCACCAAATTATTGGAAATCCGGTTTATCACAGTTAGGCCGTGTTTACATTGTGCCACTTTTAAGTGGTATGAGAAGCTCTTTACTAGATGATCAGTCAGGTGTCCAGATATTAGAAGGACCTGAGGAGATGGGGAAATTTGGATGGGCTATGGCATCTATACTTTACAATGATGATGAATTTGAAGATTTAGCTGTCAGTGCTCCTACTATTGGTATAATTATATGTCTTTCATGTTGTTTTATTAGATTTCTGCGAAAGCAAGAAAGCTATTACAACCGGCTTTCGTTTTTTTCTTACTATCCAAACCTAGCGGTTTTTTGAAATTTCGTGCGTGCACTTACATGAAACCAAAGCACCGTGCATGGCATGTCAGCGATATATTTACAAAAGTTTCTTTGATCAATATTAAATATATTTTAAGACATAAAACATATTTTAAGTTAAAAAATAAAATTTGTAAAAGAAACTAATAACTATCTTAGACTGTGATCATCCTTTCTTACTAAAAAGAAATTCTCAACGTTTTGTAAACAGAATAGTCAAAAAAAGCTTTATAATACAATAACGTAATACATGTGCTTCCGTGGCGCAGTTGGCTAGTGGACTTGTCTGATAACTGAAAGGTTGGTGGTTCGAGCCCACCTAGGTCGTTCAACATTTTCTGTCGAATTTTATAAATTTCATAACATATTTCATTTTTCATGCTTCAAAAGATTTTGCAGAAATCTTTCTGCCCGTAAGGGCATCTTGCTTTATTTTGTATGCCTTTCAGATTAGCAGATTGATGCAGGTTAGGAGTATTCACTCGTTCTGAAAGACAACCCTTTTTTTTCAGGTGCTAACAAGTTAGAATATTTTGGAAAGGTGTTCGTTTATTTTGGTTCATCAAATGGTTTATCACAGCTACCTGATGTCACCCTGAACTATGAGGAAGAAGCACAGTATACAAATTTCGGATTCTTTCTTAAAAGTTGTCAATCTGAACTAGTCATAAGTACACCGTACAACTCGTGGCAGAAAGGACTTGTTAGGGCATTTAGAAAAGAACAAAATGGTTTGTCTAAGCTGGATTTTTATGGAAGAACTAATTACAGTTGGTTTGGATATTCCCTGGAGTGTATGCAGCATAACAAAGACAACATTCTTTTTGTGGGCTCACCAAACTACAGGTAATTGCGAAAGTTTGTTTGCGACTTCTTTTTAATGAAGTGTATTCTTATGTTATTTAATTTCCATTTGAAGGGATTGTCATTGGCATGATTGCAAATACGATTTTCGAGATCTACAAAGTATTGGTAAAGTTGATGTCTTTTTGAATGGAAAGTTTTTCCTTAACCTTGAAGGAGATACATTGGCAGACACATTGGGTGAATTTGGGACGTCTATTGCGTATGGACGTCCTTTCGGAAACCAGGATTATGTTCTTGCAGTTGGGGCACCTTCAAAAGGTAAAGCATCACACATGTATTGTGTGATATTTTCGTGATTTTTCGTGATTTTTCGTAGTCCAATGTTGATTGTGATCTTTTCAGTCATTACTTTGTTTCTAACAATGTTCCCTTGGAATGTAAGACTAAACACCTTATCAATGGAAATCATTCTTATTTGAAAATGAGACAATAATCTGCAAAGATTGGAGGTAGCACACGTCATCGAAAAGTATTCTGTTTAGCAGATTCTAAAACCTAAAAAAGGATTCAACTCATTTTGCCAACTATTTTTTGGATGATTGAATGGAATTATTATAATGAAATGATGTGTTCCTACAGGTTTCTGTTGTTCAATTTTGAATTATTAGTATATACTGTTTTTTTTTTATGTAGATGTGGCGGGCAAATTGTTTGGAGAAGTGTCATATGAATTCAAGCAAGCTGGGGAAGTGATACTTTTCAACGTCTCTTCCATACTCAAATTCCCAAACAAGCCTGACGGTCATGTTCTAGCCAGGTACCAAGGTGATCGAGCATATGGTCGTTTTGGTGAGGTTGTGAAGTTCCATGATATAAACGGCGATGGACAGGATGAACTGATAATTGCTTCTCCTCGTCGATCAGAAGATTTTACTGAAGAACTTTATGCAGGTACAACAATCATTTAAAAGTGTTCATTATGAAGCTTCTAAGATTGTGATGATTTAATTGATGGAAGATTCCTGGCAGTAACTACCCCTTTTTGTATCACAAGGCAGAGCCCATTTTTGCTGTAGTGCAGTAATTACTTTCTTTTACTCAAGGAAAAGCTCAGATTAGAAAACAGTTGAGCCACTGAATGTTAATTACATAACTACCTGACGTTGTGCTGATGCTGATTTAATTGTTTGTTTTTGAAGTTTCACATGTTCATGAATGTTGTTAGGTGAGGAAGGGGCTGTGTTCATATTTGATTCATCAACCATGAAAAACGTGGCCACTGATAACTGTCCAATATTCAAGACTAAACCTTGTCCCGATTCGATTTCAAGCAAAACCTTCTTTGGATCTGAGGTAACTATTTCTTCATTGCTGACAAGCGGTCCCAAATTTCTCTTTTATTGCCATGATGTTATTGCCAACAATAGCATGACCTCATTGTGATATTGCCTTGTCAATAATACCATGGCCTCATTGTTTATCTCTTCCTTTTTTAAAGAAGTGGAAAATTACGTGTTCATAATTAAACAAACTTTCTGCAAGAATAAAACACATAGAAACAAGGCAATAATTTCAATAATTTCAAACATTACATTTAGACGGTGAAAACACGGTGTAAAGGCCCAACCTCACCCTCACTGTCCCAAGCACATTTCACAAGGTTTACACTGTAAAGTGTAGTGTTCCACTTTCCCATGAACTGTATGATAAGCTTGCCTGATTATTGAGCAGAACTAAACATATCTAATAGAATACAAAGCTTAAGCTAGGCCTTAAGTATAGGTCCAATAAGAAGGTATTATGCTTCTAATAAAACTTTGTTCATAGAATCAAATTAAAGACGATTTCTTCTTTATTTCATCCTAAAAATATCACAACCACAACATATAAAAATAATATTCCTGTAATCAATTAAACCTGAGAGTGGTTGCGATTCAATGATAATTACTTAATACTTTCAAGGCAAATGCTTGGTTTGGAGCATCTTTTGAGGTGATCTCAAGTAAAGAAAAGGAAAAGCATTTGGTTATATCGTCACCAAGAAGCTCGGTAACATCATATCATGGTGGAGGTATACATGTTTATGACTTATAAGTCAGTTACATTGTGAGTCTTATTTTTTATCATTTCATACTTCTTTTCTATGTCTTTTTACTTGCACATTCTTGGAATATTGGGAGTTTGGAAAGTTTCTTCTGAGAACAATTATGTTTTTAACTGAAAAAGAAAGAGGGGAAATTGGAAGATTTTAGCTATAGTGAAACTGTTAGGTTTCCAATTGTGAATGTCACCCATTGTGAATGTCACCCATTGTGAATGTCACCCATTGCAACTGTTGGCATCAATAATGGTGTCACCCCATACATTAAAGAATAATGATTTTCATCCTTTATAACGCTAGTAGGGGCCACTATGTTGAAAAATCAGCTTTCGTGTGCAGGGACGTGTTACAAGCAAAATTTTTGCTGATGTTGATTCCTAAGTTGAAGTAAATGAAAAATCACATAGGTGCCAAAAAAATTTTTGCTTCTGGGTCACGTGGGATGACGTCATTGCCTGCCATACCAATAAAAAATTTTTTTCGAGGAATATTAAAAATTTTTATATCATTCGAAAGAGCATCAAAAATGCTTTAGAAATCATATAGAAACTATATGCTCAAAATTTGAAGATAAGAAAATATTAGCAATTTACAGTTTTATAAAGACAGGGGGTTAAAGTTTTGAGAAAAAAGCGTTGGGGACCTAATTACTTATCTTTTTCAATTTGAAAATGACAATCTGAAACTGAAGTATTGTGATACCCATTTATTTTGATAATTCGAATATCTTTTTTTAAAAAAGGTTAAACCAAGTGAAGATAACTGAAGAATAAAAACTGAAAAACTGAAGATAAAATCTTTATCCCCGTCTTTTTGAAAAAATAGTCAATTTAGAGTAATTTTTGCTGATAATTTACCGTAAAGTTATATATAATTGAATAAAAGCATTGGAAATGTATTCCTAACTATCCAACGTTAACAAAACATTCCATAAAATACAGATACACATCACATTATTCACTAGTATCATATTCATATTCCTCATCTTCGTGCTCGCTGTCAGATACTTCCGTAGAAAAAGCGTCAGAGTTTTCGCATATATCGCCACATTTACACATCTCTGGGGATCCCAAAGGATGCCCAAAACTTACGTATGGAAGATCTGTTAAAAAGTTGCTTAAGAAAGCTGGTATTGATGAATTAGATTGGTATGAGATTGCCTCTGATAGGTCGACATGGTGTGGAATGATTAACAATATTTGTTTACCTTAGTATTTCCTAGCGTATTTTTTATTTTTATACCTGATAATTTATTTACTCACGTGCAGTGATCCCTAGCCTAGGTTAGGGCCTATCCCCATTATGGGAAGGTGTATGTCTGTCTGTCTGTCTGTCTGTCTTACACAACTCTGTGCTTACTAATTGATTCTTTCGACAAGAGCAACGATTAGTTGTACAATTCGTCTTACAGCCACACATACTCAACTCGATCAGTCCTGTAGGCGCTGGTAAATCATCAGTCAGGCTTCATTTTCAATTTCCCAACCATATCCAAGGGGATCCGGAAGATTTTGAATACTTTGAATGCATCTTTTCAAAATCAAAGCAACATAGTGTACCCGAAAAAAACGGAGTTTCAGCGCTGCAACTGTTGGTGGAAGCTTAGAAATTTCTCTGAAGTATTTCGTATACAGTAACCATCGTAATTGTGGGATGCTTTTAGCTTTAACATTTGGTTTTTCATAACAGCGTACCACAAAGCTTTCTAGTCCTGGAAGATTGTGCTCCTACTAATGTCCACTCCAAAAATTTTGAAAATGACTTGGGTATATCAAATCCAGAAAAGTTACCCGAAAATTTCCATCCACGATTCTTCATTAAGTCTTTCCGAATTACTTTTGCAGCATCATAAAAATAGCAAAATCATCAGCTTTGTTAGAAAAATCATCCAACAGGTGATTAGTCATATTCTCTGCGGAGACGATCTCTGATTTTCTCCTGCATGGTGGTCTGGTGAATGAAAGTCCGTTTATGTTGTCCTTTAAAAGTGATTTCAAATATTGCTTGTAATTTACTTCGTTCTCATTTCCAAGCAAATCATTGTAAATTACATTTATGGAGCCTATGTTTGTGACTTGCTGAGATTTGACGAGCTCTTTAACTATATACACAATTTCAATATCTGCAACGACGCGATCAACATCCTCCGTCTCTTGAATATCGGATTGCAAAGATTATGCTTCACGTTGCACCAAAACCCAGCATTTCAAATGATACAAAACATTGTTTGCAACAGCATCTTTGGCATTTGGGATAGTGTTCAGTCGCAGAAAAAATTCCTTTTTTGGCAGAGCTGTTGCAATCTCGTGCATTTTTCTCCCAGTCTGAAGGAACTCCACCTTTCTCAAGCAACTGCCATGCTTTTGGCAAATTATGCAAAGTGATTTGTCGTAAGGTTGAGCTTTTGATCTCGTTGATGATGTTGATGGTGTTTCTTCTTCAGCAATACCAATTTTCATCTCTTCGTATTCCACATTATCTTCGACTGTCTGCAAAAGCCTTCGAAGTTTTGATACGTTTGTAATTTGCTTATAGCATTCGGAATGATGCATTGTTCTTTGAAGGTTTCCTCTGAGATACCAGTCAACCTTTTGAAGCAATCTTCGATGTAATGATCCTTCAATTTGTAGCGCGTGTGAATAGCCTCCCACAGTTTCTCGGTTGCTTCATACGATTTGCTTTTCACGACCTGGAATCAAATAAAATCTTACCATATCACCACACAAATACAGTTGAATTCTAGTTTATCGGCAGCCCCATTTAATACTTGTTGTAAAAAGATGTGAGTTTATCAAAAGCTAAATTTATTACTAATAATTACGATTATTAAAGAGAGTAGAAAGTAGCAATTACCTTTTTTTGCTATCATCCTTCTGGCAGACAACGCACAGGGAAAAATTCAAGTTATATCGTTTCCGTTTTTCACCATCCATCTCCTATCAGTAGATTTTATCTTACTTGTTAGCGATCGTTATTGGTTTCTACTTAATCGTTTTTATTTTTTATTTAAAAGTTCTATTTTTGTTTACGCAACTCTTTTCTTGAGAGCTGGAGTCTTTTGTTTTATAATTTCGTATTTTAATAAAACAACTACCTGCCATTTACGTCAAGAAACAATACTACGTGTTCTTTCATGAAACAGATCACTTAATATTTATACATTCTCTCTAGTTCGAAGCATAATTCGAACCTCCACAATTTGATATTTCCCAAATGACTTGAATTTGAACTCTCCCTAACATCAGACGGGGGTTTGTCAAACACATTACGATTATGGAATATAAGAAATATAACAATTACAATCGAAACGTAGTATTACAATAACCTTACAGCAAAATGAAGGAAACATAAATTATTGTAAGGTACCTTAAAGAACTAAAAACAAATCCTTTACTCTTAAAAATCGTATTTTTAACACTTTTACCCCCGGTTTTATAGAAACTTTAAAGTGCCATTAATTTGTGAACTACAAATTTTGAGCATACAGTTTCTATATGATTTCTAAAGCATTTTTGATGCTCTTTCGAATGATATAAAAAATTTTCATATTCCTCGAAAAAAAATTTTTATTGGTATGGCAGGCAATGACGTCATCCCACGTGACCCAGAAGCAAAAACTTTTTTGGCACCTATGTGATTTTTCATTTACTTCAACTTAGGAATCGACATCAGCAAAAATTTTGCTTGTAACACGTCCCTGCACACGAGAATACATAGTGGCCCCTACTAGTAGGGGCCACTATGTTGAAAAATCAGCTTTCGTGTGCAGGGACGTGTTACAAGCAAAATTTTTGCTGATGTTGATTCCTAAGTTGAAGTAAATGAAAAATCACATAGGTGCCAAAAAAATTTTTGCTTCTGGGTCACGTGGGATGACGTCATTGCCTGCCATACCAATAAAAAATTTTTTTCGAGGAATATTAAAAATTTTTATATCATTCGAAAGAGCATCAAAAATGCTTTAGAAATCATATAGAAACTATATGCTCAAAATTTGAAGATAAGAAAATATTAGCAATTTACAGTTTTATAAAGACAGGGGGTTAAAGTTTTGAGAAAAAAGCGTTGGGGACCTAATTACTTATCTTTTTCAATTTGAAAATGACAATCTGAAACTGAAGTATTGTGATACCCATTTATTTTGATAATTCGAATATCTTTTTTTAAAAAAGGTTAAACCAAGTGAAGATAACTGAAGAATAAAAACTGAAAAACTGAAGATAAAATCTTTATCCCCGTCTTTTTGAAAAAATAGTCAATTTAGAGTAATTTTTGCTGATAATTTACCGTAAAGTTATATATAATTGAATAAAAGCATTGGAAATGTATTCCTAACTATCCAACGTTAACAAAACATTCCATAAAATACAGATACACATCACATTATTCACTAGTATCATATTCATATTCCTCATCTTCGTGCTCGCTGTCAGATACTTCCGTAGAAAAAGCGTCAGAGTTTTCGCATATATCGCCACATTTACACATCTCTGGGGATCCCAAAGGATGCCCAAAACTTACGTATGGAAGATCTGTTAAAAAGTTGCTTAAGAAAGCTGGTATTGATGAATTAGATTGGTATGAGATTGCCTCTGATAGGTCGACATGGTGTGGAATGATTAACAATATTTGTTTACCTTAGTATTTCCTAGCGTATTTTTTATTTTTATACCTGATAATTTATTTACTCACGTGCAGTGATCCCTAGCCTAGGTTAGGGCCTATCCCCATTATGGGAAGGTGTATGTCTGTCTGTCTGTCTGTCTGTCTTACACAACTCTGTGCTTACTAATTGATTCTTTCGACAAGAGCAACGATTAGTTGTACAATTCGTCTTACAGCCACACATACTCAACTCGATCAGTCCTGTAGGCGCTGGTAAATCATCAGTCAGGCTTCATTTTCAATTTCCCAACCATATCCAAGGGGATCCGGAAGATTTTGAATACTTTGAATGCATCTTTTCAAAATCAAAGCAACATAGTGTACCCGAAAAAAACGGAGTTTCAGCGCTGCAACTGTTGGTGGAAGCTTAGAAATTTCTCTGAAGTATTTCGTATACAGTAACCATCGTAATTGTGGGATGCTTTTAGCTTTAACATTTGGTTTTTCATAACAGCGTACCACAAAGCTTTCTAGTCCTGGAAGATTGTGCTCCTACTAATGTCCACTCCAAAAATTTTGAAAATGACTTGGGTATATCAAATCCAGAAAAGTTACCCGAAAATTTCCATCCACGATTCTTCATTAAGTCTTTCCGAATTACTTTTGCAGCATCATAAAAATAGCAAAATCATCAGCTTTGTTAGAAAAATCATCCAACAGGTGATTAGTCATATTCTCTGCGGAGACGATCTCTGATTTTCTCCTGCATGGTGGTCTGGTGAATGAAAGTCCGTTTATGTTGTCCTTTAAAAGTGATTTCAAATATTGCTTGTAATTTACTTCGTTCTCATTTCCAAGCAAATCATTGTAAATTACATTTATGGAGCCTATGTTTGTGACTTGCTGAGATTTGACGAGCTCTTTAACTATATACACAATTTCAATATCTGCAACGACGCGATCAACATCCTCCGTCTCTTGAATATCGGATTGCAAAGATTATGCTTCACGTTGCACCAAAACCCAGCATTTCAAATGATACAAAACATTGTTTGCAACAGCATCTTTGGCATTTGGGATAGTGTTCAGTCGCAGAAAAAATTCCTTTTTTGGCAGAGCTGTTGCAATCTCGTGCATTTTTCTCCCAGTCTGAAGGAACTCCACCTTTCTCAAGCAACTGCCATGCTTTTGGCAAATTATGCAAAGTGATTTGTCGTAAGGTTGAGCTTTTGATCTCGTTGATGATGTTGATGGTGTTTCTTCTTCAGCAATACCAATTTTCATCTCTTCGTATTCCACATTATCTTCGACTGTCTGCAAAAGCCTTCGAAGTTTTGATACGTTTGTAATTTGCTTATAGCATTCGGAATGATGCATTGTTCTTTGAAGGTTTCCTCTGAGATACCAGTCAACCTTTTGAAGCAATCTTCGATGTAATGATCCTTCAATTTGTAGCGCGTGTGAATAGCCTCCCACAGTTTCTCGGTTGCTTCATACGATTTGCTTTTCACGACCTGGAATCAAATAAAATCTTACCATATCACCACACAAATACAGTTGAATTCTAGTTTATCGGCAGCCCCATTTAATACTTGTTGTAAAAAGATGTGAGTTTATCAAAAGCTAAATTTATTACTAATAATTACGATTATTAAAGAGAGTAGAAAGTAGCAATTACCTTTTTTTGCTATCATCCTTCTGGCAGACAACGCACAGGGAAAAATTCAAGTTATATCGTTTCCGTTTTTCACCATCCATCTCCTATCAGTAGATTTTATCTTACTTGTTAGCGATCGTTATTGGTTTCTACTTAATCGTTTTTATTTTTTATTTAAAAGTTCTATTTTTGTTTACGCAACTCTTTTCTTGAGAGCTGGAGTCTTTTGTTTTATAATTTCGTATTTTAATAAAACAACTACCTGCCATTTACGTCAAGAAACAATACTACGTGTTCTTTCATGAAACAGATCACTTAATATTTATACATTCTCTCTAGTTCGAAGCATAATTCGAACCTCCACAATTTGATATTTCCCAAATGACTTGAATTTGAACTCTCCCTAACATCAGACGGGGGTTTGTCAAACACATTACGATTATGGAATATAAGAAATATAACAATTACAATCGAAACGTAGTATTACAATAACCTTACAGCAAAATGAAGGAAACATAAATTATTGTAAGGTACCTTAAAGAACTAAAAACAAATCCTTTACTCTTAAAAATCGTATTTTTAACACTTTTACCCCCGGTTTTATAGAAACTTTAAAGTGCCATTAATTTGTGAACTACAAATTTTGAGCATACAGTTTCTATATGATTTCTAAAGCATTTTTGATGCTCTTTCGAATGATATAAAAAATTTTCATATTCCTCGAAAAAAAATTTTTATTGGTATGGCAGGCAATGACGTCATCCCACGTGACCCAGAAGCAAAAACTTTTTTGGCACCTATGTGATTTTTCATTTACTTCAACTTAGGAATCGACATCAGCAAAAATTTTGCTTGTAACACGTCCCTGCACACGAGAATACATAGTGGCCCCTACTACGCCTCTCTTCCATGGTGTATAATTTATAAAATTTGCTGCCCCCTTTTAATAGTTACAAAGGCACAAAGATTTCATTCATTCTACTGTATAAAGGATCAGGGTGTTAACCATGTTGAGAACACTGTGCTACTAGCAATTCCCAATGAGACGTTATTTGGCTTTATTTCATACATCACCTCATGTCATTGTTTAATCGACCGAACTCACATGCAAATTGATTTTGGAACATCAGGATCACTTATTTTCTTCTATATTACTCTTTAAGTTAATTTAAACTTTTGGGTAGCACCCTGAATATGGACATACAAAGAGTGGGATTTCAACTCTTTGATAAACGAACTTACTCACATCTTAGAGATAAATTATTGTTTTGTTATTTTTTCATTTATTTTTTGTTACGTTTTCATTTATTTTTTGTATCTAATTCTTATCCTTGTACATAATAAATGCATAAATTATTTTTCTTTATATTATATTTTTTGGGAGAATGACACCTTGAAAGCTCTTCTTTCTTCTATTATAAGCTTGTTATTCTTTCTGTTACTATGGGGATATAACGAGGATATAACCAGTAATCTTCCTATTTAAATACAAAGCTGGTTAGGAAGATTTATTGCCTGTGCTTTATCATTTGTTATAAAGGTCAAATTCATAATTTTTGACTGGTGAATTTGACATGTTCTGGAAAAGAGAGGTGACGATTTCAAGGGGTGATTCACCTAAAGCAGTTGAAGTTAATTTTCAAGATAATGCTATGTATTATATTGTTATTGGTTATAATTTTATCTTGTATAAAGATGCATTGACACTTTCGTCCAATACAATTTTTATCAACTCGAAAAAATAATATAAAGAATATCATGAGTCAAAAAACACAATATATATACTATTATAAAGTTTTGCTTTTTGTTGTGACCTTGTAAAGTTTCTATGAGCGGAGACTTAGCGAAAAACCAAAATGCTAAAAAGACTGTCCACGTGTTTTTGATTAGGTAACATTCTACATTGATGGCTGTTCAAGTTGAGGTTCTTCTAATAGATATTCCTTCTGAATTGATTTCCATGTAAAATAACAAAAGGATTTCTCTTAGTAAGCTTTATAATGTGAACTAACATCACATTATACGGCTTAGAGTTATGTTTCGACACTTTAAGATGTTGTGTAAGAAGATAATGTTAGCAATCATATACATAATCCAATGCTTCAAATGAAAAATGTAATTGTAGCCAATTAACAGGTAACATTTACTTAATGTTTTTGTTTTGGAAAAATAAAACTGGGATGCAACCAAAAGTTTCTGTAAACCATTGTTTCGATGTTGTTTTGAAGAAATTTGTCCCTGAAACTGGTCTGGTTGGAAGTTTTAAGAGACAGAAATATATTTACAAGGCTTTTTTAATAACCGATAATGTAAAAAAACACTCAAAACACGATTGGTAACTGGTTGTTCTTTCGAAAAAAATCTGTTTGTACATCTTGAAGGTATAAAAGCCCTTTCACACTGATAAGTTTATTTATTTGATAAAAATGTGTTGCATGTCAATAACTTTTATAATTTCTTTCTAGTTTCTTCATCAAAAGCATATTTCTCATTTTTCAATGTATCATTGTGTAACTTCCCATTTTCTATCATTGCACGAGCTGTTAAAAAACCCATACATCTTTCGTTTTTTACTGGATGTGATACTAGTAGGACGTTTGTGTATTCACACCAGCGGTTCCACAAATGGAATCCGTCCTCATGTCTTACTTTTACCCCTGCTTGAAATACGAGATGACCAATGTATGCATCGTCTATCTTAAGTGGTTTAAACCAATCAAATAAAGGTATAATCTTGTTGACAGTATTAAACGATATTAGAAATGCTCCTCCAGAACAGTAGGGGTCGAAAAATTCGTTTTTATGTTCTTCCTCTGTCAAGCCATATCGACCTTTACGCATCACTGGTTGTTTGTACATTACTTGACCAAAATATCCCTCGTCTTGGTTCTTCTCAATAAGTAGCATAAGTCTATCCATTTGTATGAAAATATCGTCATCACATTTCAAAATAAAGTCATAGTTGATGTTTGTATGTGCCCATTGTAACCCAATCATGACTTTCTTTGACAGAGAATAAAAGCTTTCTTCGACATCTTCGATTAGTAGATCGTTGTGTTTTTGGGCTTCCAACTGCAATTTGTTCATTACACCTTTGTCCTTGCTTCCACCTGTTACAAATATTACACGCCAGGTTTCCGTCCTGGCCCACATACTTTTATTTCCCCAATTTTGACGAATTGCATCACGACGCCAATCATGGGGTGCATTTGATGACACCATTACTAGAATATGGTAGTTCTCAGTGACACTGATTTGTTTGGGTTGGGCTAGCACGTGAACATTGATTTTATCATTTTCCTTCTTAATAACTTTTGGAATGGAGAGCTGTATTGTGTCACGGAAAGCTTTATACTCTAGGTACGAATGTTGTTCGCTTAATTTTTTTTCAATGTTGTGCAACGAGCTAAGGATCATTTGGATTGCATTGTCTTGACTCATGTTGACAGTTGTTGGCAAATACTGAAGCTTGGCATTTCTGCGATATACAACAGTGACAGTTAGTAAGGAAAAGGTTGCTAAAATCAATACGATCTTGGGTCGACTTGTGTGCAGAACCATATCTGTAAATTAAATGATAGATTTTTGTTACTTTAAAGCCTTTTAACATAATTTTTCCAGAACTCAGCCTCTAATGCTATTTTTAAAGATAATGAACTCAAGAAGCTCAAGAAAAAATTTGTGTCAGATAATTGTTCCCAGACCATTTCTCTATTATTCTATTTCTACTGACATCAGCATAGTGGAACCCTCAGCTCTACATCTAACAGTTCATTATCTTTAAAGTTTTTAAGAATAGGGGCAAAGCTGTAACCCGAAAACAGAAAAATGCCTACAAATCAGTATACTATTATGTATCAAACAAGTAAGCCAATGTATAGATATAGTCTGCAACTATATTATAAAACTATATTAAAAACACCTCATCCTTTAATCTATTGTATTTTCTTCATCAGGTGTCAACAGACAATGACAATAATAATAATTAAAACTATAATGTTTTTTAATGTAACTAATATATTCGATCAGTATATGAGACAAGTAAAGTTTTTTTTTAACTGTTGAAATATCTTTCACAATCTCAACTTCTTCAACATCTATTATACCGTCATAGATGAAACTTTTGCCGTTGTGTTTTCGATAAAGTAAAGAATGAGAGTTTCCTCAACATCTTCATTCCAAGCAAGAGTAGAGTTATTTAAGGCGTGAGTAAGGGAAAAAGCATGATTTTTTATATCCTTAATTTTGATGTGAAAATTGTTTATTTCGATATCAAAGTATATATTTTTAGAAAACCATGAATCTGCTCTATCAGAAAATATCAACATTATTTTGAAATAATAATAATTTCAGGTTTTTGAGGCCAATAAAAAAGAGGTGTGTATTTTATATTTGAAGCTTCATTGTCAAAACTGCTGAAGCTACACTTATACTTTTTGGCGTTTTCAAATCATAACAGGTCAATCTAAAAATGTTTTTTTTCCTAAAATTTTGCATTTTTGAAGATATTTCCACTTCTTTTTTATAGCATATTTTTTTCTATATTTTTATCAAAGTTAACATTATAACTCAAGTTCTGTTCATTTTTACGAAAAAAATAAAAAAACGTTTTTAGATCATTTATTCAGCTTGAATTATTGCTAGATTTCCACCTCAGAGTTCTTTTCGTTCTTACATTGGGGCTTCAAATGTATCAGTCACTTTCTTAAAGTTTTTATAGAATTTACAACTAAACATGCAGAATCACTATGGCAACGTACACTGGTATTTTGATTGCTCGCTTTAAAGTGAATGACATCTGTGTTTATGTTCATTCATTTTTATTTGATCATATGTTTTGTTTGTTGATACATGATTAATGAAGTGAAAAACAGGAAAAGGAATGTTTTAATGAAAAAAACAATTTCCAATTTATTTTGCCGAAAAACAATTGCACCATTCGAAAGTTCAGGTGATTTTACATCGGATTAGTGAAAAAAAAAGAAGAAGCAAAAGTTTCCCTTACTCACGTCTTATAATGTACCAGAGCTGTGATTAGACAGTTCTTAATATTATATCTGTTTATATTAAAATTAACTTTAAGTCTAAAATTCTTGTAGTTTTCGAGAAATATCTTTTCAAACACCTGGACTTTTGTTAAGAGTGATCCTGGTAGTTTTTTAGAACTTTGCAAGAGACCAGAAATGTTTTCCAGTGATGCGAAAGTTCGAAGTAACTGAAGTTAGAACTACCAGGTTACTCTTAAGATTACTCCTGTTTGTCACAAAGATTTTAAGGACAGTGTTGTTTTACACTTCCTTGGTGAAAAAGCAGTACATCAACATCAATTAAATTTCAAAATAATTCAACATTGTTCTAGTTTTTCTAGGATTCCATTTTTAAGATACACACACAAACACACACCAAAATTTCAGCTGCAATTTCTTCAAGTAGTAAGTTCATTCAAGGCTCAGTCAAAAGCTAGATGCTTGTATTAAAACATGCAAGAATTATCCAGAAAGTTTTCTTCACAAGGTATAAACTCCTGTGTTTGTCACTATCACTATTACTTTCATGTAAAAACTCTTTTGGTTTAAACTTATTAATCTTGATCACAATACCAAACATTAGTTCCTTTTACCTACACAACAGAGTAGTTGAACTTCTTTATTTTATTAATGTGTTGTTAATTGCCCAGAAATACTTTCGAAACAGAATTATCTTATTATTATAGGTAAACAATCAAAATACTTCTGCTTTCAAAGTCTTCAAAAACACTTTACTTCAAAAATACTTTTCTTCTCTCCATTGGCATGTTATTAGTCAACTAATTTTTTTTTTTTTTTTTATCATTTGATTCCTCATGGATATGATTGCATAAGCTAATTACATGCTAGTTATTGATATAATTGGTTGCTTTTCATTATTTTTGAACCAATAAAATTGTGTCATCTGTAAGTGGAGTTTTTTGTTGTTGTGCAGTAGGTGATAATCAGGCACAAGGGAGATCTCTTGTAGGATATGAAACTTTTGTTTTGATCATAATTTATTGATTAGAAGTTAAAAAGTTCTATTTTTGTTTTCTCTGAAGATCTGCATCTTTGTTTTTGAATAAATGGCTTTTTGAAACTATTTAAATTATATCTCATGACTTTGTTCAGCTATTTTAATTTTTTTTTGTTCAATTTGCCTTGAAAAGAAATATGGATTTTTTTTAAGATCGGCCAATATCATAATAAAGCTAAAACAAAGTTTTTTTTCATTTATTTTTATTTTCTTTAAAAGAACACCATCCATATGCACACATATTTTCCACAATTCAGGATACAAAAGCAATGTCTAAGATCACACTGATGTATAAAATGCTATAAGATTCTTCAAAAGTTTTTTTATTCCAGGAATATTTTTAGGCTAATGTATTCTTTGAAGCCAAAAAATCTATTATTAAAAGAAATTTAAAATCGTCTGTTTTTTTTTTGTTTTCTTTATGACTCCTTTAGCGAAGTAGCATAATTGAAATACCTGAATTTTTCATTCTCTAACTGTTAAGTTTCCAAACTATGAATCATTGTGTGAGCATTTACATGAACTTGCAGTTCGACCTTAATTTTGGGCAAAATTTCGAAAAGTTCTTCAACTTTCATAAAGATTTAGACAATGGAAGGGTTTTCAATTTCAATTCCCTTTGTTTTGTTTTTTCATTGGTTGTGTGGTGTTGAAGGGCTGATGGAAAGTAGCCATATTCCATCAAATCTTAAAATATCTTGGTGGGAGGGAGGAGGGTGAAAAAAATGATAGATTTAGATACAATTAGATTATTTTGTTAAGAACTTTCCACTGAAACATTATTTTAATTATTATGTTATGAATGGTTTTTCTGCTGCATAATTTTGTTTTAATTTGCGTAATTAAGTTTTCATGCATAATTAAGTTTTGACGTCATCTATTATAATCATGAAACTATGTTTAATGAGATTTGTTGATTACTTATCATATCCTTTGTTTTTATCTCTCATGCAATACAGAGGATGTTGTGTCTGTCTGGTTCGAACTATCATACTTATTTTTAAGTATTTTTCAATATTCTGACTGCAAATTTGTTGTGTAAATCAAAGAAGACTGTAAGATACAATATGACAATTAGTTTCCAGAATTCGTCAGTCTAACTTTCCGTATTAATTATACTTCCTGTAGAATGATTATTAGAAGAAATAATTGAGATGAATTTAGACAAACCTCTCCTTATGCCAGATGTATTACTGTTATGTTGTTAGGAGATAAAACCTTCAAACTACATTTCTATAAAGCCAGTGTAGTGAAACCCTGTAAGGTATTGTCAGAGACCTTGCTGTTGAACGTGTTATGCACTGGCAACTCTTCGATTAACGGAAGTTTTGTGTTTTTTGTTTAAACTCACCCCAAAACGCCATGAAGTATCTTGTCCATTGCTTAGTACTACATCCTGCAATACAGTGTGCTGTGTAGAAAAAGTATTTTGGTGCGATTTGTAGTTTTTTGTATGATGTGTACAAGAACTCTTTGAAGTATTTACACAGTGAGTGTAGAAACTCATTGAAGTATTTACACAGTGTAGAACAACTCCTTCCAAATGCTTGCCTGATATGTTATGTTCATGTTATTGGTATGTACATGGTGTTGTGCTGCTCCTTGATGTAACACAGTGTTTTGCTTTAAACTCCATTGAAGTAATTGTACACTGTACTTTTGTACTTTTTGTTGTGAAGTAGTTTCATTATCCTGAATTGCTCGGATTTTGGGGTTACTGAAACTCCTGGAAAATTTTCTGCATTTTTTATCTGTTGCCTCAAGGAAAAAATCTTACTCATTAAGTGTCAATTAACCATTATTCTGGTTTTCCAGTTGTTTTATAATTGCTCCATGGTAAGAGGCTGTTTTGTCGAAATCTTCAAAAGGTCACTGCAATGAAGAGCATTTTTAATGAAATAGTGCGTATATTTCTATAGAAATGCACTCTTTTGCTTTTGATTTTTCAACAAAGCCAACTGTTTAACGTCTGTCCATAATCAAATACAGAGTAATGAGTATTTTTGCCCATTTTATCCTTGACATTTCTGGATTTTTTTCAAAAATTGAAATTGAGATTGTATAGTCCTGGAAGTTATCATAGATTTGCTGGGAAAAAATGTGGAAAATATATCATTGAAAAATCAGGAGGTTTCATTTGTGGCAAGTGTGCAGGTAGTAATTAGATTTTTGATACAGCAGTAGCTATATAGTTTCATATAGCCAAAAAACATTATTATTATGGTAATTTTTGTTTACTTATTGCTAGGTTTACCTTTATGTTTTTTCAATGTGAATCATCACAGGGTTGCATGACATGAATGTCTTCATAACTGATTCCTGAAACAAAATTATGAATTCACTTTAGCTAATATTGCAACTTTTTATGTCTTTCAAAATTTCTAAAATTTTAAATTTCTAAAAATTTAAGTTGTGTTTGATGTTACTACTTCAGTATGGAACTACATAAAAGAATGAGAATGCCGAAGCAAAAAAAATGGAAAAGAGGGGCTGTTGCAAGAACCATACTGATAAAGAAGGTAAAATTTTGTTCTTTATAATTCAATTTTAATTTCTATATTTTCTAAGCTTGTAGTGGAATGGTAGTGAATAAAAGGTGATGTTGAAGGCTGTAGTCAGTAAATCATGTTACAGCGAAATTTGTGTATGAGAGTATTTACATAATTTGTGAATTCAATTTATATTACCAATGGGATTATTTGAACCCTTTTCTTTTATGGTTAGATTGCTAACACTCTCTTACACAAATTTCGACAGCCAGTCAATATTTTGTCAAACACTTCCCCTAGCTGATGCTTACCATCATAACTATCTAGCACCTGAGTGGTGCTAGTGGTATGAACGCTCATTGTGAATTGGTTAAAAATGAACAGACGCTCATAGAGGAATGCTGTCTTTCATAGATGTTCATAAAAAAAACTTCACATATACACTTTAGAAAGATTGATTTGGTAACGTGAGCAGTACAGTATTTCCACATTTCAGGAAGTTTGTTTAACTCTTTGAAAAGTAGCCAGACCGAAAACCTTCTCAAATCTGAAGTAATGAGGAATTTAGGTTGTTATCTAGCCAATATCACTATAGTTCCAAAGGACACACTGTGACCAAGAGCATTTTCATTGAGCATTTATATACCTGTCTATAGAAGTGTTCTCTCTCACAGTGACCTTTCAACAAATCTATCTACTGGTAATGTTATTCAATGTATCTGGCAAGATATTGGTTTTGTTGTTGTATGTGTATGTGTCAAATAATGTATAATCTGACAGCCATAACCTATCAACCATTCAGTTGGCGAAACGCCTCAGAAAAATATTCTTCTTGTGATGGTTGGAAGAAATTTCCCTATGGTGTCGACTGTCATGGCAACCGTGACGATGAATGTTCCAAAATTGCGGCTTCCGTTAACTTCTCCATGCAGGACGCAGTTAACACTGGATGGCTTACGAACATATCAGCCTCGTATTGACAATCGAAATTATAGAAATGGAATCTAGAACTATGTTGTGCTGACACGCCCGTGCTGTAGATCAACTGACCGACATAAGCGTCGTCTATTCTTAACGGCTTCTTCCAGTCAAACGACGGTATGATGCCGTCAATCACACGACGCGACACCAGAAATCCGCCGCCAGAACAGTACGGATAGAAGGTAGATGGTTGAAACTCATCCGTACTGATAGCATACTTTCCAGATCTTTGAACAGGCTGTTCTATCATGGCTTGGCCGAAGTAGTGGGTGTCGCCTCCTCGTGGTGAGTAGAGGTAGTCGTTAATGTTGTCCACGTGAACAAACACATCGTCATCACACTTGAGGACGTAGTCATATCTTAAGTGTCTGTGGAGCCAGTGGAAACCTGTCATTACTTTGTGTGGCATGTTGTTGAAATCTTCTGGCGTCTTTCCTATAACGACGTCGCGATATCTTGTAGATTCGTTGTACATGCTCTGCATTATTTTTTCATTTTCTACACTGCCGGTGACGAAGATCACCCTCCATCGTAGATGACTTCTCCAGCTGTTTTGGTTACCCCAGTATTTGCGTATACGATTCCTACGTGTAATATGCGAAGCATGAGAGGAGACCATGATAATGAGTTTGTACTGCACGACAGATTGTTCAATTCTGTCATGTAATACTTGTGGTGTGAGCAAAGACTTCCCGAGAAGTCCTAATGACATTCGACTGTCTACTTTCGAATCTCGGTTATTTTTCCGTGCACTTTTCTCGCTTAATTCCTCATAGCCCCTGATGTTTATATCCACCATATGGAATCCCTTGTTTGTTATGAGCGATATTGTTGGCGATGTTTCGAAGTGAGATCTCATGCTCACATGATACGCAGTAAACATTAAAACTACCACCACAGAGAGTCGGCACATCATACTGGAAGAAAGTAAAAAAGACAGATCCAGTTGAAGTTATAGTATTCGGCTTTTCTCTCATGTTTTCCTTAGTGTGCTCATTGTGAGCTTCTCCTTAGTCATGTTTGGAAACAGTGCTTTCCCTAGTGAACATGACGGAACTGGAGACGGAGAGTTTTGACGACCGCACTTACGGAACTTTTGTAGACTGCATTGACGAAATCTGGTTACTTGTGAATGATTTGTGAACGTACCTGCGTGTTGGAAATCTCGAGAGAAGACATTTTGTACACAAAAAGGCATCGCCTGCCAAATATCCCACCATTTACGTACTTTGTTGTTGTTTTTGTTGTTGTTGTTGTTGCACAAAATGAATTTGTCACAACATTCATCATCTAAAAATGTTCTCGTAAATGTATCAATCAGACAGATGCTCTGATGAACTTTTGGATTATTAAAATTTTAAACATGTATTCGACTTGAAATTTAATATTCATTATAATAAATTTCTTTACATATTTAATGTCAAGAACATGCGCAGTCCTCCGTTCATTGTAAGAAAGATAATCAACCAATCGCAGCCCCCCGTTCATTGTAAGAGAGATTATGAACCAATCGTATTCATTCAGCCTTTTAATTTTAAACGTTCCTTTTCTCTCTTCTCTCTTCTGTCAAGACGGTTTAAATTGAAAACCAAACAGTTTTGATGACGTCACACAATAATCACGTGATTTTCCTCAGCTATTCGAGTATTGTTTCTTTCAGTTTTTTTTTCTTTTTTTTTTTTTACTTTGTTTACCTTTTTAAAGTTTTTCAAGATGCTCGTTCAAAAACCAGATACATTTTATATAATGTTTCTGAGTCCATAGGTATTGTACTTGAGTCCAATCATTAACTGAATGTCTTTCAGAAAAGGTCTTTAAGAAATCGTATAATGGAAAATGATATTTTCTCGTTGCGGTGTACAAATGTATAGAGATTATTTAATGGAATGGTTGACCAGTAAGAGATGGACTAATCTTTCTCTATTGCTTATCTAGCGTACTGGACGCCTCCTGAAGTTTTCCCATACAAGAGGGATCTTTGACAGGATGGACGACAATCATGTCCTGGTAGACTTTGCATTCGTTGTTCCACATATAAAATCCCTGCTCTTGTCTCGCTATTGAACCCACCCGAAACGCCAAACTGCCAAAGAACGCATCGTCAATCTTCAGGGGATGTTCCCAATTGAACAAGGGAATTATCTTTTCTATGGTGTCATGCGACATGACGAACCCACCGCCGGAACAATACGGATCGAAAGTGTCAGTTTTGTGTTCATCTTTGGTGAGGGCGTACCGCCCATTTCGTTCCACTGGCTGATTAATCATGGCCTGTCCGAAATATGTTTGTGGTTTGTATACTTTGAGTTGTTTGATCAGGTGGTCCATGTGCACAAAAATGTCGTCGTCACACTTCAAGATATAGTCGTATTTGAAATTGACGTGCGCCCATTGCATACCTATCATGACTTTTTCAGCCATATTGTAGAAGCTCTCTGGAACATCTTCTATAATAACGTCTTTAAAGGCCAAAACTTCGTCATATAATTTCGTCATGACGTCTTTATTGTCGGCGCCGCCTGTCACGAAAAAGATCCTCCACATGTTGTTGCGCCAATTGCTGTGGTTGCCCCAAAACCGTCGTATGTTCTCGCGACGTTCAAAATTCGGCGAATTTGACGACACTAGAACGACGAGTTTATACCGTTGATGGCACGGCTTGTCGGATTCGTCGACAAGCACATGAGAGTTGATGTCGTACGTGTTCAACGTCAGATTTGGCAGCAGTTTTAAGATTTCGTCTCGTTTCTGTTTGTATCGCCTAAATTCCTCCGTCACGCTGATTTCCGATCTCAGTTCGTCTAATTTTCGTTTCATACTATCCAAACCATTTTCCGATATTGTTTGATTCGATTTGATGGCCGGCTGCCCCGCGTATAACCCGCGTTCCTTGTAATATCCTGTGAACAGGTAAATTATTCCAGTAACTGTAATCCATAACAGAGTAGTGGCAATCAGAAAATTCTTTGACACCATTTCACACGCTGTTTTCCTGTAATGGAATTCGGACTCCTCATCTCAGTAATTGAAAAAGTAGCCGTGTTATAACCTTTTTGCCAAATTCATTTCCGGTGTGTTGTTCGTTTTTTATATATCTAAAGATATCGAAAGCTGTGTAAAGAAATGTTTCCAAGCATTGTTTCAGATGCAAGATGTGAACAAGGATTTAAAATGCTGAGCGAATAGCATGGTTTCCTCCATGGCAAGTTTTAATCTTGAATTCAAAGTAAAATCTGTTTGTGTAAGCGGTAGAACCGGTCTGTACTTCCCAACGTTGCTCAAAACAGCATGATAATGTTGCTCTGCGGCTCACAATGCGCAGTCTGCTCACTGACCTTTACTCTTGCATTTTACGTGATCTTTGAAAATATTTACGTTATCTTTAAAAATATTTACGTTATTTTTAGCTAAATTTACAAAATTTTTACTTTTTTAAAAAATTTATGTTACTTTTAATTAACAAAATTTACAATCCTTTTACTTTTAACAAAATTTACGTTACTTTATACTTTCATTTTATCCAGTCATTCTGATGTTTTCAAATATTTCTTTATTTTTTATTCGGACTACAAGAACTAATATAAACAACTTATCATGTAACCATGGAAACAAAACGAACATAATAACGACCAGACATAATATCAACACCGGTTCTTTTAACACGCACGTTATTTTTGAGGTCTATTTTATAAGCTGTGCTGTGCCGTGCCAAACTCATTAAATTTTCTCTGAGTTCGGCTCAGCACAGCTTATAAAACCAATATTCAGCCGTGCTAAACCATTTCGTTTTAAACAGTCAAGTCGAACCGTGTCGCACGCCTCAGCAAGGTTCGGCTTGACTGTTTAAAACGAAATGGTGTAGTTTTTGTAGTTTTAAGGTTTCTTTGGTTCAGTTGGATGGTCTTATCAGGTCGCAGTTTTTCTTTACTATCTTTTGCGAATCAATTCTCGGTAAGTAGAATCGTCAAAAGACCACTGCGTCGAAGAGCATTTTCATTGAAATTGTTTGTATACTTTTATAAAGATACACTCCTCTGCAGTGAGTTTTCAACAAATTTGCCCACTGGGTTTGTTTGTTTGTTTGTTTGTTTGTTGTTGTTGTTGTTTTTGTTTATTTTTGGTTTCCACATGGAAAGAACCATAGTTTGTTCGGCTGTCAAGATTATCATCATGCTATCAGTTGGACGCTTCATATTTTCATTTGAAACAACGAGACATAACCCAATAATTTGCTCGCTTAACCCGGACGTAAATAACAAGGTTTTGATCGTCAAAAAGTTACTGCAATCAAGTGCATTTTTATATTCCAATTTATGAGCTTTTCTTCGAAGTGATTTTTTAACAAACCTGGCAATAATCTACTGTATCATCTTAAATGTTGGTAAAAATAACCCAGCGATCTTTCGGGTTCTTTTCTTATTAAAGTCGGAATTACTGTTGTGTAATGCAATATTCTACTGTACACCTGAGAAATCGTGGCAAATAATTATAAAAACAGATTATTTCTATATCGAAATTGTCACTGTGTCGTGTTCAGAAATTAACTTGAACAAGGTGCCCTTACAGGCAGGTATAAGGATTTCTGCAAAATCAGTTGAAGCATGAAAAATGAAAGATTTTATAACATGTTTGAAATTCAAAAAAAACGTTGAATCATATTTAAACAACCATATACAAATACAAGTGAATTGTAAAAGCTACAAATATCAAACTTACGTGATTCTTTATTTTGAGTGCGCAAAATAACATTAAGTTCGTGATCTACTTATAAAAAATCTTTAAGAAATACAAAAAAAAATTTGAAAGAGTTTTACAATATATATAACACTACATTTATTGTTACACGCTTTTTTTTTTATAAGAACCAGTAAAATCTGACCTGAGGCTGGCTGTTCTTATTTTTTTAGCCTTTTTCAGCCTGAATTGTTCTTATTTTGTTCTTATCTTTTAGAACACAGTTTCAAATTTCAGCCTTATTTTGTTCTTATTTATGGAACTTCCAGCAAAATAAGAATAAATCTTTTTTAAAGCAACTGATAAAAAGGATGGTTGCAGTTCGGTATAATAACTCATTCGCACATTTATTGAAGGTGAAAAAATAACAAAACTTCTTAACCATTTACCAGTGAGAGAATTCACATCATGAATTGTTCTTATTCTACAAGAAAATTGAGGCTCACACTGTTCTTAATTTTTGGAACAATGATTTGAGCCTCAGGTTGTTCTTATTTTGTTCTTATTTTTTGGCCAAATCTGAGGCTCGTGTTCTTATAAAATTGTTCTTATAAAAAGAAAAGCGTGTACGTACTCCCCAGGGCTTCATAAAAACATAATTGACATTACAAAACTTTATTGTGTATACCACACCATGTAAACGCATTCACGAAATTTCAAAAAAAAACCCCTAGGTTTGGACGGTAAGAAAAAGACGGAAAACAAATGTTTTAATGTATTTCACAGAAATCCAACTACCGTCAGTAATCGAACGAAAAATTGTTATATCGTTTTGATATATTAAACGGAAACATGGATGATAACGAATTTTGAGAAAGAAAAAAAATCAATCGATGCAAACCTAACATATTACTGAATTCCCTTTTTTATCCAACAACATTCGAACGTTCCTCATCCATTCGTTGTTTATTTATCGTTGGTTCATTGTTTGTTTTACCGCGTTACCTTCGATTAGTCCACTCCTGTTGCAGAGACTCGCTTCGTGGATTTTATATTTTACATGCAAACCATCTTTTCATTCTGTCATTGAAGTGATTGAGTCTTACATTCTCTATTGAATATGACTCGCTTGTACGTGTAATATCTCAATAAAAGATTGGTTTCTGTCATAATAGCAGATATTTCGATTTCTACAATTCAATGAGATTATCTCTAGCGTGGTTTCAATACTGTTCATAAATACTTTTATAAAAGCAGTTTTAAGAAACTATAAACTGCTGATTCATCAATTTTAAGGGATTTTAAACTGCTGATTCATCAATTTTTAGTTACTTTAAACTGCTGATTCATCGATTTTATGTTACTTTAAACTGCTGATTCATCAATTTTATGTTACTTTAAACTCCTGATTCATCAATTTTGAGGGACTGCAAACTGCTGACTCATGCTTGGTGATGTTGAATTATGTCTAGTGACAAGTACCCAGTTGGCATATTTGTAAAAGTCTCTGCGAAGGAGTGCATTTCTAGAGAAATATTCACACTGCTTCAATAAAAATGCTCTTCGTGGCAGTGACTTTTTGACGATTTTGCCTGCTGGGTATCTACATTTAAATTAGTAAAGGGATTAGGTGACATTGTTGATCTGGCTTGGATCCAGGTCAGGGGTATGTAAACACGTCCTCGTCTACTAGATCATTCTAATCTACTTATGACTCTGATTTAGATGAAATAAAATTTCTTATTCTAAGTAATACTAAACATGGCGACTTCCAGTGTTTGTGGTTGCTTTGGCAACTTGCGCACGAGATACAAGCGTCTGGTCGACAATGTATTCCCTTCGGATGCCAGTCAAGGTCTTGTGAAATCCAACATGGAGAAGCTGACCTTTTATGCGCTGCAGGCGCCCGAAAAGTTGGACAGGATTGGCGACTACATGTATCAGAGGATCAATAATTATTTGTACAGAAAACGCATCGGGTAAGTAAAGTCACTACAATGAAGAGCACTTTTATTAAAATATAATTATTAAAGTGTATATTTCCATAGAAATGCACTCCTTCACAGTGATTTTTCAGCAATTTTGCCCAATGCGTAGTGCTTTGCAACTCCATGTCCTGGGACTGATTTCAATTGGTTCGTTATTGTTAGTCGCGTTCACTGGATTCATGTCTTGTTTGTATTCGTTCACTAGATATGTTTATATCGCCATGGAAGCGATGGACTCGTTACTATTGGCCTGTCGATCTTCCAGTTTAAATTTGTTCGTGGAAGGTTTTTTAAAGATCGTGCAAACGTTACTTGAAAGCAGCGAACCCGGTCTTCAAATATGCGCAACAAGCTCGGTATGAGTTCTGTATCAGGTTTATATTTCATTTTAAGGCGCATGCGCCGTCACAAAATAACCGAGTGCATTTACACGAACGTTTGAGCATACAGAGCACATGGTACGCCTATAAAGTACGCGTGACTATGCTCAAACTTTGCAAAACGTATAAATTTTGTTTGGGTTAATGAGACAAGGCTCAGGTTTTGCCTCGTTGTTTTAACACTGTCAGATTCGACTGTGTCTATGTTGTTGTTTTTTCGAGATTTTGTGTTGTTTGTTTTTTTATGTTGTTGGTGTTGTTACCTCTTTCATGCTAACGAAATTACCTTTTTTTATCCAGTTTGTCAAGTTTGCCAACATCGACGAAGTGACGCCGTCTTATCACCGTCGTTACGAGTTCTTCATATCGAGATTCAGTCAGTTATGTTACGGAAATCACGAAAATCCCGACACACAACAGAAGTAAGATCTTAGTTAGCCCGAGTTTACTTCCGCCGAGTTCATTTTAGTGTTCAGTCTAAGATAAGTCTAATTGGTGTATATTTTACTTGGAGGCATGCCTTGTGATTGATAGTGTGTATACTGTCTTATTTTACTGCATTCATTGCACTGCTTACTGAAGGGTTGTTTCACACGATCAACATTTGTTTTTAGAATTCGCTTGTCAGGATTACAAGGTTTGCAAGGTGTTGTTCGAAAAACAGTCAACGACGATCTGCAGGTGACAGGAGCCATTTTTCTTTTGCCTCGATTTCAGTTTTTGTACTACATAAACACATGACGTATCGATAGTTGACGTCATAAACATGTTAAGGTCAGTTTCCATTAAGCATATTTTTTTGTGACGAAATTAACACAGACTCGTACGATTCAGCATGATGGAAAACGGCCCTTAGTCGCGTTATTACTCCTTCCACATCAGATCATTTTATTCTTATTCACTGTAGGCGAACATTTGGGATGATGTTCACATGACGAAAATTGTGCCAGCATTGTTATTCAACATCGAATCCAAGTCAGAGGAGTAAGAACGAATGCATCATCACTTTAATACTTAAGCCAGCATGAAACGCCAAATGGTTGATTATTCTAATTATGCACATTATGGCATGTCGTCGAAACAGTCATTGCCATCAGCGAAAATGACGAAATTTTTTAACTATCTTGTCAAAATGTTTTGAAGATTGTTGTTGTTGTTGTTGTTGTTGTTCAAGCTATTTTGATGTATCTTCTGAATTCATTTATTGAATTCGCATCTTTGATCATAACGTTTTAGGGTTTTGGGAAAATCAACAGCCAGTATGTCTGTGCAGGTGGAGAGCCCTGACGACCAAAATGAAGATCCCGCCCATTTGGCTGATCTGTGTTTACGTGAGTTGGTTACACGAGCAGGATTCAATAATATTGCCGCCATCTTGTACCCACTTTTAACGTAAGCTTTTATTAATAAAAGCTCTTCTTCACTTCAATATGAAACTGCAGTTCTTTGTTCCTTGATAATTTCTGAAAGACTTCACAAGGTCTTCATAAGGACTTCACAAGGTCTTCATAAGGTCATCATAAGGTCTTCATAAGGTCTTCATAAGGTTTTCATAAGGTCTTCATAAGGTCTTCATAAGGAATCCTAATCACAAAGATACCGTCTCAAAGTCTACTTTAAGGTTTCCGTATAGGAGTTTGACCGGAGACTGTAATCTACTTTAACACTAGGGATGTTACAAAACTGCCACAGCAAAGGGGACGAAGACGAGAGGCATACGAAAGATTTACTTTACTATAAAAATTTGCTTTATAATGGAAGTCTATTTCACGCTTAATTAACTATTAGGAAATGTTATTAATTTTCCTAACATTATTATCAGATTTGCATGTTTTACACACGACGTGAGAAGTAGTATTTTGAAGTGGTAGATATCAAAGATGTGAGAATAGCCGTATTCTGTATTGATTTTACTTGGTTCCTTCACAATTCCATCCCTCTAAATTCAAGAAACAAACCTCATAAACAATATAAGCAAACCTCTCAACCCAAGTGTCTCTGTTGTTTTGTGATTCTTCGGATATGAGCGTCGTCGTCTATCGTTACCGTCGCAGTTTCGTAAAGTCCCTATTATACGGTTCTGTATAAGACTTTGATGGTAGACGTCCACTTTTACACTGTGCAGTTCTGTGTAAGACTTAAACCGGGATAAATTTTTTTTCGCTCACTGTCAATTCTTCTGTTTATGTTATCTTGATGCTTTTTTGTGCTTTTCCACTTAAATATAGATTATGTTATCTTTTCATGTTCCTTTACATGACACGTCTATGTTTTTCAGGTTTATGGATTCGAGAAGTCTGTGGTTGAAAAATGCTTTCCCGATTCACATCTTTAAGATTATCATGTACTCCATCCAGGTACGTCAATTTTTATCCGAAACCCGAAAGTTAAGTTTTGTCATGTCAAATTCCACTCGTTTTATTTATTTTTTTTTTTTCTTGTGCACATCATTTTAGAATCAATATTCATACCGAGCAATTGAGTTACTTTTATCACATTTGGATAAACACAGGAATAGCGAAGCGGAAATGCGAGCTAGTGTTGTCGAAATGATTTCTGCTTCCGTCAGCATTGCGACCGGTGGCTCCATCGGTATGTTGAAGCTTTGTTAACGGACTCCCGAAAATCGAATCATTGGTTAGCCTGACGACCCAAATTTTACAGTATTTTACCTACGTTTTTTTCTGTGTGCGTGTGTGTAGGTCCCGCTATCTTGGAAGTCTTCAACACATTGCTGAAACATCTCAAGATATCTGCCGATTATATGTGCGATGAGGTACGTCAAAATAGTTGCTTTTTATACAAAAGGAGGTGATCGGGTCTCCTCCATAGATGTGCATCATAACGGTACTAAACTTAGTTCTGCTGGCAGATGGACTCCTGCGTGTGAGTTTTAAATGTTTAAATTATTGCGATTTGCGTTTAGACTGCAACAACGAATAAGTCGAAGCAGGAGACTATAGTACAAAATGCTATTATTAATGCCGCTGGTGAGTGGGTGTGGGTCTTGACTTTATAATGTTCAATAAACGTAATGAAATCATCTAAAAGGATCCTTATTTCATCAACGTTGGTTTTTGTACTTGTGTACAATGCTTATATTTGTTTAAACCCAGTGGACTAAATCATTAAAAAGTCACTGCAACAAAGAGCATTTTTAGTGAAATTGTGTGTATATTTCTATAGAAATAAACTCCTTCGCAGAGGGCTTTTTAACAAATTTGCCCACTGGAAAGTCACCTTTTAACAGTTGTTTACTTGTTTACTTACAGGAACGTTTTCGTCGATATTAGCAGATTTCCAACGTGTTGATGTCATGCTGTTCATTATCATGAAAATTCCGACTTTAAATGCAAGCGATGCGAAGAAAAAACACAGTGTGACCAGTGATATCGAAGGCGACCTCGGGAATGTTATCATGTAACGTGAACACAAATTGTTATTATTTATAGTTCTTTTAATGCAACTTCTGTGATGCGTTAACAGTTTTCATTTTTAGCGATCCAAAGGAGGAGCTTCAACAGATCAACCTCATGAAATGCCTGCTGAAGGTATAAACTGCAGACCGGAATACTGTATAGTATTATAGCAGATTGAAAATATTTCGTGTTATTGTGTACATCGTTCTATTTGTTAGGTTGCGCAAAGTCACCAGACCAAACAATTTACATCTATTTTCTCGTCGAAGTTAATGGATGCTGTTTTAACTGGCTTGTTATTCAAAAGTCCAGGTAAAGCAGCTAAAAACCATCCATCCAACCATCTTATAATCATTAAGAATATCTCCATGGAAACATGAAAGTGTTCGACGAACGAAACTGATATTTTCAATGACACGATGGGGAACGCTGCAAATGTTCCTGGTTTCACTTCCCATGATATTGGCGATGTGTGTGTTGCGGTGACTTGCGTCTGTGGGTGAACATTAATCGACGACTCTTTTAATTTTACAGATGTTCGTTTCTACGTTGCCAACCTACTCATATCATTATTGGATCGTCATGACAACGTCAAAGCACTGGAGAATTTATGGTATGACCTCTATGTCATCTGAAAAAATGAAATCAAAACAGTGCCGGCGAACATTCTTCCACTTGTTGTTGTTATTGTTGTTGTTGTTGTTGTTGATTGGTCTCTTTCTTTGCTCGTCTAGCTTACACTTGACGACAGCAGAGCATACCTTCAACATTGAAAAATGTCCTCGACAAGATTCCGTGTTCATGAAAAAGGTGTCGTATATAATATACATCTGTCAACTTTTGACATTATTATTTGATATTATTATTGTACACATTACCGACCCAACGGACAAAATCGTCAAAAGATCACTGCGATGAAGAACATTTTCATTGAAATAGTGTGTATATTTCTATAGAAATGCACTCCCTCGCAGAAGATTTTCAACAAATTTGCCCACTGGGGAAGAAGTGTTTTGTTTACTCATTCTGATTGTTCTTGAAGTGACACCGTCCGTTTTTCAGTACTGGATTCGTCATCCGTCAGTTTTTATTTTATTTTTAGAACAGCCAGTATTTTTACTTCCACCTGTACCAAAGCTGTCGCCGGCTGGATAACACTAACAGAAACCTTAAGCTTTTGTGTCAGATCATATGTCTTCTGGTCCTGGAATTTAACGAGGAAGAAAACATCGTTCAAATGATTGGTTTCGTGTTAGGACTTCAAGTAAGGCTTACACGAGTATCTTGTACTTTATTGAAAATGGATTGATCCATAACAGGAATGCATTTTGAGAAATTGATAACTTTTGACCAAAGTTAAAAGTCCTTATCGAAACACATCACCAATATTAATACCCGCAAAATTTGATACGTTTAAAAAATTTTGTTATTGTTGTGTTTCTTTTTGTTACTTACTTTTAGCATCATGCAAGATCGAAGGACTGTAACCTTTCCTTGAAGTTAAAGGCCTGTTTACACAGTGTGGCTTTGATCTTTTTTCTTTTGATAAGCGACGTGACGACAATTCCAATCATGTTACAACACTGTGAGGCTGTGAGTATTTTGGAGTTTATTTGTATAGGTTTGGTCTCGTGAACAAGCTTTCAACAATCAACGAAGTTTCTCTTCTGGTGTTTGGATAATCGAGACAGGGAGATCAATAACATACCACTGAGTTATGATAATATAACATGCGTTAAGTGCAATGCCAGGGCGGATAAAAAATGGACTAGTGACCCATTACAAATTTACTCTTGATCGTGTGTCCTGCTGCGTTTTGAGGCTGACGGCCAATATAAGATTCAAATAGTGTGCGAACTTCCAGTGGAGAGAAAACATTTTTGACTGAGAATGCTGGCTACACCCCTGACAGTAGGGCGGAATCTAAATTTTCCTAGTTCCGGGGATATCAAGCCTTCTTATTTATAATTAAGAATTTTCCAATAAATAGTTGACTAGTGAATCATGGATTAGAAGTCGAGCTGTTTAATCATGATGGCAGAAGCTCAGATGCTGTATACCGTATTATCTAATAAGCAGTATCGAATTAGTTCCTTGAAATCATACAGATACGCAACAGGGTTTAAGAGGGTATGCTAGGATATGACTCGTTTGAAATGACAGTTTGTTTCCGTTTATTGGCGAGTTATTTAGTGCTTCTCCTGCGTTCAACAAATATTCTCCTTGTATACCATATTACGTTGTTGTTTAAGGTGATTGCCAAACGCAATGAAGAAGCAAAGTGGTTACTCCCTGCTGTCACATTCAACGATGCCGAAGAATTTGTTGTCAGTGAGGAGAAATATGCAGCCTTAGACGATAGCTATTATTTCGATCGTCAAATTATCGTAAATGCGCTTAAAAGTCGAAATTACGAGACGAATAGTCTGGAAACACCCTATGAGCCGAAACGAGCAGGTACTGTTACGTGTTACGAATATTTACATCGTGTCGGATTTCAAGATGATGTAGGTGGCGAAGAACGAAAAAGTTATGCGTTACATAATGTCGTTTCTTTGGTTTTGTTTTAGTTCGCACCATATCCGCAGTTTCTATACCCGAACATTTCCCGATCGTAAAAGCGGATTCTAACCTTAGCGTGGGTTCAAGCGTTCACCCGGTATCTAGTCTATGTATTATTAACTTGCTTTGTATTGGCTTTGATTGATCTGCGACGATTTCTCTCGTTTTCTATAGGTTGATGCTCCCGTCCAAAAGATTACTTACGAAGATTTAAAGGATGTTTTGCGTATGTTTTCTGCGCTCTACTTCCTGTCAAATATACCTTTTTTTACAAGAACAACGCCCACTTGAACAACGCCCACTTGTTACTTGATACAAGGGTGGTGGTGAAGGTTATTTTGGTCATTGAATGGAATTCCATTCACATGAAAACCTAGCCTTATTGGTGAGAAGCAGGAAGGGCGTAATTTTTATGTAGAAATAGGTAGTTTTGTAGTCAGTAGGTACGTTATTGACCAACACAACCTTATACCCAGCCTTCTTACGTTAGTAAGTAACCGGCAGTTTTTAGTCCTTGGGTTTTCATCCGTAATGGTTGGTTCTTCCGCCCACCGACTGCAACTATTAGTTGACTTACCGCCAGAGATACGTATAGCATTGCTCTAACTTGATTGAAGGCCACTGTGCAGTGCGCCTTTTATGAGCTGACATGTATTATTATTATTTCATCCTTTGTTGGCCTTTGTTCGAGGAGATCTGAGTAAAAACGTAATTACTAATTGATAACTGCATGCAATTTCCTCTTTCTCACAACTCCTCAGATTCTCCTTATAAGAAAATGGAAATTTCTTGGTGACATCACTATCAAACTGTTTCTGTACCATGATTATACTGACCGTTTGCGCGTTTGTGACATTTGACTGCAATGTTAAGAAATTTTTTTGTTTATATATATGTAGGAGTTGAAAAAAACGACGAGGCGGATAACGTTCTTGATTTTAACCAATCAACATTCAAAGAAATCGTACAACACAACGAGCGTGCTGTAAGTGTAAATCGATTGCAGATGTTAATATGGACCGAGTTTCTCAATCGCATAATTCCTTGGTCATGTCATGCAACTACCATAGTGCTTTGAACGAATATTTCAATCATCATTTCATTTCTTTCAATCAAAATTTGTGAGGTCACGGCGTGAATTCATTTTCTCAACGAGGACAGCCAATAGCAATGCAATTTTGGTACCCAGTAGGCATATTTGTTGAAAAGTCACTGCGAATGAGTGCATGTCTATAGAAACAGATATACTATTTCAAGAAAAATGCTCTTCATCACAGTGTCTTGTTGACGATTTTGCCCACTCGGTAGTTGTATAATACAGATAAAGGGGATTTGGCAAAGGAAAAGTTTAGATGAAAACCCTGGTCATGGACCATGCACTATATTTGTCAATTTTAATTTCTTCATTGATTGGATTCTCCATCATTGATGCTCTCGTTTTCTTGTTCCTTAATAAGTATTACGTAATTCATTACGTAATGCATTGCTAATGATACGTCATTATCATTCAAAATGGAAATACCGTATTTCCTCTAATAAACGTCGCGACGTTTATTACAAATGGCAGATTTTAGATGCGGCGTTCAATAGAGGGCGGCGTTTATTACAAAATGAAACAAGATGCCCTACCGGGCAGAAGGATTTCTGCAAGCTTTGCTGCTGAAAATGCCACAAAAATGCAACACTAGCACACTAGTCCTGCAAAACTAAGACAGTCACATCATTCAGCTCGAGAAGCATCAGCATTAAATAAACAAAAATATTGATGCGACTGACAATGTTCGTCAAGAAAGTCAGCCTACCATAACATAAAAAAGGGGCTTTTCTTTATGCTATCGCGGAGATCATTTATGAAGATCTGTTTTTTTGTACGAATAAGCTGAATGATTGTTACTGGATATTTGCCACCCACGTACTCTAAAAAAGTGCATCGACACAATACGAAACTTTAATTTAACCACATTAATAAGCCAAAAACATTGTGGTCAGAATTAATATTGAAGTAGTAGTATACCAACAACGAGTAATCATTAATTATCGACAATATATTTCGGATTACTTAATCCATCATCAGGTCATTTAAAAGCATGATAAAAACAGTTAAAAACATCTATAAAATTATTCACACACATACTCTTATATACATATCTACACTTGTTAAAATGAGAAATCAGAAGTCAAACAAGTGTAGATATGTATATAAGAGTATGTGTGTGAATAATTTTATAGATGTTTTTAACTGTTTTTATCATGCTTTTAAATGACCTGATGATGGATTAAGTAATCCGAAATATATTGTCGATAATTAATGATTACTCGTTGTTGGTATACTACTACTTCAATAACCACATTAAATATAATGAATCCTATAAAAAGATTGTGTATACTGGCGGTAACCAACATATCGTTTGGGCAGCACAAACTAATATAAAGTTTCTATATTGATCTCCTCAGAATGAAAAATATAAATATCACAATAATAATTACTTAGAAATTAAAGCTCATATCTAATCTAAAAGTTAAAAAAAATACAACATACGCAGGGAGAAAAGAGATAAGCTGATATAGCCAGAATACATCCAACAATTGCTACTAAATATAGTATAAATAGCTGTATAAAGTGCATATGTTGGTGATGTTGGGGAGGAGCTGAAAGGAAGCTAAGCTGAGCTTTAAAAATCCAAAAGCTTCTAAAACATGCATACACATACAAAATACACGAAGGTCTTTCATATTTAAAAAGGCTTGGAGCAAAAATAAAACAAGAAATACCTTTTCTTCCACACACCATGGCACTGTTTTCATATTTTAAACTTCAAGAAAACTTCTTTCAAAAAACAGAATAACCACACTGTAATTTAATTTTGTGAACATGATAAGTTCCCAACAGTAATGCAATTCTTTATATAAAATTATAAGCTGTATTAACTTCTTTTAAAGCCATATTTCCATCAAAGAAACTTTTAGCAAACTACACACGTTCTTTCGCTGCCATTTTTAAAACGTTTTGTGGACGATCACATGGCATGGCGAAAATCAGCCAATAAACTGTCGCTATTGAAGTTAAGGTGGCTATATTAGCACCCTTTCGTAGAAATCGGGCATTATGCACCAATCACGATTGAGACGGCTTTTTTATGAACCAATGAAATTTAAGAAACAAAAATGCGTAGGTTTGGACAGTAAGATGAAAAAAAAAAACAAGATGCCCTACCGGGCAGAAGGATTTCTGCAAGCTTTGCTGCTGAAAATGCCACAAAAATGCAACACTAGCACACTAGTCCTGCAAAACTAAGACAGTCACATCATTCAGCTCGAGAAGCATCAGCATTAAATAAACAAAAATATTGATGCGACTGACAATGTTCGTCAAGAAAGTCAGCCTACCATAACATAAAAAAGGGGCTTTTCTTTATGCTATCGCGGAGATCATTTATGAAGATCTGTTTTTTTGTACGAATAAGCTGAATGATTGTTATTGGATATTTGCCACCCACGTACTCCAAAAAAGTGCATCGACACAATACGAAACTTTAATTTAACCACATTAAATATAACGAATCCTATAAAAAGATTGTGTATACTGGCGGTAACCAACATATCGTTTGGGCAGCACAAACTAATATATAAAGTTTCTATATTGATCTCCTCAGAATGAAAAATATAAATATCACAATAATAATTATATACTTAGAAATTAAAGCTCATATCTAATCTAAAAGTTAAAAAAAATACAACATACCTAGGGAGAAAAGAGATAAGCTGATATAGCCAGAATACATCCAACAATTGCTACTAAATATAGTATAAATAGCTGTATAAAGTGCATATGTTGGTGATGTTGGGGAGGAGCTGAAAGGAAGCTAAGCTGAGCTTTAAAAATCCAAAAGCTTCTAAAAATTGACTTCAAACATGCATACACATACAAAATACACGAAGGTCTTTCATATTTAAAAAGGCTTGGAGCAAAAATAAAACAAGAAATACCTTTTCTTCCACACACCTTGTATTGGCACTGTTTTCATATTTTAAACTTCAAGAAAACTTCTTTCAAAAAACAGAATAACCACACTGTAATTTAATTTTGTGAACATGATAAGTTCTCAACAGTAATGCAATTCTTTATATAAAATTATAAGCTGTATTAACTTCTTTTAAAGCCATATTTCCATCAAAGAAACTTTTAGCAAACTACACACGTTCTTTCGCTGCCATTTTTAAAACGTTTTGAGGACGATCACATGGCATGGCGAAAATCAGCCAATAAACTATCGCTATTTAAGTGGAGGTGGCTAAATTAGCACCCTTTCGTAGAAATCGGGCATTATGCACCAATGACAATTAAGACGGCTTTTTTATGAACCAATGAAATTTAAGAAACAAAAATGCGTAGGTTTGGACAGTGAGATGAAAAAACAGAAAAACACGGACGATCGTAAAGTATTTCTTGCTTACGCAGAAATCCAAAAAATCAGAAAAACACGGACGATCGTAAAGTATTTCTTGCTTACGCAGAAATCCAAAAATGACATAAGAATAGACTTTAAACCACAATGTTTTTTTTTCCTAAAAAACGTAACAAAAGATAAAAATGTTTTATACAAGAAATACAAGATGTCAAGAAAGAACTCCTCTTTAAGGTGCGGCGTTTATTAGAGGGCAGCGTTCTTTAGAGGGCGGCGTTTATTACGAATGTTGAAATGCAAGTGCGGCGTTTATTAGAGGAAATACGGTATGGTGAAAGTTGGTACGATGAATACATGATGAATTTATAGACAGGATTGTTGATGCAGATAATGACAAAAAGCTGAGTTGTTTCTCGTATTATTTCTTTTTTTACAGAGTATGGCGTTTGAGAAGAAACTGAAGAAATCTTTTGATATTGCTTACAGGTATTGACTTCATTATTGTAGGTTTGTCTCGCTTGCTTCCAGCTTTCGGTCAAAACCTTGTTATGTCTCTCTGGGTTAAGCGAGCGAAATATTACTCGTTGACTCGTTCATCCAAACGAAAATAAGAGACTTTTTAGGCATATTTTGAGCTAGGTACCACCTCGAAAGGGAGAAATTTTTACTATGCTGGTTAGTTAGGTATATCATTGGAGTTTCCAAAAAAATGAGGTGGGCATTCTGGGGAGGTGGCATGGCTGAGAAATGACAGGAAACCCAGGGTACTGGAAAAATTTCGAAAATTATGGTAAGAAAAAATCTTGAAGCTTCTGCATTAAATATCTCTTCATAAGTGTATGCTTATACTTTCATATTTGACAAGTGAGTACAGATAAGCTGTCAGAATAATTTCATGGAAAAAAAATTGGGAAAAAATGCTGACGTCAGCATTTTTTTTGAAAACACTGTATATTGACGCACTTTCTTAAATATGTGAGCATATTTTGCAGATTTTTATAATTAGTATTAAAATGGTTAGTGTCTTTATTATTTAAAACTCCATAAATGGAAGAAGTAGGAGTTTGACTTTTACTAGAACACTCGAACGGGACTGAGAATTTTGTTCGATTTACATAATTATTCGAATTATAGGAGTTCGAATTACATGAGTTCAACTGTAGTATTGAAATGGTTAGTGTCTCCAGTATTTAGAAATTGCAAAATTCAGCTTTAGCCTACTGTAAAGGAGCAATATTGGTTTTTCTAGGTTAGAAATAGATAGTTAAAATAGATTTATGACGAGAAAGAAAGATAGCTAATCCAATAATGGCAAAAAAAGAAAACAGTGAGTCAGATTATTTGTTACTATTTTATTTGTCTGCTACTTTCCTAACTGTTCAACAATAAATAATGAAGAAACAAAGAAAAGGGTGAATTTCAGCATTTTAATGTTTATGTATAAGATGGATGCTTTTCTTAGTGTATTTTGTAAGAAAGTAAAATAACTTCATATAAAAGTATAAATAAATATTTCATATACAACACAATATCAATAATAAAATACAATTGTAGGAAAATTCTGCATCGTTCATTATGAAAATAAAGACTCATATAGTGGTATGAAAGAAGTGAACGAGTTGAACGAGACAAGACTCAGACAAGCCAAGGAAAAGCATGAGAAAAACACCAGTAACTTGCACCATGAACAATGTCGAATGATCCCGATGGTAATCAATAAAGAAATTCATGGCATTCACATTAATCCCTGCTATAAATTGTTCACACGCATACTGGGGAATATTGATGTAGAGGAAACAAGCAACCAAGAACCGAAGCGGGTATCCCGTAGTTCTTCCTCATCATCTGTGTCATCGATAAATACTGTTTGGCTTTTTCCAAAGGAATGCTACATTTGCAAGAAATACCGTGTGCAACACAAAGGGAAAAAGGTGCTGCCAGTACAGATTGCTACAAACGATTCAAAAAATTGAAGAGATCGAAAAAATAGACATGCCAAAATCATTGAAACAATTTTTATGTCATCTTTTAAAGAGTGAAGGTCACAGTTCCTTTGACAATAAATACGTAAACCGCTTAGTCGAGTCCTTTGGCGCTGACCTGATTAATGGTGTCATGAGAGGGAAAGTTTTGACGAAGAAGCATTTCCTCTTATCTTTGGGGTTACACAGTATGACAGGAACCCGAAACGTTATCAGTATTTTGGGCAACATGGGTCATTGTTTGCACTATAATAAGACTTGCGAGATAGAAACTGCAATAGCCGAGGCAACCTCTATTCGCTCAAAAGAGAAAAACATCCTTCCTTTACTGCCGGTTGGAGATGAAATTGTCTTAACCTTCTTTTGGGTAGATAATTTCGATGTTAATGTTGAATCGCAAAAAGGTGGTGGTTCAATACATACAACACATTTAATGGCATTCCAAGAATCAACTGATGGTATTAAAAACAATTCAAACGATGACATAATTCTTCCAAGGAGTAAAAAAAGAAAAATTTCAATCGAACCACAAGAAGAAGCTAATATTGTTGCTATTGACAAAAATATGGAACCTCCAAAGTTCACAGAAATTTCAACTTCTAATTATGTTCCAACTAGGATCTCGTCTCTTTACGTCATCTGGTTGCTATTCCGAAAGTGGAACTCGTTTGATCAAACTGTCCCTATCTTCACTGGTTGGCTATTAAATGTGCGAAAGAAGCATACAACGAATTTTATCAAAACAACTGAGACATACTATGAGTTTACATGGAAGCTGCTTGGTAGTCTTCCAAAGGGATATAAACAGGTGGATCTTATTGCAGATACATACAGAGAGGTATCAATCAAGAATGGTGAGCGACACAGAAGAGGAATTTCAACACCATTATCAATAAGTTCTCCTAAATCAAAAATGCCGTGTGACTTCAACAACTTTTTAAAGAATGGAGAAAACAAGACCAGATTGATAGAACTCATCTTGGAAGTCATTTCAGAAGAATTCTTTACAGCATTGGGTATCTTAAGATCAGAAAAAATAGTCTTTTCTAAAGACAGGCAATGCATGTTAATCACTTCAGAAGGCAAACAAGAAATTGAAAACTTGAAGTCAAATCAAGAAGAGGCAGACACAAAAGTGGTGTTGCATTGTTTAGATGCTTTAAATCGTTCTGAAACAACTGTTGTATTGCGTTCCCCCTCAGCTGATACCGACATAATGGTCCTTGCTGTAACGTTGATCAGGAGTAACACCGACATGGTTTATATAGATTACGGATGTGGCAAGAACCGCAAAGCTAATCTGTCTAAGTTGGGTAAAGTTGACAGAAAATGAGAAAGATGCTTTGCTTGGCTTTCATGCCTTTTCTGGAAATGATTATATTTCCACCTTTTTCAGAAAAGGAAAATGCCTTGGTTGGAAATGTCTGTTGAAGGAAGAAAAGTATGTCCAGCTATTTGCAGACTTTGGTACTTCTTTCGAACTTGATCAACCTTCGTCAATGCTTGTAGAGGAGTTTGTATGTAAGCTTTATGGACATAGTAGTCGAAGCGTAAATGTGGTGAGACACAAACTCTTCCAGAAAAAGGTAAGTAAAGGTAGGAGAGCTCCCGACATTGCACTATTGCCACCATGTCAATCTGTGTTGGGTTTACATGTTAGACGGGCAGTTTTTGTAGCGAAAATGTGGAGATTAACTCCCACAGCTTGGCTGGATTTACCAGATATAACGAACTTTGGATGGTATTCTGATGGCTCACCGATCTGGATAGAAGAACCATTTCCCAATAATATAACTGAGCTACTGTTGGAAGAAAGAGAGAACGACGATGAACACGACTATTCAAGTCAAACAGAAAGCGATAGTGAAAGTAGCGACGATGATGATGAAGAAGTTGATGAAGATGACGAACAAGACCATGTATTTGTTTAGAAAACTGTTCTGATGATTTTCGAATTTCCATCATCATAAAATTTTCCCAGATAATTCTTTTAAAAAATTTGATAGTGCGAAAAGCTGCTGAATACTGTGCCGTATATTACTTCTTCCATTTATGGAGTTTCAAATAATAAAGACACTAACCATTTTAATACTAATTATAAAAATCTGCAAAATATGCTCACATATTTAAGAAAGTGCGTCAATATACAGTGTTTTCAAAAAAAATGCTGACGTGAGCATTTTTTTCCCAATTTTTTTTCCATGAAATTATTCTGACAGCTTATCTGTACTCACTTGTCAAATATGAAAGTATAAGCATACACTTATGAAGAGATATTTAATGCAGAAGCTTCAAGATTTTTTCTTACCATAATTTTCGAAATTTTTCCAGTACCCTGGGTTTCCTGTCATTTCTCAGCCATGCCACCTCCCCAGAATGCCCACCTCATTTTTTTGGAAACTCCAATGATATACCTAACTAACCAGCATAGTAAAAATTTCTCCCTTTCGAGGTGGTACCTAGCTCAAAATATGCCTGGTCTATTAATGATGACATCTGGTTATGCAAATCCACGAAACGGCTAGCGTTAAATGCGTATGTGTCAGAGTTTTACCATAGAATTTATGAAAATGACGCCAATAGTGCGGGCGTAAAAGTTGATGAAGAAAGCGCTGAGATACATTGCATTGTTATTTCAATGTTGAACCAATGTTTGCAGAGTGCTCAATGGTAAGGTAAAAGACCAGAGCAAGGTACATTAAAATATAAAATTATCTTTCAAATCATAAAACTAAAAAACTAAAATGAGTACATAACTCCGAGTTTCGTGCTTGTGCACTCGTCAAATGTACAAGAATACTGTTAAAAAATCCTACATCTAAAAACGTTGAAAAAAGCAATTAAAAATGACGTAATCTGGAATCAATGGTTAAAAATAATTGGTTAAAACAATTCAATTGTTGAAATAATTCAAGCTAGTCCGGAGGGACTGCTTTATAGTTTTTTAAAATAAACTTGTTGCTATGGCGACATTTAGAGATCAGTTCTGACCTTTTGTTGACTAAATCGAGCTTTGATGTTATAATGTGGTATTTTTCGGTGAGGCAAAGGTCACATCGTTTCGATCCATTGTTATATGCACGGCCATGGTCGATAATTTCCCATGAGAGGGCTGGCGATATGTTTTTGTCCTGCAGGTTCCAGACATGGTTGGCGAGCTCGGAGGATTTTCTTTTCTCCTCATTTCTGAACGTGTGACAATGACCATACCATCGGTTTTTGAAAGTGTTGGCTGTCAACCCAATGTAGTGCTTTCCTGCGTCATTATTCGATACTTGTATCTTGCATTTGTAAATTACTTCTTTATCAAGACAATTTCCATTCAACGGACAATTGTTCTTTTTTTGGCAGTTACACTTTTTCTCGTTTTTTGCGACAGGTGTCGTGTCTTTTTTGTTCAATATCTTTTTGTTGTGGCCGGATATGATACTCGACATGTTAGGGAGGCAGCTGTAACTGACTTTTAAGTTATTTCTATTGAAGAGCTTGTGAAACCTATGTTTTTTCGGAAAGTTTTTACTCACGATTTGCAGGAATTTTTTGGCGACATTGGTTTTCACATTTGTACTGTAAGGTGGATTGAACCATATTATTTTACGGGATCTAGTTCGGTTCGGTTTACTCTTTTTTTCAGTAAATGTCAATTTTTCATGGTATCCGCTGGCTTGAAGGGCCTCGTTATATAATGGGGCTGCTCGATCGAAAATATCTTTGCTCGATGAAATACTGCTAATCCTTTCTGATATCATTGATGGTATACGTTTAATGATGTTTGGTGGGTGGTTTGATTGTACATGGATATAGACAGGTTTGCTATTTGGTTTGTTGAAAGGTGTGTACGAACCATTAGTAAGGTTAAAGGTGACATCTAAGAAGTTTACAATTTTTAGGTTGGTCTCGATGGTGATTTTTAGATTGAATTCCTCTTTGAAAAGATTAATGAAGTCTTTTCTTATTCTATCTGACCCAGGGCCGCTTATGTTGTTGAAGCAGCACAAACCGTCATCTCTGTACAGACCGTTCGTTTCTACATCATATTTTTTTCTAAACAGTAGAGTATATACAGTTTCCTAAACAGTAGAGTATATACAGTTTCCTAAACAGTAGAGTATATACAGTTGGACTGTATATACTCTACTGTTTACAAAAAAATATGATGTAGAAACGAACGGTCTGTACAGAGATGACAGATTCCAGTTCCAGATGACAGATGACAGTTTCCTAAACAGTAGAGTATATACAGTTGGACTGTATATACTCTACTGTTTAGAAAAAAATATGATGTAGAAACGAACGGTCTGTACAGAGATGACGGTTTGTGCTGCTTCAACAACATAAGCGGCCCTGGGTCAGATAGAATAAGAAAAGACTTCATTAATCTTTTCAAAGAGGAATTCAATCTAAAAATCACCATCGAGACCAACCTAAAAATTGTAAACTTCTTAGATGTCACCTTTAACCTTACTAATGGTTCGTACACACCTTTCAACAAACCAAATAGCAAACCTGTCTATATCCATGTACAATCAAACCACCCACCAAACATCATTAAACGTATACCATCAATGATATCAGAAAGGATTAGCAGTATTTCATCGAGCAAAGATATTTTCGATCGAGCAGCCCCATTATATAACGAGGCCCTTCAAGCCAGCGGATACCATGAAAAATTGACATTTACTGAAAAAAAGAGTAAACCGAACCGAACTAGATCCCGTAAAATAATATGGTTCAATCCACCTTACAGTACAAATGTGAAAACCAATGTCGCCAAAAAATTCCTGCAAATCGTGAGTAAAAACTTTCCGAAAAAACATAGGTTTCACAAGCTCTTCAATAGAAATAACTTAAAAGTCAGTTACAGCTGCCTCCCTAACATGTCGAGTATCATATCCGGCCACAACAAAAAGATATTGAACAAAAAAGACACGACACCTGTCGCAAAAAACGAGAAAAAGTGTAACTGCCAAAAAAAGAACAATTGTCCGTTGAATGGAAATTGTCTTGATAAAGAAGTAATTTACAAATGCAAGATACAAGTATCGAATAATGACGCAGGAAAGCACTACATTGGGTTGACAGCCAACACTTTCAAAAACCGATGGTATGGTCATTGTCACACGTTCAGAAATGAGGAGAAAAGAAAATCCTCCGAGCTCGCCAACCATGTCTGGAACCTGCAGGACAAAAACATATCGCCAGCCCTCTCATGGGAAATTATCGACCATGGCCGTGCATATAACAATGGATCGAAACGATGTGACCTTTGCCTCACCGAAAAATACCACATTATAACATCAAAGCTCGATTTAGTCAACAAAAGGTCAGAACTGATCTCTAAATGTCGCCATAGCAACAAGTTTATTTTAAAAAACTATAAAGCAGTCCCTCCGGACTAGCTTGAATTATTTCAACAATTGAATTGTTTTAACCAATTATTTTTAACCATTGATTCCAGATTACGTCATTTTTAATTGCTTTTTTCAACGTTTTTAGATGTAGGATTTTTTAACAGTATTCTTGTACATTTGACGAGTGCACAAGCACGAAACTCGGAGTTATGTACTCATTTTAGTTTTTTAGTTTTATGATTTGAAAGATAATTTTATATTTTAATGTACATTGCATTGTTAGCAAGTTGAATGAGAAAACTTGATTTTTGCACACTATTCTGCTTGCAGGATTGATATTGATGGAAATTATGGAGCACACATTTCTTTTTGTTTTAGAGCCAGTCAAACGCAGAGACATCCTGAATTGAACAAGGATTTGTTTGAAATTCAATTCCCGCCGCTATTCGTCTATTAGGAGTTCTAGTGGATGCAGGACTTCCCTTAATAAATAGAAATGTAAATATCTCGATGATTATCATCAAATAATAATATTGTGCTCACATTCATTTTCTTGATCATTCGGATCGGATCGGATTTTTGCCCACGCATGCGTAGTAGTATTAAATTTCATCCCAGATTAATCCTACACTGATTTTATTAAGGGGGGTTTACACGTAAAGATTCTTAAAAAAAATTTCAAGAATCTTTCAAGAATGTCAAGTTTCAGCGGCTCAACTAATTAATTATTCATGACCGTGTTGACTTTTTGATGTAAAATTCAAATTTAAAGCCTTAAAACGCCAGCTTAAAAGAAAAATCCCCTTCAGAGATTTTTTTGGGTCCTATTCTGTGTATTAAGCGTTAAAGTGAGCGACACTGGCCGATTATTTTCAGATATAGCTTTTCATTTTAAACTACTTGCGGTGACTGTTTCAAGAAGGGCAGCTAAACAAAGTAACACCATCGTGTCTCAATTGACAGACAAATACTAGAGATGATATAATGCCGATTCTGGCGCACACGGTTAAACTCTTATAAGTTGCGCCAAAAAAGACGAAGTGCCCACTCCATGCTGACATCATCATCAATGAGCATGCTCAGCATAAATCATTGATCAGCCAATCACACATCAAATGAATCAGAGGGGGGATTCCCTGACTCATGCGCTAGTTCTGTCCACTTCGAAAGAAATTTTTTTTCTAAAGAAAAATATATAATGAAGGAGATGAGTTGCTTCAAAATATATCTCTAATTATCTAAATTATACAAAGCTGTTTCATCGCCTGTATCAGCAACTCGTGATGCACTGGCAGACCAATTGCACAACAGTCTGTTACTTCTTTATATAATCGGACAAGGGAGAGACTAAAGTATGGACGATCACCAGTCACCACTAGATAAAGCTGTTGAATACGTCAGTTTGGACATTACACACTTGAATACCAACAACACAAGAAAGAGTGATGGTTTTCTACCTCTCAAACATCAGCATGCACTACATAGAACTTTCCGAAGCTTCCGTATACCTGGTATTCAAAAAGCTGTTGTTGATGGATACTTCACGCTAGTGAGACCAAATGTGAAGAAATTGATAGAAGAGCAATGTTGAGGACATGAGCTCCGCTAAAGTGCAGCTTTCTTCTCTATGAATCACAGAGGGAGATGAAGATGCATACATTCAGATATACAAGGCCTTTAACAGCAAAAACATGATACAAGTGTTCCAAGCAAAGGTAGGTAAAGGTGGTGACATGGAAGAGATGTTGGATGACATGCTTGCATATAGCGAGACCCAACTAGAGCATCCCGCATTACCACAAAGCGGATTCAGCATCGATCACATGCGCCTGGACGTAGACTTTCACAAGCTACAGCTGACAAGAGAGTCTTCATACATCAAACTACCACGGTGGATAGCATCGAAGAAGGCAATCATCAACCCTAAGAACGACAATGATGAAGAATGCTACAAGTTGGCTGTGATAGCGGCACTACACATCATGAGGAGATCGGAAAAGATCCGCAACGCATTTCGAAGCTCAAAAGTGTAAATGTGTAAACTGGAATGGTGTAGAGTTTCCGCTAGCTATAGACAAGATAGACAAGTTCGAGAAGAAGAACCCTGACATCGCGGTGAACCTACTATACATCGACGGAGGTCAGAAGAGGAAATCGAAAGAAGAAGAGGAAAAGCCTACAAAAACGAAGAGCGTCATCAACATCATACGACGACCTAAGCGTAACACGAGCGCAAAGAAGCAAGTCAATCTATTCATGGTTTGTGATGAAGAGAAGAAACACTATACAGCCATCAAGAATCTGTCAAAGTTATTGCAGAAGGAGAAAACGTCAGCAATTCATAGACCTCACTTTCGCATCAACTGTCTACATGGTTTTTACAGTGTAGAGTCAAGAGACAAGCACTACACATACTGCTCTGACAATGAACAAGTTAGAGTGAAGAAATCTGAAGAGAAGGGAAAATGTTTGTATTATCACGATGGAGAAATGCAGTTCAGAGTACCTTTTGCCATCTATGCAGATTTCGAGAGTCTTTTAGTACCTATGAAGGAAGATGGGAGAGAGAAGAACACAAAAACACGATCGAAGCACGTACCTCCAGGATGGTGTACTTGCAGCAAGTTTGCGTATGGAAGTGTACCCGATCCTCTAACAGTATACAGAGGTGACGATTGTGTAAAGACGTTTGTGGATCATCTAGAAGACGAAGTAAAGCGGTTGTATGCGACATTTCCAGAGCAGTCAATTATGGAACTCACAGATGTTCAAAAGTATGATCATGAGGACGCAGAGATGCGTCATATACGCTTAGATCCTCAAAATCGCAAAGTCAGAGATCACTGTCATTATACAGGCTTATATCGAGGTTCTGAACATAACAATTGCAACCTGAGATACAAGATCCTAAAGCATATCCCAATCATCTTTCACAACTTAAGCGGGTATGATGCGCACCTTTTCATCAGAGAACTTCCGAAAGATTACAACACACAAGATATAGGATGCATCGCCGCTGCAAACAGGGAAAAAAGTACATATCCTTCAGTGTCAAGGTATCGGTACCGCTTGCTGATGTTGTCAACTCTGACGGTGCGCAACTGTACCAAAAGATCGAGCTGAGATTCAACGACAGTTGCAGGTTTATACAAAGTCCCCTAACCTTGCTGGTACCAGTGGTATGGTGTGTAAGGATTGTAAGGATGAGATGGAGTTTACCGAAATTAATGCGGACTACATCGCACAATTTAAGTGTAAGAATTGCTGTAGCGAGTATGTAAAGAAGGAGCTGGATAAGGAGGAGCTCATTAAGAGATTTAGTAAGATATACCGACATTCTTGTGGTGATGAGCAGTTCCGACCTGTTGCTCCTCAAGGGTGTTTACCCTTATGAGTATATGGATAGTTGAGAAAAGTTTTGGTCAGACAGAGCTTCCACCAAAAGAAGCCTTTTACAGCAACATGTGTGATATAAGTGACAAAGACTATGAACATGCACAACAGGTATGGAGCAGAGTAACTTGGAGATTACTACGATATGTACTCGCCTGGTGTAAATCAGACCTAATGAAAAAATAGTGTAAACAATGTGAATTACACCGGCGACGACAGGGGTCTTATGAAATGACAGCGACGAGAACAGCGACATAACGAAAATTAAAAAAAAAACAATAAATCACAAAGCAGGCGAAAGTTAAATTTGAGTAAGAAGAAAAAGTTAATGAAATCAAAAGACGCAAAAGAAGAAAGATGGAATTATCTTTTGAAAATTTTGCTTATCTCTTATGAATGAATGAAGATTTTCTTTCGAAACGAAATCTAAAGGAAAGACAAACCATTCCTACCGTTTATTTCGCCTTCTTTGTCCTTGTGTTTGTGTAAGAGTCGTTCCAGCGGAACATCATACAGTACAACCTCGTTGTTTAAATTGGACTAAAACCTTTTCCCCCTTGAATTTTCTTACTTACTTCAAACCAAAATGATCCCCTTAAGTTGGACACCGTTTAAGTTGGACTTTTCGCTTTGCAAACTAAAACCATAACAGAAATAATTTGTCTTCTATTTCCTTTGTCATTTTTTTTAATATTCCTGATAAGTCAGACTAAATAAGCCGAGTCTGACTTAAGATAAAGTTCCGATAAGTCAGGCTCCCGTTAAGTCAGACCGATTCGCCATCCGTATATCGAAAAGGCAAGAAACCCTGGGTTCGAGGTTGCTCAAATAGTGTAGTTGAATTTTCGCTATGTATTCTTTAAAAAAAAAGAAAAGAAAACACAAAATAAATATACCCTCAATCTTCTTGTAAATATAATATCATAAATTATTTTCAAACACTTTCAGACTCATAAATGAAAGAAATTCCTCCTGGCCGTCTGAAACATTATAAACAATTTTTTCAAATTTTATCACCTTGTTTCTGACGTCACAGCAATTCTCACCGTTAATTCGATGCCTAAGTAGCTCGATTCCTTAGTAACTCGATGCCTTAGTAACTCGAAGCCTTAGTAACTCGATGCCTTAGTAGCTCGATTCCTTAGTAACTCGATTCCTTAGTTACTCGAAACCTTAGTAACTCGATGCCTTAGTAATTCGAAGCCTTTGTAACTCGAAGCCTTAGTAACTCGATGCCTTAGTAACTCGATGCCTTATAACTCGAAGCCTTAGTAACTCGATGCCTTAGTAACTCGAAGCCTTAGTAATTCGAACTGTTTATTCTAATGTTACACTCCGCAACTCGCCCATTTAGTAACTTGAACAATTTCTTTAGAAGCACGAGTTATAGGATGCCTGTTGCAGAGACTGTTACCAATAATGGAATCTGTTACTAAGGAGCGAAAAACAGCATAGAAAAGAGGCCAGAATTATTTACTACTTCCCACAGTGCTCTGCATCTAGCAAAGCATTTTGGGAAGTAAATGACATTTTTTGCTGCAGAAAATTTCCTTCATTAAGGTCTGTTGCCATAGCAGTAAGAAAATATCATCTGGAACACTATACAAATTCATCTTAAGTTTTTACATCTATGCTAAACCCAAATCCCAGAAATCTTTGCGTTTTTCTGAGTTTTCCACGATACCTCAAACATTATCACCTCGATATAAATTTGAATCATTATCATTGTTCGCTCAAAATCGTCCCTCGCGCGTCTTTTACGCCAGTTTTGTGTCCATGGTAACTGTCATGGCGTCATTCAATTCATCGTTTTTGCCTTTTCGAAGACTTCAGATCGAATTCATCAAAATCGAAAGGATTTTTGTCTTCATCCTGAAAAGATGAAAAAGATCAGTAAACCATAACATCTTTTTCACTTCTCGCAGATCTTTAGCCTGTTATTAGCGGAAAGAAGAACCATTAAATGAACGCCATGTCACAGAGGGCGTCATATTTCTCCATTATTTTCACGCCCTGTACTTACCGAATCAACATCAATAATCGTGCGTTTCTGTGTTCTGGAAAAAATAAAAAAATTAAAGAAACAGATAAATTAAATGATTCCGTATTTTCGTCTTTGCAAAAAGTTCCGCCCATGTTTAACATATCGGAGCTGAAGAACACTTTATTTTACTATTTCAGAATTTCATATTCTCAATATACAAAATTGAAAATCCTATGTTGAGGAAACCCAGTTCGCAAGTTTAAAGAAACTGCCAAGAAGTGCATTTCTATGGAAATATTAACACTGCCGTAAATCTTCTAATAAACGCCCTCTTCTTAATAATGCCCCAGCACTTGTCAAGAAACGTCCCGCAAGGGAGAGAAACGTAACCCTTATTCTATTCCATTCTCAGATGAGGACGATTTTGTTGATGTTTTATTAAGTTGTGGTTTCAGAAAAAAACACAGAACTAAATTTTATAAATAGATGCCTCCCTTTAATTAACGCCCTCTCTTAAACTCGAAAAATTAAATAAACGCCCTTAGAGGATTTACGGTATTTCAATGAAAATGCTCTTTATCGCAGTAACTTTTTGACGATTTTGCCCACTGGCAACCAAAATTGGTTCCCGGGAACGAAAATACCAAACTTGAAAAGTAATCCTCCTAAGGTTTAGGGGAACTATGTATGGTTGTTCCATTTATATAAGAACGGAGTAAGCACTCGTATAACAACATACAAAAACATGAAAGAACTCTTACGACAACCATCAAGCTGGTTGGAAGCTTAGATCATATTTGCTCAGATACAAAAAACAAACAAACGACGTTTGGTCTTGTTAAGTCACAAACTGTTCGAACGTCTCGCTTACTCAGATAAAAGTTTTCTTCTTCACTCTTTCCACATTTTTTTCATTCATAAAAAATCGTTTGCTTAGTCTGTCGTCAGACTACTTTAGATCGTCTCTCCTCTACAAAAATTAGAAATATAAGCCTGACTTACGCTAGACTGGAGTCCAAAGGATTGTCTCTCCTCTACGAAATAAAAAAATAGTCACATGGCATTACAATACAAAAATAAAGGGCGCCATATAGAACATTCACATGGTATGACGAGACACGAGCATGAGGCGTCATACAAATAATCTAACAAGACATACGTGATTATGCAATATAATATATTCGCGCGAACATTAACACGGACCATACGAAACTGTAACGGAAACGAGGCCGGTGACGTCATCAAAAATGTTTTCGATAGATTTCATGGCTTTAGAATGGAATTTTATTTCAAACCATACTGTCGGGAAAGGTTTTTAACTTTATTAACATTATTATCAGTGTTGCATGTTCTCTACACAATGTGAAAAGTTGTGTGTTGAAGTCGTACTGAGACGATGTGACCAGGCCAGTATTTTGTATTGACTTTACATATCTCCCTTACAATTCTTTCTCAACTAACAAACTTCATATTTTGTGCGTTTTTCTGCGCTTCGTCGCCATTCAAGTTTTGTAAGGTCCCTTCACTTACACTTTCTCGATTGTATCTGGACTTTGTTGTTTTTCCGGTAGAAATAAAGGCTGGTAAAACGAGAAGAAAAAAAAATAAACAAAAACAAAACGCAGTTGAAAAAATTCAGAGGAAAAAACCTTTCCATGCTTACAGTCTGCTATCGAGGTTTGAGAATCATCTATCTTTTTCGCTCGTCCTCTTCCTCCGCGAACTCGCCCGCGAGTACTGCTCCCGCTATTGCTATCCGTTCTTTTGTTTCCTCGACTTCTACTACCTCGACCTCCTCGACTTCCTCGGCCTCTAGTAGGTCTGGTTTTTATCTCTTCAATGTCATCGTCGTCACCATCATCATCAAATTGAGTGACGTCATCGATGTTCGACAAGCCTGTTCGGTCTCGTGCACTTCGTAAAACCTATTAAAAGACATAATGGTGCTCAAACATACCCGTTCTTCCGCGCATAACAAATTTTCTTTTGAAAATGTATACACGTGACACCTATAATATTTCCCCAGACTCCTTCAAAAACCTACACTTAACCTGAGTGACGTCATCATTAGTATAAACAACGCTACAAACAATTACAGTACAGAAGATAATTACATGCACACAACACACAAAAGAAGTTCAAAGGAAGGATGAAGAAAATAAAGTAAAAACCATCATAATTTTCATTTAGCCCTAACTTTCATGTAAATCAATCCCAGCCGGGACATTCGTTAAAGAATCTGCGAAGAAGTCACAAAATTCGACGACGTCATTAAACCTTGTAGTTGCGAGATAAATTTTTAGCATATTACACGATTTGAAGGATGTTTTTATATCCATTGCTTAATAGACCTTTCCCGAATTTCACCTAGCCTCTAAGTTTCGCCTCTTTTTCAAACTCTTAATTACTTCTAATTATTCCACTGGGTAACTGAAAGAACGAGTAACTATTACTTACTGAAAACATTATGAAATTTGAAAAACAATAAAATACATAGAAACGAGGCTAAACTTGATAACTGAGCATTAACTCGACATTTAAACAGAAATTCGGGAAGGTGTATTATCAAATAAGATCCAAAAAATGAACGGTAACCGAGACACGACTATGATGACCGATAGAAATGTCAGGCGATCGCTATTATTTTATGTTTGAGCGATAGAAAAACGAACCCCCAGTGTGCAAAACCGTCAAAAAGTCACTGCGAGAAAGTGCATTTCCATCGAAACGGTGTGTATATTTGTATGTACACTCTTCCGCAGTGATTTTTCAAGTGGCAATCAGTCAAGTCAATCGCTTCACTATCGCTATAGTACGAACAAAGCTTAAAGAGTCACGGTGGCATCTTCTAAAATTGCGTGATCGTACAAAATACGAATCCAGGTGAATAATACCCAAAGAATACCCACCCCCTCACCACAACAAGGCGACATTCCATTTGAACAAGGTACAATACCTCTTCTATCTCATCATTTTCAGCTTGATCGTCAACGTTGTTCTCCTCCACACATCGTAACTTCTTCAATTCATCGTCAATACTGTCTTCTTTCAAGTTTCTCTTACATAAGCTTTCCTGGATTTTACGAACTTGCCACTTCACCAACTCCGGAATAGCATCGTTCTCGTCCTTGAGGACAAACTCGTTGAGTGCCTTGGATAGCTTTCGCTCTGACAGAATATTCAACTGTAACGACTAACAAAGGAAGAACATGATAGTAAACACTACACTATATATAGAATTTTGTCTGGATATTCATTTTCCTTACTACCTTTGTTGAAGTTTTTTTTTGCTATCTGGTTGCAAACAGTCCATGACGTGTATTGTAACTATGCAAGGTCATGAAAAACATTGCTTAAATTTTGCCATTCGCTTACGAAACATCAACTAGGGCGTAAAAAAACCTCTTTAAATATATAGTTAAAAAGATGAAGGCCGTGGAAACGCTACACAGAATTATTGGTTTCAAAACAAGCTGGTACATTTCCTCATGCATGAACACGATTTCTTGTCGCTGTAACACCTAACCAATGAACAAACCGACGACGAAGAGCTTCCGTTGATCGTCTGTTAACAATAAGAAAACAATCCCAGTGGGATTCTCTACTGCGAAGGAGTGTATTTCCATAGAAATATACACAATAAAAATGCTCTTCATCGCAGTGACTTTTTGACGATTTTTCCCCCTGCGATGGTCGTTGTCAAAAAACCACTGTGAATCACTGTCAGATTACCTCATCAGAAGCGTTCAAGTACTCATTGATCAAATCCTCCATTTTCACCGTATTTCCTTGACTAAGGTGAAAATCAGGCTCAACGTGAGTATCGTTCTTTCTGGCACCTTCTAAACAATCAATCAAAAAATGATTTCCGTCTGGGTAACATTTTCAACCTTTTTCAAATTGAAAGAAGGAAAATTCAGCGCGAAGATCAAGAGATTCCGAGATTATATGTAAGCTGGCCAACCTCTCTGACCACCAACTCGTTTTCTGTAAAACAATAGAATGTCTTTGCTATTCGCCACTCGATCGACGAACTTTTGACCAAAACGGTGAGGATTGATAGCCTCGTATCCACCACTGTATTCAACCTGGACGTAAACAACATACATTATAAAGTATTCTCTACAAGTATGGTTTTAAAGTATTCTCTACAAATATGGTTTTCCGGAACATGAGATCTCTTTATCTTGCAGTTTTCAAAAACCCATTTCCATATGAAAGCAAAACACTTGCCTTCAGTCGAATTAATGGCAATGTTGGTTGTATCTCCAAACCACTATGTTCTGATTCAGCTTCTTCAATCATGCTTTCCACCTAAAGGCAAAGTGATCATAAACAACATCATCATCATCAATATTACCAGTACCTTTCAAGAATTCCCCAACAAGTTTCCACCTTTTGAGTCAAATAATCATAAACTCGTTCTTCTTGTGTATCTGGTATTCCAGTCTCTGACAGCGATATATCGTCCATCATAAACTGGCGAACAGTCTTCAACTCTAGCTTGGTCATTTTGAATTGTTTCTTATGAATTTGAAGAAGACCGACATGCCTAAATAGACATTGAATTGAATTGCTTCGTGGAATTCCATGCAGCTGAAATGGTTTGGAAACAATAGGTTCTACTCTGAGATCTTCAATCTCATCTTCAAGCCATTCCTTAAATCTGGTTGGACGATTATGTTATAGTCAGTAAATTTATCAAAGATCCTTTGTATCCCTATGAGCATCATTTGTTTGGGATGTAATCAGGACATCTTTAAAAAATACACCATTCCTAAGCCCCCTTAGTGGAAAACTAAGTTACGTGAGTAACTTGGCGGCACTCAATGTTAAAATGGAACCTTTGGGCTTCTTGACTCCAAAGTGTTTCTACAATGTGTTACAGAAGGTTGGCTTGTTTTTTTTTTTACCTGTGAAGACACAAGCAAGCTGATTTGATTTTGAAGCACATCATAACAAGAGCAAAGTATCAAGCTTTTACACGACTGAGATTCCAGTACATATTCTGGCAACATAATGGTTGTTATCTATGAGCAGATTATGTGTAACTTACTTTTGTCTAGATTCACCTTCAGACAATGAAGTTGCTATACTGGATCCTGGCTGGGATATATAGAATGGCTTTGCAGATTCTGACCACGTAGGATCAATCAAGCATTCGTGTTCATGTCCCCAAATCACCAAGTCTAAAAATTCGTCTAAAAAACTTTCAGGGATATAATTCTTTTGACCATGCTTTGATCTAAAAAATTAAAAATGAAAGCTATACAACAATATTAAAAATATAAGTTAAAAATAAAAGTTGCTTCCTGGACATGCAACAACTCTCAAAATGCTTCTAATCAAAGCTAGTCTACCCACCTGTTTTGGTGAAGGACAAAAATATTGAACCACGAATCTGGACTTTCCCTTGGACGCAGCATTCGAACCCGCTTCAATATGAAAGTTCTATGCAATCTTTCATCCCGCATGGCTCCGAGACCATACAAGGCAAGCTTGGTTTCTCCCTTCTTCAGCAAAACAGGGCTGATATCAATGTTGTCACAACTTTCTGCTTTTCCAAAGTGATTCAACAAACCGGCAGTGCTGACAATGTCAATTGCACTAAGGAAGCCCTCCTACAAAATTTTGAAGAAGAAAAAAATTAGAAAAAATATAACTTTTTTAAATAATTTTAACAAATTTTTGAAGTTATCCCCTGAACCTCATGTCAAACATATTTTACCATTGTACTAAATTGTTTTATATTTGTATCTTTCAAAAAGGCAGCAAAAAGAAAGTGAGATGTCTTTCCTACTGGGTGGATTTCTTGAAAATTCACTGTGGAGGAGTACATTGTCATAGAAAAGTGTAACACACCATTTCAATGGAACTGCAATTCATCACAGTGATGCTTTCATGATTTTTGCACACTGGATTAAAAGGAAAACGTTTTCTGAATTTTTTATTGAAACTATAGGGATGAGGCTGCAGAAAAAGAGGATTGAAATTCTCAAATAACCACAACTTACGCAATAAAGTAATTTAATAAGGAGCTCAGTATCAGAGATATTGAGATATACTGACTTTCAAGCTTTAAACTTTATACTAATACTAGAAATCCGGTTCATTCTTGATACATCTTTTATTTCGATTTAAACAATGGTTAAACACTTACACCAGTAGGATCGTCATGATTGCCGTGGACAGAAAACACGGGATATGCGATGTTCAAGTTTGGATCTTGATAATTTACAACTGGATAACTAAATAAAATGACAGTTACAATCATTGGAGGATTTCTTAAGTGCCAGAAATTACAAAAACTCAAAGAATAGCCTTGTAGGCTATATTGATTGCTCAAACATCAGGTGCAAATCTCCATGAAGGCACAATAAATGAGATGTTTTTGTTGTTGCTGACTCAATCCAAGCAATAAACATAAACAACAAACATAAACTTATGATCAACAACAACAAAAAATCCTATCTCTTTGAAGTGAATATCTTTCCTTATTTGTACGCTGCTTTTCAAATTCCTTCTTCAAGTAGGGATTCACAAAAATGGACTTTTCTGGAAAAATTGTTTTGAAAAAAGCAGTCTCGCCTGTCTATTAACAAATTAAAACTAAAACAGATTATTGTGTATATTGTGGGTTTTTTCACAAAGAAAAATCGGAAAATAGCAAGAAAAAAAAAAGAAGAATAGTTTTTTGATTCTTGCAAATTGATGACTTACTCACTATGGCCAAAATTAACTGCAGGATCACTAAGTAATTCTAACTGGCATTCTTTGTCACCCGTGCAATATTTTCGAAACAATGACAGGGTCTTGTGGATAGTTTTTCTTGACGGTTTGTTTTCATGAAACAAGTCACCACCAAGCAAGATCATATCAACCTAAACAAAACTCATTGATTTTCACAAAGAAACCCAGTGGGCAAAATCATCAAAAGTGCATTTTTATTGAAATCGTGATGAGCTTTTCTATAGAAACGTAGCCCGTGGAAAGGCTCAAAGGTATCACCATCTTGTCTTACAGATTGTGTAATAAGTACAAGAAATCAAAAGGGCAAAATCTCAGAAAACTACATAACACTACTGATAAGAATAGCTTATTTAAGGTAGTTAAAAAAATTGCCTAATGACAAACGGTCTGCAATGATATCCTTGAATGGGGACAAATTGCTAATGACAATAAAACAAGACTGAACTGAATGTTTGTGAGCTAGTTGCAAAATTTCTTCGAATGTATTGAAAGAATCATTTTGTCGTATCGGATCTTTTTCTGCATAGCCCAAATGGCAATCAGTAGCTGGAAAAAAAAAGACTTTTGAATTAGTACCCAATTTCATTCAATAGAGAAAATGTATAGACACAGATATGAAATTTGCAGAGGAAACAGATCAATTGTAAGGAATGAAACAAGATAATCTCACATGGTGAAAATGACAGTGCAATACTAAACGATAAACTTTAGGTGAGAAAACCAGGATTTCCTTATAACATCTCCCTCATTAGGATTCATATAGATGAAAAAACTCACCAACAAGAATCGATAGTACATTTTCAGGTGATATGTCACTAAAAAGGAAATGATACAACTCTTATATTAAAGCTGAATAATTATACCTCAATTATTATCATAGACTGTAACATAAATACTAGTATATATGGGCATAACATGTTTGTGTATGAAAGATTCATGGAGGAAATTTTAGAAATTACATTAAAACTGAAGTATTTATGTCATTATCGGTACTTTATTACTAGTATGTACTTTCGAAAATAATATGTCCCTCTTACTCCAGTGTGTGAATCTTGTGTCAAAGAAGCTCATAAAAAAAATAAGGGAATGGAAAGAGGGCCCATGTTGTTGAGCTTGAAATGTGAAACATACAAGAATGTTTTCTAACAACCAATCGTAACAAGATACCCTGATACTTGCTTAAACTATAAATCAAACAAACTTCACTAAAATAGATTTCATGTTTTAGTGTATAATAAAGGAAACCTGATGTCATTGTCTTTGGAAATTAAATAAATGGATAAAATCTTGATGTTTATCCCGCATCAAAATAAAGTAACAAAAAATGAAATCATTGAATCTTTGATGAATCCTTGATGGAAAGTATACCCATGTTGTAGAGATCTGATAAAAATCTGATAAAAATGTATAGGATCATTTTGTTAACTTTTTGTTAATTTGGGGCTAAATTTTATGCGATATCTCTGCAACGGTTGGTCGTAGCAAAACAATCCCATACACTTTTTTGATCAGTTTTTCAAGCTCTACCACACGGGTACTGTCTCTTTTCGAGTTTCGGTGATTTTATCTTCGGTGATGGGGCACGCACACAGGAAAGGGGAATTTGACGCATCCTTGACAAGTCTTTTGGTCATTTTTTAATTCATAATCTTTTTATTTTTATTCAATATGTCTGCTGCATGTGTTCTTGATGTGATGGTACATCTTTGGTACAAATAGGTTTCATAAGGGTACAGCTGTTGATGAAGACACACAGAAGACACATTATTTTCCATTCCATTCATTGTCTCCCCTCAAATAATAGGGAGCTTAAGCAACTGTGATTCTGTGACAGCGGTGTGAACCACCTGGTTGGAAAAATTAGGGAAATTGTGAAATAGTGCACTGTGTTGCATGAAGAGTATTGTGAAATCGATTAACACTAAAGAAAAAAATCGAAAAAAATTTAAACAAAATATTTTGTCACAACAACAGGATAAAAATTGTAAACAAAACAAGATTTAAAGAGAAAGAAGAAAGAGAAAAATCAATTATTATCAGTCCTTGCCCCAGCTTCATGTTTGATAAGCAATAAACATTAGATCAAAGGCAGACTGGAACAGCCACCATATTTGCAGGCACTACAGAATCTAGTGCAATGCACTAGGGGGCATCAAAATCTCGGTGCACAAATTCAAACCTCACTTCTTTATGTTTGAACTTTTGTTTATTCAATGAATCACGGATATAAAAGTTTCTCTTTATATGCATGAATGAATTGAAAACTTTTTTCTTAACACACATGATAAGAATGCAGAGACCGGATGTAAAACAAGCTCTATTTAAGAGCTAAAAATACACTAGACAGTCTGTGCGTACTTATAGAAATACTAACATAACATTTCACACTATTCAATAATCGTTCTACAATTTAACAACCACAATCGAAAATGAAATAAAAATGGAAAAGGAGGAGCTAGGTGGTAAACAATGAGTCATATCTCTGCGTCAGCACATAAGGCGGCAATCCCAAATATCTTCTGTTGGGGTCTTCCGACCGACTGTCTTCGGGAAGAAAATCTCCAACTCGGAAAGTCGGTAAAATTGTTGGAAAAATATTGATAACATAACATGTCGCAATAATCTAAAAAATGCTGACCGAATCTCTGTCTCTCTCTTTCGTCCGCCATTATGTTTTGCAGATTTAGACTAGTTTTCTGTACATTTTCAATCTAATGGTCATTACTTACAACAACAAAGCATACAACAAAGAACGAAGAGCAATAGAGAACAAAGGCTAGTATCAGAGCAGCCCGCGTTATAGTTCCGATATTTTTTAACGCCGACCGACCGACCGACTGATTAGTTAAGGCGTAAGTAAGGGAAACTTTCATGAAAATTTTGCTTTTTCTTTTTTTTCACTGATTAGTTAAGGCGTAAGTAAGCGAAACTTTCGTGAAAATTTGGCTTTTTCTTTTTTTTTTCACTAATCCGATGTAAAATGACTTGAACTTTCGAATGGTGCAGTTGTTTTTTGGTAAAATAAATTGGAAATTTATTTTTTTTGTTAAAACATTCCTTTTCCTGTTCATCACATTATTAATCATGTATCAATAAACAAACCATACGATCAAATAAAAATGAATGAACACAAACACAGATGTCATTCATTTTAAAGCGAGTGATCAAAATACCAGTATACATTGCCATGGTGATTATATATTCTGCATGTTTAGTTGTAAATTCTATAAAAACTTTAAGAAAGTGACTGATACATTTGAAGCCCCAATGTAAGAATGAAACAGCTCTGAGGTGGAAATCTAGCAATAATTCAAGCTGAATAAATGATCTAAAAACAGCTTTTTATTTTTTTCGTAAAAATGAACAGAACTTGAGTTATGGTGTTAACTTTGACAAAAATATAGAAAAAAATATGCTGTAAAAAAGAAGTGAAAATATCTTCAAAAATACACAATTTTAGGAAAAAAGAAAAAAAACCGTTTTTAGATTGACATGTTATGATTTGAAAACACCAAAAAGTATAAGTGTAGCTTCAGCCGTTCCGACAATGAAGCTTCAAATATAAAATACACACCCCTTTTTTATTAGCCTCAAAAACCTGAAATTATTATTATTTCAAAATAATGTTGATATTTTCTGATAGAGCAGATTCATGGTTTTCTAAAAATATATACCTTGATACTGAAATAAACAATTTTTGTACTAAAATTAAGGATATAAAAAATCATGCTTTTTCCCTTACTCACGCCTTACTAAAAGGCTGTTTTTGACCTGAACAGAAGATATTTGCGATTGCCGCCTTATGTAAAAAAGACATCTCAGAGATTACTTTTCCAATGGTAATCAATCTGAAATGAATGCTAAATTCTCCTAGAGGAAAACAAGTATTAAAACGTTAACTTACAGTAAGATTGAGCAATTCTAGGCCAATGCAATAAGGGCCCCATTATTGAAAATTTACCACAGTGCCCACCACCCCCATAGCTGCCATGGTTCTTCTCACAAACAAGAATCATGCGCCCAAATTCAAATCCTCTATTACCCCCTGCATTATTATGCCAAGCTCAAGCAAGGTACCACACAAAGGCGCTATTTCCTTTTCGCACCCCCCAAGGGTCAGGGTTAGGGTTAGGGCTAGGATCAGATACAGTTAGGGGGGTGCGAAAAGGAAATAGCGCCCCACACAAACTGGAGAGAGTTATTAAGAGAGTTTCTTAATAATTCCTGTGTAGATGATCATGAGATTCTGCCATCCTGGTTAAAGGTATGTTGCAAGATATGTTGCAACTCTTCTTTTTTTGTTTTTTCCCAACAAGAATCTCTTTATATCGGCCTCATTATTGATGATATAACCTCCTCTTCTCTTCTCAAATTATTCAGTTATTTCATTTATACTGCAATAAAGAGCCCTCTAGCCAATGGTCACTGAGTGGAAGAGAGCAGGATTTGCAAAGAAATAAGAAAACAGTTGGAATGGAAAGTCAGTGTTTCAGCCCACTATTTGTGGGTTTCGTCTTGTAGATATTACCTTTCGCTTTCATCGCCGGCAGACATGGTTTCCCAGAAAACGTGACCTTCTCTTCTCTATTATGTCTCAATGTAACCAGGACACGAATAAAGAAAACAGAAAAAAAAAATTTGCGCCCCTCTACCGCCCATTCAGCCTTCCTCCTCCTGCCGTCCCTATATCGATAAGGCAAGAAACCCTGGATACGAGGTTGTACTCAAGTAGCAGCGGCAAAGATAACGCTGACATGCTTTTTGTGACGTGGCATTTGTTTAATCTTAATTTTGACAAACGTCATAAAAATCCCGAGAAAAACAGTCAACGGTTAGTGTAAACGCTCTATAAACCCATATTTATGAAATTGATGAGTCGGTTACACGAAAAAGATTAAAGACATGTTTCCTTGAAGAAAAGCATAAGTTCTATGAACTAGTTACGATTATTGATGCAGCCCTCCACTACGACGCAATTAGACAAAGCTATAATTGAGTTCATTTTGCAGGCAAATGTTTTTTTATGAATCCAGGCACATTTCATATATATCGAAGCTTAAAAATTATTTATGGTGAAAGAGAAACTTTCTTATTTAAACGAGACCTTTCCTAAATTCACAACACAGTCCGGGGATTAAAATGTTTGCATTTACTAGACGACATTAAAGTTAGTAAGTAAGTAAGTAACGGAAGTTTTTGGTCCTTGGGCTTCCATCCGTAACGATTGGTTCTTCCGCCGCCGACTTGGAACTATAAGTTGACTTACCACCAGAGATACGTATAGAATTGCTCTAATTAGCCCGAAGGCCAGTGTGCAGTCACTCGATGGCTCCTAGCCGCTTTGGCGTGGTGTATTGAGATACGACATGACTGGACTCGAACACGGATCGCAGCGGTCGCACTCAAAGGTACTAACCACTACACCATCTCAGTTACAATCTCTCCAACGCATTACACACTATTTACGAACTAAAATTCTAATCGCTTTGGAATAATCAGGGAGAGGTTAAAAAATTCTTATAATGAACTCAAAACTCAGCAGCATGTCAGTAAAATGCATATATTTAACAGCATAAAAAGTTCTAATACAAAGTAATCAAGTTCTAAAGTAATAAATAATGCACATTTTAAGATACATGTTTGCTATAATAATTCTGTTCCATATTTACAAGGGACTAAGTGTATCTAATTTACATAACCATACGTCTTTTTCCTTTACCCAATACGTCATCCATCTAAAAGAGAAAGAAAAAACGTCATTCTCAGAAAAATGGTAGGTGACCTAGTAACTAGTTTGCGAATACGTTCAGGGATGCACAAAATCATAGACAATAGTTCAAGAAGATTGCCTTTCGATTTTTAAGAAAGTTTCGATTATTCATTTTTCAAATGCGTATAATGTTACTTTTATTAAATCATCGTTTACCTTCCTTTAATAAATACAGATCCATCTTCTTTATAGAATGTAAAATTCGAAAATTCCAATGTATTTTTCTCATTGATACAGTTCGCAAACTGTACTTGAACTTCTAGTTTCACTGCTCCACTATCGTAAAACTGCTTCAGGAAATCTCGTATGGCTAAAGAAATTGATTTGTGGTTTTTAATTAATTTTAATGTTTTGATGTTTGATTTGAATTTAATGTTGGTCATATGAAAATATTTCTACATCACTGAAGATGTCTTATGAATACTAAGTTTACTTCAGCATTCAGAACGTCCACGCTTACCTTCTATTCCTTCCAATCCTGGACACTGTGGTGGGACTAAAATCCCGTCTTTAGTATACATGTCAGCTGCGCCTTGGAAATCTTTATCATTGTAATATTTTTCAAATCTTTCTTCGATTCTTTTGATACCTTCGAGAGATCCCATGTTGAAGTAGTTCTGTAAAAAATAAAAACTGATCATTTTATTTGTTTTTCAAAACCTAAGTTGCTTAGGTTAACATATCAAAATCTTGAAAGAGAAGAAATACCACTTTCTGATTGATTAAGAGGATTATTTGTCATCTTTAAGACAAAACATTATTTGAAACGTCCTTTTCCTAACAGCTCAAGAATATTAACTACATCATACTGAAAGTTAACGATCGACTTACTTGGTTGGTTTTACAGTTCTGTGTTAGCTACTTTTGATTTATTTCAAATTCTATGGATTCATGTGAAAGTCAGGCCAATTTATAATAAAATCACAAATTACGTAGTTTCTAATTAGTTCCCCATAAAAGGAGTGTATGACGTTGATTTGTTTTAATGAAATTACAATTAGATGAGTGGGATTTGTTGCGTGTTATGTCCTTACGTCACTGTTCAGTTTGTCTACTTTCGGAAGGAAATAGTACAGTATTAAGTTTTGAATCGTCTTTCTAAATGAAGTTTTTCGACAGCAAATAGTAAATAAAAAGTCTTTTGTTAATAATGAAAGGGTGAAAATATCAGTTTCTAGTGTAAAGCCGTTATAAAAAATTCCGAATCCAAAACAAACAAATCTGACCGTCTTTCGCATTCCAGAAATTTTCTCGATAGTTAATAAGCGGATTACCTCATAATGAATCAGAAAATGAACCCTCGATTTTAAGATTACAAAGGTTGCGTCCTCCAGCGACTAAATTCTTGTTAATTACTATCATTGACACGACCTCGGTTATCCTTATGCAGTGTATGAAAGAGGATTTCATAACAACGGTAGTAATTCGTGCTTTACTTCCTCTTTTACATGGATGACCTATTGGTTGAAACAGAATGACGAATGGTTATGCAAATTAGACACACTTAGCCCCTTTTAAACATGAAATAAATATAGATTTATGCAATAGAATTCTTTATCATTGTTATCAATCTTATGTCATGAATCATTCGAGCTCTATATAAAATAATATTTTAAAGATATATCAATTTTTTTTGATACCTGAATATATGACTTTAATATGTACTCATTTATGGCAAAATAACTCTCCTTTTAGAACTAGAAGTATGCAGTATACATTATTATATAAGGCGATGGCCAGCTGAACAGTTTGTTTTCTGATCAGTGAGTTTTCCTGTATTATATCCCGTACTAAAAACTTCACCATAAATTGTTGCATTGTAAAAGTAATGCATAAATACTACAGAGACAATAAGGAAAAACAGACAAAAAGGACATCTTCCCAAGAACTTCTAATATTTCAAGTTGTATCAAAATAAGTCAATCTTTAGTTCTCAGATTAGATGCAGCCTCTCGAACATGTTTCTTATGATGAATTTATTCTATCCTTAAATTAAACTTGTTACAGTCAATTCAATTCTCAAACGTTTGGAAAGTGAGGTGGAGATGGAAAACAGAAGGAGTAGCAACAGAAAACAAATTGATTCATGTAACACTCTTAAAACAAGATATCAAAGCAGTTCTACACATCTGAACTTCTTCAAGAACATGAACATTTGAAATAGTGTAGAGATAATGACCTAGATTTACATTTATGATGCATTTACATCAATTAATAAAACAATCGATTAAAAACAGACTTGAAGATAGCGAAGCGCATGGATCATCTAAGCCTTTCTCATTACTTGTATTCTGGCTACAGAGCACGGTGTTGGCTAACTCTTTCAGGTATACCAGCCGAACGCATCTCTTTGTGAGTGATTTTCATGACATCTGATCTTTCCAAAATACCTCTATTCCACTTTACTCAGTGGCACTCCCAGCACTCCACTCAGAAGGGTGACTATTTCAATGACTTAGAATTGGAACGTATATCCAGGTTAAAGAGTGGCAACTTTTATTGTCCCTAATATCCATGTCATATCAATCACAGACTCATAGCTTGGGAAAGAGAGAAAAATATCGGGAAAATATCGGAACCTCGAAGATTAGGAAAACCAACTGTATTTATCTTTCCTATTTTTATCTAGACAATAACTGTCTATTAACTTAATTTGTTACTAAGTATTAATTGAAAAAATATTTATTTCCAGTCTTAAAAACCTTTGTCTAAGCTTAAGTATCTAAGTACAAAGTCGAGGGCATAGTACTGCAACCTAGTGTAATCACCTAGTATAACAATTTTAAGAAATGTTCTGTAGCTATGCTAATGCTGCATCATTTCAAAATTTCATGTTGCTAATTTATGCAAGATCCATGTAGTACTGTTAATTAACTTTTTGAGAAAATTTACTAGTGTTGCTTATAAACGTGTTGCTTATATAAAAACGTGTATTATATTTAATGACGCGTGGTTTGTAGACCAAGATAAAGCAAAATTTACGTAATTTCAGTTTTGACTAATCAAATAATGATTAACGAAGCTTTGTTGCTAAATGATGTAAGCTTCATCATCTTAAAAACGAGGGTCCATTCGCTCATGGAGGTATAAAACAGAAGGAGAACGAACTCAAAATCTGCTATTGTACTATCCGTGATGCGCTGCATTGTTTAAGTCCTCAGTGTGTAATAACATATAATTGCTATCATCTTGCATAATTTTTATAATTTTGGCGTTCTTGCGTGAAAATTTCGTTCATATCAATTCTCCAATGTGATTAAAGATCGTTAGGGTAAAGTTCTTAGCATGCATAATCTGTAGGAATTGGGACAATTATGCAAAAACGTCACAAATATGCAACGAAAACATTGCAACTTTAGGTCTATATATCTCGTGATCCCCTCAAGCAGTTTCGCCGAGCTTCAGTTTTTGAAGAGAGAATAATCCTAAGTTTTTGCACGTACCGCGGCACTATCGAGGCGCATTTAAGTCAGAAGATATGTAGATTGGAACTTATACATGAATTACGCGATATCTTCAACTCTGTATAAAAACATAGATTTTCATTTGTTTCTCAAGGAAGCTTTAGGTTTAATAATCTGCTTGTCACTATGCAGCAAGTTGATCCGTTGTTATAATGGATGATATTTGGTTTTTAAATTGTCGTTAATTTTTAAAAAAAGTATTCGTTTCACCGACAACCAGCCGAAAGCGCATCACGGATGACATCAAAGTGATACCGCAATGAATAGAATAGTCATTATCTGAATAATAGAAAAATAAGAGTTCGTTCTCCTTCTGTTTTATACCTCCATGATTCGCTTATTGAGTGTCTAAAGAATTTCTGGAATGCGAAAATCTGTCGAATTTGTTTATATTGGTTTCGGAGTTTTACAAAGAGGCTTTACATGAGAAACCGATATTTTCGAGGTTTAAATACACTTTATATTTACTGTTTGTTCCATCTGTTCTCCAAACCTTCACTTTGCATTCAGAATGACGATTCATAACTGTCATCTCAGAAATCTATCGAAACTAACAGCTTTCTTCAGTTTCGTATCTATCGCCAAGATGTAACTTTTACATGACCTCACCATTCCATACAAAAACAACACTACATTACTGTTTCTTTTCGAAAGCGGAAGAAAATTGAGGCTGACGTAAGACGTTGGTTGTTATCCCAATCAGTCTAATTGCAGCTTAATGAACTCAAGTTAGCGTCATAAACTCTTTTTATAGGGACTAATTATAAACTACGTAATTTGTGATTTTATTATAAATTGACCTGACTTTCACATAGATCCACAGAATTTGAAATAAATCAAAAGTAACACAGAACTGTAAAAACCAACCAAGTAAGTCGATCGTTAACTTTCAGTATGATGTACTTAATATTCTTGAGCTGTTAGGAAAAGGACGTTTCAAATAATGTTTTGTCTTAAAGATGACAAATAATCCTTTTAATCAATCAGAAAGTGGTATTTCTTCTCTTTCAAGATTTTAACCTAAGCAACTAAGGTTTTGAAAAACAAATAAAATGATCAGTTTTTATTTTTTACAGAACTACTTCAACATGGGATCTCTCGAAGGTATTAAAAGAATCGAAGAAAGATTTGAAAAATATTACAATGATAAAGATTTCCAAGGCGCAGCTGACATGTATACTAAAGACGGGATTTTAGTCCCACCACAGTGTCCAGGATTGGAAGGGATAGAAGGTAAGCGTGGATGTTCTGAATGCTGAAGTATACTTAGTATTCATAAGATATCTTCAGTGATGTAGAAATATTTTCATATGACCAACATTAAATTCACATCAAACATCAAAACATTAAAATTAATTGAAAACCTTAAATCAATTTCTTTAGCCATACGAGATTTCCTGAAGCAGTTTTACGATAGTGGAGCAGTGAAACTGGAAGTGCAAGTACAGTTTGCGAATTGTATCGATGAGAAAAATACATTGGAATTTTCGAACTTTACTTTTTATAAAGAAGATGGATCCATATTCATCAAAGGAAGGTAATGCAAATATATTTGTAGATATTAAAAGAAGATTTTAAAAATACAACATTATACTGCGCTCGATTTGATAGATGCAGTGTACAAAAGAGGATGTCATAACAACGATAGTAATTCGTGCTTTAATTTTTATTTTAGATGGATGACGTATTGGGTAAAAGAAAAAGACGTATGGTTATGTAAATTAGACACACTTAGTCCCTTGTAAATATGGAGCAGAATTATTATAGCAAACATGTATCTTAAAATGTGCATTATTTATTACTTTAGAACTTGATTACTTTGTATTAGAATTTTTTATGCTGTTAAATATATGCATTTTACTGACATGCTGCTGAGTTTGGGTTCATTATAAGAATTATAACTTCTCCCTGGTTATTGATTCGAATTTTAGTTCGTAAATAGTGTGTAATGCGTTGAAGAGATTGTAACTTTAATGTCGTCTAGCGAATGCAAACATTTTAATCCCCTGACTGTGAAAAATTGTCAAGAATTGGCGGGATAAAGCATAGAAATAGATACAAGGACAATATAATCACGCTTCAATGTTTGGCAGCTTGTAATTAATGGAACGCTGTTATTCTTTATGAATTTTAAGAAGGAGCAGCAGATGCTCACACGTAGAAATCGCTAAAAACAAAATATACTCGTGGTTGTCTATGTACAACCAACCAACCATCTTTAGATATTGGCGATCAAAATGTTTTAATGGTGCCCTGATCCGTTTTTATGAGCATTGGACTCAAAAAAGTTTTGCTGTTACTTTATAACTAAAATTGGAAAATCCAAAACACGTTACTTTTTTCCAAGATATTTCCTGGATTTTGGTCTGCAATAACATGGTTTCACAGTGACGTCAAGCATGAAAATCGCTTTCGTAGACATCCATGTAATCTTACTTGGCCAGATTTTGAACCACAACGAATATAACTTTTTGTACTTTTTTATTTGGTTACATAAAACCATTACCATATCACTTTCTGAAAACATGTGATTCCTATATGAACCTCAAATTTATGTCGACACTTAAAATTGGTTTTAACCTCATGTATTTTGTGTCATTTTTGACACTCTCTTGAATATTCTTTGATAAGTTCCATTTTTGATATACTGTACACGTTGACGTCAGCAAACAATTCTAAGACATGGCTATTCCTACAATATTGATTTTCAGATACAACTTCTTTTTGTTTCATTTTTGATATCTTTTGGCTGTGGTACCTTCGAGTTCTGTTTTAAGGATCTTTTTCCGTATATCAAATAGGCAAGAAACCCTGAGTACCTGGTTGCTTATCTCCAATTTTCTTCAAAAATCGTTAGTATTTGTGTAGGGAAAATGTTTAAATATTCAAATAAAATTATGCTCGACTCCTACTCATGATCCTGACCTCTAGCTACTCTTTTTATGAATTTTTTTAGCAAACGACCAAATGGATTCTCTTAGAGTGTGAATCGTCACACTTCACCCACAAAGTTACGCTTCACTAAACATTTTAGATTCTCTAATAATTTTAGCAATGCTTTGGAAGTTTAAACAGACTTTTTACCGCCCGAAAAATATCACGTCACGTATGCAATACCTGTATTTTTCTTTCATTACTAACGTTAAGATCGAAAATGTCTGAAACGTTGGGAACGAATTTCGAATCATTATCAGATAATCTGCGTATTTACTTATTTACTTTCATTGGAAAGTATTTACACAATACAAAATGAAAAAAGGAAAAGAAAGACGCATCGAAACTTCACTTCAAAACAATTTCCAAAAATAAAATTTTAGTTTCACATTATACCCTAATGACAGAATATGCTTCGTTGGATACTTAATAGTTTCGAAAGTGGAAACACTTAGGGAGGTGGATTTGACTCAATAACATAAATTACTATAAATAAAGCAGATGTATTGCTGAAAAAATACAGGTGATACAAGGCGCAAAGAATATCCGACCGAGGACAACCATGTAAGTTGATTATGATAAAGTAGTCAATCCTTGTGAGTTCCTTTCTATTATGGCAAAACTCCGATAAAAGTGGTTGTAAATACAAGGCTAGAGAAACAAGGCATTGATTCATTATTATTGCACAAATCTCTTATAGAAAATGACTTTCCTTCTGATTAAGAATCTACGAAGAAGACATTTTGTCAAGCTGTGTGATGAAATAAAATTGTAGCTACATGTTTATTCCCATCTTCAAATAGAAACACTTCAACATGGGATCTCTCGAAGGTATCAAAAGAATTGAAGAAAGATTTGAAAAATATTACAATGATAAAGATTTCCAAGGCGCAGCTGACATGTACACCAAAGACGGAATTTTAGTCCCACCACAGTGTCCAAGATTGGAAGGGATAGAAGGTAAGCAGGGAAGTTAGATATCTTCAGCGATAAAAGAATGTGCATGACGCATTAAAATCATTTCAAACATCAAAACATTATTATTTGAAAAGCTGACAAATATTTTTAGCCGTTCGAGATTTCCTGAAGCAGTTTTACGATAGTGGAGCAGTGAAACTAGAAGTACAAGTACAGTTTGCGAACTGTATCGACGAAAAAAATACATTGGAATTTTCGAACTTTACATTCTATAAAGAAGATGGATCTGTATTTATTAAAGGAAGGTAAATGATGATTTACAGTTACATATATGCATCATTCTGTTGGTATTCAGAACCTGGAAATGAAAATCATATTGCCTCCAAACTATTGTCACATATTATGTGTGGCATCCAGCAAGCATCGATAACAATTAAAAAACACTAACGAAAAGCATACCCTCTTAACTTTGAAGTGGGTGCAAAAACACCAATACTTAAGAATGATATTTATTCTTTTTTTACTTTCTGTTTTAGATGGATGACGTATTGGGTGAAAGAGAAAAATGAATGGTTATGCAAATTAGACACACTTAGTCCTTTATAGGAATGGAACTTGATTTATTTTTATCATTAACTTGTATCATAAATACCGTAAATCCTCTAATAAACGCCCTCTCCCTTCTTTTTAATGCTCCCCTATAATTAACACCCCGTTCTAGATTCAAAAAATTAAATAAACACTCCCCTCAAATAAACGTCCCCGTTCATTAACGCCCCACTCCCTAAGTGGCGTTTATTGGAAAAACATCTAGCATTTGAATATTCAAATTCGAACAAGCAAAGAAAAGCAAAATCACATTTCATTCTCTCCATCGATTTTGTTGATGTTTTGTAAAGTTGTGGTTTTAGAAAAACAAATAAACGCCCCCCTCTTAAACTCGAAAAATTATTAGAGGATTTACGGTATGCATTTTAGATTATTTTGCATCACAACCAATTTTCACATTTGAATACACACAACCATGAAAATGTACATTTTATTTACCTTTTATAGCAAAATGTGTAGTAAAAAGTTAAACAGCTAGATGAATGTAACGCAACACGATTTTTTTTATTGTGGTAACTATTTAAATAAACCGTATCATGGACGTATAAAAAGAGAAGGACTCACAACTATTTCTAAAGCCTTTCATTTTTTCTATTATTAAAATCTATTCTGTCGGCATTTCTTTGATGTAATCCTCGCCTCGCATTTCACTGGATTTCGGTTCACATGGGTGGGTTTATACGACGTTTTAGGTTTAATCCGATGTGGAAAACCAAGGAATTGAGAGAAAATACGATTTGCAGATTCATCAGCAATATTCTTGAGTATCACAGAGCTTCTACTCAACCTTTTTCAAAAATGTCGGATTGGAATTAAGATAAATTTCTCGGAGTTAGGAAGTATTTTGTGTATATACTTATGTCCAAAGATTCGGTACTTTGAAAGACGCCTGGGCGATGCCTGAGAATATACAGAAACAAGAGTGCTTTTTCATTCAATTCTGAAAATTTCATGTTTGAGACTGTAAGAAGCCATGAGGAATCAGAGTTTAAAACCTGGCTTCAAAATAATCATAATATCTTTAAATTCATTTCTGGTTGGTTATTACGATCATGGAAGCTAATGGAAACATATATTTTTAACAGCACTTGAGGGAGTTTCAAAACTGCTTTTGTGAAAATTTCAATAAACCGAGGCGAGGTTTGTTTGAATAGATTTATAAAAGTTGTAAGTCCTTCTCTTTTTATACGTCCATGACCGTATCTTACTGAACTAAAGGAAACAGTTCTCAGCCAAATAATTTGCTAAACATAAAGATATACTTAGGATCGTTTTAGCTTTGACAACATAGAGAACATAATGTAACACTTTCAGGCGTTTTTCTTATAACACGAAAGTGAAATTGTTACAAAACAAGATGAAGTTTATGAGTTCTAGCAAGGATCGACCATAAGGTAATATCAAGGAAACCTTCTCTTCCTACGGTTTGGATATATTTTTCCAATGCGGAAAGAAGATATTGACCCTTCTGCTTATTTCTTTTAACCAACACTAAGAGTGGGTGTGAAGGTTTTCTACTCTGTAAGTGCAGCAATGACGTCAGAACTATTGACACAACGTAGCGTTTAGGAGAAAAATGTCTGGAGAAGCAACAGGAATAAAAATTAAGAATACCAATATGGAACGACGAAAAAAATTTGGTTCTAAAATTTTTGAACACGGGGTTTTGACGGAACCTTTGATGGACGATACTACGGTAACGGTCGATCGTAGGAAAACGATCCCATACAAATTGAGATATCTTGTTCGAAATTAAAAACGGTTTAGATGAACTTACTGTGTGATTTTATAGGATTCATAGCGTGGTGGCAGGGGCACTTGAAAGAGAAGTACGCTTAATAACTTGACACACATCTGTGACAAAATTCCTTCCTTTTCTAACATAATCATCTCCTACCAGCACACAACTAAGAAACAACGTCTTGGCAACGTTGTGGTTTGGTCATGCGTCTACTGGGTAAACTTTCGCATTAATCAACTTCAATGTCCTTATCCCCTGCATCTTACTCGCCAATTACAAGACCAAGGTCTTATTTAACGTACGCGTCATCCAAAGCAAATGGGTCGCTCTTGTACTCTTCGTGTCGATTTTCGACAGCGAATCAGAGGCACTCTTTGCCTGATTTCAACTGTTAGCCTGGTCTGAAACAGGTTATTTCATTATCTTCTGTTCCATTGACAGCGTTTGACATCTAAACGATTTGATAACGATGTCTTGATCTAATTCAACGTCGACAACCCGCAACAAAATAGGCGTCAATGGCGGTCCACGCATGTCCACCGCCTAAGTATATGCATGAGGCCTTTCATCCATCCAAGCATCATAAAACCCACGGAAATTCTTTTTTTTTCTCCGTAACATAGTGTATGGAATTAAGAAACTTGTTGGAATATTCTTAGATAAATTTGATAAAAGGGGAAAGCCGCTCATGTAAAATTTGAGCAAATTGTCGCTTCTGTTGAAAATGAAAGACGACATCAATAAAGCAATGAAAAATGGAGAAGTAACCTTCGTCAACCGCAATAGACCTTATACATGACTATTTAACTGATCGCAAGCAATATATCCAAATCGATGATCAATCATCTTCAATGAAAAATATCTCCTACGGAGTACCCCAGGACAGCATTCTTGGACCTGTTCTAATCAACTGTCAGCTGAACTTACCAACTCTTGCCTCCAATACGCTGATGACACGAACATATGGGCACGCAAAATCTAATCACTTCTTACCACTCGTAAAAAGCTTAGAGCAAGATCTACAAACACTGACGAATTATTCCAAATCAAATGAATACAATGCTTTATATCAGGGCATATCCATATTTTACAATGGTTCTTCATCCCGTACCGTATTAAGGTAATAAATTAGTTTAATATATAAATTTTAAAATTATAAAATTATATATTAACTATGTCCATATATATATATAATAGTAAAAACGCTGCTACACATTAAACATACGCATATATCTTATATATCCACACATAAACAAGTCAACAAAACTCTATCACTACCACTGTCATGGTAAACTGGCAGATAATCGAAGTAAATAAATCTGGCATTTAACCAATCAAAATCAAAAACTATGTTGTTCGCTACACCCAATATGTTGGCAAAACACCACCTCAATGATGCCAAAACATACGAGATCAAACTAAATGACATTAAACTCGAACGCATCAACAAGTCAAAAATACTAGGAGTGACTTTCAACCAAAAGCTTACATGGGACGACCACATCAATACAACACTCAAATCAGCCTATTCCGCCTTTCGATCCCTCATCAAAATTTAAAAACTTAATCCATTTCATTTACGGAAACAATTAGCTGAAATGCTTTATTATCAAAGATGGATTATGGTAATTTTACCAGAACCACCCAATTACCTCATAAACAGAACGCAGAATCCCCAAAACTCACTCGTTTTTACACCCATAGCAGATTTGTTGGTTTTGCAGAAACAATGAACTTAAAATGGCTATCAATTCGTGATAGAATTGGTTTTGGCAACATCTAAAATAGTAAAGTCCCTTTACAATGATACCTGGACGGAAAATCTAAAATGTACTTTCATAGATCGACCAATGTCACTAAGAACACCAATAGAGACACGTAACAAAATCAAACCATGCAACATCACCAACTCATTCCAGTATATTATCGGCCGGACATTCAATGACATCCCATCTAACTGTCGATCAATCCAAGATCACAAGAAATTCGTCAATTCTTGTAAGAAGTACTATCTGCACCAAGCGTTTGCCAAATTTAACTAAATTAAAAAAAAAAAAAAATAAAAAAATGTTAATGCTTATACGTTCGTCAAGTGCACAAATACAAAAGCTTTCGCATTTTCAGATGAAAAGGCATTGTAAATATGGAAATGCTCAGAATAAATTTCGTTATTATCATTGTTATTATTGTTATTACTGTAATTGAAACAAATTGATTATTTGTAAACATTAGTATTTTGATTTCAGTTATACATCAGGGGTGCTTCTAAAATTATAATGTTCGCATCAAGGGAGCGCTTATTGCAGGGATGGTCCTTATTACTTGGAACAGATAAGAAATTAATTGCAAAGAGAATCTTGAAGTTGAATTTCTACTTTGTCCAAAATAACGTATAAGTTCATATTGAGAAACTGTAAAGTTAGTTTTATTGTTTCCTTGCAAAATGTCATCCAATTCTTTATCAAGACGCCATTTTTTGTTTGCGTCATGAAATATTCATTTGACGTCAAATTGCGCATCTAATGGACTTTGCACTCGATTGTGTTCATGATCTGAAAAGTCACGTTTCGTGCTTTTAAATTACAAATAATGAATATAAGTTTAGTTCCGGATGTTATAATGTATTCCAGAACCTCTCTGATGAGTAAAATCAGGGAAGAGAAGCAAAAAGCTGATAACTATCGTGTTTTATTCGAAAAGTACTTCGCAGTAAGTATAGAATACATAATTACATGTAAACAGCTTTCTTATAATTCTGATTTTATTTTGACAACTCGTTTTCATCAAACTTTATCTACCTTTGACAACTAATAAAGCAGATTAGAAAAGAAAGTTTCTCCTTCCGTCTTTACAGAAATGCCTTGCATTGAATGAATCAAATTGCAAGTTAAAATATAAAATCGAAGAATTGGAAAGTCGTATGGAGGTTGCTGAGAAGGATGTTCAGTTATCGAACGAAAATCTTATGACATCGAAATCTCAATGTCAGCAATTGGTGGATAAAAACAACTTGTATATCAAACAGATTCAACAATTACTTGTTGAAAATGAAAACCAGAAAAAACAAATACAAGAGTTAAATGAAGATCTAGTTGCGGAAGTAGTTACGGAACTTTATGATGCGACAAAGGAAATTTGGTTAAGTGAAGTCGAGAGCCTCAATGACCTGACGTATCGACAAGCCGATGATATCGATTCTCTGAAAAAGGAAATTACTACCATGAAGAAGAAAATTCAACAGTTAGAGGAAGCTAACGTTGAGCTCAACAAGGAAGAACGAGATTGGAGGATGAGATATATCAGCCTTCAAACATTTGTGACATCCACAAAACGACTTGTCGAAGAGGCTTACCATTCCGAAGTACATGTTCAAACATATCTAGACAGATTACAACAAAAGTTCGCAAAAAAGTCGCCTTTCCGTTTACTGAGCCTCAAAATGAAGAAACAAATCATCACGGACGCAAAAGAAGCCATCGCAATAAATCTGGAAAATTTACACCAGATTGTGATTGGTTTTGATTACTACCAATAAAATATAACATTACATCATGATTAAAGAGAGTGAATGCTGGGAGGTGAAAAAGTAAGTGTTGCATTTTTACAGAAGTCTCTATCTATCTTATTCTATTTTATTCTATTCCATTCTACAGATTTAAGTTAGGTAGTGGAGTTTTGAATTTTCCTGTTTCTGTCAGTCAATCAGTGTGTAATGTTACAGTTCAGGTATAATAGCATCTAGAGGTAAAATTATGAGGATCATATATATAATGCCAGTTGCATTAAATGAGAATAGCATTAATTGGTGTCTTGTGCATATATATACCTTGGAGTGAGAGTCGTTTTTTACACCAGTGGTTAAAACAAGAAACTATGTAAAGTCTTCTAAAAAGGTCGCGAAGTAGCACTGCAATAGCTTCAAAGGCGGTGGAAAACAAAATCGCATGACAGGATTAAGCATAAAGGCTGGTTCTCACTTATCGTCGTAAGGCTTACGTTACGACGATCGTAAGCCTTACGACAGTTTTAAGCCTTACGACGAATATCAAAAAAATTATAATCGTAAGCGTTATGCAAAATAAGTGTGAACACTTTTTTGACTCAAAATTCGTCGGCGATGACCGTCGTAAGCCTTACGCAGAATATCAAAAAGTTTTGATATTTTATCGTAAGGCTTACGACGACATAAGGAGTTTGAATGGAAAAAACGTTCGAATATAAAAAAAACATTCGATTACGAAATTCGATTTTGTCAAAGCGCTCAAAGCGCTCGAATTTTATGGTCCAACCAATGAAAGTAAATGTTCCAAGCGTTGTGGTGACATACGAATAAATCTAAAGAAATATTCTGTATCGAACAGACGCAGTTCTTGCGTTAAAATGTGGTAGTCCCCATATTTTTTTCTGTCTTGGAACATCTTGCGGGTCCAAAACCTTCGTGACTTAGACGTATGCTCTTTATCTTCTTCTTCTAACAGCAATGTCAGTATAATCATTGCACAAGCTTTCTTTTTTCTAAGAGATAAAGTCGCCATTTTTAACTTCAACTTCACCTCTTTGATTTGAGCTTGCAATGTGTTGGCATCTTTGTTTTTTTTTATATATTTTTTGATATTCGTCGTAAGCCTTAAAACACAGTCTTAAGGCTTACGACAGAAATTCCCGTTTTAGTAGTTCTCACTAGCGTAAGGCTTAAAACTGTCGTAAGGCTTACGATCGTCGTAACGTAAGCCTTACGACGATAAGTGAGAACCAGCCTTAATAGAAACTTCAAGAAAAATTATAGACGGCAATTTTGACGTCAATTCTATAAACATTGAAAATTCTGTATGGTTTCACAAAATGCTCGTATCTTCCGTAAAGATTGTCGTATCTTTCTGAGATGTTTTAAAATAGTCTGAATAATATTTCCGTAAAATTTGAAGTGATTTCAGCAACTAGAAAAACGTACATCAAAAATTGAATTTTAGTGGCGTTTTTTCTGGCACACCCGGTACATAGCTGTTTACACTTTTATTTTTAGTAATCAGCAACTGCTTGGCATATGATCTTCATTTTACCTCAACTGCGTAACTGGTGGAAACAAAAGTTCTATAACATCATCCAGCCAAGCACGTAAGCTTGTAAGCACGTAAAACTCGAAAATCCAACTAGTAACTGAAATTTGAAGCTTAAATAAAATCGATTAAAGTATCAAAGTTGTTGTAGCTGTTCTTGCCCATGATTTCTGTTGATGTATATTGTATAACGATCAGGTAGTTTCTATGCTGCCACAAAAATACCCTAGCTAAAAGGAGAAGTTGAAATTTAAATGGTGGTTAAGGAATCCAAATGTGGACTGGTTTTCTTTTAAAGCCTTTCACATGCTAAAATTTGATAGTCATCAATACATTTCAATCAACTTCGTTTCCAGAGCTTGCAACTTTCTTCGTCGACGTCCGTGTATCAAAAAGGCAAGAAGCCCTGGGAACGAGAATGACTTCCATTGATTTCCTACATCATAATTGCATATGCAATTAAGTATAAACTAGAAGCCTCATGGCTTGAGCAATTTCCGCATCAGGCCTAGAGGAAATAGCTTTAGGCTAATTTTTAAGATATCTGAATGACTATCCATTTTGTTGCTTACGTGAGAACAGGTCTATCGCAATTCCCAAAATAAGACTTTCACAACACTAAACTATTAAATCTATACAAACTTGTTTAAAAGCTGAAGACCTCGGCTATTTATGACCAAATATACAAGTGACTGCCAACTTTGATATCAGGACCTTCCAATTGTTCTTTGTGTGCACAAATTCCAAATTTTGCACAACTTGTATTTATAGGAGCAGGAGAAACATGGGCATTTCAAAGATCTTAATCCATGACAGTTAATAGAATTACAAGAAGATAAAAACTATAATGCTTATATATAACTTAAATCAACATAAATTACAATATGAAAATATATTTCTACTAAACCTGCCAGTGGTGGATCCAGAGGTAAGCCGCAACTTGTGTAGGAGAGTGTTAGCAATTCAAACATAGCTAAAAGAAAAAGTTCAAATAATCCCATTGATAATATGGATATTGTACTTGAATCTTTCCATGGAGTTTATAAATAACACCAATGTGCAAGAAAGACAAATGAAACAATAAAACTTTGTTAGGATCTGTATGACAATGTTCTTTTCTAACATGATATGCCTTAAGGGGATTTTTTTGCGTGGACTATGTTTTGCGAGCCAAGGTTTGAGAGCGTTTTGCGCGGATTAATTTTTCGGGGCTCCTCAAGGAAAATGTTTGGATTTATTTTTGCGAATGGGCACAAAGTGCAGTGCGTGTATTTTATAATATATATAACTTACAAGTAGCAGCGAAAATCACCACTTCCATGCCTGCCACATTTCAAAACCAATGGATGCTTGGTAAATACACGGAAATAGTTAATATACGAAAGGTACGCAGAGCCAAAAAATGAGCAAATAAAATCATAAAATCCCCTTAAGGTATTGTGTCCTAGAACATATTACACTCCAAATTTTTACAAGACTTTAGTGATCTTATTGTATGTATAAATGCTTCGATTCTAATCATCATCCAAAGTTTGTTTTCTTGACATATATCAAACTAAGTCATTGTGCCTCCATTGAGTGGTTTGTAGAATTATTTTGAACAATGTCATCTTAAAATTTTTTAAATGTGAATTTAAAACTAATCAGGCCCACACAGTGATAACTTGACCGAGCATTGTACAGTGGTGAATTGATACAGTCTGGTATTCCCCAAATTACTCCATTCTTTAATTTATTCACGATTGTAACGTAAGTGGAGATCGTGTTTAAAATCGTCGTGGTGCCGCGGAGTTTTGTTGTTTTAGGCCGACGCTCCATATGCATTGCCATCACAGCCTAAGTGACAACATCATTTATTTTCCAGACCTAACTTTTAATCAAAGAAACTTAAAATTCTATAGATATACTTCTAATTTTCCGATGTTCTTTTATCTCAAATATGTTTTCTTAATGACAATAGTCGTTAATATACTCAATGTTTCTTACGATAAAGAGAAAATAGCAAAGTAACTATCGTCTTCGAAATATTGTTGATGCAGAACTTCCTTCGACATATGTGTGCGTGGGTGCATAATAGTCATTTGATTTTGACTATGGTGGGTGCTATCATTATGTACATCACCTTGCAGTCCGTTGGTCTGAGTGAGTACTGTAATTGTGTGCTGGATAGTACCTTATTTTTCTTATTTTTGTGTAATTTAAAACATTGGTATGTGGCAGATTTTTCGTTGCTGTTGTTTTCATCCATATTTTACTGTTCTTCCTTCCTCCAAGAACAAAAAATATAGAAGAAGAAAAGAAACATAAGTGTGCAGCTTCGATCGCACCACAATAATAGCTTGTGCAGCTTTGTTGCACCAAATTATTATAAACGTACTTAAATAGTACCTGTGCTTTTGCACCTTAATAGCTTGTGCAGTTTTGCACCAAATTAACTCTAAAGTATATTTTGTGCAGTGTTTTGCACACCAAACAGCTTGTACAGCTTTGTTGTACCAAAATTATATATATACCTTCTTAGTTAACATATTTTCCTGTGCTGTGTTGCGAGACTTGGTTATTGGAATTCATTTGACATAGATTTAATTGTGTAAATGAAGGTGACCTCCTTTACAAGTCATTGAATAAAGATACATATAGCTACATTTACTTTAAAGGAAGAAAGTGTTTGCAGAAGAAAGCTTTGTGGATCGGCTGAACCGCAAAATTTTTGCATTTTGCGGGAAAAATCTTTTGCGGTTCGTGGAAATGAATCCTTTTTGCGGGAATGAACTTTCGCGGTTCCTCAGTTTACATTTTTTTTGCAAGAAAAAAATTTTGCGTTTGTTAAACGAGAGTACCTTAGAAGGGAAAATTTCGTCAGGGAAGTTGTTTCTTTATAGACATGAATGCATCGAGAGGAAATGATTGCATTAAAAGAGTAGATTAACACCATTTTCTAGTTGTTCTTTTGATATTTACTACAGTTAGTAAACAAACTCACTGACATTCGAATTTGTGTTCTATTGTAATTTTTATATCTCTCAGATTCGCTCTCCTCCATTACTATTCATTTTTGTCAGTGTCATTCATTCTAGACAAAAAAAAATTCATAGGTTGGAGAATTTAAGACAGAAAAACTTCACTAGGCAAAAAAAGTTTAATTTTTCGTCGGAGAAAATATTTCACAACTTTTTAGCTTGAACAGCGAAATCAAAATGCCATGAAATTCAATTTTGCCGAAAAAAGCCCTCGAAATTCTCACGAAATAAAGTAGATCAAATCACTTATTGAAATTGGAGTCAATGAACTTCTACAAACAGGCTTTTAGGTAGGAGGAATTTGTCTTGTAATAATTAACGAAAATTGGGATTATTTTGAAAATTTTGCGGGAAAAAACTTTTGCGGTTTACCAATATTACAATATTTTGTGGGAATAAACTTTTGCGATTCGAACCAAAACCGCAAAAACTGCAAAAATTTCTTCCGCAAACACTTTCTTCCTTTAGAATTTATTTTCCAGACCTTAAGTGCCAATCCTACAGATTAAAATTTTACCATGTTATTTTCTGTTAGATGTCTTTTTAATGACAAAAGTTATTGATATACTCAGTATTTCTTATCACAAGGAGAAATATTGTTTGTGCATTACTTTCATTCACCGGATCACATTGTTTTGTATCACGTATACTTTTGGTCTGAGTGATTACTTTATTGTGTGCTGAATAGTAGTTGATTTCTCTTTCTGTTCAAATTAGAGCAGTGATCCCTTTCTAGCTGTTGCTGTTTTATGTATATTTTTGAGTTCTTCCTTTCTCGAAGAAATAAAACATAGAAGAAAAGAAACACGTGCAGCTTTGATCGCACAACAATAATAGCTTGTGCAGCTTTGTTGCAACAAAGTATTGTACACATACTTAAATACAGGGTGTGTCTGGAAAATCAGGAAAAAACTATGTTTGACAGGAAGATTCTAGAAAGTCAGGGAATGTCAGGGGGAAAAGTTTCTTTACCATTTAGGTCAGGGAAAGTCAGGGAACACTTTCATAAGACTGTAACAGTGTCTATTACTGACTTTGTTCAATGATAATTTTGCTTACCCAATCATCTATCAATATTTTTTTTCTTTGTTTCAGAGTTAACTAACATGTTTTATGAAATGTTTTATCCCTTCTCTAGCCTGTAAATTGATACTTCTGAATGTGTAATCTTGACTCAGTGGCAGTTTTAGTAGGCAATAAAGTCAGGGAAAACTGGCTGTTTTAAATCAGGGAAAATGATACCTTTTTTACTCCTTAAAGTCAGGAAAGGTCAGGGAAAATATTTTGGGAAAAGTGCGCTACGAACCCTGCAAATAATACCTGTGTTTTATGCACCTTAATAACTTGTACAACTTTGCACCAAATTAACTTACAGTGTGCTGCACCAAATAGCATTGAACAGCTTTGTTGTACACCAAAGTACTATGTATATATAATATATACTATTCATATAGATTCTTATCTCTTTTCTGAAAGTGCTTGACAGTCAGTTTTTTCAGTTAGCTGATGAATCCGTGAAGGAAGAAACTTAAAGTTCTAACAAAAATAGTTTTCTTCTTTTCATCCGTTTATAAGTATATACTTATATAGGCATATTATCTTGTGCTTTGTTCAGAGACTTGCTTATGTCATTTAAATTGAAAAAACTTGTTCAAAGTTCTTTTAACCATCCATCCAAAAAGTGGTAACCGATACGTACTTGTAATCAGTTATGCTAGCTTATCAGTAGGTCATTGTTATTTATTTGGTTTTATTGTGAATGAAAGGTGACCGCCTTTTGAACAAGGGCACATATTTTATAGTCCCAGATTTGCCAGATAATGTTTCCATACTAGATCAAAATAAAATTGATTTTTTTTTTTTTAATCATCAAATTGGGATCCATACAATAATACATGGTTCTTCTCCCTAGAACATAAATTTCAAATAAAAATATCAAAATATTATTAAATATTATTATTATTAAGTAACTTAATAAAATGTGTAAGGGGAGAAAAAAAAAAGGAAAGAAAAGTGAGCTAGTGCACGAGACTATGGACAAGGTCTGACGGATTGAGAGAAATTGTGATTGAAAAAGTGTTTATGATTTATCTTGAATATGATTATAGCTTCCTAGATAAGTTAGTATCTCTGGCTTTGCTGATGTTTTCATAGATAGAGCTCAAAAAGTTGATTAACAAGTCTTTTTACAGTTTTTGAAAATTTCCTCTCCTTTTGCTGATATTTCAATTTAAAAATATCAAATTATGCAATGCATAATTGTAATGTAATAGGAGAGTGTGCTTTTGATGTATGTAACTTTTGAACTACTAAATATTCTTAGTTCACACTTCATCATATCATTTCACTTAGAATTCTTTATCCATTTACTAATGTACAAAGATGTAATATTCATTAAAAGCGATGAGAAATTTTAACTACTCACTTATTACATCATAATTATGCAATGCATAAATCAAATCTAAGATGTTGAAATTGAGATACCTCGAAAACCACAAAGAATTAGAAAAAACTGTAAAGAGACTTGTTAATCAACTTTTAGAGCTCTATTGTGTCCCAAAAAATAACTTTTCATCACAGGATCCCTTTAATGCTAGCTATAAAACGGTAACATAATTCTTTTACATCAAAAGTGTTTATGTTCCTATGTTTCCCAAACAAAATTCTATAAAATAGTATATATTTAATTTGTACAGTAGAATAGTCTAGAATATAATAGAATAGTTATATGTAAGTTATAATGTGAAATTAAGGAAACTTCTATCTTTTATAGAACTGTACTTTTGAAAGTACACATCCAGAAGTTATAAATGTTGATCTTAACTATTTAAAAATGTGTATCTTATTACATCATAATTATGCATTGCATGTTGATGATTTTTAAATATAAATATCTCCCTAAGGAAACAGAAGTTCCAAAAACTGCGAAAGGACTTCATAAGCAACTTAGTTCTACCATCACAAAAGTTTGGACGCAAGAATCCCTTTAATCACACTCATTTTAGTTATCACTCAGAAATTGCTAATTTGACCTTCCTGCAGAAAAACGTTTTTTTCGATTTTGCTTCACAGTCAAACATTTTTCCATTTTGACCTTCAGGCCTTCAGTCCTGATAGTGCCTTCTTGTTTTTTGCCAATATCATGTGCATTACAAGGTAATTCGATTGATTAACAATAGTTTCGTACAAAAAGGAAGATTACGAATTCCCTGACTGATGGCTATAATACAAATTACGCATACATTGAATTAAGATTTACAATCGTGTTTGTGCCATGAGGCTCTTGTTAAACTTAATCTCAACCACTTTTCAATTCACTATGACGTTTCGGAGCCAGAAAAACAGTTTTATTAGACATATCGTTCACCAATATCTTGTTTATACTTTCAGTATGTATCAGGGTTGCCACAGACCTTTGGCAATAAAATTTCCAGACACAACCATACAATTGATACTTTTTTTCCAGAATCTTAGTTTAAAAATGATATATTTTTTCCAGACAAAACTTAAAAAAGGCACTATTTTTCCAGACACTCAGAAAACACTACTTACTTAAGTCTATTGGCTAATTTCACAGATACAGAGGCGAAACAGAATTCAAGGAAATTATCAACAGGTGGTTTGCAGCCAAAATCAGACAAGTTAATTTCTTGGGTTTTTCAAGGTATTATGCTGATTCTAGAATCTAGAATAACCAAACTTCAGCAAATTTGACAAAATGAGGACTTTTTTTGAGTTTGTGCCATGGCTTCAAACATCAGACCACAGGGAAAAGAATATTTGCTTTATACGTTATCATCAACAATATAATAAACAAAGAAAAGAAACAAATCATGTTCTGTTAAGTAAACAACTAAGAAACTGTCACAGTCTGTTACTTCATTCTTCTAGAAGTAAAGGGCATCAGATATCATAGGGATCAGTTCATATACATCAAATTCGACTACTTTTTCCTTGTAAATTAGCAGGCTCTAAAACTTCTCAATATGTGAGTTGTGAACAAGTTGAATAAATTAACAAAAGTCAATTTCACTTACTACTGCTCAGAAACAAAAGTAACAAAATAACAAATCTATATGAAAATGCAACTACCTGAAAGGTGAGCAAGTGCATTTAACAGAGTTTTAATATCAAATTGACACAGTGGCTATATAAATTTAGAAAATACTGCAATGGAGAAGTTTCTCAAGTGAGCAGAACTGTTCTCATTTGAACTAATGGTAATTTGGGATCTGTGTCTGTTACATATTAACCAAAATGTAGCATTAACTACTTTGCTTATTGGGAGCATAAGTTTAACTGAGATGCTCAAAATTATAGATGACACATCTCACCTACTTTCTAACTCACTTCAAGGCAAAAAGTAAGAAAACTTGTAACATTTCAATAAAAAATATCAGAAAAAATGCAAGTGATGATGTAAAGGTCAGCTGTATCAAGGCCTACGCTGCTGTACTTTTCATGCAAAAGATCTTATTGTCGCTGAAAGAAAAGCAAGCAATTGTAGAAAAGGCACCATCATCATTTTAAACAATTGCAAAAAGTGACAGTAAGCAAGTGTTCAGAAGTTCATTTGAGCTAATTAAAATTATTAAAATTTTACAAGAAAATACACAAAGTATGCTTAATTTTTTTCAACACTAGTCAAATAAAATTTCCAGACATTTCCAGACTAATACTCAAAATTCCAGACAATTTCCAGACTTTTCCAGACACAAGCCAATTTCCAGACATTTTTCCAGATGTGGCAACCCTGCTGTATGTTGACGCACGTGATTGACCCGACCAATCAGAATTCCGTTCGCTTAATCAAAGAAATGATCAACTAAATTTTAAATATCCATTACAAATCAATCTGGCTTCATTTAGGCGGCACACAAGTGTTGAATTATCTGAAAGTGTCTGGTAAACCTACGGACCCATCACCCAAAGAAAAATCCGTTTGTGGTCCATCAGTACCCTGAAAAGGATTCCCCCCTATGTAACACCATGGGTTTGGAGTTATGACATAGATGTGGAAAAAGCATTTCCTAAAGACATGTGGGATCGCTATAACGATGCATTTGATAAAATGTGGTTGGCTAGCTCATTTAAAGGAACGTTCGAACCAAGTACCAATCTCGTTCCCATTCAACGTCATATATAAACAACAACCTCTCCTGGTTGAGGGTAGTAATGAAATTAAAACTGATGAATGTGAAGGTCCTGGGTATAGCTCTAATGGGGTGGAGCCGATTTGACCACTAGGTACCATTATGTGAATTATTTCCGGTGTCTATTCCATCTCTTGCTATTTGTTTAAAAATATTAAAACAATGGAAATTTGACCACGAACTCCATAAAAGTGTCTCAAACTATTTGAAATTTGAACAATCCATTCGCCTCCAGTACAAATTTCCACGCAAGTACAACCAGGAGTAGCGAAATTTACCGGTAGCCGAATCCTTAAAGTTGAAGGATGGCGAGAGAAAGCTATTGGGTACGACCCGTGGACGAAAAACCGGGAGAAAGGTTGGACAAGACCGTATTACCTTCGTAGAAACATGATCAATTTCTTGTATGTCAACGAAACTTTAATCGACTTGCGAAGCGCTTTGGTTATTTTGAAGACAACGAAAGAAAAAGCTGAGTCAGCTCTTCAGTGGTATTTTCACAATGAAACAATTAGCGAGTGATTAGGAGATAAGATCATCGAGCCGATAGCTGTTGTGGAAAAAAGAATCAGATTCCTGGAAAATATATTCAATACCGTTACGTTTCCATGAAAAGTACCTTTGCGAAGAACGTTACGGAATGTTTGGTCATTTTGTATTAGGTATATGGCTTGGTTTACACGTGATTTAAATTTCTCCAATACTTGTATCCAATACTTTTTCATGAAAGAAAGTCACACATGTTTTTGTTTTTATCTATATTAAATATTATGTAACAATTTATCTCTATAAAAACACCATTAAAATATAACATTTCGTATCAGAAGAAGAAAAGAAGCAAAACTTTCTCGGCTGCCGTCAATTAAATGAGTTACTGGTGTTACCCACGAAACGTCAGTGAAAAAAAAACTGGTCTCGCTAACTACCAAAAAAAAAAACTTCGACGGATTTGCTCAACAAATTTTATGAAAACAATTAAAAAAATTTTTTTGAGGGATTATTTAGGCTGAACTAATGCTTTGTCTCGTCTACTCAGACATTTTTATTATTGCCGGAAATTCATGATAAGTATAGACATTTTCATTTATTACGCTACTTTCGATCTTTACAAACATGGCCTGTTTTCAAACCGGAATAATTATGTTTCTTTGGATGATGAAAAGATACATAACACACTTTCTTCTTAGTACGCATGCGTATTTTTTATAGATTAACGTAATAACGTGATGGGCACCTAAGGGTTTGACTGTGGATTACGTCATTCGACTACACTGGTTCGCGATGTGGATTACCTGTTCAATTTGTTCTGCTAAATATCGATTAAAACAGAAAGGATCAAGAGGAAAGTGTCTTCTGAACTGCTAGGCCAAAATCTGCAAATGTTAAAAAACCCAAAAAAATTCTTTTGCGTTGTTACTTTTTGTCCATTTTCCACAAATTTTATAATACATATGAACAGGTGTGTTTTCAGCTTCAGCATGTTCATATAAAAAGAATGCATATCAAATTTTATAGACTTTGCATTCACACCAAAGCGTATTTCAAACAGTTTTGAAGCAAATGCTCAAGTTCTATCGCTACAGATTTAGCTTTCTGCTGTAGCCATAAAAATTTATCAATTTCATTTATTATTTCTGTGAAAATGAATAGTGAGGAGATAAAAAGATAAATCTGACAACTTGCAATCACTTTGATAAAAGTAAAGAAGAAGTTTTAAAGAAACCCGAGTAGGACGGCCTTAAAAGACGGGATAGGGTGGCGTAAAAATCGAGGACGGCGTAAAGATCGCAGATGACGTAATTAATGAAAAGGTCCATGGGAACGTCATCTTTCTCTGCAGATTTATAACAGAATAAAAGAGATAGACTGTTGATTTCACCTGATAGTTGAATGAGAAAGTTCATAGTAAAGTCGGTTCCCATAAGTGTGAAAATTGAACTTTTCAATGACTTTTTAATGAGAAATCCCTTTTTCAGTGAAATTCCCAGTGGGTAAAATCGTCAAAAAGCCACTGCGATGAAGTGCATTCTTATTAAAATAGTATGTATCTTTCTATGGAAATGCACTCCTTCTCAGTGAATTTTATAGGGAAAGATGACTGATATTTCACTCAGTATAGATGATGGGCTATCAGGCTCTGTCATCCACTGTCTACACCAATACTATCCTTACATGGGAGGTGTTAAGAGTCTCGATTAACGAAACAAAATTTTGAACTACAAACAAAGAAGCCAAAATCTTATCGAGCAAATTTTTAACAGATGAGAAAAGAATTTTTTACGTACGGATTTCCAGATAGAGTAAAAGAAAGGCACAAGTCTGAATCACATAACCAAGGTAACAAACCGGAATCAAAACACCTGATAACGGCATGGAAAAGAGGCCATAGTGAAAACGAGGTCATAGTATTTCGTACTCTTCACTGGAGTCGAATACTTTTTCTTCCTCGCCGTAATCGAAATGTAGTTCTGTGAAATCTAAAAAAAAAAAAAAAAATTAAAAAATTGAGACCTGCTAGTCACGTGATCAATTGACGACGTTTCGACGAGTCGCTTACCGGCACTGTCCAAACTTTGACACGGTCTCTTCGGTAACTCAAACGGCGGCCAATGATTAGGTCTTTTCTGAGTGATCTCAAACATGGGGCGCTTTTCGCAGTCGATCACCAACTGTGATATTGATAAGAATAAAATATAATGATCAGTAGAGGTCGGAAGAAGTACTCACCCCTGTGCTCACGTGATGCTCGAAAGCAGAATATCATAAAAAAAGATCCTGACATCTTATCAAATATCTATGAAGAGAGTACAGTGTGTACAGGGATTTAATACAATCAAACAGAATGATCATTTTGCATAAAGCATATGTTACACGACAACCTAGTCAACTGAGAACAGGACTCCTTCTCTTTCAGTTCTTTTGTTTTGCATTTACTTTAACGAGGCCGTTATGTGCAAAATTTTGATTGATTTTTATATATTTCAGGATCTGATGTAGAGATTAAAAGAACAGAATTATACTTCTCGAACTGCTTGTACCCAATCGTCCAGCTCCTCTTCTGTGTTGAAATAAAAACCCTGGGTAGAAGAAAATGATGACAATCGTTTGAGAATGACGTATGTGGCCATTCTGATCTGTCAAACATTCTTCGTCACATTCAGTCATATTCAGTCATTACATCTCTAATGTCTAGAGAAAAAACCCTGCGAAAGAGCACATAGAAATATAGGCACTTTTTCCATGAAAATACTCTCCGTCGCAGTGACATTCTGGCAATTTTTACCACAGGGAAGTTGTTCATAACAAAATAAGAAAGATTTAAATCTTACCAGTGCTATAGATGGATCGAGAGCTGAGAAGTTCATGAAGCAAGGGTGTAAGCAATGATAACTCTGAAGGAGGAGAAATACACAACGGTGGAGAGAGCGATGAAATGGAGAATAGTCAAATCATAGTCATGATGTCAATCACAATAACGAATACAGCACATTCCTTTTAACTCGAACTCCCGACAACTCGAATTTCCATAACTCGAATTTCCATAACTCGAACTATTATTGAAATCCCGTCGAACCATTACTAAGTTATCGGGAGTGTTCTGTACTCAAAAAACAACTTTCGTTCAACCACTTACATCATCAGGTATAACACTATAACGATCTGGGTCAACAAACGGTTGTGTAGTGTGAGGGTCCAAATATAACAACCTATCGCCTAAACAAAGAAACGTAAAATATATGATGTAAGCCATCTGGATAAAAACAACAGATATCTGGAAATTGCGTGCGATGTACTCACCGTTAAAACCGATGAAATAGTGCGCATGGTTGGGTTTTCCACCAACTACACCAATACTTTGTTTCAATGTAAACATTACCTAAAGCATAACATTGTATTCATATACCCAACGAAAAAAATCAATGCGAAGGAGTGCATTTCTATAGAAATATAAACACTATTTCAATAAATATGCTCTTCATCGTAGTGACATTTTGACGATTTTGCCCACTGAGATATGTGATTATCACCAACTAACACAACCCTGTTAAGTCGTATTTTTATAGAAGTCCCATACAAGTCACACAAGACACAAGAAAGCAAGAGGATATCTAACAGCTACCCTCTGAACGCAAGTCTCCTACTTAATTTCTATTTGATCCAGGATATAACTTAACAGGATTCTACTGACAAGCAAGAAAAACACATGACTGGTGTACGAGAAAATCAGTATATAAGTTCAAACTTCCAAATTCTGTGGTTTTGGTATGCTCCTCATAAAACAACTGACATCATATCAGGCAAATCATTTCATAGTTTTGATACTTATAAAGGTAAACTTGTTCATTTACTTTCAAAGATGGATAGTAATCAGAATTGACATCTGACAAACCAAGACGTAATGGTATAAAGAGCACCAATGGCCTCCATTGATTTTCATCAACTGATGTGCTTTGAGAAGTCTTTTTACTTTTACGAAGTCTACTACTTTCATCTTCACAGGAACATCTTTTACTTGGGGACGACGGACTTTTGCTTGCTTGACAACTTGACCCGGAACAACTTGCCAAACAACCCCATGTGTTAAGATTGGATTTGCATATCTTTTCTAAAAAGTTAAAATATGTATATACATATATTTTTCTTTTGACAAGCAGAAATGATGTTCCAAAACTATCAACAGCACAGTATAAGATAAAAAAAAAACAAATTCAAAATTTCAGAAAACTTACTCATATCTTCAATCACAACAGTATTATCCATGGCAACATGAACTCCAAGGTTACTCCACTCATCAAATAAAACAAGCTTTCTAAAGAGAAAAGTTTACAGCTTTTTTGATTTTCAATTTTTCCAAGTAAGAAGAGGAAAGTATGGTAAAATAAATGACGTACTTAATGACTTGAGCAATCGTGTTTGGGCCGAACCAATGACCAATCTGCTTTCCCTCACCGACACCCATTTGTGCTGAAAGAATTTTGATGATGATATAGAACATATAAAACATAAACATAAAGCACTGTGTTATTACTGATACCATGATTAATCCTGATTATGATAAGTTAAATGCTGGAACCCTCAACAAAGGTTCAGTAAGGTTTTCTAGGCAGAAACCAAATAAACAAATAAAGATCGCTATACCTATTTGATGAATGGAATACAGACAGTCTTTTTTATCCAGAAAAGAACACAAGATCTATTAAAAAGAAGAAGGCTATTATTCAATCTTTCAGAACATACAAGAAAGATTCTAGCAGTGCTAAATTATAATCATAGTACAAAGAATCCAAAAATTCTTTTACCTCCATGTATATCTCACTTTTCTTATTTTTTCTCCAATCCCAGTCTACAATGCCAAAAAAAAGCAAATGTTACTTTTCTTTTTATTTACTTATTTATTTTTTTTATTTATTTATTAATGTTTACCCAGGAGGATCAGCAAAAGGGGCCCTAAAGCATTTTAAAGGAGAATTAATTTCAAAGTTATTGGTTGCTTTATAAAGGAAATCGATTACTGTATTTTCTTTATGAAACAACGCCTGGTTTACTCCAGTCTTTGTCAATTTTCAAAGTTTCTGTTAAGAATATACTCGAAAAGATCCTCCTAAGTTATAAGGAGACTTACACATTTTAAAAAGATCTTCATTATGCAGCCACTCAGAGACTCTAATGCACTTTGAATTTTTAAAATCTTTTATTTCAGGAAAAGAGGTCCTCCTTATTACTATCTTATATATATAATCGCGTAAGTGTGTCACACTTTTATTTTAGAGAGCGATATATATTTTAATTAAATGTTATGATCAAGTCCTTCTTAGTTGTGCCTAAAACCACAGAGAGGTGAGAGAAACTTTTTTCACGATTAGTATAAAAGCATGTGGTATACAACGTTGGATTTTTTAGGATCACGGGGATCCCTAACCGAACTGATGTTTTTTGGGGTCCGCGACACAGGTGATGGGGTGACGAAAAATTTGGGCCTAAATATTTTTGTGACATCATCATCAAAAAGTTTGATCTCCCTAACAGTTGGTCGTAGTGGAACGATCCCATACATTTTTTTGATCAGTTTTTCAAGCTCTATGACATGGGTACACATGATTCCGTACTTTAATTTTCGTCACCTATTTTTAACACGAAATTAAAAAAACACCTTTTATGCGGGATATTAGTTTTTAATAAACCTTATTCAGACATACAGAAGTCAAAACTGTTAATGTTAATTTTCCTTTAAGAGCATGGGCTATGGAAGGTCCAATATTGCTTCAATTTTTCAACATCACAACTGTCTTAGATCTCAAGCTGAGTGAATTAATCTAAAATGTTATAGCCACTAGCAATACTTACCCAGGTGTTAAACTCAGACCTCTCACTCTGGTGTCAAGTAATCTCCCACTTGGCCACTAGTCACAAAATACAACTATACAACTACATCGCTATACTAATGTGTAAAGTAAATGATCATTACAGAAACTAGTACAGGTAGAGTACATACCTCTTCCCAAGTGATTACATAACAGAGCTTGACCCAATAGCATTTGGCCACAACGTAACATACAGCCCCAACCAGTATCGGATATTGGGCCAGTGCCACCTAAGGATGTCAGAGAACATTTATATGATGAATATACCTAGTGCAAAATCTTTATTAACATACAAAGATCTAAAGATATCTTCAAACTATGACATAAAATTCTACAATACATCTAGCACACAACATTAGTGTAAAGCCGCTTTTATGCAATCATCTTCGGCACAAAGATTTTCAACAAAAAGTATTGAAAAAATACAAAATATATCCCGATAATTGTGGGGTTTTTTAAGTAGAAAAATTTCATTCCTGCAATGAGGTATAATTATTGTTTGTGAAAGAGAGTAATGTATGAATAATATAATTATATAATATAATATATTATATTATAATATAATATAAAATAATATTTACCTATAGCAGGGAAGTTTTTTCTATATGTAAACCAAAACCTTGATAAAATATCAGCAGTTATCTTGTCCATCTCTATAGCAACAAGAGAATTTTGAGACATATCAATTTTAAATTGACTGAGTATGTAACACACAGCAACCTGTACTGACATTATTTTGCTTAGAACAAATTACTTGCTGTAACTGGGGCTCATAAGATATTTGAGACAGCAATGGTCTTTTCTTGGTTTTTTGTGTATCATTTGATAAGAATAATGTCACTCTAACTTGGACAAGTGCTGTCCTTAATAATAGAGCATCTTCTTAGATAATTTCATTTTTTAGCTCAATGTCTCACTATATTTTACTGGTAAGAGTTCTATGTAAACTATGAATCTCAAAAGTACTGTTTGCATTGACTATAATTTATTCATACTTCAGCATGTACCAGAAATAATGTAACTGGATCTTGTGGACGGCATAAGGGTTCAATATAAATGTTTTTTTTAAATGTAGACCCAAACATAAGGCATTTTCCATCATTTATAAAATTTTACTAGTACAACTTATTATTTTCTTATAAAATAAAACATGATGTATGTTGTGGCACCCTAGTGTAGTGGTTATCACTCTTGAAATTCATGTGAAAGGTCGGGGTTCAATTCCCCTTGGCGGCAATTCATCATTTGAGTGAATGTACCATAGCACTGGGTTGACCCATGAGAGAGAGATTGGGAAGATGATAATATTGTTGATCAGGCCATAGTTATTTAATACTTCGTTCAGCGTAACAGACTTAAGAAAAATAGCGATGCGGAATGCGGGCATTATTCATTACGCATTATTTTGCAAACGAAATAATGACATACAATGTGCATTTTTTAACGATAATGTACTATAAGGCGGATTTTAGAACAGACCTTTTCATAAATGTGAAATGAAGTATTACACAGTATTAACGAGCCATTCTCTATTTATTTTCGTTAAATACATCAGGTGTGTTTATTTCTTTTTTTCACTTCACGATATACCAACATTTGTCCAGACAGTCAAGTAAAAGAAAGTCACCTCGCGACATGTGTCTTAGCAACAATTATGTTCAAGATGATTAAATTATTCTAAAATTTCAGTCACCACTTATGTTGATGACGTAGTTTTATTCTTCTTTTTCATAAAAGAAATATTATTCCGTTTTTCTGATGAATTTGATTTGAAGATCTATTTACAATTCCATTTGCAACGACAGAGGAAAGATTTACGAAACCAGGGCATAAAACTCTGAGGAGTCATAATTAAATAGAAATATGTATTAAAAACATTATCAATGGCGTAATGTATGTGATGAGGTTCCTCTATAATGTTTTTTTTGTTTTGTTTTAGTCGAGTTTTTTAAAGATGCTTTAAGTTGTAAAAATAATGTATTTTAATGTGTTTTAATGTGTTACGCTGAACAAAGTATTAAATAACTATGGCCTCATTGGGTGTTGCCACAGGAGGTCATCCACGAGAGCACAGGCCCTTGATTGGGCCTATGTCACTTAGGAGAGTGTCAAATAATTCAGAGCATCTTTTCCAGGAGTGGCTATGACTAAGGTTGGACCTTAGTCATAGCCACTCCTGGAAAAGATGCAATGAGCAACTGAGTATGGCTAGCCACTAAAACAATGCTAATAATAATTTTCAGTGTTTTTTTCAGTGATAACCATCATAGAACATTCCATTGTCCAAACCTCAAAGAACTTTTCAGTATATCATCTATTTTATGCATGCTCTGCTGTTTTTTTATTTATCTCTTAATCTTAAATTCCTCTTTCCAATCTAAAGAATGACAAAAATACATGAATATTAAATTACCAGTCACATGGCACCAACAAATTACTGTATTATTGGCATTACATTATTGGATGTTTTATTTAGCTACAAATATTATCTCTTTTTTATTTCATAAAATATTTCAGTGTTTACTGCAATTGTGTTGAGTATGTATGTATATTTTGTAAAACTGACAATTCTGATTTATAGTTTGCCGACCCTATTTCCTTTTCGCGCCTCCATAAATGTATCTGATCCTAGCCTTAACCCTAACCCTGACTCTAAAAAATCCTGGATGTGAGTGCGAAAAGGAAATAGCGCCTACTTTGCCGTCAGCATAGAAGCCTTTGAAATTAGGAACATTGGCTGCGCATAATAGCATCATTTTCCAGTTATATTCTATAAAGAAGGGGTCTAAGTAAATTAAAATTAAGTATAAATATCGGCGACTGAGTTAACAGATGTGTTCGCAACCGCCATCTATCAATTTTGTAACCGTCACAATAAATTATACAAACCTTCATCTGGTTTGAAATGCTTTCCTAAAATCCAAACTGGCTGTTCTAAATTCCAATTACTTTCTAGATGATCCGATGCATAACCTTCATATGTGAGAAAGGCTGCCTCCATCATTGGTCCAGCCATCATCAGTGAATCATGTATGATTGATAAACTTGTTAACATTAACTCACGTATGAATCCACTAAATTGTTGAAAGACAGAGTTGTTCGTTTTTTACGCAGTGAATGATTAAATTTTATGCGCCATTTTTCTTTCGTGTTTTGTTTTTATTATGATAAAGAACGACCGGTATACGAAAACAATTTTTAAGATGTTTGTTTTCTCCTCCTCCCTCATCCACTCCCCCTTTCCAAATTCCCAAAATGCGGGATTAAAAACCCTGTGTATTATGGAATGTCATAGATGCTATAATTTATTTTGTGATACTGCTTTGCATGGTCAAATTTTATACTTTGCATACACGACAAGATTTGCGAGAATTTTATCTATGAACCTTTTTGCCGCAATAAACTTAGATAATTCAGTATATCTTTTCGTGCACCACACCTGTGGAATATCCTCATAGCATCCACAAACACTCCACTGGATTGCAAATCTTATCTGAACTTTAAACAAAAACTTAAGAGGTTATGCTCCTCCTACATACTGACTGACGATATGGAAAAATATTTTTAACACAAATTTTGCCCATGAATTATCGATTATCTATTATCTATTAGTACATTATTAGATTTCAAAAAGACCAATAAAAATAGGTTCTAGATCACCCTGATCTTCTACGAGTTTTCCTTGCCTACTTTATGAGTTTACGAGAATATATCGTATATATTCGATTATATAAACTGTAGCGTCTTTACGTTATATTTAACGTTCCGCAAATTGTTGTTATTAGCTTTTAAACTTATGATAAACAGAAAATATATCCTGTCTATCTATTATTGTTGTTATTATTATTATTTCGCGTATCAAAAACAAGTCATCGCACAAAATCATGCCGTAAAATATGAGCACGCGCAGAAGAAAATCTGCATGCAGAAGACCAAAGTGCTTTATCATCAAGCCTCTCGTGTTGTTGCTTAAAGTATACCACTAAAATATCGATGTTACCAATGCGTTGCCATTATACAAATACACAAAGAAATAGTTACTAAAGAAAAAAAAAAGATATAAAATGAAAATGAAAACTAGAATAAGGGCCTAAAAGAATTTTGAAACATCAAGGTTAATGTTAAGTAACTTTAATTTAACAGATATTTTGAATCGGTTGAGAGAGACAGCGAGTTCTTTTCCACATTTTGCCAAATGTTATTCCATAAGGAAGGAGCACGATGTTGAAAAGAGAAAGCATTTATTTTCAGGATTTTATAGGCAATTTTATATTTGTTTCATGAATATCTAGTGTTATATTTATTATGGAAGCTTGAGCACAGTTCAAGGAGAATATCTTGATTTAGTATAAGTTTAGTTTTGAACATGAAAATTAACATCAGGTATATTGAAAGCCTTAAGTAAGTGAAGGCTCTGATGACGTGTATCATTACACACATGGCATCCTTACCAACACTGCATGCAATAGAATGTTTTCGTCTTGACATCAAATGGCCTCTCAGAATTAAAATTTCCCACTTCGAAAGATTATTAAAGAGGAATTTGAAAAAAATCCACAAAAAATTCTCATATGTTTCTCCTGTTATCGTCATTTCTGCTACAATCATAAAACTATAAAATGCGCACGGTGTATTCACTCCGCTCTGGACGATAAAATGTTTATATGATCTTATGTGAGTGTTTATCAAAAATCCAAATCATTACCCTTTATCAAGAGTCCATTATTAGCCGGAGAAAAGCCATGATAGAATGCCATACGAAGAAAAACATCAAAAGTACAAAAAGCCGTGCCTGTGCGGATACTTTGAAACAGAAGAGCGAAAGAAAGAAACAATTTAAACATGTATCTATGATTATCTTCAACCGTGCAGAATATTAAAGTGGTAAGGAAGCTACAATCTTTGATTTAATCAAAGTGAAATTTTCGTACAACCTCCTCCCCCCGCAACAAAGTTGTTAGAGCAGGGAGGTTAGAGGCTTGTTTGTGTCGAGAACTTACTCAAATTCAACGTCTACATCTTTTGTTTATGGAGGAGAGGAAGAAAGATGTTGATTTTCTGTGAAAACGACAATAGTTTCGTCCAGCACACTGTGTGGCTATTGGCTGAATGCGTTATCAATCATGGATCAATATTTACATCTAAACAAAAACGACTTGAAAAAAAAAGATGCTTTCAATTCGTTCAAAAAAAAGAAGCAATTTCGTTATTCAAAGATTTGTTTAGTTTGATCGAAATACAGTGAAGCCTCCTTAAAGCGGACATCCTCTAAAGCAGACACTTCCTTCAGACGGACAAACATTTTTGTCCCGGACGAATCCTTAATAAACTCTTACAAAGAAACCTTCCCAAAGCGGACCTCCCTAAAAGCGGACATTCTTTCCAGGTCCCGCATGACAATTTCCCCTAAAATGTACCTATATAAAGCGGACACCGAAAAATTTCGACAAGAATATCAAAATTCAGTATTTTATGTCTTTTCTTTGTTTCTGTTTACAATATTTTTTTGTTCTTTTATTATAAGGCTTATTTTATTTGTTAGCCAAGTGACATTTTTTCTTCATCACTAATGTGGAGTACACATGGTGGTTCTAACCGTTTAGAAGCTCCCCGGTTAATGTACTTGCCTGTCACTTCTGCTTCCATGTATGAGCCTGGCAATTTCAAAACCATGGCAATATGTTTTGATAAACGCGAAGTAATGTGCCCCACAATACTACCATCAGTTAATGCAGTAACGGCATATTCACTGGCAAAAGTAATTAACGCTCTAGAAGACATACAAATTTCCAAAAGGCGCCAGACAACTATAACAACATTTTTTCAAAGCAATAGATTGTCATGTAGCTATAAAACATGTGTTTTTGGAGTTTCCCGGAGCTGTACAGCTTTGCAATCATTTTCAGTCCTTTAATATGCCAGACAAATGTTTAGGTCAAATTTCCTTTTATGAATGTTTCTTTGCTTAACTGGGCAATAACAAAGGGTAATACGGGCATGCCTAATGGGTTCTTGACTTACGAGTAGAATTTCTTCCAAGTTTCTGGCCAAAATAATCAAAACCTCTCCAAGGCGGACACCTCTGTAAAGCGGACAAAATCTCTGGTCCCGTAAGTGTCCACTTTATTCTTAAAGTGGACACTTACGGGACCACTGTATCATGAAAGGTACATTTTACATGTGAAAGAATTTTCTTCTTTCCCCCGGCAAAAACGTCTTCTAACCTTGAACTAGATCGACCCTTAAAAGTTTTATATTACATTTGTTGACGTTTGGGTTTCTTTTTTGGCGCAAATGTTCTTGCGTGTATCAAATGTATGCATACTAAAGCCGTAGATAATGTTATAGATGCTATTTCCCAGTTAACGACCCCAAATTAGATTCTGATTATTTCAGAATCCAAAAAACATTTTACAATTTTTCCGTATTTTGTTTCAGTGTCTAATTTTTGCTGTCAAAAATAAACTACTGTAATCAAATATTTACATGCTCAACACACTTCGATTCAGTTTAGCTTACTTCAGTTCAGGACTTACCAACTATTTTCTACTTGGTATTACAGGCTAGTACCGTAAGATAGATAAAGACAGGAATGCCGTCGAAAATTACAATTATATCATCCAAAACCAATAAAATATTAAAAATTGAGAACTTGATCTCACAATTTAGTCTTGAAAGGATATTTTAGGCAAAATTAAAATAAATTTTGACCCAATTACGCAACCTCGAACCCAGGGTCTCTTGCCTTATCTGTATATCAGGCAAGAGACCCTGGGTTCAAAGTTCCCATACGATGAAAATTTGTAGAGCAAATATGTCGCATTAATGTCTCTCTTCATATATGATTTTACGTTGTTTAACAGCTTCAGGTGTTGGACTCGAGTCTTAAACTTCTACAATCCTTTTTAAATAAGCTTGCAACTTTTGTGATGCGCATTAAATGATGTATGTATGCAAATAACATTTTGAATTTGCTGTTCGTCTTTTGTCTTGGTGAAAAAAAAAAAGAAGTAACCAAATTCTGAATTACAGACATCTTCACTCATATCACTTCTTCTCTTTCTTACTTCAATAATCCCTCAAAGTTTTTTTTCAATGCAAATTCTTAATTGCATTGCGTTCCTCTTGTTTTTATTGGGATAAATATGTGGAGAAGAGCAGTATTTTTGAAATTATCACCGGGTGAGTGCCAATTTTCCTAGCGAATGAAAATGTGTTGTTTAGGGAAGCGCCATTTTGATTCAAATTCAAAAATTCAAATGGCGGTTATAGCGTTTCTAATGTTTGTAGCTGGAAATTTTACTTTACATGGAATTCCAGATCTAGAATATTCAAATCCTTGTAAACTGTGTATTTCTTACGTGTTAACATCTTTCTCTGTCCTGTGTGAAGAAAACATATAACATATATACACCGAAAAGAAGAAAAAAAACTCTTTATATATATCTGTTTTTATACTTCTATTCTCGTTTTTCCTTTTAGGAAGTTTATAAGGAGTTTATGATGGTTTACACAAAAGAAGAGCTTTCTTCTCTAAACAGAAGGGAGTTGCAAAAAATATCTAAACAATTTGGGATCAAAGCTAATAAGAAGGTACATTATATACACATTTTATTTTTTATTTATTGTTTTTATTATTTTAGTGCTCTTCTTTAGTAAGAGCACTACACTACCAAACTTTGTTGTCCATACCCAAGCTGCCACAGATAATGAACTGTTTGGGGGTGGTTGGATTGTTTTTGCCAATGAGGAGTATTTCACAATTTGCCAACAAAGTTTTGCAAAGTCAGTGCTATATTTAGAGGAACAACAGGGGTGAAGGGAGGAGTGATTCTGCCCTCCATCATATATACCCAAGGTACCATAACACATAACAGGAAAATTACAACCACAACACAAGATACAACTACCCATCCTACCTTTATGATTTCCTTTCACTGCCTGACTTTCTTTCAAAGGGAAAAATATGTTTATTTTCATGGTTATACTAGTGACTGGAGTTGGAGAAAGTTGGCAAGGATTTTATGAAAAGGAAAACAACATTTCCAATACAATCAATCAATTTCATAATTAATTATAAATCACTATATATACTTGTCAATATACTTATGATGTCTGGATATATTATTATGGAGCATTTGAGTCAGTGTATGTTGTGTTGTGTATAATATAAGACAAAAAAACACATTCGTTTGCACAATATTCCGACTATTACAAGTCTTTATCAAGTATGTAAAAAAGATAAAGACTCGTAATATATAGTCGAAATATTGTGCAAACAAATTTGTTTTCTTGTCTTATCGAGTGTGCATGCCACGGGGTTCGCACATCGGAAAGACGAATTTGACACATTCTTTTCGAAGTTAAACCTGGTAAAAATTTTTACCCGGGTTACTAGTATATACTGTTAGAGATATTGCCGATCAAAGATTTTGATGATGTCATTGCCGCATCGCCCAAAAATATTTAGGCCCAAAACTTTTGTTGCCTCATCCCCTGTATTGCCGACCCCAAAAATGTCAGTTATCCCCATTGGTTCTCGAGATATTTCCCCCAAAATATTGTGTTTGATTGCGTATGCAATGCAATGATTTCCCTGTGCTCATAAATAAACTGACGTCACACCACATGCTACTACATAATAATTGCCAAAAACGCTCTCGCTCTACGTGGTTTTACGTGCAACTTTGAAGACGTCCACCGTAAATTAAAACCACTCGAAAATAAAAGTGGTATGCCCACTCGCTATTATATAAATATTTCATGTGGGCTATGCTGCATCATTCAATACTATTAGTTGAAAATGCAAGTTAGTTTCTCGTGATTGGTTAAGATAACACAATTATACATTTACAATGTCTGTAATTTCATTTTAGAATACTGAATTGGTGGAAGATTTATTAACGTATTTTCAGAACTTACGGAAGGAAGAACAGGTAGCTAAAACTTTTAAGCACTTATATAATATATTTTTGTAAAATGATTTGTTCTAGCTGAAACAACTTTTTGATTCCAGGTTGTTTTTAAAACATGATTAAAAACTTTAACATGAAACTCCATCAACATGCTTTTTTGGGGGAAATTCAAAACATTCCCTTGTTGGAGCATTTGGTAATTGTGTGTTTAAATTATCTGATTCTAAATCTTTATTTTGCTACAAAAGCCATACTGGAAGACAGTATTGATGAAATTCTGCAAAGATGTTCATGTTTTCATAAATCAAAGACATGTTTTTTACAATTGTTTTTATATGGGCAGAATTTGGAAGTTGAGCTACATAGTGAAAACCAAAAGGTCTGTAACTCAGAATGGATTTCTGATGATGAAGATAACAAAGAAGAGAGACGTAACGATATTTTGAAGGAAGTTGAGAGAAGAGCTCAAGAGAAAAGTAAGTAATCTTTGCTACTTAATCAGTTGTTATTCTCACGAACTAATATATTTTTGTCACTCCAAATCTAACAATCTTTCCTGATGACAACATCTGAAAAATGACTGAAGAACCATCAATAAGTTGCATTTCTTTAAAACTAATTCCAATTGTGAATTATGGATTCTGTTGTTTAATTTTCAGTGACAAAAATTCCAAGATTTCGGGCAGATAAAGTTCACATCCCTGGACAATCTATCTCGCCAGGTATATTATGTTAATTAATAAGACAATTTTATACTGATTTGTTTTTGCTTATGTTGCTTATTTTGTTCCAATTTGCATTTCTAGGGAAAAGATTTAGCAAAGAAGTCCAAAAGTATTATCTTTTTTCTAGTTTCTCCCTGAGTTTTTTTGTTTTTTTTATTTTGTTCTGTGTAGCATTTGAAACCTATAAAACTTTATACAGGCTGGATTCTATTGATGTGTACCTGGAGAAAAAGAACAAACGTGCACAGAAATATATGAATTATCATCAAAAGTTAAAAGTATGACAACTATTCAATCCTATTTTGGCCCTTTTTTGTGGTCACAAATTTGCTTCTTAGTAATGTAACGCACAATAAAATTCTCCTAAGGTTGTCTTCATTTTTTCATTTAGCGAAATGCTGAGCAAGCACTTTCCAGAATGAAGCTAGCACACAATACTCCTGGCGGTCATAGCAAGGTAAACATACTAATGACTTTGAATTGAAAATCAGTGCGGGATTTAAGAATTATTATTTTGAGTTCTATTTATATAAGTGATAAAGTGCATTAATTGGTTCCTTTCTGCACTATATGTAGGGTGTAAAAGTTTTTACAGGTTTTATCAAAATTGTTGTACAACCATCAACATCTTTGCTTTCCTTAAACCTCTGCTTATATTCATTTTATTTTTCCAAGCTTGTTTTTGTCAAATCTAATGTAAAATACTTTCGTTAAAACTATTAATTCCAAAATTTCAATGCTTACATGAAATGATTTCCAGAAATATTCTGGAGTGAATATATTACCATCACAAGGAATCTTTCAGTAATTATCATAAGCTGACTAAGAATATATCTAAACAATCTCATCTCTCAAAGTGTTTTTTGAATCACCCATTATTCAGTAGACATTCACCTGTTCTTGTTTGTTTTTGTTTTCAAAGACACAACAAAGAATTAACACCCCTGTTCACAACTCTATCAAGCAACCTGCTATTAAGGCAATTGATAAAGAAGTATCCTTTAATTTCGTGTCCAAACTGAAAACTCCTGGTGCAGTTGGCAAACGGTCGTCACCAAGACTGAACAACACACTGAAGGAGAGAAACGGCAATATAAACATCCAACGTAAACTTACTCCAGCTCCCACCAGAAAGAGCGTGCAGTTCACGAGTGTGAAAAAGCCCAAGATGTCTCTGCCAGGAAAAGTCGATGTAGCAAACAAACTGAACAAGACTATAGGTGATTTCAGGTAAGGCTCATCCAATCTACTTGTTTGTGGTATATTTCTTTATTTCGTTTCTGGTATTTCCTTTGTGGTATTTCTTTTATATAAAATTACATTTGGTATTGCTTATATCAAATAGGAATATTGAGAAATAAGCTAAACCTCAATGATGTTTTAAGTTCCTGTACTTTTTTTTTCTAAGTCTACTGGATTCGATCTTTGATCTATTTTGTGACTGAAAAATAGTTTTCTACTGCACCATGGAAAATTCAGTTTTGTATTTGAACACCATTTTCCTTTAATAAGTTTTTTATTCGAAAATTTTGTTGGAGAGCTGTTTTATATTGGATGTCAATATATAGACTGTGGCTCTAGTATACAAACCTCATTGAAGCTATGTAAGCCGGTACTCAGGCTGATGTTTTATTGTTATGCGTTGTCATAACGACCTCACAAAAATGCGCATTAGTTAATCTCGAGTGTGAAATCGTGTAAAGTAACTCGAACTTATATTCTCGGGAACATATCAACACTCATCTCGAAATTCGTTTTTGGCTTAATCATTAGCTCCTGTTTTTTGGTTTCGAGATGTTACTGTATGTAAAGACGTGCTCCTATTTCTTGTTTATGTTCTTGCAATGAATATAGAATATCTGTTCTTTTAGATCTCCTGGTCCAGCTTTTGCGAAGAAGACTCCCATAAAGTTCGACCTTCACGAATCTCTAAAGAAAACACTCCCTTACAAACCACACACAGGGAAAATCAAGCAAGTATATTTTGCAGACCGGAAAAGTGACGTTGCGACGCAGCGATGTACTTTGAATAAAAGTATTGGAGCTCAAAAGATATCCGTGAAGGAGATCACGAAGAACGTATCAACCAGGTATGCTGTTGTTTCCTTGACGACATGCGTGGTGTATTTTACGGAATTACTGAAATGTTTTCTGCGTCTGTAACTATTTTTTTTGTAATACGGCCCTGTAATACGGCCCCGAATTGTGACAACTGTGCAGTAAACAAGTAACTGAGGGCTCGTTTCTAAAGTTGCTTCTAATAATTTCACTGGGGGATAACTTCTACGAAGTACTAAAAATGATGAATTTAGTGAAACAAGAGTTATAATCGTTTTTCCATTAATTTCAAAGACCTATCGTTTCAACCAAAAAAATTTCTTGCAAGGTTTCTATGGTTACACTTCTTATTGTTCCAAGTGTCTTTTTTTATTTCTACTATTTGTTTTTATATATGCAGGGATAGACGTCGCGAAGAGAAGAAAGGACGAACGTTTAAAAGCCGGCATGACCAAGTGTCAAGAAGACGTGGTCTTTCAACTGTCGAATAAACAGAGACATTAAACCCTTAACCATTCTTCAGAACAAAACCCTCATTTTTTAATTTTTAGACTACTTTTCAGTCTGTACATAGTTTTTTTTTCTGTATATAGAATTTATCATTATTTGAAAACTTGGAAGCAAGGTATAGGCGTATGTATGTCTATCTTCTATATATATGCATCATGCATTACTTCATGAATTATTTTCTGTTTCACAACCCTTGATTTTTATATATGCAAGATAATGTCATTCTGAAAATGTGGAACATACTGCGCATGTGCACGTTGTACATTAAATTCTCTTACTTGCCACTATTTTAGAATTGCAGTAAAATCTCTATTACTCGAACCCCCACGGGGACTCGGAAATTGTTCGAGTAATGGAGAGTTTGGAAATTTAGCATGATTTTTCTCTTTTATAAGGAACTAGTAACCCGGGTAAAACTTTTTACCGAGTTTAACTTCGAAAACGATGTGTGAAATCCTCCGCTGCCGTGTGCAAACCCCGTGACGAAAATTTTGATTACACAATCGCGACTCAAAAGTGTACCCATGTAGAGCTCGAAAAACTGATCCAAAAAATGTATGGGATCGTTTCGCTACGACCAATCGTTGCAGAGATATCGTCGGTTAAAGACTTTGATGACGTCATAGGCGCAGTACCAAATAAAATATAGGCCTAAATTTGGCGTCACCCCATCACCCGTATTGCGGACCCTGAAAAACGTCAGTTATCCCTATTGGTTCTCGAGATATTTTCCCAAAAACGTCGATGGGATGGGATGCAATGCAGTGATAGATTAAGTCGCGCCAATCAATCTATACTGTAATAGATTTTTGTGTGATCTTAGGTGACGAATCCTTATTCAAAATCACCGTTCCCAAATTTTAATTCACCTTTTTTAATTGGGTATTTAAGCCCATTGACGTGTATTTTACGTGATTAATAAAAGTGATGGAAACAAAATCTTTCTCTGTTCAGGATAAAATCTCTTCCTTATAGGTTAATAAAGGACTCAAAAACAAAATATTTTAGCATACCGTATTCCCTCTAATATGCGCCCGGACGCTTATAAAAATATTTTCGACTAGAGAGAGGGGCGGTAATTAGAGAGAATACGGTAACAATTTATTTTTTTGAAAAGAAATCAGAAATGACAGTTTGCTTTCTTGTACAAAGGAAATCTTTAGTGACCTCATCTTTGCTTCGCCAAAATTTGAAAAAATGCTGAGATTCTTCTAGGTTCGAGTTTCAGAGAGAAAATACGCTAGGGGACAAAAACATTTGTTCGAGTTAAGGAGGTTTTCGAGTTATTGAGGCTCAGTAATAGAGATTTTTTTATGAGAGTTTATTAGGAAATCTCCACCGTGCTAGCCAAATTGTTCGAGTTGAGGAGAGATTCGAGTTATAGAGAGCGCCCGCTGTAACTGAATAAAAATAATAGCAGTTCCCCTTTTTAATCATCTCCTTAATAACGATCATTGTAAATATTTCAATGGAAAAGTAACTGTTATATGTATGAGAAAGAGTGAAGAACGCTTCATTATAATATCGTCGGTAATCGTATGAAAATATTATGGAGATATTTGAAGGGGAACTGCCAATACAATGCTACGCCACTACAAGTTTCCACTTAGCACGTGAAAATCCTCACTGTTTGGAGTTAACCAATCGTAAGCAAGAACTTTTGCCAAGCTCAGCATTTCAAAAATTGCAGGGTATGCACTAACAGTTCTTGTTGATGGCAATCAAACATTGCCTCTGTGGAGATTATACTGGCCTTTTATATTAGAAGTCTTTCAAGGCCTGTTTTCATACTAATTAACTGGTGATGGATACCATATAGATGGATACTATAGGTCTTTGTACTGGTGATGGATAGTTATTCAAACTAAAGTCGCAGGAGGAACCACTTAATAGAAGTACCAACATAGAGAAACGAAGTCCATAAGAACAGTTGAGCTCAAACACACAAGATAATCTCGTGGAATGTGTATTTGGTTTTATTTTTACACGATGTTTGGAAGAGGAAGTAGAGGAAAATTTGGGGCCCAACCTCGAACCCGGAACTTCTTGACGAATTATAACATGTGGAGGTGAGTTGAAAACCCTATATCCATCTATATTGATACGCTTCAAGTTTGAATATGTGCACATTTTGAATTATGAATCTCCGGAGACACTTATTATGATTTTATGAAATGAAAACTGGATTTAACCCAGTGGGCAAATCTGTAGGAAAATCTCTGCGAAGAAGTGCATTTCTAAAGATATATTCATACAATTTATATAAAATGCCCTTCGTTGCAGTCCACAGTCCACTTGACGATTTTGCATACTGGGAAAATAGAGGCCAAGTTGGTAAATCATAATGACAGAAACCTCGATTGATGTATTTGCTGATTCTTCCCCCTCGTCCCCAGGAGTTTTTTTTTACTTTTTTTGATGTATTCATGGTGTTTCACCGCCATATATGATTCGACTGTCAGAGCACAAACATATGACGTAACGATGTAACGACATGAACCATTATGACGTAGCCAAAAATAAACTCGCTTGTTCATAACATGATAAACTCTGATTTATATTCAATGACAACCTGAGGTTGGTTCAATCATGAACCTTCGTCATAGACAGAATGAATGAGCTGTTCATCTGGCTGAAATGAAAACCTTTTGTCGGGGATAAAAAAATAAAGGGGATAAAAAAATAAAGGGGATAAAAAAATAAAGGGGATAAAAAGTTGGCTTTTATTTTAGTAACCAACTGACAAATGATAAGTGACAGATGTTTAAATCTGGCTATTTCTATCTGAGAGATAGAGTTTTTCTCAAGTATTCTTAGGTTATATTTTCTCTGTATTACATACTTTCAGTAATCATCCACATTGTCTCCAATTATTGCATCATGCGCTGATGGCCAGTTTAAAATAGACAAGAAAAAAGAAAAGTCTTCAATAAAAAATTTCATGGAAGGAAATTGGATATTTTTGAAGAAAAATTGACTAAATTTTTTCTCAATCAAATTTATGCAGAAAGTTATTCTTTCGAGAAACTTTACAAGAATATAGTATATCAGGCCACCCTTTAAATTCCACGAACTTAGAAAAAAATGCCTGATGCTTTCCACGGCCGTTTCGCAAGCAAAGCTCGGTTTACACTCGAAGCTACGCTAGAAAATTGGAGCGTCAAGCTGGTTGACTGCACTACCTATAAAAGAAAATGGCTTCTTCTTACAAAAACAAGAATTCTGGGACATCATGAATTTGCGATACGGCATTCCATTGAAGAATCTACCATCGCGTTGTGTATGTGATAAACTATTTATACTATTGATCACGCACTTTCATGTCCAAAAGGCGGATTTATCGCAATCTGGCACAACGAACTTCGAAATTTCGCTGCCGAATTATTATCTGAGTGTTACCACGACGTCCACTTAGAACCAACTTTGACACCTTTAACGGGAGAAACGCTTCCCGCAAGTACGATCAAATCCGAAGAAGCTCATGTGGATGTAACAGCAAGAGGAGTTTGGACTAAAGGTCAGATGGCTTTCTTTGACGTAAGGGTCTTCAATCCCACTGCCAAATCTTACCAGAAAACACCCTATCTGCTGCACACAGAGCCAACGAGCAAGAAAAGAAAAGATCATACAATAAACGAATCACATCAGTCGATCAAGCCTCATTCACCCCATTGGTGTTCACTTGTTTCAGAGGCATGAGCAAAGAATGTGGCGTGCTATTCAAACGACTTGCCGAACAAATTGCCGAGAAAAGCAATGTAAGCTATAGCGTGACTATGAATTGGCTCAGATTACGAATAAATTTCCATCTGATTCGTTCATGTGTTTTGTGCCTGCTGGGCTCCAGATCTCCATATTTCATGTCAAATCATAGCAGCGAAACCGACATCGAATTATCGATCAACGAATCGAAGTCAAAGGATTTGACTCTAGATGAAACTCAATTTAAAACGTGATGTAGCAACTTGGAATTGATAATTATATATACTCCCTTTTGTAAATATTTAGCTTTGTGTATAATAAAGTTATCCCTTTTTACTAAAAAAAAAAAGTTTGTTTACGCATGCGCGACTTCGAGGGCTTTCATTTAACGGTTTTAAAGATGGTGGTAACCATGCGTGTTTTAATGTAAATCATCCCGATATATTCTTTTCTGACATCTTTACTACTGTTTTACATTGATTTAAATTTTTGAATATAAATAAATAAATAAATAAATAAATAAATAAAAAAAATTTTAATGTGCGCTCTAGGTACAAAGTTCTATTGCCACTTATGGCGATGACCCTTATTTCAATGGATGTAAAATCTGTCAAAAGAACTCCCCACATGTTTCGTTCTGTTGTGGAGAGAACGATGGTAGCAGATAGCCGTGTTTACCGAAGCTCAATAATTGCTTTATAAATGTTTCTGCTGGCATTGCGCTATGGAACTTGTGAAACATCTGAAAAAACAGTTTTTGGGCAATAATAATAGGCTATCTGTAAGTGTGTTGTGAGGAATACTCCACAGGTGTGGTGTGCTGGTCACAATGTACAGGGATATTCTCACTAAATCTTCAGAAATTCCTTAGATATAAGGTCTAATATGATTATTTTGTACGATTGAAAAGTCTTTAAGGCTGATAGCGGTAACTTGTAACAAGTTACATGTACAAATCAATGGCATGTGATTTGTTTAGCAGCGACGGTGACCAACTGCCCTGTACAGAAGCAGGTGATTTAATTGGGGGTCCTTTATTCTTTTTTTTGCTTGGGCGACCTCCTTTTAGCTTTTGACCTAAATAATATACAAGCGCTACAGTTTCCAATGCACTGTTCTTTCCAAGCTAAAGGGATCACTGTGTCAATGGAACCACATTTAAGGAGGTTGTTCAGCTTTGCATGGTAGTCATTTTAAAATAATTTTGGATGTATTACATCCTAATCAGTGTTGAAATCTGCTTTTAATGCAATACTCAGGACACTTATGTATGTCTCTATTGAATATTTGAATCTGTAAGATAAAATATTGCCACAAATTCTGCAAAGTTTTTCCAGGCAATCATCGGGAGGCAGTCTGTCGGCCATATTTATTTATCAAAATCTTCCTACTATATTATATTGTGTAAAACCTAAAGCAAGGATTCAATTTATTTTGATGTGGAAATGACACATGCGCAAACTGAGTTTCGCGTAGCCAGGGTTTCGACACAGCCGTGTTTCTGATGCTTTCTGATGCGACGATAACGTCATTCCAGGTTTGACGATTAATGTTCTTGAGTGCAGGATTACGTCATTAGTTCTGGGTGTGTCAAGATTAAAAATGCTATACTACTGATGTCAAGCTTATCACGACTTTACTTCTAAAAACTGCATAAAGTAGAACATAGCCTTTGTCGGTAGCCTTGGTAACATTGAAAGGCGAATTTGTGGCGATAACAGCTTGTGGTTAATTTCAACTGGTTCAACGAGAATGCTTCTTACAGTTTTTGAGGTCGCCTTAGGTCCTTGGTTGCCTAGCAACGGATGACATAATGATCCATGAACAGCATTATTTTTTTTCCTTATGACAACACTATTTATGCACGTTCGACTGTGGTTAGTTTTATTGTCATGTCAATGTTTTTATGAATTCAGACCAGAACTAGAATTTGTTGTTGCAAAAAATAAGTAGATGGACTGGAGGTACCTAACACGTGATGGAAAACGTGCAATACAGTCTCTTTCATGTAATGTGATCTTGTAGAAACAACAACGCTGCCATATTGGTTTGTAAATTCTTCCATCCATCCAAACCACATCCTGAGCACGTTTCAATTCATGCAACACTTCGTTTCCAGTTGCTGACTAAAATATTGTTTTTTACGCTTCTCTGCACCTCGAAAGAAGCCCTGGAAGCGATGTTGTCATTTGTACAAGAAATGTTATGATTGGAAAGATTCATCCTTTTTTCAATAAATATTATTCACGAAAACAAACAAACAAACAAAGCAGGAAAGAAGTCGCAGGAAAATTTCTCTTGTTACTTATGAATAGTTCAAAGATCAAGTTGTTATGGCGGTCCGGAGCATCTAAAGTATCATCTAGTGTCTAAAGCATGCTATTCAAATCAAAGATGTCCTATATATATATATACAAAGATAATTGAGGCCAAAGCTCTCAGTGAGCGAGATATTCAAAATGGTAGCCTAAGTCATAATCATAACAGAGCATGTATTGTATATAACGCCCCTTGATTTGCTCGAAGTATGACGCATGCTCACTGGTTCCAAATGAAAATGCGCATGCTTTCTGACATATTTGAACAAAAGCAAAATAACAAAACCACTCTGTTATTCAAACATTTTTACATGAAAATAAATCAAATTAAATTGTTATCTCTTATCTGATTTTTTTGCTCAAGTTTCAATAAAGATATTTTGTTGCCACAGAGCTCCACCTATTAGTCAGAAATGGAGACAGGATTATTATCATCTGGTCGTTTTATCAGTAACATTCAATAGGAAACGTGCATAGCTAACGGAACATAACGAAATAGTAATGAAATCATAAACCATAGTGGCCAACCAATGGAATGCTTTTCGTGAACAAGGGTTTATCAACGTGTAAACTTTTCACTCTCTCTCTTTCTCCCAAAATTAATAAATAAATAAATGAATAAAAAATAATCGTAAGATAGGTAGAGCTGGTCATTCAAACCAAACTTTAAACTTGGGTGGATATGAGTGGATATGCATGTATATAGTTGCCTGTCTAACAAACTTATATTGCATGTATTTTCAATCGACACGAAGAGAAAACGTTTTCATGTGATAAAGTCTATGATGAAAAATCGATTTTTTTTTCTTTGATGCTTTTCTCTGTGGTTAACAGGGTTGGCACATTAAACTACTGATTTCCGCCTTTACACATAATTCAACATGGCTGATTATTTAGCCAACCTTTGATCATGTGTATTTGATACTTTTGTTTCCAGTTCTTTCAAAACACAAAATTATGTCACATTATATTAAAAACTTTGCAATGAATAAGCAAAAGCACGTGATTGTATACACTCCTCCTTGTTGCTTTCACAGTTTTTATTGCAATGTTAAGTAAAAAGCCACAAAGGTGGAGGTGCTTTTACTCAAAATTTTTATGTCTTTTCACTGTGCGAAATTAAGAAGTGGTAATTTGATCATTGTTTGTAGAAGATATGGTAAGCTGGTTTAGCCTAAAATTCCATGCTCCAAACTTTTCAAATGATCGATCTCTTTTGATCTTAAAAGGAGAAGAATTGGACATTCAAAAACCTAACTCGCCTAAATTTACGATACAGTACCAAAATGGTGTGTACATGTTCTGGACTTAGCACCCACTAAACAACCCGAAAACCCCACTCAATAAACGCCCCTGCCCCCACCCCAGCGTTTAATGTGGCTATTGCAGAAAGTGCGGTGTATAATATAAAACTTATTACTTCTTCTCACATCTCGTGGAAATTCAACTAATTTTTTTTTGCGGGTTATTTATAGTGGCGCTTCAAATTCTTTCCTGATGTTAAAAATTCTGCTGTGTAATTTGAAAGACCAATTAGAGATCACTTACAATGTACTTGATTAACGACGGATACGCACATTTTTGAAGAATTGTTTTGCGTAAATATCAAAAGCACACACCACAAGTAAAGGTCATTAAAGCATGTTGTTAAAATTGCTTGTAGTTTGAAGTCCACATTTTTCTAAAGAAATTGAAATTATTGTCTCGATTACATTTTAATGACATTTATTTACTGAAGTCTTCAGTGATTATTATCAGAAAAGCCTGGGAAAATTCTACTCGTGTTGACAGTTATGATCAGGGAACGGATACGATCTAGCTACAATCAAAACTTTAATATGACCACATATTAATTAACATATCCTGACTAACTAGTATTTGATCAAGAGTTGCTTAGTAAATGATAACCCGTAGCAATTACCGTTAATTCGTTTTTGATTGGCTGTTTTTTAAAATAACCGTTATTTACGCACGTTTTAATTGGTATATTGATCAGTTTCGAAAGACATTCCAAGTACCTCATAAATTTTCTTAACCTGAAAATGAAGACGACATACTCCTTTGTGAAAATACATTTTCTTATCTTAAGAAAAATTAACTCTACATCGATTCTCAACTGATGTTGAGAAAAATAACACCAATTGCAAGGAAATACAATGGGTGACATTTCACAATAGCTGAATGTTTGTTCTGCTGATGTGTTTCCCCATAAAATATTGACAGGAAGCGATGTTTTTCTTATAGAGAGTGACAAGTCCCTCTAGAAACCAATGACAACTTATTATTATTCGTTCGAAAATGTGCAGCTTATCTTGCAGAGTAACCAATCAAATTGATTTAACTCCTTCGAAAAATAAAGTGCCACCTCATCATGTTGATGAACCAATGAAATTGATTAAGCTCGTTCGAAAATTCGTCAGCACACGCTTGATAATTTCTGTAAAAAGTCATTTTAACTCATCAACTTTTATATTTGGTCGAGCAGTTAAATATATCTAAGCGTAGGTTGTGAAATTATATTTCTAGCCTCATTAATGGTTTTTTACATCAATCGAAGCATGTGCTAATCGCAAGACAGACGGAAACCACTGTATTGCAGATTCGGTATTTATTTTCACACTGTCAACCTCGTCTATCTTCTTTGGGGCTTTCCAAGCATATTAATAGGGCAGTGAATCTACCCATCTTCCATGCCATTTCAGTATTATCTTAGGGAAAAAAGTGCTATTTGAAAATGAAAAACCTTGATAAGATATTTATTTGAAGAGTTTGAAAGCAAAACAAACAAACAAAAAGTAACCGCATGTAAGCAAATCATTGGTAAACATTTTGTTTATATAAATAGATTTAAAAACAAATAACCATTTTGAATAAACAATTCTAATCTTACAGTTTATACCCTAAATTAAAAAAAAAATCTTTTTTATATCGAAGTTCACACGTACCTACTATAACATGGAAATTGACTTTTCTGACTCATTCGTAAAGTTTTGACAATCTTGCGGCTTTTGTCAAATGTCATCACTTATATTCTCTTCCAAACACGAATGATATTTACCTCAATTTTTTTTTTCAAGGTAATCATCGGCATTTTGATTTGTACATTGGGATATGTTGCTGCATGAAATTTATGAAATGAAATATGAAGTAACAGAGAAGGATATATGTTTATAATTGAACTACGGAACGAAATTTTTATAGAGAGAGCAAAATGATTATCAACGGTTAACTTTCTCCAGTCTTAAAGAGCGGTAAAGCATATCTTACCGGAGATAATTTCGTCGGGGAAAAGTGACGAAATGTTTGCTTCGTAACGAAAATTTTCCCCGACGAAAATTTTGTAAAAGTGAAATTTATAAGAAAGTATTAGTAAAATTTTGCAAAATGACGAAATTTTCCCCGACAAAAAGTTTTCTCTGACGTCAATTTTCCCCGACAAAGGTATCCTCGATAAGGTACATACATTTTCAGGAATCCGGTTATTTACAAAGTGGTATGGACTACCACCCAGGCTTTCGCTATTTTGATCAAGTTCGTTATGTTTGTACTTAGCTCAAATGTTCCACCTCTGCTGCAAATACAGGAACTGGATTCTACTGCCGTGGGAAATTCACAAAAACACAGTCAAAGGTTTTCAACAAAGTAATCCTAAATCTTTCAAATCCGTACAAATGTCATGTTTTTTCGACAAACAAAAACAACACACACACAGAGTTGTCTGAGATTTACAAAAAATATTGACCAAAAAATATTGACCAAAAAATATTGACCAAAAAATATCAATTTTTCCATCGAGGGATCAAAAACCAACCTAAAGTAGCTTGTGACGTCAACGCTATTGATTTTAAGCATTAATCACGTGTCTGGCGGTTGGCTACATCCTAGCAAAATCTTTTCTATCAGATTTTAAAAATAAAGTTTTTTTCTTTTTCGTCGATAGTCTGTGAAAATAACTACGGTGTGTCTTGGCAACTGCAGATTTGCAAGGACAGGAATCATTTTCAGTTCATTGAGTTTATTTAAGAAAAATGAATGGAACACGTTATTGACACACACAAGCTGTTTCTACGGTTTTTTTGTGTGTTCTCTAATTTAGGGAGCTGGCGAGGTCTCATGCACAGTAGTAATTGTGATGCTTTTATTGGAATTTTTTTTGATTTTAACATAATAGTTACCTTTGTTAAAAGCTAGAGACCATTCCCTATTAACTTCAAATCATTTAAGTTGACAGTTGGACGTGCAGGCTTAGTGCCAGTTAATCAACACGAACTTAATTTACTGACCAGGTCTTCTTTAGAGCAGATATTTATTGATGGCGGCCTGAGAACTAGGTTGTTTTCCTATCACCTAGCTGCTAACAGACGTGAATAGTTCGAATTTCATGTTTAAACAAGAAGTCGAGAAAAGAGATTGACTTGGGTAATGAGAAAATAGAGATATCCGTCGCAGCACTTCATTTATAGTTGTTATCAAAACAATCCCGTTATGTTATCCAACAGTCAAGTTTATTCGTAAACTTTACACCAACTTCCCGACTATTTTCACGACTATTTTTCATTAGTCATCACACAAATATAACGCTTTCAAAGTTGATCTATAAAACAGAACTAACCGTGCTGATTCTTTTTATAATGGTTTTATAACCTCGACTTAGTCTCCTTTTTTAAATGCGTTTTATTTTTAATGTCAGGGGGTTTTGTTCGTGAAATCTTTATTCATCAACTGTTCATTTTTTTGCAAACTTTTATTTTAATACTTAATAATATGGAAATGGAAATTTTCATTTTTAAAGTGATCTCAACATTTTATAAATTGAAGCTATTGCATTATTAAATTATATGGTTATGGATCTTACCATTATGAATTTGCGCTTCCCCATTCAACACATTGTCCGATGGTTATAACCCCCCCTGAACTAATTAACTAGACAGTTAGCAAATATGTCAATATCTTTAGATTCATTGTTTTTTCAGAGAAAATATTACAGTCCACACCCGTACCGTTATTAAACTTCGTCAATAACATTTTTTAGCTTAGTCTGTAGTTTGAAAACGACAAGAACGGACACAACGTTCTGTAAATAAAGACAAAGAACTTCGAATCAAATCGAATTCAAAACTGACGTTTTACACGAAGATCACATCAGACAAAACAATAGACGGCTATACGCATCCAGTGAATTGGCAGCGAGGGCAGGATTATTCATTACTTGGAACTACGAAAACAGATATTCAATTTGTACCAAAGATCGTCATCTTTGGTTACTTGAATTCCAAAAGACTATTTTAAATGCAAATATTATAGAAGAAAGATTGAACCGCTTGAAATATAGTGAACCAAGCACGAAAGAGAGGTTTGTTTATATTTTTATCTTTTATCTTTTATATTTATTTATTATTTATTTTTTTATAGTGAAGTTTAAAATTTATGCCATTTGTTAGGGAAAAAAAATCGTGGAGGAGGTATTTTTTGAAATGATTCTGAACGAATTCTCAGTTGCGGTGGGATAAGAAAAAAGGGATAAGGACTTAGGACCTTAGACCAGTTGTAAACACAAATGAGATAATAGCAATGCTTAAAAGTATTATGAATTTAAATTTTCATATACTTTGGAGAGATATTGTGTTGTTTTGCTTTACAAATATAAAGTTATGCGCAGTGAGAAAACTTGGTCTACATAGCAAAATTATATATCTGTTTTTACATTTTTGCTGTTTATACATTTGATTAGTTTGGCAATATTTCTTTCAAACTCCAGAACGCTGTTTTTGAAAAATAACTTTATTTTAATTTGTAGAAATTACTGACGGGGAATTTTTTTTAAAGCGCTTTCTCCACTATTTTTTTCCTTTTAAAATAAAAAAACGTCTACAAAAACGTTTTGTTTTTGTATAATCTAATATTTTGTCTTTCGAAAAACGCTTTTTTCCTTTATGCAAAGCTTTTGTCTATTATCGTCATTATTTTGATGAAAAAAAAACGCAACAGAGAAACCGTGGGTTTGCATAGTTTTAAGATTACGTCACTTCACTGTATTTTCTCTCTACAATAATAACCCTTGACTCGCTTGTTCAAAATGAATATCGACTGGAATACGTCAAGAGTATTTACGGTGTACTTACTTATTTCAGAAAACAGTTTTTAAAAATAACATTTGTCGACCACACGAGATAATAAAACATCTTCACCTAAAATAATACGTTGAACTGAGGCTTATTAAAACCTAGAAAGTAACCAATCAAAAGTCGATCTTATTGACTTTTTCGGATTTAGTGCTAGAAACAAAAAAACTTCAAACAAAAAAGATGTTTACTAAAAAAATCTTTCAAAAGTTTTTTCTTTCACACGCACGCTTGAAAAGATTCGATTAAATTCAGTTTGTTATTTTTAGATCGGTTGTCCACTCCATCTATTGTTTTTTTTCCAAGGTTAAACCCTTTAAAAATAAAATCTTTGATCTCCTTCACAGGATACTTTTAGGGAATATTTTTTTAATAATAACGTACAAAGTTTTGTTTATGTTCTTTAAGCTATGCTAATTTATGTTATTTTATATATACTTATATTAATTTATTCAGGTGAAAATGGCATACAGCAAATCAACATTTGAAGACTCTGGATTTCCACAACTTCCAAGATTACCCAGTTTCCCATTCTACGACAAACTTTCGACATACTCACGACCACCACCGCCGCTGACGCCACTACCTGGCATGTCGGTATTTTCAAATAAACGACGTCACGACCAAATTGATGATCTACCCATACCACCATTCAAAGCGCCTAAATTATCATCACTCCCCGCGTCACCGTCGCACAATTGCACCAGAGACTGCCAGTATTGCTCTGGCCTCACCAATTTGGACATCGCCGCTTTCTACTGGTCAATGTTAGCAATGCGTGGTTACCCACAAATCAAAGCGTCGTCACAAAACACGTTGAAGGTTCCACCTCCTCCGTCACCAACATTAAGTATCGACAGCTTTTCCAAACCACCTAGTCCATCTGGTAGTTTGTCGAGTTTGGATTCTGAGCCGTTGTCTCCAGTTTCCTCAGTGAGTAGTGAAAGCTCTGTCAAAAGCTTCACTACCAATAAATATCAATGTGATGTATGCCATAAATCATACTCTCATCCACGACTGTTGAACCGTCATTTACAGTCACATACACCTTTTAAAAAACACCACTGCCCTCGCTGCCATAAAGGATTCAATGACGCATTCGATCTGAAACGACACATTAGGACACACACTGGTATTAAGCCGTTCCAATGTGACATGTGCGATAAATCCTTTACTCAGGTTGGTATATTACTTTGATTTTCTTTAAGGCCTAGAAGACACTGGCTAATCTTTTCCGGGTTTTTTAAATTTTTTTATAATTTTTCAATTCAAGCGGGAAGCAAACTTTACAGTTATTAGTCAAACGCTATAATCTTGCAGATTCAAAAAGAGTACTTAACAGTTTGTTTTTTTTCCTCGTCAACAGCTCTATTGATGAATCATAGCTAAGATAAATAAGAAATTGTTATTACTATAAACAAATTGGAAGTTCGGTAAAATTTGATACTCGGTTTCTTTACCGTTGAAAAAATATTGACATCCGGAAACATAACTGTAATTGTCCGTACAAATTCGTCATTTGCAAACTTTGTTTTCGTTTTATTCATCCTTTCGATTACGACATATTTTATTTATACTGTTATATTCTTATTTATCTTTCTACAGAGATGTTCTCTGGAAGCCCATTTGACACGTGTGCACAATCTGTCACAAAAATTCGGCTTCCGTGAACGCCGTCCGAAATTGTTCGTATGCGAAGACTGTGGTCTAACTTTCGCAGATAATAATAAATTCCGACAACACGAGAAGGAATGCAAACGAAAATGAATTATTGTCAGGAAGTAATTCAGTTTTTGTGTTAAATGTCTTACGTGTTTCGTATAAACCTGGTCTCACTTTCTAAAATGAAACTCCATACAGGTTTACTTGTTTTGTGTGAGGTATTTCCCTTCGTCCAGTTCTTTGTGTTCGTCAATGTTAGTGTCATGTTTTAAAAGGGAAAATACTGTGTTTGTTCTTTGTTTCCCCAATTTATTCCCTAATGTAAATATACTCTTAGTTTATTATGAAGTCGAGTTTAGACTAGTATATAAAAATGTGGAACCACTACTCGGTTGAGAACTTGTATAATATGACTTATATTAAGTTTCAAAATAGGATCTCAACTAATTTGCCCTTTCGGGCAAGTTTATTAAGTATTATTTTTTGGTATGAAGCTTTCTTTGTGATGGCTAACACTACTTATTCAATTTTTTTATACTTGCTAATAATGTTGAAGTAAGTTAGCCCTCATACTGAAAATCTCTTGTACGTGTATAAACAAAAGCAGTAGGCTTTTGAAATTTATTTTTAATTTCTAGTTATTTTTCTATCTCCTAATATTTTCCTGGTAATTTTTTTTTCACGAATGTTATGAGGGTTCACAATATTTTAATTTGTGCTACCGTTACATCAGTAATCAGCTTAATATTATCAGTTTATCGGATAGAGACAACGCCTGCACTCCTTCGTTGGGATTAAAGTTTCATTGTTTTACGGCTTAGCAGTTCACACGAGTTAAGTCTTCTTAAGCTGCTTTTGTAATTAAAATCAACGATTAAATTGATCTTATTCCACTAGTTTTTGACACTTGGCTCCGTTGGACAACAAGCGATTAACCTTTTTGATAGTGATTTGGAGACAGATATGTGTTGCTCTTCATCGTTGCGTTTATTCTCGCTTCCTTTCATCAAAAATCGGTTGTAAGAGAAAATGTTCTCGTTTATTAAAGTCATACGTTGGAGCCACATTGCTTCGTTGTCCAATAGGATGTACGGAAAGTTTTTAGTTAAATTAATCTGTAGGAATTTATATTGAACCCGATCCGATTTACTTTATCGTTCTTGTGATCAGTTAAACCTAATCCGATTTTTTTTTCGGGGTTGTTCGTGATATATTCTGATTTTGAAAAAGTAAAAAAAGATGGAATTTTGATTTGAGCTTTTTTCAAGAATTTTAATAAAACAACACGAAGGTATTTCGGATTCGCCAAATTTTACACGGTGTAATCTCCTTAGTCAGTATGAATCATATTCTTTTAGTTCATTGATTTCGTATTATCAGTATTAATTAGCATTTTTGTACCCAGGACCCTATCTTGTGGTAACGAAAACTCAAATTTATGAAGGTCCTGGATACAAAAATATGTTTGAATATATAATGTGGAACAGTAGTTCGATTTGAAATGGCCATTTTTAATACTCTATGTTAGAGAAATTGTTGGTCCATTAGTTATATACTTTCATTTATGTAAATAATATATGATGGAGATAAGATGGAGATACGTATGTATTACGTAAGTACATTGACCGACTGACTGACTGACGTATATTCTACTGTAATTCTGACAAAACCTTGTTCACACTTGACAAATACTATATGACCGTCAAAACTTTACTGACGCGTCTTACTTGACATGTCGTTACTTGACATGACGTTACTTGACATGACGTTACTTGACATGACGGTAGTTGACATAACGGTAGTTGACATGACGGTAGTTGACATGACGGTAGTTGACATACACCACGTTTTATTTACGTTATGAAATACAAACAAGACAAAACTTTACTACAGTGTGAACTAGGTAACAAAAGCAATTACGCAACATAAAATATATGACGACATCGACTTGACGTGACGTGACGGTCAATCTTCGCCAACTGACTGACTAACACCGAACTGGTGATCTAAGAAATTCTTATCTCCATATCACGTAGTTTAATATTTGTATATGCATTATTGTAAACCTCTGTGAGGGAGGACAACGATTTTTATAACCCCCCTTCATCTTGTAGCTGATTTTGTAAGCGTTATTGTAATTTCCGCCGTATTTGTAAGAACTCTAGATTAAGATGTTGAAGAGAAAAAAAATAACAAAATAAAAATAACAAAACTATGAAAACTATAAAAAAATATTTTAACGACGAGCTTTTTGTAATCAATATTTTTTTGGTATTTAATTAAAGTATTTAATGTAATTGCGTTGTAATTTATGTTTGATAGCCCTTTCAGTTTGTCCAATCAAATTGAAACGAATGAGTCACTTGGGAAAATGAAATTTACACTACTACGTGTCGCGTCAGATATGTAATTATCATTTTTCATCAATTAATTTTATTATGGTAGTTGGAGGATGGGTCCATGTGCTAAAAACCAAACAAGTATCCCCCCTGACGGAACTATCAAACAAGTATCTCCCCCTGACAGAACTGTCAACTAAACTTCATGCCCATGACATATTGACGATGCTAAAAAAACTGGTTTTGAAGTTGAACTATTAAGCAGCAAAAGTTGAAAAGCAGGAAAACTAAACTTATTTTACATTCTGGAAAGTGAAAATAATTCACATTTACAGAGGCATGGGACCTAGATAATTACGAAGAAAACTTAGGCCTAGTACGCACGCTAAGTTATTATCTGAAAGTTATCACAAGACATCTAGAAAAGTTTTAATACACAGCAAGCTATGTTGTTTTTTACGAATAAAGGGGGAATCGGTAGGTAGGTCTGTTTTGACTGATTATTCACTACGCATCGTGTTTAACCTATAATCGCTTCGCTGCATGATAACAGCGATGTTAATTACAGAATGTCTGCATGGGATCAACATTGGTAGTTATCCAAAAGTACTCAGTAATTATGTGTAATTATGCAGATTAATGTTCTCATGACTTTTGACAGTTACTTTTGGTAATTATGCTTTCATTTTTTTTCTTCCAAGAAAGTTTCCATTGACCTGTGACGTCACTTCACTTCCATTTCATTGTAACAGAAAGAACTAGGCTAAACAACTAGGCTAGTACACTATGTCATAATTAAAGATCATACAATGTGATTTATTTGTAAAAGACCAGGTCTTATAAAATAATAAGGTCTTCATCAGTTCTGAAAGAATTTTAATCAATGGGACCCTGCCAAGGAGAGCCCGGGGCATTTATAGCTTCTAATGCTATGTGCTATGTGCTATGGGAGGTAAAGTATTGCTTCGATTGCTCAACATGGCAAATCTCCTATAGACATCTGGCCTTTTTTCAAACCAATTACTAAACTGATCATGGATGGATTGATTATTGTCGCTGGTACGACTCGACGAAGAGTTGAACCCAGACCTCCCACGCTGACGGTGAGCAATCTACCATTAGGCCATCATTAAAAGAATGTCGGATATAAAGGGAAATGTGAACATTTAAGGAATTTTTCATCCATCTTGGTATCAACAATCACTGCCGCAGGAGTTCTTTTTTTTTATTCATGGTTTTAAAAAACATCAATAACAAGAGCACAGCTTCGTTAGGACTTCGTAAGGACTTCTGGATTACATTTCTCAGCATCTCCAACGTGACTATATTATAGAAGGGACAATGAAGGATTAAAATGTGGATTAGCTGATAATGATCCTTATCATACACTCCCAATTAAATGGCGCTATACTCATGGTTGAACATTTGTTTTCTCAACATGAGAAAACAGTACCAATAAAATACAAAAGAAATAATTTTAATACCATGGCTTCCTGTCTATTAACAATTCAATTAGAATAAACAAGAAGGACTAAGTACGAATTTGTTATGAAAGCAGCACTTGTGCATTTTCTCTTACGTAACAACAGAAATTGGTTACATAATGCTTGATTGTATTCTAGTTGTTGACAACCAATAGTTGATTGATTGATTGATTGATTTATTGTTTGATAATAATTCCGTTGGAACTACAGAAGTCATTTATATTCTTTTGTCGTATGTAGCGTGTCAACACGTCAAGTTTAAATGGAGTCAATTTGGCTCCTTAAGAAGCAGCCTGGACATATTTTGATTTACACTTGTTTAGTTTCTCCTTCTGGATGAAATGGTGGTTGAGGAGATTACAATAGAGATATGGGTTGACTCAGTTGAACAGTTTCTCATAAAATCAAATTTAACAATCTTTCCTGCTTACAATCTATGCATCTCCAAGCCAACCCAGGATAACTCAATAAGGTTTTAAATAGCGATATCTGCTGATACTACTGTTATGTAAGCTAATAAGTGAAATGATTCAGATAACTGGGATTACGTTGAATAGCTACTTCGTTCTCATTCTACCTAGGTAAATTGATGCCGAAGAGATAAAATAAATTTTAAATAAGGCAAATCATGGCTTCTCAAGACCTCATATAAAGGCAAAATATCAAATATTTATTTGTTAGAATACGATACCACAAGATTGACATTTTAGTTTTTTTAAGGTGAAATATTTCAACAATTTGGTTCCTTGAACCATAAAAAACACTATAACAAATAATATTCTATTAAAGATAACAAAGATAGAATATTGCATTCAATACATGTAATAAACAAATACGGGAAATGGTCATGTGTCCGAAAGTGTCCGAAACCGATTTCAACAACCGACACAGGTATATTTGCAATTTTCCATCATGAAGTTTTGATATTTTTCGATATTGCAGTGTCCCAAGCCTGCCCAGTAAGGACATAAACTATCCGAGTCTAAACATTTGCCACCTGGTTTGCACATTTTACAAGTTGATTGACAAACCCTTGACATGGATCCCCGTTGAAAGTAGCAATGTCTTTTAGCAGCGCGATCTTTACAATTCCTAGCTTTGTCCGTACAAAATCCATATGTTGATTTGGTGGTTTTAATTATTTCTGCGGAAAAATAAATAACAAGAAAATTGCATCAAACCGCAAAACAAACAAACGAACACATAATCAAATAAATAAATAAATTCAAAAACACAAAAAGTATTACATAGTTCCTGAAAACATTACATAGTTTCTAGCCTGTGAACATATGTAGGTAAGTAACCCGGACTTCCTCTTATCTTCAATGGTTGACAATTTCACCATTTTACATTCATCTTAACACCAGACATAACAAATCTCTGGTTTTAGGAAAAGATTGGTGTGAAGTCACTTGCACATACTGGCACCTGGACGTACTGGCACCTGGACATACTGACACCTGCACATACTGGCATCTGCAGATACTGGTATCTGTACATACTGGTTTGAATGAACCAATCATTATTGTTAGTGGAGATATCTTGGATTCTTTTAACAGGTTCTCTACAACCCTACCTCCCTAAAACTTTGCTCCAAGCGCCAATCAGTATCACCAGCTACCTGGTTTGTAAAGATGTGCTGAGATTTTCCAATTGATCTCATACCATGGTTTGGTTTCCAGAAGAGGACGCCACTTGCAAGTTCGTTTTCATTCCCCCATAGATGACTAACATTTTTGAGTCTCCTTTTTCAAACCAAGATGGAAACTGGTGACAAGTGACCATAGAGTTGCTTATTGGTCAAAACATGAACCAATGGCCATAAGAAACCATGGGTTTGCTCCTTTATCATCAATCAACTTAAAGAAACATATTCAGAAGTGACGTAAACAAAAAATCTCCATAGTTACCTTGATCTGGACACAGCTTACAACTTCGTCTACAGTACTTTTCCATAAACCCTTTGGCAAGAGCACATTGATTATTTATTGCCCATTTCTTGCATTTCTTTTCGTAGTCATCGCACTTGTTTTTGTTTACTTTCGGAATCGGTTCTAGATGAAAAAGTATTGTCAATTTTCTTTAGTGGATACATCAGAGTTTTTCTATTCTATTCTATTCTAAGTATATTCAACCTTGCATTCTAAAGGTCATCATAAGAAACGATCGTATTTTGAAGGTGCCTTTTAGGCTACATCAGGCCTGTTCCTTGTCTTAAAGAAAAATAGTTCAACTTGGTTAAGCACTTTCAGAATTTTGGAACTTCTATCACATATTTTAGCTAGATTTTTAAGTTTTGCCTTACTTTCAACATTTCCCAGTGGGCAAAATCGTCAAAAAGTCACTGCGACGAAGAGCGTTTTTATTGAAATAATGTGTATATTTCTTAAGAAATGCACTCCTTTGTTGAGATCGACAAATTGGCCCGATGGGTTAAATTTTTGACAATGCTAGTAGTAAACAAAAACTCCTATTAGTAATCAAATCAGTGTAGCAAACTCAACAACGAAATGTATCAAAGCGAGGCCAAACTTGAAGAACCAACAACAGTACATTATTCATACAGAAACAATTCTAGAAAGTGTCTATGGCACGTACCTCCGTTGCAATAGCCACATGTCTGTTTACAGTTGTCGAACTTATAACTTCCAACTTTGCACCAATAAACATCGTTCCGATTGTTCTTTTTACACCAATCACGTTTTTCATCTTTGCAGTTACCTAGGGTGATATTTTGAATTAGAAAATTCTGTTGGACGGAATTTGATACTTTGAGAAGCTTTTAAAACTGACTGGTGTATATTAAGTGAAAATTGTTTAAATTATGTGAAGCATAACCAGTTAATCAATTAATGATAACCGCACATAATGTACCTTTCCAATTGCAGCGCAAAGGGCTCTGTTGGGCGAATGCCTCTCCCCAATGTACTACACCTTCCTAGTTGCATCAAAGTTAACGAGTTGGTTGGAACTTGAATCACCTCTGAGCATCTATCCAATGAGATTCCACTGATTCGTAGGCATTCAGGTTCAATTGAGCGGTTCCGCTCCCCTCGTCTGCTACGAACTAGTGTGATCGCAAGGGGTCGGTAGCTTAGTGGTTAGAGCAATCGCCCGGCAAGCGAGAGGTCGTGGGTTCGAGTCCCACTCGATCCGATAACTTTGCGCTGCAATTGGAAAGGTACATTATGTGCGGTTATCATTAATTGATGTATATATCGATATAGCACATTGGTTTCAGTTAAATAACCAGTTAAACTTTAAATTAAGCCTTTAATATTTACATTTGACTAACTGCTACAGTAACAGTTCAAATTTTAGTGAGTCTGTTGGATGAAAGAGATAGAATTTATACAATAAAGTTTTTTAATAACCAGTCAAGTTCCACCTCGAATAACAAACAAATGCGAAAAATTAGTTTATAATGCATAACTTGGATCCCTTTAGAACATTATCTTGTCAAAATTATATCCATATTGAAAATTTATTGGAACAAAAATCAAAGACTAAGATTGGTATAATGTCTGTTGGACGGAATCTATTGGACGGAGCGATTGCAACAAATTTTTCAAATAAATATATTCAATATTACAATAGCTAAAACTTGATTTATTTACTATCAGTTAATTTTGATGATATTTGAGATCTTGATGAAAGTAAAATAAAAACAATTTTTAATGTATAAAACTTCTAACAATCTATACAAATTTAACTCAATTTTATGATGAAATTTATTGACACTGGTAGTTTTCATCCAACAGACCGCCATTAAAGTTCCTAAAAGAACATGATAGCCAAAAACTATAAAAACTTTAGAAGGAGTGTTGCATTTAATCATTCCTTTCAATTTGGAATGTATAGGTTATAATCTTCGTTATAAACTGAGTGAATTTCATTTTTCAATGTTTGCAACACAATTCAAAATATCATCCTAGATACAAGAAAACCAACATCAATGCAATAGTAACATAAATGGTTCACCTGTTGATTTCTCTCTACTATCGAAGTCTAGAATTGCTAATGACCAAAATAAACGTATTATGGCTTGCATTTTTCTAAACGTTTTGATAAAAATTTTTTCCGGAGTTTAATGATGAAAAGAAACTGTTGACTTAACCTAGGCACTGCCTGCTCTCAATATTTTGAACTTATTTTCTCGGTACCGTGAATGTAGATTGCAACCTAATCACTACTCCTGTTTTCCTATCATAAAATCATAATAAATGTCTCTAGATGTTCATAATTCAAGGTGCACGTATTGTACACACACTCACGAGCAGTGTGATTGTCCTGAATCAAGTAAAGAAATGGTTGAGTGATATGAAATGCCACGAAGGAAATCATCAACAAATTTTGATGTACATTTGAAACCTTTTCGATGACATGTTCAAAAGAGGTGTGGAAAGACATGGTACCAATAATGCTATTTGCTATTATAGTATTACAGACAACCAGGTATGTCAAATATTACGTCACGTAATATGTTTATACAACAATAAAATCATAATAAATGTCTAATCTCTAATTCAAGGTGCACGGTAAAAAAATGATAATTTTTCACAAAAAAAGTGGTGACCTGGTGCCAATTTAGGGGTGTAGATAGCTAAACATGAAAACGAGACAGCAGTAATGGTAAGACTTCTATTGTGGCGACCTATTTGTAAACTTACATCCTAAATACAAAATCAACTATATCAATCAACTATTCACAGAACTCATCGCAGAAATATGTTCTTTGGAGCGATGACCTCAAAATGTCACTTCTTCTCTTCCTTTTAAGTGATGTAGTCAGTCATACAAGTTTCTACTCCGTACAGACTTCTACTCCAGTAGTGATGTGGTTGCTGCGACTCAGCGAACTCAACCTCGTTTCCAGGGCTTCTTCCTTTTTTGACATACGGACGATGGCGAACAAGTTTTTGATTGGCTGACGCAAACTCATCCGCCTAGTGGATCCTTTTGAACTTCAGAGTGAATCAAACAGCAATTCACTCAGTCGTGCGATCAAACTGGAAACTGGCCTTAGAATCAAACACAGATTAAAATTTGCCAAAAATGTAAAAAGTAGTAACACCGACAGACTGGACAAAAGGATGGATTTCAAAACGGAAAGGAACACTTAAAATCAAGAGATACAGAGATAGTAACAAAAAGATATATTTTCCATAATGCATTGTTTAATGTTTATATACAGGAGATACAAGTTTTTTTTATCAAAACCGTCATAATGTTGCCATACCTGGAAGTACAATCTACCAAAAGAAGCACAAATACGCTTTTCCAAAAAATAATAACACATGAAACCATTACTTACCAGAGTCGCCGTGGCCACACTGACTGAGAGATAAGAAAATGAAGGAATAGATGCTGATATGCATTCTGACAAGACGATAACTTTTCTGTGAGAATTTCAATTATTTGCGACAAGAATGACACGCTTATTTATCTACGACTGGTGTTCCAACCCCGCTGTGTTTACTGTAAAAACGATTCTCTCAACTGTTAAGTAAATATTGCTCTTCTGGTAACCATGGAAAGTTTTCAAATGACAAGAAAAAACAAACTGACATGTTTTAATGCTTCTGTTTACATGAAGAGATAAATAGTTGACTTTTCAGTGTCAGTTTTGTTGCGTACACGAAGCCTTGACATGAAGCTTTTAAGCGCTTTCTGTGTTCATACACAATCAAATAAAATTCAAATTTCTTTTATAAAACTGTAGGAATATTGTTTTGAATTTTTAACAATTAATACTGAAAATGTTAGAATATCACAAAACACTGACTATGATCCTGTCCCTCTAACCCTAGTAATAAGTGCCCCGAAATTAAGATCACAGAATGTAAGAATAGGTAGAGATATATTGCCTGTCTATCCCAAATGTTCCTTCGATGTATGGTTAATGAGCGAATGAAGTCGATTGGAATGGAGATAAGAAGAGTATGGAACGGATGAGAATAGAAAATCTTTAACGTCTGTTATGACTAAAGTGAAAATGATAAAAAACGGCCCGTTCCGCTTGTACCCCCATGAAAGGCACATCAGTATTATTTTAGCATCATCAAAATGTTTGAGTATCCCCTTATTGAGAAACTCGAGGGAGTTTCTTCCATGATATTGCGTTCCATTTGAGAAGAAAGAACATTCCCAGTGGGAAGTTTGTTGAAAAATCTCTGCGATGGACTGGATTTCTAAAGAAATATACATGCTAATTGCTCTTCATCGCAGTGATTTTTGAAGAAGCCAATAAACAAATCTTCATTACAATTATTCAAAATGAAAACATAGTTTAGTTGCTAACCTGACACCTTCAAAAAGCCACGGTGAAAATCTCGTTAAATACGTTTGAGGTAATCAAGTTTATTGAGGGTTGTCTCGTCTTCTCGTGGTCACACAATATCAATGAAAAATTCGATGATCTCTCATCATTCTCTGAATAGCACTTTTCATAAAATTTCTATCTCAAATACGAAAACTTGACAATAAATACGACAGGAAACTTTGGGAAGTAAATAAAGCATCGAGGAATCGAGGTTGCACCACAGAAAGTAGTGTTTATATTTTTTTCTATGAAAATCTTTTCACAAAAAAATTATACATTTGTGTGCTAAAACATCAGATTCATAAAATGTGTCACTCGCATGCCATCCTGTCGCCATCTTTAAGTTTTAGTATCGCATCCTTCCGTTTATTGAACAGGGAAGCCTGGCCACGACTGTAAAGCATTCGATGGAATTTATTTACTTATTTACACAAAAGTACCGAATAAATAACAGAACAGGAATAATATTTTTGTTTACAAAATGACGCATTTGATGAAAGTGTCTAGATTGAAGAGTTCTGCCGGCTGATATATACGAGTGGGTAATTTTGTTGAAAATCACTTCGCAGGAGTGCATTTTTATAGAAATATTTCAATTAAAATACTCTTCACCGCAGTGACTTTTTGAAGATTTTGCAAAGTATTGTATTGAAATGAAATATTTTACAAGAGCGTTTGGAAGATCGAAACCCAAAGCTTAACTCAATATGTAAAACACAAGGAATTTTATTGGAAGTGGCAAACAACGATCACGCGACTCGCTAACACAAACTCGCTATGTGATGGTTTATCATTGGGAAAATAAACTAAACGAGGTTGAACATATTCGTGAATAAATACGTAAAAAATCTCCAATCAGTTAAAATGAAATTTGAAGTTGAATCCTTGTCCATTGAAACCTTGGAAACCATCAAATCCATCGAAAGGATTAAACCCACGTCCTTGCTGTGACTCTGGATCAAGAGGATCCTCGCCTTGCTCATATTTAGCCCGTTTTTCTAAGAGAAATTCCATCAAAAAATCTGAAAATTGTAAAAACAGTGTGTTGACTACATAAGATTCGCACAATTACTAACGTCCAAAATGAGGAACACCGGAATAAAAATGGCCGATCCACGTGGGTATTCCTAGCTTAAAAACGCCTTTACTACAGGATTGGTCTTTGTTTCGATTGTTTATCAATAGTTAGTTGGATGGGGATAGAGCCATGCACGAGATCTGACAAAAAATCTAGATTTACCAGGGTCAGTTAACACCTCCTTCGCAGCAGCGACATCTATAAATTTCTTCTCGGCTTTCTTTTTCTCGTCACCTTTGTAATGATCAGGATGCCACTTCGCCGCTAATTTCCGATACTTCTTCAAAATTTCGGATTTACCGGCGGATCTGCAAAATAGCATGGTGAAATCTAATTCGTGCTATATTCCTTGCGATGATTGACGTCATGTCGAATGTTTGTAGAAGCTGATGACTCACCTTGAAACACCTAATATTTTATAATAATCTCTTTTCTGTGATTGCTTGATAAGTTTATTTACTCTGTCTATTCCTTCTTTAGCCTGATAAAAGAAAGTAAATACGGTAAACAAATAAAGATCGTTAAATTCTGCAACAACATTAAAAATGTGCTCTTCTTACGCCCCATCTTAAGAGAAACGCCCTTCAGATATCTGCTATAAAAACGCGACCTTCTACGCCACCACAACTAACGACTCACCCTTTGCAGGTCATTGTTTATATTTTTTGCTTCTTGATAATCTTTTAAAGCTACAAATAGACAGATGAGATTCGTTCACAGAGATAAACGTAACAGAAACCACGTTAACGACGCCGACAACACACTAATGACGTCGACACCCAAACTTACCTTGTTCTAAGTTATCTTCTAACAAGTATGCTTCAGCTCGATCGCAATACGCATTTGCATTTTGTGGTTCCAGTTCGATCGTTTCCGTGCAATATTGGATGGCTTCTTTCGCAGCTTGTTCCTTGTAAAGAAAGTAAAAACAGTATTATGGGTAGCTATCGATGAAAGTGTAGAAGGGCTTGTTTGAGAAGGACTTCAAGTTTTCTTGTTAATTTTTATTGCCCAAACAGACTTCACTTTCATGTCAAGATATTACACACACAACGTAGTCCACATTCGCATTTACTTGGATACACTTAATAACATTTACATTTAACTTCTATGACACATCAAAACGATGCGCACATATACAAGCTAGCAATGTCATAAATGTAACTTTAGGTTTAAGATCAATTGTCAGCAACGAAGGGAAAAACACCGGAAAGTAACATGGGAATAAAGTTTCAAAATAGCCATTGGGTTAAAAAAACATCTTCACTAGCATCCTGTGTGGAAATTGTTTTTTTAAACCAATTTTAAGTTCTTTGTGCCGTGCTAAGTAAATAATGACCACTGTAGGGAGCTTAGACAAATGGTCGTTCTATACAAGTGCTTTTTTGTACAGTGCACCACTTTGGGCTGAAACAATTCCACCAGGAAAAGGTAATTTCAGATTGGTGATATCTTTGCAAAAGGGGTCTTTCAAAGGTTTCAAAAGTGGTCTTTCAAAGGTTTCAAAAGTGGTCTTTCAAAGGTTTTCAAAAGTGGTCTTTCAAAGGTTTCAAAAGTGGTCTTTCAAAGGTTTCAAAAGTGGTCTTTCAAAGGTTTAAAAATGGTTTTTCAAAGGTTTCAAAAGTAGTCTTTCAAAGGTTTCAAAAGTGGTCTTTCAAAGGTTTCAACGGTTCAAAGGCAGGCTTTACTGCTGATGGAAATTTCTGAAAGGTGAACTTAAAGTATTACCATAGAGTCCGCATAAAAACAACCATTACAGACATGGTAAGCACTGTGTTTTTGACTTTTCTGAAGCTTACCTTGAGGTGGCAAGTGCACATTTTTTCTTTAGCTTTCACTACGAACTTTGGATTTTGACCTTCTAACTTTAGAGCAGCATTTAATTTGTATAAAGCATCGTTATAACTGAAAAAATCAAAAAATGCAAAGGTAAGTTAAAATGATCGTATCTAGGTTGAATACTTGGAACTTGCTGACTTTGCCAATTTTGTAGGTTGTCAGAAATTAAAGTGGAAGTAAACTCAAATGATAACAATTGATTTTTTTTTAGTTCCATTTGGAAAAGTTTCAAAAATGATGGATATTCAGGTATTTGTACTTCAGTTATTTCTTTTTGAACCTTGCGATCTCATGTGGCCATGTTTTGAAAAAAAAAACTGAAGTGGCAATACCTTAGAACCAAGAATGATTTTTTGAAAGTTCAAAAACATTCTTAAAGCCGTTTCAAGAAGAAAAAAAAACTGTGATTTTTTTTGAGTTTATTCCCCCTTTAAACAAAACGATCTTCTGGTGTGAATATATAGCAAAAAGCAGTTCCATCATTTCAGATACACTTGTATCATACAATGTTCTTTTGACTAATTATCTTCTAATTTAGAGCTTGAAATTGTCAAAGATTTAGCACTATGATGACAGTGGAAGTTTAGGAACAGAGAACAATCTACATGCAAGAACGCTCTCCATCATTTGTTTACAATGTAAACCACTGATGATGGAGATCAGGCATGTATATAAACTAGTCATTAACCGAAAACATCTTCGGCATGAAATTAAACTGAAAGTTACTTACTGTCCTTCGTCCATATATTTTGCAGCATCAGCAAAAAATTTGACCAGTTTTTTGACTTTCTAAACAGACATGACAAAAAAAAATCAGTATTCAAAAAATCTGCTGTTTCCGAAGAGCAGTAAATACTTACTTTATAGTGTTGATGGCACTTTTTATGATCTTGATCAAGTTTTAAACATTCTCGAATTTCCCTGCAAACAAAGACATTTAAATAGAAAACATCCAAGGTCCAAATTATTGTAATGAATTTGTTGCTATCAACAGTTTTAATTTTAACATTTTTTAGAAAAAAAAAATACTTACTTCAAAGAATCTTCTCCTTCGCCAATTGCATAATATAAGTGACTGATTTTTAAATAACCCTTTGTGTTATCAGGAACAAGTTTGGTAGTAGGTCTAAAAAACAAATGTCTTCACAGCTCAAATGTATGAAAAATCATACATTTCTCAGCTTGTCCCTTCTCATCACTTGTCATGTATGCCATGAAAAATGACAAAAAAATGACAATGTAATATATTGATATGATTTTAAGCAGAAAAAACAACAGCAATGAACGATAGCATGAAAATGAAATAGTAAAAAGTAATTCCAGACACAATGAAACCTAGTAAATCCAAAACATCCGACGGGCACTTCTTGATAAAATAATTAATATTCAGGTAGTAAGGAATAGAAAAAAAAAAAAAAAATAAAAAAATAAAAAAAAAATTAAAAATCAATTTTCAAGGTCATGTCAAGATTTCGTATTTGAAATTGTGTATTAGTGAAAATGTTCCAAAGATATTCGAACTACTAAACTCTTTCTGTACAATGTTATCCTTTCCCTAAACCTTTTAACAAACTGAATGAACAAGACTGAACAAACTGAAGATGATCTTAATGTTCCTGAAACTCATATGGAAAACATGAAGTGGTAACCCTACTTCTTTTTGTTACTCATCATGAATCCTATTTCAGTTCCTTTCCTGTAATAGTCTAGTCTACTGACCATTTTACACAACTACTTAGAAAGTCATAGACATATACCAACTTTTAAAACATAAGACGTTTTTTGGTGAGTCACAGTAACATTAGAATTAGAGAAGATTAGTTGTCACAGTCCTGCAATGTTGAATCTTGCTCAGCAACTTGCAGTACTGACATTGCTTCTGCTGCAGAAACTTTTTCTGAAAGACTTGCATCTAGAACAATCTTTTTCACTGTTTCAATTTTGGTGGATGGGCTTTTTCCAGGAGTGACAGAGACAGTAAATCGGCAGATGTTATTACCAAAACGCATGTAACACATCTTATATGATTATAGTGTTTTGGGTTCTATGTGTACTGTTTAAGTGCTGTTTGGCTAGAAACTTATAATTCTGTACAACATAACAAACACTACACATTATACTGATCACTAACAAAAGTTTTTTGACAAAAAAATGAAAATGGCAACTTTGGTGAAGAAAGAAATGGCAAAATCATAGAAAAAATGAAAAAAAAATGATATATAGCACTTCAAAAAAAAAAGAAAAAAAAAAAAAAAAAGAAAAAAACTAACAAACGAAAAAACCCTGACATTATTAATAATATAATTATACTAGTAACCCGGGTAAAATTTTTTACCAAACTTCGAAAACAATAGGTCAAATCCACCATTCCCGTGTACATACCCTGTGACGAAAAAATAAATCATAGAATCGCAGCTCAAAAGTGTACCTATGTTGTAGAGCTCAAAAAACTGATCAAAAAAATGTATGGGATCGTTTCGCTACGACCAACCGTTACAGAGATATCGTCGGTTAAAGATTTTGATGACGTCATAGCCGCAATACCAAAAGTAATTTAGGCCCAAATTTTGTGTCACCCCATCACCCGTATCGCGGACCCTAAAAAACGTCAGTTTTCCCTATTGGTTCTCGAGATATTTCCCCAAAAACCTCGCGTTCGATTAGGGATGCAATGCAATGAATCCCCGTGATAGATTAAAAAACTGACGTCACGACACTTGCTACTATATAATAATCGTAAAAAAAACGCACATGGCCTAACGAAAAATATGACCACGATTAAGAAGATTTTGACCGTAAAATTCAACAAAATTTATCACTCTCTAAAATAAAAGTGTGACACACACTCGCTATTATATATAAGATTCCCAATAAGCTGTTGTGAGTACGCCTTAAATGCACCCCAGAATCAATGTGGTAGTTAGATAATGGTAGGAAATAATGAAGAATAAAGGCTTACCTTAAGTCTTGGATGGCTTTAAACAGTTCGCCAATTATCTCATAGCTGTCAGCTCTCATTTCTCGAAGCTCAACATTCCAAGGACACATCTACAAAGACATTTTTTACGTAAGGTAATTATAAGTGGACAAGAATTCATGGCTGTATTATATAACGGACAACTCTCCACTTGCCCTAAATGTTTCCTTAATGTTTTTCGTATCATCCATAGCTACTCAAAAGAAATCTCAAGTAAATACATATCTCATTTCAACAATATTCTCAGTCAGCTGATCAAGTTTGATTCAAATGTTTAGCTCTCCATAGCAACCCTTTCTAATCCATATCGATTTCTGAGTATGAAATTACTTTATTGGAACAAATTTCTCCGGTGAAAAATATTTTTGGCCTCAACCATGAAAATAAACCCGTGACATACTGGCAATCAGCTATTTCACGGAAAAAAATGCTGCAAAATGCCTAGACATTTTTTTAAGCCTTCGGAAGAAATTAATCTTGATTATAAAAACATCATTCTTATCAAGGATGGAAACTCTATATACAACAAAAAAAAAGTGAAAGCATAAATCTGTGAAATATAGAAAAAAAAGTACAAAGTAAAATCCCGGTCAAATGTCCTAAATAGACTGATCGTGAAAATAAATCCCCGTGACATAAGAAAATTTCACGGTTTTTGAGGCTTTGAAAATTTCTTCTTGCGAAAATTTGTCCCAATAAAGAATGCTCATTTGGATTCTCATTATTCGTTATCAGACATTCAAGTATTTTGACAGGTATATGCTGTAATACAAATACTTGAAGCTTTAACTATATTTTCACCTCTATTGGTCTTTGTAACATGTTAATAACTCCTTGATAATCTCCATGTTGGTGCAGTTCACGTGCTGTCATTATCTCATTAGTGAGCTCATCTATGGTTGTCAACTGAAGGAGAAATTATAAGTGAATGATTTTTTCATACATAAGTACAAACCACAATATGAAACGAAACTCCACTTCCTTACCATTCCTTTTGCCTCATTGTTTTCTGGTTCACTTGCAAGCTATGATAAGAATCATATAAAATCTTCACAAATTCATTTATTTACAAACAACTAAAACTATGATAGTGCAGCTGAAGTTGTAATAAGGATGGAAACATTTCATGCCGATACTGTTGAAAGGTGGGTAAAAAAGTTTAAAACAATTTATATAGAAAGTAAACTCTTACAAAACAAAATAAAACATACCACTGCGTTATAATCAGAAGCAGCATCATTCAAATCTCCTTGCTTCAGCAAAATATTAGCACGCTGTGATCTTGCCTGCAATAAACACCATATATTAATCATAAAAAGCAATTTTACACAAGCTAAGATCAAATCTACTAAAATGGAGTGGTGTGACAAATTGAAAAGTATTACATAGGTCTACACTAAGGATTGAAACATCTTGAACATTTCTTGATATTTTTGCCATTTTCTTTTCAGAGAGCCTGATGTAATTGCATATTCACAAATATAATAAAAAAATATAGTCTAAGGGTGAAAATTTTGATGGAAAATAAATCAGATGGAAATACCTATAAAAACTTTATTGCAGGTGAAAAAAATAAGAGAGGTTTTAAGGATATTTAAACAAGTATCTTTGGAATGGAGCTCAAAAGTGAGAAGTTTTTTTTCTTTCTCCTCTATCAAGTTTCGAAAGGGAAGAAACAATACAGAAGTCCATAATTATAACGAAGTCACTGCACCTTGAGAAAATCAGGTCTTAACTTTATCACTTTATCTAAGTCAGGTAAGGCTGATTTAGAACGACCAAGAGCTAGTAATACAGCTGCTCGTTTGAAGTATGTTAAATAGTTGTTTGGGTCACCCTCTAAAAAGAAAAGAGAAATATTATATTACTAGTTTCATTATTGGAAAAAAACCAGAAAGCCCAAAACCAGAAGATTTAATAATAATAAGAAAAAAATGAAAACAATCTTACCTACTGCTGAATGATAATGCGATAATGCTTCTGTCAGTTGCCCGGCAGCAAGGAGTCGCTTACCCATTTCAAGATGGTGATCAACATTAGCAGAAGCATCACCTTCAACACCTAAGACAGAAAAATGTATTATATTTCTGTAAAATGTTTTTGATAAAATGAAGTGATTTCTTGGGAAATAACCATTTAACTTTAATTCAATTTCTGCGCTTTTTGAGTGTAGGAAATTGTTTGGTTGACACATCCTATCTATCTGTTTATCTATTTGTGTAACAGTTTTTTGCCATTTTCAGAAAGTCCCTCCGGATTTAGGATTGTTTGTTTATTCAGAATAGTTAATGACAAACCCAAAACTTTATGCAAAATGTAATACAAAAATGCCACTTTCAATATTATAAAAATATTTCTTATACTTTTAATGCATTTCATTTAATTTACACTGAAAGTTGGAGATATAGAAAAAAACAAATGAAATGGTCAAAGAAAGCACATATTACTTCACTTGTGAATGAATTGACCCAAACTGTCTACATACTGAAAGTATAAACATCATGCACAAGATATAGGCAAATGATATGTCTAGTAAAACTTTTTCTGGCTCCGAAACGTCATAGCAAACATTACTATGCTAATGTCAAAGATTCAAACTGTCCTGAATTCAGGTACCCTGTCCCGAAGTCCCGAAATACCATTGATTTGTCCCGAATTAAAGTTATAATCTCCCCACTTACCAAAACAAAAAAAGATTTTATTTTTCGTTGCCTATTGAGACATAATTTTTGAAATTAAAACCTGTAAAAAATTACCCAGAGTTTTAGTACTCCTCTACATCTAACATAAAATACGAAAAATAACTTCACACTCCACATGTTCTACCATTTTTTGTGTTTTTCATGTCACATAATATAGAATTCTGTTTTGCCATTACTTTCAACAACCTCATCCCTAAGCCCCTTATGTCTCCTTTGAAACTTAATTTTGAAAAGAAATATATAGATGATATGAGACAGGGGCTAATACAGGTCAAATTTCATAGCGGTAACTGCTATTGGGCGCCAAGATCGAGGCGCCCAAATTCAAAAAAAAAGGGAAAAAATTTTTTTTGAAAAGATAAAAAAAGAATGTGAGAAGAGCAAAACGAAAGAAAGGGAAAAAAGGAATCGTGAGGAGAAACAAAACTCGTATATATAAAGAATCGGAAGTGAGGTTAATTACCGCCTCAGACATGAGAAAAGACCCTGGGACGACGTTGAACGAGACAGGATAAATTTCCACACAAGTTTTTTCTCTTTTAATAATTTCCATGATAATTTCGATCACGGGGATTATACATTGTTTATAACAAACGCAATAAAACGAAATAGACAGGTGCTACGGCATTCGATAAGAATAATTCTTTTACTTTTCAAAAAACACGTGCACGTTATTATTACGTACACATGTTTTCAACAACTTCAGTGGAAATTTACACGTTACTAGAAAGAGTACTGATTCTTGTAATATATTTTATGGATTAATTTACCAAATTCGTATATTTCGCGTGTATATTTATTTTAAAGCGGAAAGACAACCTCCTTACCGTCGCTTCTTCTCTCTTTTGCGCTAAATCAGACTTACAATTTAGCGTAAAGCAAAGAAGAAGCGCTGGGAAAGAAGGGCACTCTGTGAGGTTTCCGTACCTGGTTATCAAGGCTAGGTGATTACTTTACGAACTGAAACTTTCGAAATGATTATATAGTCCTGTAAAATATACACAAAGTAAGGAAATCAAAAATGGCGGAAGGTAAACACGCCGATTCGCGTGATTGAATTTCAAAGAACATTTGAAGATTCTACAGGAAAGACTGTTACGACACGAATAACAAGAAATGAGAAAGTTTTAAGGGACTAAGAATATGTATAGTATGTTAAAATAAAATGCATTTTAGACCATTCTAGGCCCTCAAATCGAAAATTTTTCGGGGCTTCGCCCCCGGACCCCACAGAGGGGGCTTACAGCACCACCCCTGACCCCCAGCTGCATTTGTTCACCTGACTCGCTTCACTCGTCAGGCTCAATGTGCGGCTACCGCCGCTCAAATTCAAATCCTGTATTAGCCCCCCTGTGAGAAGAAAAAAAGAGGCCACATCATCGGAAAGAAGGAAAGAAGAAAAAAGAACGTTTTTTTGTGTTTTTTCTTGTCACGCAGGAGATCATTATGTTGACTAAGTCAGTTTCTTTATCATTTGCCTAAACTTTAATCAAAACAATTTTTCAAACCAGGCAGTGATTGCATTTGTATTGTTGCATTTCTTATCCTGAAGTATAATATTAAAGTGAAAATGTGATTTTAAATTCGTTTGCAAGTAAGTAAACCAGTGTTCTACTACCAAACGACAGTGTACGTTCGCAGAAAAAAAATGATGTATATATAATAATCAAAACATTTAAAACCAATCAAATGCTACTAAAAATTTTAACTTATTATCTATAATCCTAATATGCGCTGTGCTTCCAGTTTTTATTTTGGAGAGTATATTTCATTTTTTTAACGGTCAAAAGTGCAATAGCGTAATGGTTCCACTTAATTTCATGTATTTCTTCCAGTTTTCACAAGGTATAAACATGCATAAAAGCTATACATTTCAAATTGATCTACTACTACAATAGCCATAATAGCTTAATCCAACAAATGCAAGTATGGCAAACAAATACATAAAGAAATGTGCGATCAATGGAAATAATAAAAAGATACATACAATATAAAATTTACATGAAAAAAGCTTACCTTGTGTAAATAGGAGAAAAGAAACTAATGCAATTAAGTAGTTGTAAGAGTTTAGATACCAAACTAACCTTGAAAATCAGTTTCCAAGGTCATAAACAAAACGGAGAATGAAGAAAAAACTCTGTATAACCATGAAGATTCAGCCCACATGTTGCTTTTAACACGGGATTTCGTCCCCAGACAAGAAAAATAATTTTTTTCTTGAGAATATTGTACTTTGAATGCGAAGCTAGTGTAGTTTAGTTTAAATTCATGGAAAAAGTAGATTTGTTTATGCCAAAATATTCACTAGCCAATTACAGTTCAAGAAATATGCTTATGTTTTGCTGATGGAAGTTTCACAGCCACAAATAATATATTTTCGTGGTCTCCGATGATTGGTCAAATTTTACGTCAAGTCGTTGTCGGTCGAACGACGCGAAGAAAAGGAGGAGAGCAGTGATTCAAAACAAGGAAATTCGATCAATGCGCCATATGCAGGGCGCCGAATTGTGCGAATGAAGTGAATGCACATAACACGAATGTTCTAGCATTCTTGTGTTCTCAAAGAGAGTACCCATGTTTCTAGCTTTTGGGATATGACACAAAGAAATTCACTTCCGTCTTCGAGAACTTTTTTCAGTTACTTCTAATTCGTTCGAAGCATCACTTACTTCGTACTTCGCGAAGATCACACCTTAAAGTTGCTAATACACAATAAGCTTCAGTAGAAGCACTCCTTGCTTGAATATCTCACTCTTCCCTTAAACAAGTAACACAAGTTTTCCGTGTTAACTTGAAACAATATGTATATATCTAATATTTCAGTTTATGTAAACATTCTTATATATATCTACCATATGATAAAAACTAAATTTAATTGAAAATTTTTACAGTTACGGACTTGTAATGTTTCTTAACTTAAAATATACCAATCAATCAATCAATCAATCAATCAATCAATCAATCAATCAATCAAAACCCTGTAACAAAATCTTCTAGTTTGTTTATATTCGGACTTTTTGTTTGTCGTCAGTATTTCGCGCAGACGAAAAAAAAGGTGTCGGAATTTTTTCTTATCTTCTCATGCGGCTGCTCTTGAGCTTTTTCAAATCAAAACGCAATGTTTGAATCACGTGTACATTGATTTTTTGACGTGACAATCCGGGTAATTGCGAAGAAGAAATTACAAGACTAGAATACCTCGATAAGAGTTCTTAAAAATAATTTTCTGGACTGTCATGATCATATTACCAATATCATTTCTTTTTGGGATAAAAAAAGAAGTTTTTATATGAAGCAAAAGTCGGATTAAATCGGATTACGCTTTCTAAGGGATCGGTTACACACGTATCAACCCTGTGTCTTAAGAGAACCCTTATAAGTGTTATACACAAAAGTTGTGACCGGGGCGAAATTTCATCCCGGAGCAGTTTTAACGTGTAACCGACCTGTGTGTATTGCTCCGATCATTTCGAAGAGAAATGTTTTTACTCGAGTAAAGTAAAAGGTAAGTTGTTGCTTGGATCATTTCCATAATTTCCACAAAGACAAAAACAACAGAATGTACTTCTGTGTATTAAGTATTCTTATATTGCTATATGTGAGAGTATAGAGTCCTGAATATTTAATTTCGCTAACTTCGTGGCAACAAAGACACACATTCCATAAATGCTCCCAATGGACGCTGCGATGTAGATTATTTCCATTGAAATTGTGTGTATATTTCTATAAAAATACACTCCATCTCAGAGAGTTTTCAAGAAATTTGCTCGCTGGACTGCTTTAAATCAACTAGTTTTAATCCCGCTTCAAAACAATCTCACTTTAACGGTATTTAAGGCTGGTTCAGATCAGTGTAATCGTTGTAATCGTCTTATCTGAACAATTTTGTAATCGTCGTAAGGGATTGTTCACAAATGACGTCAACCATTTTTTCAAGATTTTTGACCCCCCCTCCCCCCTCTGTCAACCTGCGTCAACTTCGCTTTACCCCCTCCCCCCTGAGTTGACGTCATCGTTTGGAAAGAGATCCCCCTCCCCTGTTTGAGACAGAGAAACAAATTTTCCTTCCTTTACCTCTAGCTGCTCTGGTGATGACTGAATAGGGCTCGAGTGTTACGTTCGTGCAATGTATTGTCTTCAGGTGAGCGAAAAAACTTTCGATTCGAATGAAAAAGCCACTAAAAGCAACACCGAAGGACTTTCGCACTCTACCGATCACATCAATACCATAATTTAGTGTAAACATTTTCATGAGCGAAGTTTGCTTAATTAGAAAAATTAAGGGTTTGGAAATTGTGAAGGTTGACGTCAACAGTAGTAATACAGACTGCGGATCAAAAATATATCCAACCTCCAACCCAGTCTGTTCCCTTGTAGATAACAAATCTATATTGTATACTTATTATTGCACTTATGTTGTAGTATGAACATGTTGTTAATCGTAAAGAGGCACTGCGACGAAGAGCATACTTATTGAAACTGTGTATAGATCTATAAAAATGCACTCCTTCTCAGAGATTTTAACAAATGTGCCGGCTGGATGGTCCTAAAGTTTGGGATATAGTTAAAATTGGTTATGAGCCAAATTATGCAGCTGCCATCTACAGATAGGATCTACAGGTCACTTGAGCAGATTCCATCTCTGTATTATACTGAATACAAATATAAAATATCCTTATTATATAAATTCCATTATGAGTCCAAATCTACCGTGTGTCTAGGCCTTTATGTGTAAACTGTCAAAATAATAATACAAAGTCTCTCAATGTTCGAATGTCCATGCGAGAGTATTATTTTGAATAATTTCTTTATCTTTATTCGGCATAATCTTGTTCTGCTCCAGCTTGTTCTGTTCAGCTCTTTCGTCCAACCATTCGGAAAACAATCAAGATGTTATTAGTCTGGTTAATCAAGCAATTTGCACTGAAAAATACACTGTCTTGCCTAAAAAATATCATACAGTAATGGATGACAGAGCGGATGGACGAATAGATGAACAAATGATTAAAATACAAATCTCCTTACTTCATGTCTTTAAAATATTGTTTCAAGGTATCACTAAAGCTTTTGGAATATTTGACAAACTCCCGCTTATCTTGTTCAAGCGTCTACAAAAAAATCGAAAATCAAGTTCCCAATCACAGGTAAAAATAACAAAAAGTGAGTGCCGACACAAAACGTCTTTTAGACGTCAGTATGCCGGTACGACACCAAGGTGTTTTTACCTTACGATACTCCTTTATTCTGCCTTGGTCCTGATACGTTTTTAAAACTTGATTAACAGAGTCAAGAAGCTCTTTAATGGCACTGGCAATGTCCCTAGGAAAATGCAAAAATACAAAGCAGTAATTAAAACACAAGGAAATTTGGTCAACAAAAGTCCAATAAAAGGAAACCTTTGAACGAAATTCGGAAAAAACTTCAAGTAGAGACATTTCTAGGACAATTCCCCTACTGAAAAATTAATATGCAGTGTCCTTCTGTTAGTACATATAAGCAGTTAGAAGCCTCTTTTATTAGCACAAGTTATAGCTTTTAGTTTACGGGTAGCTTTAAAAATGCATATATTTCGACAGTTTTGGCAAAGTTTCATCTTTTCTCATTTAGTCTGCACTCATGTCTACTCAAATGATGTTGGGAGAGTTTTAACTTTGATAGTCCGACTAAAGTAGCTGGAATTTGGTTTGTCGAAATATTTGCAGCATGCATTCGGCATTTGCACCGTGAAATATTTTCAAATAATTTCAAACAGATCATTATTGAACATACTTGATTGTTTGAAGAAACTTGGAGCGATCTTGAATTTCTTCAGGTATCCTACCAAGGATAGCTTTTAGTTCTATAACATTATGAAGTCATTTTATTTCTTGACATGTATGCAGATGGAATTGTGAAATAAGATTTATAGATGTGAACTAGATTCAATCCAACTTCACTATAATAATGCTCTTCACCCAAGATAGAATGTTTTTATTGAATCCAAAATAAATTCTCAGGAAAATGGAGCAGGGAGGCTTTGGAGAAGCCATACGATATAATGGGATCTTAAGTCTCCATTCCACGCAACCCCAGTGGGCAAATCGTCAAAAAGTCACTGCGATGAAGAAAGTTTTGATTGGCATTGTGTGCATATTTCTATAGAAATGTACTCATTTGCAGTGGTTTTTCAACAAATTAAAAGTTAAAAAGTTCATAGGGCTGCACTTCAGTAGTTTGTGGTCAATAATGTTCCTACCATTAGCTTTTGTTTCAAGCTTTACAAATTCAGGTTCTTTCCTCTCGATGTGTACATCTGAAAAGTTGATAAATTTGGCTATACTTTACCTTTTGAGATACATAAATTTGCAAATTCACAAAATCCTGCTAAACTTACCATCGTTGTCAATATAAAAACAGCGTAACAAGATCTCATTAATATTCATAGAGTAGCCATCTAAATATACGGAAACAAAACATTCTTGTACTTTCTAACAGTAAAACAGATGTAAAACAGACACAAAAATATGAACCCAAAAGAAGGTCTGCTGTATCAAGAGTTCATGTTGATGAAATGATTTTCAGAGCTTTTGTAAACTACACATAGCAAACTTGATTCAGTCATTTTCTATAAGATTTTAGAAGTAACAATCCTAAATCCAAACACATGAATTTGAATAAATAACTGCATTTTCATATTCAAATCACACAAAAGCTTTTGTTTATAAGACACACCTGAAAACCAAATAAAAAAAAACAAAATAAGAACAAACTTTAGGCTCAAATCTTTGTTTCAAAATTAAAAACAGTTTGTGTCAGCTTCCAAAATAGGAACAATCCAGATTTTGGTAAATCCCTATCAAGCTCTGGTTTAAAAGTATATATATTATTTTTACTAGTGATTGTTTATTTTCCCACCTACAGTAAATGTGTGAAATACGTTTTTCGCACATAACTACAGGTTGGTCTAACAAGAAACTTAGGTGATTCAATACAGTACATATCATTGCATGATGAGACTCAAAATCTGAAACTATGTTCATAAAGTTAAAAAAACAGAATGACAACAATTCAGGCTGAAAAATCATCAAAAACATTCAACGAGGTAATAGATACATACCAGCTCTTAAAATTCCAGCAAGAATCTCTTGACTTATACCTGGTATAGCTTCCTCAGCCTAAATGCACAATCAAACCAAAATCAATGGAATATCGCTAGCAGGAAATGTAGAGAACCAAATACAGTAAAAGGATAAAACCATGAAGTCAAGGTCTTTATCAAAAGATGGCATTTCAAAAACCGCCCTTTTGAAAACCCAAATTACTTTCATACAATTTTTAAAAACAGTCGACATACCACAGTAAATGCTTTGATAAGCTGTTGGATGGAAGCTTTCAGATCTTTACGAGATTCATTAACAAGCTGAACAAAAAACATTGCACAGATATCAGGTACATCACTATTTCCTAATTTTTTTTACTCTCTCCTCGTAACTATATTGTTCCCGCTCTCTTTGTTTATCTATTTATAAGATCACTATACTCTCTCTATATAATATGTTTGGACAATCTTTGCATGACTTCTATCCTTTCCTTTGTATCAAACAATAGTTCAACCAATGATTATGTGAAGAATATACATGAAATTTTGTGTTTTTATTTCTTCTGTTATTTCCTATTCCTATCACTCTCTATGAAGAAAATTCATTTAGTGCTCTACTCAGGATAAAGAATCAGAACAACAACATATGCCTGTATATATTAATAATATAGTATCATATAATTAAAAAAAAAGGAAAATACACTTACTGCTGCTAAAGCTGGTCGAATGATAGACTGTAGTGCTAGATTAGGAACTGGATTCACTTCAGATGAAGCTGTTTGAGCCATATTAAACAGACTAAATTCTTTGCATTTTACTATAACGGAAAATATAAAGTAAGGTCATGTCCACACACAATGGTTTGCTTTCTTGAAAATACAGCTACAAAGTTTACTTATAGAGTTTACCTTGGTAAATCAAACCCTTCATTAAAGTGAATATTATTGTGTAAGGTAAACCTGAACTTATATACATTACTTTAGGTATGAAACTTGATGACAAGAAGAAATACAAGAAGCTGTATCAGTGATTTTCTTTATAGATACTTTGTATATAGTCTCCACTAGACATTATCAACAGAAATGCTTTTCTTTTTATAAGAACAATAAGAACAACTTGAAACTCAAATCATTGGTCCAAAAAATTAAGGATTGTCAGAGCTTGAATTTTCTTGTAAAATAAGAAGAATTCATGATGTGAAGCTGAATGGCAGAGTTCATATACAGTAATGGAAATCATTTTTACAATTTGTATATATTTTTGTTTGTCCAGGCGGGCCACAACAACACTAATTTTCTAAAATTTTGGTGGCCGGAATCAACTTTGACTTCAGACAGTCGGCCACTGCTAAGATTAGACACTGTTGTGAAAGGGAAATAGCACCCTCATTAAGATGCAACACACATTCTATTTTTGAGGTAACATTCTCCTAATTAATCCTCTCCAAAATTAGCTGATATCTCTCACACACAAGACATTTCTCCCCTAAAATAACAAAAAATGGTTGAACTTAAGAAAGACCAAGTTATAAATCTCAGTGACTACAAGCAATTTAGGGTCCTTTAAATCAATTTCTAAAAAAATCAAAACACATTCGCGTTTCTTTCTCTAAAGTACCTTGGTTGAAAAAAAAGTCCACTGCCAGAATCTTTTCTCAAAAAATTGTTATACTTCGTGTAACAGAACACGAATCTAATGAGTCATTTTCATAGTGTGGGGCCGGTGCGGTTTGTTTGGTTGTGGGGGAGAGCGGGAGCTCAAAGATACTCAGTCGGAGATGAAGTGCATGGTAAAAGATGTAGAGTTCAATAAGTATATAACAAGAAAAGAAAATAGAATTTTACAATGAATTAAGAAAGATTGAATTATCTTGTTGATTTCATCACAAGCAAAACAACTGATTTTTATTCTTCCTTGTTTCTTTTTTGTCATTTCATTTTATTTGCTTATAAGTATATTATACAATAATTTATTCTCATCATCATAATATTTTCGTCGACCTTTTGTCAACTCGTCAGCGATGATTTCTGAAAGACAGATTAACTGATGATTATCGATAATATATATAACTATCGTCTCCTTTTCAAGTATTATCGACAAAACGATGTCATTTCAGGAAATGCTTCAATCGAAGAATCTTCAATTTCGATTTATCAATTTTTTTTCTTTTGCACTACTATACCTTAGATTTATAATTTCGATACCTTTTCGACAAATAAATCTAAAGATTCATTGATTTATTGGTTCATTGAAGTGATCTCTGGATTTGTATTTCCAAAACTGTGTTTTGACGATGATTGGAAGTTATCCCGGGCCTTATTGTTATTTATTATTATTATTCCGAACAAAGGATAGGTATAATCAATTTACAAGAAATTGTTTTTCATATACGTTCTATAAGAATAATATTAGAGTAAAAAATAAAAGATTAGCATGTAAGGTATTTGATAGAAGGTATAGGTACAGGTACAGGTATATGATAGAAGGAAAAGTTGATACTTTTTTCCATATGCCTTGTAGTGTATTGATAGTTTATTTATAAAGTTTAAAAATGTGAAAATGTAAAAATACAAAAAAAAAAAAAATAAAAAAAAATTAAAATTAAATCTTGGGAATTCTAAAAGCACAAAGTAAAAATCTCATGGAGAAAAATTTAAAAATTTTGAAAATATAAAAATTGTAAAAAACTGGAAAAGAAAAAAAAGAAAAAGAAAAACAAAGTTGAAAAGAGTTCAGACATTAAAACTATGAGAAGTGCTTCTTGCACAAGGTCTTAACTGGCTAAACGAATCACACTTCCTGACATCTAGTGGAAGTGAATTATATAATTTTGGACCGAGAAAAAAGAAACCAGCTTTCGTACATTCCAATTTTACCATAGGTTGAGTTATCATATAACCATTGTTTCTTGTATTCTTCCCATGGTTACTCATTCAAAAGTAATTTCGAAAATTTTCACAAGTTTTTCCAACTAAACACTTTTTAACTAGAAGACAGCAATGTTTTTCTATTTCATTTCTCAATTTCGGAACAACAGACATAGTTACATTGTAAGCTCGATTGTCAAGTGAATTTAGTTGTTGAATAGAAAAGCAGGCATAATAATGCCTCTGTAGATTTGCACTGCATCTTCTCGAGTAAGCTTTGATCTTAGGCAATTTAGCAGGTAGATTTTATTTGAAGCTTTTTTGTATACATCTTTGAAGTGGTCTGCTAATGTGAGTGTTTGATCTAGCTGGGTACCAAGATACTTGTAATGGGTTGTTGATGAGATTTTGTTTTCGTTATAATAGAGGTTTAATGATGTCATGTTTAGTTTTCTGTGCGTACCAAATACCATAGATTCAGTTTTACCTTTATTGACATTCATAATAAGTTCGTTTTCAGCAAAGTAATTCTGGACACTGGAAAGATCCACCGAACATGCGACCATATTTCTTATTGACAGTATTCGGAAGTCTATTGATAAAGGTAACCTCATAGGTGCCTTATTTGTCGACTTGTCAAAGGCGTTTGATACTCTTAGTCACGCCATCTTGTTGGAGAAATTGAGATCTTATGGCATTAAAGGCATCGCTCTAGATTGGTTTAAGGACTATCTATTCGACAGAAAACAATTTTGCGAGATCGATGGAGTTAAATCGGAATTAAATCACATAGTCTGTGGAGTTCCCCAAGGTTCGATATTGGGGCCAATACTGTTCTTATTACAATTCAACGATTTTGAAGATCATGTCCCAAATTCACACATTGTTCAGTTTGCTGATGATACAGTTTTATATTGTCCAGGAAAGTCAATTGCTAACTACCAGTCGCTCGGGATCGAGCTCGTTCTTAGTTAATGATGAATGCGGATATCGAAAAAGCAAGAAACCGTGGGTTCGAGGTTGGACTGGAATTATCTACGAAATGTCATCTGAAGAGAGCGCTTGGAAGTATTTGCAAATATTTTGGACAAGCATGTGACCAGTCATGTGTTTTCAAATCGTTATTGAATTCATTGGGATTATGACGACTGTAATTACGACATGTGATTTGACACACACGAGCTTATTAGATCTTTTTTGGACTATTTTTTGACTACGCACACAACTTATACGCGACAACTCATCAATCATCATGCATAGCAACATTCAAACAACAATGAAAATTCATAGGAATTGTGTTTTGTTTACACGAAACTGTATTTGCACTATATTTGTAAGATTTGTTTATGTTTTGATACACAATGAAGATCTAAATCTTTGGAGGTAACTGCTGATGATACATTCGTTGCATTTTCGAAGTTGATATATTATGAATAGACATTTTCGTAAACAACACACAACCAGATCAGCAACATCTAATGTCCAATCTTAAATTTGGTATTAAACATCGCCTCGCCACATGAAGGACTTTTAATATTAGTTTAAAAAATAACTTTTATTTTGATATCATATAGGATAGCAGAGTAACCCAACCTCGAACCCAGGCAAGAAAAGACAAGAGACCCTGGGTTTGAAGTTGCAGCTTCACCAGAAATTTCTATCCTGACTTTATAAAACATCCTCAAAAATCAATTACTAATTTGTTTGAGTTATCAAGGTGGACGCTACCAATCGAAAAAATAAAATAGTACACGATATATATAATCGCTTCAGCAGGCTTTCGTTACCAAACCTCCCTAACCATAACATAAATGCATAATGATGGTTGTCATGGATACATAAAAACAGGCAAACTACAGAAACTTTGGCATGTCGAAAAAAAAACAGGCGAAAGTTTGGACAACCTACTTATTGAGTTATGGTTTTCTTGCCTTTTCGGTTCCGTATATCGAAAAGACTAGAAATCCCGGGCACGAGGTTGAGATTTCTGAATGTTGCAGCAATAACCAAATGATATAACTTCCAGAATTGTTTCCATTGAATCATATAAAAAAAGGTCTTTCTCAATTGGTTAAAGAACAAAAGGAAACAAACAATATAGAAACATGAGAACAGAGGTTACTCAAACGCCCACAAATAAACGCCAAGATCTTGGGGGGCGTCAAAGCAAATCCATTACAATAACAAATTCATTCTAACAAGGGCAGACATTAGTAATAAAAATAATCATTTTCTAGCAGTAATGTTCATAACTTGTTTCTAAGCATTCATCGAAATAACGCCCTTTCTGTACGTTTTAGTTGTTTAATTAAAGTACCAAGTATAAAGTCTAGGTCATTCAAATCATTACATAGAGCGTACAACCTACAACTGTATAACAACCTAGTGTAACAATTTCAAAAACTGTCCTGTTAGTTATGCTAGTGCCGCATCATTTCAAGATTTCCATGTTGCTAACTTAAAAGATTATGGTAATACTGTTGCACAACTTTTTGAGAAAATTTACTAGTGTTGCATATAAATTTGTTGCTTATAAGAAAAACGTGTATTGACAGTAGAAGAATTTTTTTTTATATTTTTATATCTATCTACACGGTGCGCGAACAACACAAAAATACAAGAAACATTTTTCGGAAGGAAATTTTAAATAAAAAAAAAATATCAATACAAAAGATATAAATTATATTTTTTTTAATGGAAAAAAAACAACAACAAAATATCAGTCGAATAGAAATCTCCCTCATAAAAATAGTTTTAAAAAATTCGCAAGTAATAAAAAATATAGAACTTCTTAACAAACAAAAAAATAATCAAAAAATAGTCGTGATAACATGAACTCAAACAGCAACTCGCCAGGCATTCTTCAACTACCTGGTGTATTTCTAATCCTCAACTCGCCAACTATTCCTCAGAGAAAACAACAACTAAGGGTGTGAGTTTGGGCGCAAATCATGAGCGTTTATGAGCGTTTGTTGTTGTTGTTGATTAATGAGTTGTCTAAGCAGAAAGGGAATGGGGTTACTAGGGTTGTACTAGAATATAATGACCCCCGTGGTTTACGCTTATGACCTGTTAGGTTTTCTTTGTTATTGTTAGGGTTAGGGTAAGGGTTATAAGCGTAAACCACGGGGGTGAAAATATCATATCAAAATGTCATTATATTATACAGTGTGTATCAAAATGTCTTATCCACCAACTTTCAAGGCGTATATTTCATTACATGTCTGAAAAAATATAGTGAATTTTATATCACAAGAAAGAGCTTTTCATGCTCCATCCGCTAATGTAAAATGTTTGCCAAAATATTTGTTCTTCGAAAAGATATTGAAGAAAAACTCAACGATTTGGCTCATTAAATTCTTAAAAGTCAATTAACTGACATGCTAATGACTTTTTAGTGGTGTAATTTTCTTTTGTTGTGCTGATGAAACTTTTAGAAAATTTTAAGTATAGCTTTGCGTATCAATTTCCCATAACAACTAATCTTAAAAATTTCAAATAAATTTTTTTTACTGTGTCATGATTTTTAATGCTTTTATTGTGTTTACAAATGACCTTCATTGTAAAATGACTTAATTGACTTTTAAGAATTTAATGAACCAAATCGTTGAGTTTCTCTTCAATATCTTTTCGAAGAACAAATATTTTGGCAAACATTTGATATTAACGGATAGAGCGTGAAAAGCTCTTTCTTGTGATATAAAATTCACAATATTTTATCAGACATGTAAGGAGATATACGCCTTGAAAGTTGGTGGATAAGACATTTTGATACACACTGTACTACAGGGTAAATTAATTATTCGAAAATTTCTTCAGCTGGTTACCCACAAAGGAAATGCCACATTAGGTTGGTTTATTATGAAATTTCTAGAAATAACGACATTACAGAGAGCATTTCCGCGGCAAAATTTCCGTCCAATTGAAAAACAGCTTTTACTTCATAGATGAACAGGCGGATCACTAATGATAACTGTGGACAGATGATTGGCTAGACAAACCACCCATGATAACTGTGGGTAGGTGGTTGCAGGACGAACCACCCATGATAACTGTGGGTTGGTGGTTGGTTGGACGAACTACCCACGATAACTGTGGGTAGGTGATTAGCTGGCGAGATATTTATAATCAAAGCAAACTATCACTTCACTTTACGCTAATATTAAGTATCTAACACAATAGAAATTCAAATATTTCTCATGTCATTCGCAGACTGCGTAAACGCAAGCAAAATGAAACTCGTTTACATCGAAGTAAAATTGATAATTCGAACGAGAGCAAACGCCTGTTTCATTTTAAGATGTTGGGTGGTATACAAGCCAAGGCGTAATCTATGAATGGCATAGATATTCTAATATGAAAGTATATATTGGATGCTATATATATATATTACCCATTGAATACCTAAACGCCAGGGATGTTTGATCGATTTTCTAGCCTGGAGCGATTGCTGTTCATCGTGGCGATCGATAGTACTTCCATCCATCTAAATCACAGACTAAATACTTCAAAGTCTCATCAAAAACTCGACGGATAATAAGATTCCACCCAATCAGGAAAAAAAAAAAGATGTGGACGAGAAAGAAACACTATGTCTTACCTTTCATACGAATACTCAGTTTCGGCGCGGAAATAATATGTATGTGTTTTGAATTGAAGTTTGAACGCGTATTCTTCGTGTACTTCAGCCTAAATTAAAATGTTCTACATTATTACAAAACACTTACATTATCCAATCACAGCTGCGAAACACTTAAGTTATCCAATCACAGCTGCAAAACACTGAAATTATCCAATCACAGTTGATCACTTACGTCATTAGGTCTACTGATAACGTAGCCAATCAGAGGCAAGCTTGCTAATGGCGATTCGTCCTGAAAAAAATAATACGTTTGAAAAAACAATGTTTGTTCTGCTCTACAATTCTCTTAGGCATTTGTTCATTGATATACAACAGTTTATCAGCTGTTCTTTTTATCACTTGACAACAGTTTTGTTGCTTGGTAACCCAACAAAGGGGTATGTGGACCAATACTCAACAGCTCCGTTCCAGTGGACAAAATCGTCAAAAGGTCACTAGTACGAAGAGCATTTTTATTGAAATAACGTTTATCTTTCTTTAAAAATGCACTCCTCCAAAGAGATTTTTCTTGTTGACCAACATTCTTGAATGAGTCGGTCGGTCACAATAGGGCGAAAACGGAATTACCTTAGCCCTTTTTTTTGCGTCAGTAAACTTTTGCAAAAATAGATGGACACGGATTTAACGCAATCTAATTTTAGCGAATGACCGTTTAATAAGGGAGTGGGAGATTGCCAGAAGGTAGAAAATAAACAAACATGATTTTCTGAAAAACTTTATAGAGTTATATTCTTATAAATCCTTGTGTATACAAATGGATCCTCTCTCAGTTTTGTTTAGTGCTCCCATTATTCCCGATTTCGATATAAGACATCGAAAATGAGGAGCCAGTAGGCAACGAACAGATGAGGGCATGTTATAGATGAGGAATAAAATATACATCATTTAAGTTTTTGTTCTTTTCTTATACCCTGCAAGAATCATCGGTTCTATCAAGTTGCTCTCGTGGGTAAAACGAAGCAATGAATTCAGTCTGGGGATAATTAAAAGTTTCATATATCCAAGTCGGTCCTTGGTGCCCTGAAGAATCCGTAACATTAACTTTAATGTCAAAGTAATATAGGGTTATAACACGAAAGTGTTACACGACTTCTATATATTAATAGCCGGCTCTCTGTTTGTTTGTCTGTCTGTTTGTCTGTCACGCAAAATGGTAGATTTAGTTGTGAGAGTGATTATTTTATTTTATTATTTTATTTAAGTTATATAGGGTTATAACACGGGAGTGTTACACGACTTGATGAAGTTAAACGCGGGTAAACATCTGTTGTTCGGTTTGAAATTTCATACCTCGTACGACTTGAAGAAATATAAACTGAAATTGGTGAAGACAACCCAAAGCTTTTGCCATTTGCTTGTGTTTTTGAACCTTCGTAATAACGTTCCACTGATGCTATTCTAAATCAAAAGGAAAATAAAATTTCATGAAAGTTATCAAATTATAGACGAGCAAACCCCCGGATTTTATGCTGTTTTTAGGATATAATAGTAAATCAGGTAAAAACTTGTTCAAATAGTCTCAAGTAAACTGTCAAAGAGAAACTAGTTTTTTCAAAGAGAATGAGTAATTTATCAAATAGCATTCATTTCACCAATGCTTTCATGAATTGTTTCACAATGATACTTCTCTCACAGACTGAAACAAAAACGACTGCGCATGCCCCGTAAATAAAAATGAATACAGTTTTGAATTTATGCTGGTGTGATGCGATCAAAAATTTATTTTGCATTTATACATATGAACTTTCTGGCCACATTCACTAACGCACATGAAAAACTCCCCTTCAAAACGAGGTTAGAGGTAGAGGGAAATCCTTCTTACTTGTAATGATAATGCATATTCCCTCATACTAATACTTGCGTTCCTATGCCAACACACTTTTCTGGTGGACATGGTCCTGACATGTGCATGCCTCCGGTCCAGTGACGAATATTGTTCTTGCAAGGAATAAGAACCTTCATCGTCCGAGTCGCCGTCGGAGAAAGAACGTTTTATCATAGGCGGTGGAGGGTAAGCTTGTTGCCAATACTGCAACCTGTCGTCAGGTGACATGGTAGCTACGTTATAAAGAAAAAAGAACGGTTTGAACATACTGAATTCATAAGACCACAATGATGGGAGAGGGATCCCCAGCGGGCACATTTGTTAAAAAATCACTACGAAGGAGTGTATTTCTAGAAAAAAATACACAAAATCTCAATGAAAATGATCTTCGTCATTGTGACGATTTTGCCCACTGGGACTGTTCTGGCGGGGTGGTGGTAAGAGGCGCAGTGGTGCTGGCATTACGATTTAAGTTAACATCATAGAGTATACACACTGACAATTATTGTTCAACATATGACTAGCGAAAAACAACAAGGCCACCACAATAAGTTTTTTCCTACCTAAGTTTGCCATGTCATTTTGACAGGTTTTACACATTTGTTTATTAGGATGACCGACATAGAGTATGAATTCTGTACGGTTTGATTGACATTTATCACATACCGTCTAAAAGAAAAGTCATACAAGTCATTTAGTTTTTATTGTCGATGTATGACCAGACTTGTGAGTTAGAATTCTGTGAAAGAACTCCTATTAAAAAATTATGCCAGTATCAGCTACAGAGATCCACTACCCGAGAATTCACTGTTGACAGTGCTAGTGCTTTTGGGAGGATGAGGAGCAGTAAAGGTCAAAGCATTGAGTTCAGGAAAGAAGGGGGTTTTCCAAAATAATTTGCAGAGACATGTCAAACGGAGAACTATAACTGATCGGGTCGATTTAAGGTGTTGAGCCATCTACATCGAGACACACCCACCTTTGTGATAGAATCGTCGATAGCTTTTCTCAGATCATTCATCCATTTGGCTTTTTCTTCGCGGGAGCTAGCTGCCACAACAAATGCTTTGGCACTGGGACCTATCAGCGTGAAAGCATACAAACCATGTAATTCTACACCCCCGTCCTCAATCTAAAGAAACGAAGCAGGTGGTCGGTACATATTCTTATTGAAAATTCTTTATCAACGAATGTTAAAAAAAAAATGTTTATGAAACATACCTTCAATGAACGTAACGGAATCTGTGCTCTAGCTCGAAACTGATTGGCTGAGGTGACACCTTGACTTGTATATAACAGCAAATCAGAAAGCTAAAAACCGGTAAAAAGCAACAACAATCAACAGACAACAATCATTCAGAAACCATTGAATAAGTCAAGCATCAGCCATCTGAACAACACAAGCTTACCAAAAAGAACATTCGGGGTTGTGGTCCCTTTCGGCATACTTTGTAGAGACAACCTTCCCTTATAAACAACTAGGAAGAAAAATAACATGAAATGAAACCAAAATGTTTGCTTATGCTTGATTTAAAAAATTTAAAACATATTCAGTTTTACCCTTTGTGGATGCACCAAATCATCAATACCGACAAGATCTCTCTGTACTTCTATCATCTTGTGAAGGTTTTCCTAAACGTGTGAACAAACAGGTTTAATTACCTGAACAATTATCCCTGGTAATTTGATGAATTTTAATAGGCAGATGAAAAAAGCAAATCATATCATTGATGAGGTATTTACACTGTATAAATATTTCACTTCGCTTACTAATGAGAGAATGTCGATAAATCTCATGGATCATTCTAAATGTTACCGACATTTTACAACACACATACTGAAACGAAATCACAACAAGTGTGCAAAGGAGAGGGAACGTTTCCATGACGACTCACTAAATTTTTCATGCTAGTTTCCACTTGCTTACAAGCTTCGGTCACTTCTTCATATGCGACCTTGGCGTCGATTGCATCAGGATGACTGTTACCATACTCTTTAGTCAGCTCTGTGAGATTAATAACAACAGAATTTAAAGAACAATGCAGAGCAAAGAAAAAGATGAAAAATGGTTTGGTCTGCTTACTACTAAGCATGGATCTGTAGTAGAGCAATCGTTGAACAGGTTTCAGTAGAAAAGAATTTAACGGCAGGTAGCAAACCTTTCCAAGCTAGAAAACATAATAAAGACAAACGAATGAATAACACTTCATGGAAATTCGAATACAAATGTCAGAATCTATAATCAAACCTCAAATTCTTTATATGCCTGTTCAAATTTTTTTGAACGTTGTGCTTCTAATTCCAGTTCTAGCAAGACATCGCCATGTTTTTGAATGTAGCTTGTGTATAACTATGTGAATAAAATAACATAAACTAAAACAAATGGCTTCCAAAATAATGTAAACCACTTATTACAATTTTTTTGTAATTTCGTAAGTATCTTTCTTACAGAAAGTTTCCTACAGGTTTCACAGTTTACCTGTGTAATGATGGTTCAAAGTCAGTGTGCAACAAATCGCGTACACGAGTACGCACATACGTTGTATTAATACAGTCGTACACAGATATTTTCACCAACCTACATTATCGTACGCACATGATTCTTACATAGCGTACGCAAGTTGTATGATGATGAAGTATTTGTAAGTTGAGCGAAGTAGATTCATTATATTGAAAAAAAAAACAAGTTCCAGTTTCATTTCGAAAAAGCACACGATTAATGGCTATCATCTTTCTTATTTGACTTGTTGTTGTGCTGATTTTTTTAGGTTATCAGTATATTTTACGCATTGTGGAGGAGTGTTAAAGTACGACATGTGCAATCAATTTTTATGAGGTCATTGCATTGCTTAAAGGTCGAAAGAAAAAGCAAAAAATGTCTCGTCAACTTTCTCCCTTTTATTTAGTTTAGGTTTCTCTGATATAATATGGATGCAAAAATACTACAGTGATTATTCATTCTCTCAGCATTGTTCCATCGGTAAGTCCGCACAGGCGCAGACTGTGATCTGTCGGCGTATACCTCCGCACAAGTGTGATATTGCATGGGTAGATATCTCTCGGTAACACCAGTCGACCAACTACGAAGGCAACTGGGTGTGAGATTCCGCTCAACGTGGTATCATACTTGGCCGGGAGTCGGTGTATTAGCCAGGAAAGACAGGTTGACTTTGTACAAGCATTATAAAAAGTACACAATCGAAAATGTCTTGACTTTTTTCGTCCATGTTACATACATCTTACTTTCGACCGAATGACCTTTACTAGGCATCTGCGTACGACAGGCTAATAACAATGTTTTATGAAAAGTTCACGTACGGTATCTTAAAACATTGCGTACGCTATCGTATTTGGTAAAAATATGATTTGCTGCACCTTGAAAGTTGATTTCTTGACACAACACACCATGGTGATCAAGCTTGTTTTTTTTTTATGTCAGTCACTCACCTTGATTTGCCTCATATTACGATGCATTATATCACCAATTTTCTGAACACAGTCACGTGTCGATTCAGTTGTGGTCACATTTTCCCTGAAGTCAGAATAATAAAACTTTTTGAACAATTCTTGAAAATCTAACCACAATTTGTTCACAAAGACAAAGATTCAAATGTACCATTGCGAAAGACGTTCTTCCAATTCAGCCAAAAGTGAGCAATGAAAATCGTAGAGTGGATCTATGTTATCAAATAACAAGCTCATTAAACGACTTGGTAACAAATTGTCTTTTTCTATTACATTGCGGAAAGACACCGTCAAAACTTCCAAGTCTTTCACGTATGTCTTCTCAGTTAACAAAATCTCCTTGGCTATGTTGTAAATAACCCCAGTCGCTCGGAATCGGCGCAGATATCCTTCACGTTTGTGAATACTGCTCAGACTACTGCAAGCACTTTGTGTTAGTGATGCATCGTCCTCAAAAGCACTTCCTTCATCATCAACAGTGATAGCCGACGCATCAGAATCTGAGTCGTACGCTTGTGTTGACGGACATCTTTGCAGATAGAGAGCTATAAAGTAAATTACCAAAAAGCTTTCACAAAACCTAATCCACAAAGATGTTTTCTACTTTCTGTTCTTCATCATGGCTAACAGTTGAAAAAATAGGAAAATCATTCAAAAATACAGATATATATTTCATTATATTATAAAACTTAGAAGAAAAATTACAAAATTTTGTTTCAAAATGATATAAAAAATATTATAAAAGGAATACGTATACTATATATATTATTTATATGTATTTATAACTAGAAATATAGAAAATTCCAACAACAAACATTTCGATACTTATTATGAAATTCAAGTTGAGCATGGTTAGTACACATTGTATGTAAAACCTTCAAAACACGATTCTGCAAGGGAACCTTTTTCAAGGTTATTTTCAACCAATCAAGGCAGTGCCGAATCCAGAAGTTTTATGGGCATAACGTTTTCTTATATATACTGAATGCACGGTTTAATGTCGAACACGTGAAATTTTTAAATTTCATCTAGAAAAAATAAACAATGTGCTCGACTCTACTTCCTTTTCTTCTTGTCATTGTATCAATATTTCAGAACTGCGAAGGAGAGAGATAATGTTCGATATCAATTTCCTTGAGATCCACTGCAAGGGGTTAAAAATTTTTTGTCACCAAGCCTGATCTTTGTTTTATATTTCGTGTCAATTGAAATATAACGTCAAAAAAGATTGTGTAGAAAGGTACTCAAGATTTCACTAATTAACAGAAGACATAATGACTTTTTTGAACAATGAAAGTAAGGAACAATAAAAGTTATTGTGATAAAACATTCTAAAATCACACAACAACAAACATAAAAGTTTTTTCCAATTGCCTTTGCTTTGTAATGTTTTCGTACAGTTCTTAGATATATATGCAAAGGATTTTATCCCGTTCCGACATCTTAATATGAGACCCTTTCCTCTCTCTAAACCTAATTCAATTTTAATCTGTGAACCCATCGACTAATTATCCTTCTGATTCTGGTAGTTCGTAAAATGTGGTTACCATAGCAATAAGATTTAAGATACTTCTATAGTTGGCTGCAGTTCGAGGTAAGTGAGGCCTACAAAAAAAGAAAAAGGTCTCATGTAAGAGGAAGGAAATTACGTGCCAGTGAGGTTAAGTTAACAGTTCAGAATAATTATGTATGTACTGATTTTGCATGTAATAATATATAAAAAAAAGTTAGTAAGTGAGTTTTATGTTAAAAAAAAGGTGCAATTGTTTTGTAGAAGCAATATGATCATGAGGAGAATACCTTTGTAGTGATTAATCGATTATTGTTACTTTGAATAACTCCAAGCTAGAACCGCCACTTGATTCAGTTACAATATTATTTCACAAAGGAATGTTTTTACTTCCAAATAAATTGTCTCAAAACTGCTGCAACAAGTGAGGAGCAATGTTGAGTTTCAAACATCCGGTGACAACCTAACTTCTTGCGTTGTTTTACACACCAGATTCCTTTATATACCAAACTTCTTCAGGTTTGGCTGTAACTACATGCAGTGCTTACTAGACTAACTTACTAATATATATTGAAACACTCACACATTGAAATAGTCGAGGTTGAAAATAATTTGAACAACAAATACATCAAACAACAGCATTGTCACAATGTAATAATGGGAAGAAACACAAATTCAGCTACACTAATACTGCATAAACTGAGCCAACAAACAATGGCCTCATTGAAAGAAAAAAAGAAAGACACAAAATGATGATAAAAAAACACGTTACGGTGTTAGTTAAAGCAGGCGTATATTCTATCAACTCCATGCAGCAACATTCATGAGAAAGCAAACATTTCGTACAAACCTTTAACTTTTTCTCGCAGTTGTGCTTCGGTCTCTTCGTCGGCTTCTGTTTTATCTGATTCGTGGGTATTGTTATTGTTGACAATGGTTGAATCAAACTTGCGTGCCTCATCAGCATCCACCTCGGTTGATTCACTAACTTCAGTATTAATCTTATCCTCTGTGTCACTGTGCTCATTATCTTCATCATCACTTTTAAGTTCTTCTCTTGTGACTGACGATATATTGTACTGCCAGCTCGGCGATTTGCGACTATATTCTGAATTTATCATCTTAAACATCGATTCTACCTACAAATTGATATCAACAAACCGTTATGCTAAAAAATAGATATATATATATATATATATTTGCATAACTACAAGAAATCCCGTTTTAATAAGTACCTCTGCCTCGATTTCACGGTCTGTACTAGTGATATTAACAGTAGCATCTAAGGATAAATCATCGTCTTCAACATTTATATTATCTGACAGAGGTGTTAGGGTAAAATTAAAGGGAGTATCATTTTCTTCTGTCTTTGCATTTCCTAACGTGCTATTAAAGTCTTCGTCGTCGTATTCTAGTGCAGCAGACTCAACAGGTTGGGAAACAGTATAGGTAATCACTTCGTTATTCATAACTTCAGTATATGAGGGTGGCAAGGGTTCACGTGTTGGTACAGGTTGACCAAACGCCTCAACAGTGTCCTGATGTGTCATTGTTATAATATTTTGAGAGATGTGATTGGCTGGCGACGCCACTATATTATCATCCTCGAGTTCAGTAGTTGATTCATCTCGGTAAAGTGTTGGATGCGCTTCACTAGAGACGCTGAAACTTCCCTCGTCCTCAGAAACTTGTCGACTGTGGTATTTCGGAGGCACATCACTTAACGGACTGTCTGGCACTGAGGATGTCGATGGGGTTAACACAGATGCTTTCTGTGATCGATTTCTAAAAATGAACAAAAACAAAAGGTGTATACAAGTTAACTTTACAAATGATGTTATTATAATAATCTGCGAACGTCCATCCCATTTTTATTTTAGAGAGTTTTTTTTCTAAATTAATGGTCAAAATATTCTAAATTGTATAATAGCATGTGGCGTGACGTCAGTTCTTTTCTATCACGACGGAGCCATTGCATTGCATTCTCAACCGAACGCGATGTTTTAGGGGAAATATCTCGACAACCAATAGGGATAACTGATGTTTTTTGGGGTCCATGATACAGGTTATGGGGTGACTAAAATTTTGGGTCTAAATATTTTTGGGTTGTGAGGCTATGACATCATCAAAATTAATGATCAGCGACATCTCTGTAACGATTGGTCGTAGCGAAACGATCCCATACATTTTTTTGATTAGTTTTTCAAGCTCTACAGCATGGATACACTTTCTAGTCGCAATTCCGTGATTTAATTTTTTCGTTACGGGGTTCGCATCCAAGGGATTTGACACATCCTTTTTGAGGTGAAACTCGGTAAAAAATTTTTACCTGGGATGCTAATATCTTAATAAATACGATCCAAGCAAAATGAAAACTTTCCTTACTTATCATCAGATTCTGATGTAGAACGGACAGCAACAGATGCATCTTCAGATATTTCTTTCTTTGTTCGCCCACTGAAACAAAAAAAGTCATCGTAAAAACAATACCTGTCTTCAACAACAATATTTTGCCGGCAAGATATATACTAGCATGTAGCTTTAGCTAAAAATGCCCCCGCGCTCAAGCATTCCAATTTCTTTACACAGCAAGCTATACATTGCAAGCCCATACAACGGAAACAAAAACAAACAAAACTTTGTTACTTTTTGTTATCTCTTAGGCCTATGTCACACTGATGCATATACCTTTCAAAAATTGTAAATAAGGCTTAACAAGTAATATCAGAAAGTATTTGCTACCAATAAAAGAAATGCGTGAACTGAAACCATGGATACATATTTTATAATCAAAATAAGATAAGGTTTGTTAAAGAAATTCTGTAAGAAACAAAAGAAAAAAAACACACTTTTTCAAAAAAAAAACTTAAAGCGAAAAATCCATTAGAAATCTGCGTTTCAAACTTTGATTCGAATCAAAAAATAGCCAAAGTTTACATAAAAAAACAAGAAAAAAATATAAAAAGGTTTTATTGATCATGATCACACCAGGTTTGAAGGACAGAAAGAAGGAAAAACACAAAGAACGACAATTTGTAGACTTTCTTGCATACACAGAAATCCAATTAAAATCTTTTTAAGGCAAGATCCGCCAAAAAATCAGTGCATTGAATAAAAATTTATTGAATGAAACATTTAAAGCTAAAACATATACAAAAATAAAAAATGTATTTGTTGGCAAAATTTCAGATTTCAAGCTGTGCTTCAAAATCCTAGTCGTTCACTTCACTAAAACAACACAAACGTAGCATACGAACTTCCTAAATAACATAGTATAATAGTAATAGTAATAGAATAATAATAAATTAAGAAAAAAACATTTTGTCTCCCACCTAAGGTACCATGCTTTGACAAAGTCATGCTTTGACAAAGGAAAAAAGCAAAGTCAGCTAATAATTGTATATCACCGTGTAATGTCAACACAAAAGTTGGAAGATGATGAGGATGATGATGATGATGAAGAACAAAATCGGAAACTGACATTCGCCTATCTCGTGATACTACTACTACTCGCTTACGCTCGCTGCGGGGGCAATTACAGATGCAGATTGAAAAATTAAATCTATTTAATATCTAATGACCTGTATCGATATTTTGATCCCCTCCTGAAGGCTGCTTTGTTTCTTTTCAACGTGGAAGCCGAGGCTTGTCTAGAATAAAGGAAACAGCAATCAAACTAAAAAGACTAACATAGCGACTCTTTAAACAAAACAAAAGAATATACAGGGCGAGTAAAAAAAAAAGTACTGGTGTTTTACAAAAAATATCTTTAGATAATTATGGAAGATAGTTTTTTTATTTGGGTCTGTTTTTTATTAGTTTAATGTCGGACGGAAAAATCGATAACTCTGATGGCAATAGAAAATTACTGATTAGAGAATGACTGATGTTTCATGTGTTAATAAATCAGGTATAGGTCTATTTTGCTTGACTAAATTTAAAAAGGCAATACCTATTACAAGGGGAAAGAATATTAGGAGTTTTATTTTAATGTCAGACGGAATCAATAAAATTACCATTTTAAATTTTTAGAATCCATACTTGATTCTGTCAAAACAGGATGTAGTTAGAAAGATAGAGAAATATATGTTTATTGCTAGAGTATAATATTGTATTTTGAACAATAATTCAAATCTTCTTAGTTTGACAATGCCCGGTTCTATCAAATTAAAATAATAACAATATTAAATGTCAGACGTAACGTCTAATATATTTATCGGAGGAAAATCTGTTTCTGGCTTCAAATTCTATCAAAAACATGATTAATCGTTACAATAGATTAATATACAGTAGATTAAGCCAAATTTTAAGAAATCAATCTAGTCACTTTGAAGAATTAGACATTGTTTTTTCAAGGTAAGTGTTGATCAGTTTTCAAACAGACCCATTTCTGATTAGAGGAATCCATTAGGTATATTTTGGTGTATCATTCTTCTAATTTGGTTGAGTAGAAAAAAATTATGGACAAAAAACTGGAAGTGGTCCTTGTAAATATATTCGAAAAAATAGACAAAAATGCTGAGTAAAATTTACCACCATCTTTATATTACCAGACTTTATCAATATTAAGAAAAAAATTAAAACAATGCAGTGAATTTCAATTACTCCAAAAACTCCAAGTGTGATCAACTTAACCCAGGAAAATGGATGTAAACAAGACGCAAAGTAATGTGAGTCAAAAAGATTTAGTTTATGGAATAACCTGAAAAAAACATGATGGTTCACACAGACTTTCCAGAATGTCTTCGCAGCATTTCTGGTTTTCATGCCGAACATCACAACTTCTGCATCACCTTCAATCTAAAACATATGCCAGTAACGGTCAAACAACATTCTCTTTGTTACAACGTCGTAATTGGTATTTTTATTTTGGTTACACATGCGTTCATTCTGTACAAGGGCGGTGATATGCATTTATAAACTGAAACTTACCCCTCGATGGAGTTTGATTAACAGTCGTTTCTTTTTGAAGCTGATTTTTCTTACATTTGCCCTGAATGTGAATGATAACTTTCAATAGAATGCCAGCATGCAGTTTAGCAGTTGAGGAAGATAAAATTGGTAGATCGTCATCATCATGCCATCAACAACGAGAAAACACCCACTAAGGAGTGTGAGATTAAAAAAGGGCTTCTTCAGTTTTATCGGGTATTTTAAATTATCAAGGATTTGCAGGCGTCCAATATTATTCAGTAACTTCATTGAAATTTGGTTACACCAAACATAAGTTAAGTGCAAGCTACAAATTCGTTTATTTCCAGATGTTTTCATGAAGGAAGCGTTAACTTACCAGGAGAAATTGTTTATTTTATGTTTGTTTTGAAAAACAAGTACACCTAGATGATAAACTGCTAAATGTAGGGGTACATTATCACTGTCTTGTGCTGCGTATAACGTTATGCCATACATTTCTAGTTGACGTGCAATTTCGAGCATATTATGATCTGCTTCCGAAGGGGTTTCTCCTCTGGAAATACAGGAACGAAACATTGAAATTTACAGCAATACTTGAAATTGTTAACTGTAAACATCTTTAAACACTTACTTGTGTGACTTATGGTATTCAACAATTTTCTGTTCAATTTCAGGAGTCTTAAAAACAGAAAAGTCAAAAATAAATACTGTTGAACAGAAAGGAGTTAAAAAATAATTCAACAGGCAATCTCAGATTTAGTTTGTACTCTTTTAAAAGATTTGTCATAACTGAATAGTGTTTTAGTTTCAGTGACATTGTCATCATAAAAACTGTTTTCTCCATCCCATACTCTATAGAATATGCTCACTGCGGCTGCATTCAACGTTTAATTGATAAAAGTTTCAATGATTGTTGTGATTGGTTTGCGAGATTTTAGAAGCATTTTGCTTTTAGTTATTAACAAATTTATTCGTTAAAAGTTCTATAAAATTTTTTAAACCCAAAGAACTATCCAGAAAGTTGGTTAAAAAAGTGCAAACAATCTTATATTAACCATGAACTATTAGAGAAATTAATTAACAAGTTTTTTTGACAACAACGATTATGCAGTCTGTATCTGGAATAGAATAGTGCATGAGTGTTGAACCGCTTGTGCAAAATACTTCATGCAAGCTTTTCGATTGCAAAAACTCATTTTGCATGTGCGATCTCTGTCTTGTGTCAAATCACAAGTTTTTTCGTTTGTTAGACTGCCAGCTCTGCGGGCGTACAAGTATATTGCATAGTAATTCAAGTGCTTGATGAAAAATCTAATTTTAAGAAGAATGAGAAGTTTGACCAATTATTGTACTTTTACAATACTAATATTATACTTACATACATACTTTGTACTTGTATACTTATATACTTTGTACTTGTATACTTGTCTTGTTTGGGGTCTTGTTAGGCGCTTTTAAGTGCGCATGTAGACGCTCTTTAAAAACATGCTCAACTAATTATATAAGTTTTCGTGGTCAATTGACAACATATATATTGAGTGATTATCCACCAATATGCTGTTGCTCGGGAGAACGAACACCATTGCTAAGGTTATTTTGAAATTTCCTTCATTATACGAATTTATTCCTTCACCTAACATTTAGTGGTATCAGCAGGAATCGTTTGTGTTATTCAGTGAAATTATAAAGCATCTTAGTTTCCAGCTCCCTTTACAATAACACACGTCAATCGAATCACATCGAATTCAGAAGAACAGACAATAGAGAAAGGCATGATCACAACATGCAGATGAAATAATTAGAAACAAAGAATGTATCCTTTGCGGGATGTTTTATATCATCAAATGATCATATATGATTGTTTCGTATGATCAAACGATTTATAAATGCTTTTATCCTGTGTTTTTAATAACAAGGGAGCCAGGTGTTGCAAGAATGAATTGAAAAAAATCACAATTTTATATGCTGAACAATAGTGCTTTGCACGTGCAATATGTGTTTGATTATAACATTTTGCACAAGCGTTATTTTGCTTGTGCAAAATGTTTAGCGCGTGTGCCTGTGCGTGTAATCGCATGCGTTTCCAGATATAGACTGGTTAAGTCATGGTCCTAGAAGTCCCCAAAAGTTTGCAATTTGCCTTAAGATTGATTCATCTCAAAGACATTGCCTTTGGTAATAAAGTCTCTTTGATATGCTGTATTGTATATCCCTTAAGTTTTTTTTTGGTGATATCAGCCAACATTGCCTTTCATTAACTATCTACTATCTCATTTTTGTTTTTTGTCTTTTTTAATATGCCAGATATTTTAAGAATTACCATGATAATTCTTATATGGAAAGGAGACAGAGAGATCAAAAGTCTCCACAGCAATAAGGAGATTTTAACAAAACCCATTTTTTTCTTTGTTGTATCAACTAAATGGGGGTTGTTTTCTAAGATATCACATCTAGCAACTGTGAAGATAAGAATAATAGCAATATATGTGAGTATTATATTGGATGTTTTAAATTAATATTTTCATATCCATACTTTCAGTTGAATGTCACAAAAGAAATTACAAAAGAATAATAAAATTAAGTGTAGGACACTGCGTAAAGAAGAGAATCTTCTTAGGAGGGTTCGTTTAAAAATAGTAGTAAAGATTTCATATATATTGAACTCAAATAGTATACACTTTTATCTCGAAAAAAACTAATTCACTTAGGATCACAAAAAATGTTTTTGAAGGCAAGTTTAACTAGGTTATGATCAATTTATCTGAGCCTATAAAAAAGAAAACTGAGTTTGTCCTTTTCAACATTTACATCATCATGATAATTTAATTAGTTTGCGTTCTAGAACTTTGATCCCTTTTTCGTGGAGACTGAGTTTTAAAGTTTTTGTGAAATATCAAAACAGGTCTTAATTAACATAAAAGCTTCCACGTGAATCAAATGGCAGAGCTTTGAAAGGTTATAATTTTTATAAACAAAACAAAAATTTCACGTCAATTAGACTAATTTCAATGGTAAAAATAACAAAAATGCCAAACTATTTAGAGATTAAATTCATAATAACTATGGCACGGTAATTCCTTTGCATAAAGAAAACTGAATTAATTTGTTTTGATGAACACTGAACCAACTACTAAGACAAAACTGAATAAGTACATCTGACTTTTTGTTGATCTTATGACAAACTTTAAGAAGGTGGATTTTTATTGAATGGTAGGGAAAAAACCTTCTTATTTGATAGCGATTACAAAGAGGAGGTTTTTTAAATTCCTTCCCTGAAAAGATTATGAGCTAATACCAATGGACAGCTCATAATTTGAATTTGTTTGATCTGCTTTTGTTCCAATTGGTTACCACTAACTTACTTTATTTATAAACAAAATATATAGAACAGTCATTTCTTTTTAAAAGTTCGTAAAGATAGGCATAACATATGGTAGTTTATGTTTACAAGAAACCTTCTTATCTCCATCATTATTTTCAAAACATAAATGTTCCAACCAAAACACTTAAAGCATTTTCTTAAGGATCTGAAGTGGATATATTTTCAATTCTAGATTTAACCCCAGTGCATGTCTCATCAAGAAACAGAAAGAAAAATGTGAGAATCTTGAGTATGTGCATGTCAATAGAAAATGATAGGTTGATAGCTATCAAAACTATCAGTGTAATAGAAAATCAATGTAATCTGATGAAAGCAAAACACGGGATAAAAACATTAAGGCCCTAATCACATCACACTAATATTAAAGCAATGAAAATAAAACATTATGTAAATTACTTCTAGGATCAGATGACAGCAAATCAACAATCATCAATGAGAACAGCACAATGTAAGCAAATAAACAAATGGGAAAATAATGATATGTAAATATTATGGTTTTGTTGTCAACAAAGAGCAAAAGTATATCATATGGACTATATCATGCATTATCTTTTCAAAAACAATTAATCAACAAATGTTCATAATAATTAACTGTCCATAACAAAGATTGATTTACCTGTTGCGGAACAAACTGAAAGCCAGTCAAATATCCATCTTTATGCACCACCGGATCATAATCGTTTAATTCACCTACATGATACAGATAATGATAGTGAGACAGAGAAACAGAAAAATCGATTTAAAAACAACAAATTTTGATTGTGATACCTTGAACAATGTAAGATGCCAGTAAGGCACCGGTATCTTCTGAACAATGAAGTCTAAATAAAAACAACCATGGAAAGCAATGAGCGACCAAAAAAAAATTTTTCTGCTTTTCTATAGCATTCATTTTCAAAGTTTTCAATGAAAAATCCAAAAGAAAACTGATTTTTCTGAAACTGCAACTTTCCTTGTCAATATTTATGTTGACAAAATTAGGATCATCAGGAAATTCATTCAGAAATTGGCAACAAATACTATTTAGAAATTTGTTGTGAGAACACATAGGAAAGTGATTTTCCCAAATATTAAGTATTTACAAAAAAGGTAAAAAATATCCTTAATTTCTTTCTTTCATCAGTTTTTTGATGTTCAGGTGGATAAAAAGCATGATTTCCAGCAAAACAAATAATATGCAATAGCAAGGTTATGTTTGTGCAATTTTGTTGATATGCACAGCAAGAGAACTATTGTAATCATTACTAAATCATTGCCAACTCATTAAGATTAAAACATTCAACCTTAGTGGGGGGATGTAAGACTTCAAAGAAAATCTACAACAATACAAGATTAAAATCATTGAACATTTTTATTTAATATGTCAACACTCACCTGCCATCTAACAGATCTCGTCTTACTTGCAATGTGAATAAATATCTGGGAGAATAAAGGAATATCACTAAATGTTTATTCTTTAACATCAATTTGCACTTAAACGAATTTACGTTTTTACACAGCCATTATACCTTGTGTACTCTTGAAGAGAATTGGGATCAGGAGTGTAAAACATGACCCTGAACTTAAATACAACTTTCGTAGGATCTGAAATGATAATTTAAAAATCTGATTTTTAAATGTGCATGTGCAATGAAAAATATGGTACAAAAATCATAATATTTGTCACACCAAAGTAATAAAGAAAATTGATCAATTATTCTGTACGTAAGTTATTTCGCATGTATGAAATTCATTTAAAGGAAAGGTTAGAAATCTGGAATTCCTAATGAATAATTTATACCTTTGACTTGTTTATTGATTGGCTTTAAGTGATCTAACCAACACTATAAAAAAAATTAGGCTCGTCAAACAATACTAAAAGATGTGATTGAGGTAAGATTTAATTGGGTTTCACATATACTATTAGTTTTCATTTGTTATCTTTAGACACAGACAACTAGAGTCAGTGGAGTCACAAAAAAGGCACAAATAACTGTATGTCAGTGACCCACACCTCTTCTCCTAAGGTGATATTGTTTTTATAAACACTTACAATATTTTCTTCTTCATCGCCGAATAACAATCCAAAGAACTCTGCTTCTTCAAGGTTGAGATGTGTGTTGACCTTCTTATATAATTCTTCTCCTTTTGCTCTTGGCTACATGAAAGATTTAAATATACTTTTAATAGAAAAAAAAAATATTCTCAAACAACAGAAACATTTCAACCATCCCTGCGTAGATAAAAAAAGTATGCTTATTATATGAAATGTCTAAACAGGTGTCTTCAATTTCAATTTCATACTAACCTTATAAAATCTATTTATATAATAGTTGTTTTAGAATTTGAAATTCGAAAAATTATCAACTTAGAATGCAGCCTTCTGAATTTAATTAAAGATAGATCGGAAAATATAACAATTTCAGGTCGGCTTTTGAAGTTTTGTGTCGGTTTAAGGTCGGCTTTTGCCGAGTGTGGACCTAAATTCAGAGGACTGGAATGGCATAGAGTTTTCGCAAGGTTTTTAGAATTTCAATGCATCCTTTTTCAAATGGGCCATTAACCATGTGAGTCTCATATTAACCACAAAAATCAGTGAAACAATGAACTTAAAAGCCAGTGACCACTGACTCATTGATGTATAGCAGGTCTAAATAAGCATTAGTAATCTATGCATCTGATAGGTTCAACATATAAAAGATACCTAGAATAAGAGTCTATGATCCTATTATATCACATACTGGAATTTGTATCTTCATATGGAAATACATACTTGTTTTTTTATAAGTAGCCCAATAACAAACAGAATACTAAAATAGATCTTTAAGGAACTTTTACCTTTATATAGCTTATTTACTAAAAAAAATCATGAAACGTTTGAAGAGCATATATGCTGAAAATGATAGTTTATCTGTGACTCGATAAATGCATTCGAACATCAGCAGTCTGTTAATTCCAAAAATAAACCATAATTATAATTCAAATGTTTTCGTAATCTATCTGAATGTTCACTTGATATTATTTATCACATTATTTAGGGAAGAATTGATAAGAAAAACCCATATAATATAGTCTGAAATATCTTGAATATAATTATATTCTGACAAAAGAGATTGTAATATAGTCTCACTAGTAACCCGGGTAAAAATTTTTATTTTTTTTACCACATCTAACTTGGAAAATGATGTATGCAAATACCGTGTCGAAAAAGGTGATTATAATCAAGGTGTGCAAACCCCGTGACAAAAATTTGAATCACCTGGGGATGCAATGCAATGGTTCCCCCGTGGCGATAAAAAACGTGCACGTGCTACTATATAATAATCGTAGATCGTAGAGAACGGCCTCACGAAGAATATGACCACGATTAAGAAGATTTTGACCATAAAGTTCAACAAAATTTATCACTCTCTAAAATAAAAGTGGGATGCACACTCGCTATTATATATAAGATTTTAAGGTATTATAGCTCGTTCAAATTTTCTTTTATTTGGATATGAATTCATTTCCTCTTAATTGTATTATCATAATAATTAAGTTTTCCACAAGGCACAATAATAAACAAAGTGCCTTACACTTCTGACAAATTATTTTTTTAATGGTAATAATGTAAAAACATTATTCCATCTTTCTATGATTGAGATGAAACCATTGCTGGGTGGGCACCTCACAATGGTGTACTTTCTACTTGCTATATTTTGAAAGTAAAATCGACACAAAGAGTGGACATAAACATAAAAAAGAACTAAAAAAAGTAAAAAAAACTAAAAAAGAATCTTAAATTTAATGAGATCACGGAAAGGTAAATATTTATTATCTGAGTATAAACAGTAAACAGATCTGTTCCAAACGATAGCGGAAACCTACCTCTACATCAAAAGCTACGACAGTATCATCCAAAAGTGCCACTTGCATTCGACCTTTGACAGATGAGCGTTTGGGTGAACCGGGAGTTTTAGCACCATTGCTTATGTCACCATTCATTTTCAAGGAGTTTAGCACAACTATGTTTTACGAATATATACAAAATTATTGTTAACAAAGATCTAATAACTTGCTCTGATGGTAAAAAATGCAATTCTCTATCACTGCGCCATCTCAAGGGCTTATCATTAACTTGTTGAACTTTCGGAGTATTCACCTAATTTGGCTTAAAACTCAGCCTAGCGATTTATCATACTGTCAGTACCGAATGTCCATTTACAATCTACTTACAAAATTTTTAAAATATGCAATGAATGATGGAGAACATTTGTTTACATAGTTTTTAGGAGATAATTTAATTGTTCGTGATGTAATTTTATAGCTACAGAAAAAAATAATAACTTAATCAAATATAACATCATAGAAAATATGTCATAAAAACGACATTTTCATCGATTTTTTTTAATGTTAGGAGAGAAACTGAAATTTCCGTCTGGGTAAAAACCTTACGAAATAGTTTCAGCACGCGCGTCTACTATCGCTACCGTCATGGAGTTAAAAGAAACTAATCGGGAAATTCCATGGTAAATCAGTGAAACGGAACACAACCGAAACCAATGTTTTTCCCTTTGACTTAATTCAATTTTTAATGAATGTGTTTTTTTGTAAAAAAACTTTTGACAAACGAACCGTTTCGGAATCTGAGAAAATCTATTCAAACAAATTATAATCGATGACATGCCGAAAGTATTTGAATCTTGACGTATGTAATTGTTCGAATATCTGCTTTAACCAATCATGTAGCTAGATTTTGAGAAAAAATAACTTTGATTGGTTGAATTTCCACGTGACCCATCTTTACGGCCCACTTTAATGAATTCAGATGGCCATTTTTCCATTCCGAACTAGCTGGACGAATAGAAGGAAAAAATATTTCTTTCTGAGATATAATATTACTATTTGTTGAGTTTACGATGGTTTAAGGTTTGTTTTTTATTGCTTACTGAAGTTTTTAACTTTGACTTTAGTAGTAGTAGTGTTTTTGTGTTGTGTTGGATATTTTCGAATATTTGAACATTATAATATTCATTGTTTTTATGAATTTATGTCATTCCACTCATAAAAAACACACTTTGGTAACTTAAAAAGGTGCTGTTTATTCAAAAGTATATATGTAAACATTCACTTTTCAGTATTTTGTTCGTGTTTTTCACTTAATGTTCTTCTGTCAATATGTGTTTCATATCTACACGGTCCCTCTGGTAATGAATCATCCTCTCAGCTCTCAGATGACGACACAAAAATGTTATGACAAACTTCTCATCAAACTTTAGCGGAGCTACCTCTTTCATTTACAGAAGTTCAGTTGTTAACTTAATTTACTTTTTATTCTCACCATTTCAAAGGTTTATGGCATCATGTTTATTTTTTCATTTATATATTTATTATTTTTTTTTACATGACAATATTCCTACTTATTACAAATTCATTATTGCCATGTCAAGGTTCATGATCGTTCGAAATTTTTTTTTCTCTTTTGAGACATTGTGGTTTCCCTAACTACACCTTCATATAAACTTCATATAACATTGATTTTTATATTGTCCATCTCAACTTTACAGCATAATAAATTATTAAGTTTTACGTTTTCTTTTTTCTATTTAAGTTAAAATGTCATAATGCTATTCACTTGGTCAGTATTATTTCCATACATGAATGAGATTATATGAAATGTCTCTAAAATGCTTATATAGATTTTGTGGTCTACTGATGAGTAAGCCTGGTTTCTATTTCGTCACTTTTTGTTTTTGTTAACTAGACAGCAACGGAAAATATTTGGAAAAAAGTTTACATCATTCCCTATTTTTCCTTTGCTTTGGTGTGATTTATAATGTTTAATTGAAAAAAGAATTGTGTTTCAACAAAAGAGTTTCTCTAGTCAGAGGATAAAATCAGGAAGTCGAGTAATTGCTTTTATAATGAGCTACTGATGTCATTTTAATTAATGATTTTGTCATCTATTGGTTAATACCCTATTTTGTTCACAATACTTTTCCTTTCGTCTTATCAATTTAATTACGAAATATATATATACTACTGTCGTAGGCAGCGAATCACATATTACTAACAGACATTTTCAGTGTAGGAGTGTTAGCTTCTTGTTTTCTGATAACATTGAAAGATGGTAACATTCATGATCAGAATTAATTATTTAGTTAACAAGTCATTTTGTGAATATATAAGCATGTGTTATTCAATCAATTTTTTCAATATCCAAATTAGTGAATAGATTTACTGATCAAGAATTTTTGTCTTGTTTTAGAATATTTAGAAGAATATATTATAAAACTTTATTCAAGAAAATTGATCAAAATGAAAAGTCTACTTGTTTTTGTGGGCTTTGTGTTAGTTACAGAGACTTTATCCAATTACATTGATGTATTTGAAACAACCAATGGGCATGAGCCTCAAGTGGCCATAAACTGCGGTCACATTCCCTTCTACATTGACTTGGAAACTGGGGCATGGGTCTCTGACAGTGAAGGTGTTGTACGATGCGATAAAAAGAAGGAGAAAGTGCTGAAGTGAGTATAACAACCTCAAAAATATGTCCAGTTCATTTCAAGACATTAGTTGGATATTGGTAATATGAATTGTCTTCTTTAGGTATTGTAAACGCAGATATCCTCAGCTCAATATCTCAAACATAGTGGAAGCCAATAAACCAGTGAAATTCAACAACTGGTGTGAACCTGGACATGCCCAATGCGAAGAAGCTAAATCTGTTGTTCCATACAGATGCTTGGGTTAGTGAAACTATAGTTTTATACTTCAAAATAGTAGATCATATGGTGGTTGCTATATTTTGTGTATGAAGTTGTTGCGAATAGTAATGTGATAAAAATAATTTTATGACCAATTAACATAACAATTAACTCATTGTCATTGTATGCTGATATTGTAACTTTTAGTGAAAGAATATGAAGCAGACGCCTTAATGGTTCCACAGAATTGCAAATTTGATCACATTCATAATGAAGACATGTGTTTGTCCCATGATGGTTGGAAAGAGCAGGCGGCACATGCCTGCAAGAGAAAGTATAGCATGGAGTTAAGCGACTATGGCATTCTTTTGCCTTGTGATACTGATATGTTTACTGGTATGTGTGTATTTGTGTGTGTATTGATTCATGTCTGCATGAAACATGCTGTCAAACTGTTGTGTAACTATGTTACAACTTAATTATTTAGGTGTTGAATACGTCTGTTGTCCTAAAGATAATGTTGTTACTGAAGAAAAAGTCGTACTTCCTAATTATGAGATTGATGACTTACCTCATGCTATCAGGAAATTCCAGAAATACTTACCTTTGGAAACTAAAGGTATTGTCCATTGGGTTAAAGTTTTATTTACTATGAAATGATGAGTAAAAGTATAAAATGGATATATATGGTGTTTTTGTAAAGATGTCCTGTTGTATTCTATTACGCTTTTGTTCTAAGGATGTGACCGAAGCACATATATCACAAAACAGACTGCTATGGAAGATCACCATCGAAAACAAATTGCAGCTGTTGTTGAAGAGTGGGATGAAGCTGAAAAACGATACAATGAATTGAAACCAAAAGATCCAACTGCTGCTGAGGAAAAAATGAGAAGTAAGTTCCCATAAAAGCTTACAACTTACACAGTTCTTTTTTCAGTTTTTTATTTATTTATTTATTTTTTGCCTTAATTTTTTTATTTTAAGGAACTTTGGAAGTTTTCCGCCAAACTCTCGCTGCCTTGGAAAAAGAATCAAAAGATGAAAAATCTCGTTTGAGAGCTGAACATGCCACTTGCATCAATACACAAATTGCAAAGAATAAACGTGATGCTATGATTTCTTACCTTGCTGCCATCGAAGAGGAACCAGTGAATGCTGAGAAAATCTTGGCTGCTGTTCGCAAATTCATACAAGTCTGTGAACATGATCGTGTTCATAGGTAAGCTAAAATTCCAATAATACTTCAATGTAAATCCAATGACATTTTATATAGAGTGAGGACATACATGGGTTGTAAAATGGTTTTATAATAGATACAAAACAGCTATAAAATGAACATATAAGGATAACAATAGTGAGTGTAAAGAAGATGAAAATAAAATTGAAATATTCCCTAAAATATATTCAATAACGCTTCCTGATTGATTTTATAGTGATGAAACTTTCCTTTTTATAGTCTGCGACACTTTGAGCACGTTCGCAACAGAGATCCTACAAAAGCTGATACAATTCGTGCTGAACTTTTGCAACACCTCAAGGATCTTAACAAAGTTGTAAACGAGAGCATGGCATTGTTAAACTATCTACCTGATATCGCTGAACAATTTGGTCTGAAAAGTCACGCAAACGTCATTTTAAAACCAAGAGTAAGTTGTATTTTGTTGCTGTAGTAATATAGAAGTTGATTAAATTCAATCTAATCATTGTTGTTTTGTTGTTAGACTGAACTGCCAGAAGATGACCATTCGGTGGAGGATCATGAAAGGGTCAAAACTATTTTGGAAGCCGCACACAAGAAATATAACAACGTTCGACCAACTGAAAAAGAGCAGGTAAATGTTTATCTATTCATTGACATTTCTCACAAAAAATGTTTAAATTTTTTTGTTAAAATAAATTTTGTTTTGTTTTAGGTGCCAACTGATGTTCCAGCCATTTCTGCCGAAGTTAAACCAGATCTTAACTTAATCACAAAGGAATATGGAAGTGTGCATAGAGAACACCACCACCAGAATGAAAATGAAGATTTTGACAATGATGACAATGAGGATGACGAAATAAATGAATTGAGTGAAGTTTTCAAAGAAGAGGTTTTGGAGGAAACCGCCAGCAAGAATTTGGAAATCATGAACGAGTTGAAGAAACTTGTAAAAGATAAAAAAGATGATAAAGACGGTCACCATCATTACCATCACTCACCATTTGCTTTCAATGCAGTCATTGGACTTAGCTGTGGAGTGTTGTTAATTATGTTGTTCCTTGTTGTTGCTATGGTTGTACGTAAGAGGCGAATGACCAGAGCAAGAGTTGTACTGGCTGAGAACAATGATGAACGGGAACATCTGGTTGAAATGCAAAAGAATGGCTTTGAAAATCCCACTTATAAGTTCTATTATTATTGAGCTACGGGATGAGCGAGACAGATATGCCATGAAGAAGAAGTTAATTTAATGGAGGAGGGAATGTAAAAGGAATAATGAATGCTAATTTTTTTGTACTTTTTTGTTATACTTACATGTTTTTATTCTCAAGTTATTTATGTGAGTTTGTAATAACTCATACCTTTGTTTGATTTTGTTTAATCTGGAAATGTATTAGACATTTCCTAATGTTATTACATGAACGATGACAACTTTTTTTATACTTACAACATTTCTGAATGGAAAAGGATATGTGCAACTGCATAAAACGCAGACTTGCACAAAACAAGACCGATCATTGTCCGTGTCAATAGATTTTATCTGTATGTAATTATAGATTTTGTATGATGTAAATTTTTCTTTTCGTCACTGTTTATTTTTGTTTTTTGTTTTGACTTTTCATTGTATTGGTGCACCTTCGTAAACCAATGACATTCGACATGATCAGCTAATGACATTCGACTTGATCAGTCAATGACATTCGACATGATCTGCCAATGACATTCCACAGATCAGCCAAAGAAAGTGATTGGATTGGAAGTCATTAACGATTTTATTTATCCACTTTCGTGTTCTTGTTGTGTTTTTTTAATGCATTTACAGGAGAATACAATATCTTGTATGCCAAATTTTTGAGTGAATTTTATTTCGACTTCTGTGCTTTTTGGTTTTTATATATGTCGCCGTCAGCTATATATTTATTATCTTAAGTAATTATATAACGAATTATTTTGAAAGAAGTCTTTAAGATGTTCGTGATAATCTCACCATGATTGACAATTGGTATCATATTTGTGACATGCGCTTTTCACTTCAAAATTTCGTTGATAACTCTGAATGAGAAACCAATCCTTGAATGAGAATTCTATCAAACCACGCCTCACGACACACCCATCTATAACGGTTTTAACTCGATGAATACCGATTGAATGTAACATGCTGGAGGTACATTTATTTCAAACGAGTTTTGAAGTATCCGTAGAGCTTATGTTAGTTGTATGTGCCTTGGTAAAAAAAAAATTGGAGGTGGAATTTTGTAATCATGTTTCTTATCTTATCCCCTTATTAAAAAAAACAAGCTTTCCCTTTTAAACCAGTTTTCTGAAATATAGCTAAGAGTAAAAGTTTTTCTCTTAAGAATCTGGAAAGGATATTATAAACGGTATACCTATCGGGTTTTTTTCTATGTCTTTCCCTCTGAGTGAATCATTTGACAAGGAATAAAAGTATGATGGCGTGTATTGTTTTCTAACCTAAAATTCCATATTTCCAACATCAGTGATTGGTACATGAGTCATCCAGAAATGTATCTCTTTTTTTTGTTTTTAATTCTAATTCACGGTAGGGAATATTTCAAATCACGCTGTTGTATCTACTGTCGACGTATGCGGCAGTCAATATGTTAAAATATGCTCAATATGCTCTCTAGATAACGTCGTAGGTAAAAACAAAGGGTTGAAATAAGAAACACCATTTGGAAACCGTAGGATGTTGTTGAGATAAAGACGATCATACGATACACACTGTAGGAGAAGGGAGGATATTTAAAAGAGCGGACTGCCCACTAATTCAATATATCAGTCTCTTTTGAAGGTCAAAATAAAACAACAAAACATACTGTGTTGCTAGGATAAAAGTTTCCGCCTTCATGTTATAGGTATTGATCGTAGTGTTTTAGGTTTTTATGAGAAAGACGGATTTTCAAGTTCGTACCCAATCTTTTTTTGACATTTTTGCTGCAAGTTAATACAAAAAAGTCTGGATACGATGTTGACAGCATATCCGTTTAAACACCATGTTTATGCTTAGTCAAAATATCTCTGCCACTTTCCTCGCATACTTTGTTTATTAGCATTTCGTGTATCAAGTAACAAGAAATCAGAATTGATTCTCCCTAAACCATCAAAATAAACATTGTTTACTTGCACACCATCTAGGCAGAAGTTGGGGAAAATACAAGAAGCATAACATAATAAATAAACATTATTGACACTAGATAATACCTTATATTGGGGATAATTTCGTCGGGGAAAAGTTTTCGTCGGGGAAAAATTTCGTCATTTTGCAAAAATTTACTAATACTTTCTTATTAATTTTACCTTTTCAAAATTTTTGTCGGGGAAAATTTTCATCACGAAGCAAAAATTTCGTCACTTTTCCCCGACGAAATTATCCCCGATAAGATGCCAGATAAAACCATTACCTTGGTAAGATTTTCATTTCAAATAACTGTAAATAGTACGTTATGATGATAGAATGCATTTGTCTAACGAAGAAACTTTCTGCTATTATCTATCTACAAAGTTCGCAATCTCTCATTAGCCTTCGAAGGAGCAACTCAGCACACAATAATTTTCAACAAAAGACGGGTATTACAAAGTATTGACCGCATTAGTGGTCATCTCCATCTTTTGTGTGACAAACACCATAACAGTAACACCACATCGAAGGAACTAAAATTTTTACTGCTAATTTACTGCAAGAGTTCTATGCACAGTGTTGTGTTGTCACTGTTGTCTTGTAGTGTTGTCTTACTTGCGTGAAAACCAGTAAGGTTCCTTAAGAGTTCATCTGCTCTTAAGAACAATCGAGTGGTTGAACGACAAGATGTTATTCTGTCGTATAAATTTGAAATGAACTCAGTTAAGGCCCAATTTACTCCTACCTCTTAAATTCAAGAGATTTATGAATTTATGCAAGAGAAAAGAGTGAAGATTTATTCATTTTGTAAGATTTCGCGAAGACGTCCAATGATAGGAAACGACAACGCTGAACGACTATTGGATCAAATTATATATTTATGTGGTTTTTTTTCCATATACGTGATAGAGTTGACGTCGCCGCGGAAATCGTTATTCAGGAAAAGGGCGATCAATATGTTGAAATTCTGTAAAATAAAACAACATTTGTTTAAATTAAAAGGTGAAAGGTTTTTTTCTACAATGGATCTTATTAATGTCAAATTTGCAGTATCAGGTACAAGGGAGGAGAAAAAGATCGAACATAATCGGACCATGTTTTATTTCTCTACAGATCACCATGGTTACTACCGCATAGATATTTAATCGATCTTATCATTTTGTTTATGCAGTTGATTGTTGTTTTGGCGCTTTTTTTATAATTTATTTTTCTTATGAATTACCTTATTGGGGATAATTTCGTCAGTGAAAATTTACGTCGGGGAAAATTTTTCGTTGGGGAAAATTTCGCTATTTTGCAAAATTTTACTAATACTTTCTTATAAATTTCACTTTTCAAAATTTTCGTCGAAGAAAATTTTCGTCACGAAGAAAAATGTCGTTACTTTTCCTCGACGAAATTATTCCCGATAATGGTATTTTTTTGTTTGTTTGGCGATGTCATGATGATTACGTCATGTAGTTCCATACTTAGTACTTTCATACAAAAAACTTACAAAAACAAAAATTTCACCATCGCTTTAGTTGTGATTCCACACTTGAGACACAGACACGCATTCTTGGCAGAAATGATTGTGTTTCTTTTCAAGTTGTTGATTTCATTTATTTTGATTGGTTGATAGGAAAAACCGAACGAAAAGTTTGAAAAATGATAAATTTTGTTAGTGTTTGACAGGAGTAAAACATCAACAACAAAAAATCTCTGTTCGCGACATAAAAACAAGAGTTTGTTGTACGAAGAAGTCCTTCGTGTAACAGAAAGTGCGAAAGTATACAAAAATAATGTTTTATTCCGCTAAAAATAATCGCAATAACAATGACTATTAAAAGGAAGCTTATTAAAAGACCATCCATCTCCATCTCCCCGATCAATTAAGTTTTACAGTAATAAAGAATGTGTAATCAAGTATCCTTTTATCAAAATCAACTTACATATAAACTTACTATAAAAAAACGTAAATTCTAAAATAAAAAAGTGATAAAATAAAAAGCGTACGAGAAACATCAATGGCAACGCAATTCAAGCGTGCAATGAACGCGGACAATCGCTTAAACAAACTTACTAACGAAAATTTTCGTGAAGATACTGAATTCGAACTACAGAAATTTCTGGATCAACAAAAAAGTTTTCGTAACAGAGGTGAAAAGTCAGGACCAGAATTACGCAGATCGTTAAGTTTACCGCCGTCACAACGGAAAAACACAGTTACCATTTATATGAAGACTACAGAAGAATTACAAAAAGTTGATAGTAAAGCAACTGGAAGTCAAAATATTAAACATGTTACAACTAAACGTTTAAGTCCTGTCTCCATTAAAAAGTTTGAAGGCAAAACCAAAGAAGAACTTAAAGAAAGTTCAGGCAAAGGTAGTATCACTGATGGAAAGGTGTTTGAGAAAAAAGAGGAACTGATTATGGCTAACCATTCCATCATCGGTGAACAAAATCATAAACTTTCTAGTCATAACAATCAAAAATATACTTCTAAAAAGTATCATGTTGTTACTGTACGTGAATGTGCTAATAAGCAACGTAAACAACTTCAGGGTCCGTGTACGTCCCTTGAAAATAATGGGAGATATTTCAGGAAGAACGAAACAAAGACCACTGTTGTTGACGGCAAACCGTTGTTAAAGACCACTGTTGTTGACGGCACACCGTTGTTAAAGACCACTGTTGTTGACGGCACACCGTTGTTAAAGACCACTGTTGTTGACGGCACACCGTTGTTAAAGACCACTGTTGTTGACGGCACACCGTTGTTAAAGACCACTGTTGTTGACGGCACACCGTTGTTAAAGAAATTAAGAAATGCTTTAGTTGTGTGGAATGATGACGAAGAAGTATTAAGTGAAAAGGTAAGAAGAAAATAAAGCTTTCAACCTCGTCCCCAGTGTGTCTTGCCTTTTCGATGTGCTGGATGGCAGCAAGAAGGCCAGAAGCCAGGGGGATGAGGTTGTAAATTTGTAACAGCGTTAGCCGTGTGATCATAAGAAAATAATCATAAGCGTTCGTTTTGCAGAGAGACTCGTAAAACATTTTGCTAGTTAAATGGCCAAAATAACTTTATGCTCCCGTGTGTGGCGTAACTTCTTTTTGCTAAAACTTTATCTGGTTTCAAATTAAAACATTTTTCATCACGTGAATTGTGTCACTTAAAACTCCCGCTATCTTATCATTTCTTGAACTTTTATCTATTCACTTGAGCTATATTTTTGGAAAAATACCTAAAAAATCAAGTGCATCAAAACAGTAAGCAAAATATTTTTTCATTATACCCTCCCGCATATAGGTTCACCCCGCTTATAGACGCAATGCGCCTAAATCCAGGTCATGGCACACGCGCCATCCCGTCGTCAAACTGATTCGATCACAGGGCCACGCTTTAGGAGATGAAATCAATAAAATATTCATATCTCAACGACAATTTATTTTGTTCTTCTCTCGTAATCTTTTACGAAAAGGTTCACTTTAGGTACATAAAGTCTGGGCCTTTCACCGAACACCGTACTTCCTCTAATAAACGCTGCACTCTGATAAACGCCGTCCTCTATTTAATGCCGCACTTATAGCCGAACATTTGTAATGAACGCTGCCCTCTAATAAACCCCGCCTTCTAATAAACGCCGCATCTTGAAAAGCGGCGTTTATTAGAAAACAGGCTTAACAAGAATTAGTTTAATTGTTTAATAGCTTTATTTGTTTTCTATTTATCAACAAATTCTTTCAGGTTTTGGATGAGTATTATGATGTGTAATTAATTGCTATAAAAGTTTTCATCTCATATAGAAGAAAACGGCGGCGGTGATATTGCTCTTATTTTACATTTTCGTGAGCATATCTTTTGTGTAAAACATTTTCACACGGCCTCTTGTAACATTTTTAGGATAAGGAAACATTGTTGTTTAAGTTTGCTTCTAATTCAATTTTTCATTTTGTAATAAACGCCGCCCCCTAATGAACGCCACCCTCTATTAAACGCCGCCTTCCAAAAGCTAGCATTTGTAATAAACGCCGCGGAAATACGGTAGGTGCATGGTACTTGGAAGCCATTCCTTCTCTTGTTGTCCGTCTTTCCGGTAATTTTAAAGGATATCTTTGCCCTATAGCAAGTAAGGTAGAAGAAGTACGAAAATTCTTTTGGAAGATGTCTGACAACTTCATTGCTTTTGACAATTTTCACTATGAACTTGTCGTGTTCATTTTGTGGCTCCATCTCCGCTGTCAGCTCCTCATTTACGACGTGAGTCCATGTAAATGTGATGTCCAGTTACCCAGCTCTCAAATTCAAATTCATAGGGAGTGTACAGTTCTTTTTGCTCTTGACATCTCCCAATTTATAGGTCTCTCTGCTTTTGCCATATGGGAGGTTATCCTTCGCTATCTACGATGGAGTGGAGGCAAATTTGATTTTTAAAAATCGAAGGTTTTTTCCATTCGAACTCATGCGCCTTTAAGTCGGCGGTTTTTTATTGAAAAAATTGTGCCAAAACACGATTGTCCTTTTGTCCTTGCTTGGGCGTGGTAATAGGGTAGTTATTTTTTGCACCCACACTTCATCACGCCCTCACTTAGCACCTTTCTGTGACCCATGATGGTGTTTTTGCAGTGAATCAAAATTTGATCTTTCTATTTTGCATTTTTTATGAGGAGAAAAATATACTTTAAGCTGAAAAATAGATTAGAAAATGAAGTATAGTTTTCAAATCAGGATTACTCCTTAATTCCTTATGAATCTTTTGTGGGCTTTGCTTTTACTTGGAAATATCTGGATGATGCATCATCATGCAGATAATAAATAACCTCATCGATAGGTTAGCTTTTAGAAATTTTTATATCTCTACGAAATTACACTTTGTGGAGACGTTATTTTCCAAGACACTTTCTTTCAGTTTTCTATTTTCCTCCAGTAATAAATTTATTCTCTCCTGCAATGACGTAAAATTTCCTTCAGTTTGTGTGCTAGAATTAGCACAAAATTCTGCAACCACTTCTGAAACAGGTTGTTCAAATTCCATCTCAGGATCTGCTAATGAAACGGTATTTCGAAATTTTTTTCTTGGAGATGACTGCCTTTCAGCTGGTGGTTTTCTGGTTGATTTATCTGTTGTCATACTTTCAAATAATACAGGTTTTGCACCCTTTCTAAGTCGTTTCAAAGTCCCACCAGCAGGTTTAATTATATCTGTTTTTCCAAAGTGTTTTTCGCATAAAACTGTATGGTTAGTCACACGAAAGTTGTCCTTTCCATCAATTCGTTTTATTCGACTGCACCACACCTTTCTAGCACCAGAATCTCTTGGGAACGTAAAAAAACTTATTACTAGAAATTAGTTGACCTTCGAACTCTACCAAACCTCTGCTGTCACATCCCCAGGCTGCGCATTGCTTCCCAAGGGATGGTTTATAGTTTTTTACTTTTTTCGTTATGTTGTCAGCCATAGCCATTTTTTAATATGAAGAAAATGAACAACGACTGCCTCGTTTTCATGAATCTTCAAAATATTGCGCAATAATTTATAATAAGGAGTATTGCACGTACATCGCTTTGAAAACAGAAAAGTTTCGATCAAAGACCAGACGTTTTAGAGCGTTTCCACTTATTTCTCTGTTATAGTCATTAGTTTATTTTATTTTCTTGACTATTATGCTTTTATAATATGCCCATTCCATTTTGTGGCAACAAAAACATGAAAAGAAAAAATTTAAAATATGAGGCGGTCCATCATGCAAACATTTGACACTCTCCTATCCAGCATGCAACATTTCTTCTCCCTTCTAGATTTCTTTATTTATATAGCAGTTGGAAATATTTGTTTGAGCTATTGAAGAATGAACATTTGAAAATGAAATTGTCCAAAAATAAAACATTTTATGTTTCTTCTCATCTTTATTCTTGATCCATATGTATTAATGATTCTCGGTTTTACAAAAAACGAATTCAGAATTTAAGAAATTGTTGTGCTGTTATCAATCCATAACAGATCTTCAAAGAACATTTTCAAAAACTTTTAAAAGACTTGTAAATCAGTCTTTTGAATTGTATATATATCATGTATAATAATTTATAATAACCAAATTGTAACTTTTCATCACATGATCCCTTTACGATTATATAATATGGCAGGCAAGTTAAAATGTACATAACAAATTGACCTTATCAGATTATATAAAGTCGGCTATTAAAAATGTCCATTATATATAGGTTTTTTAGGTTTGTGAGACCCTTGCAATAAAGAGTTTTGAATCCAAAGGTTGGGTAGGCAGTAAAAACTTTTTGGGGCCCTAAAAATGACTCTGGGTAGTGAAATATATGCTATAAAATCAGAGCATGTGTTCATTCATCTATATATATATATCAGACAAGTTTAACAATTGATTTTGTTGTCATCATTTAACATGAACACTCATGTCTATTGGCAGCTTGCTTTTATATAATTGAATCAATCAGAATCTTTGACGAAATACACGCTTTGTAATTTTATAAGAACACTGAACATCAAGAAAGCCTTGCAATGTTCTTAACTTTTTCCATTCAAAGGCTTAAAATGTTCTTTATGTTCTTAATTTATACTACTAATTTACTTACTTACTAATTTAATAATGTCATTTTATCTTTAGTCGTTTAATTTTTAAAAAAAATGAAGATGTCCAAACAAAAAGCCTTGATGTTCTTAGCATGTTCTTAAGTTTTGACCCTCTGAATGTTCTTATATATATACTTTGTTCTTGTATATATCTCTCTTTCAACAGCAAAGTTAATTTTGATATGTTGTGCATACTTCATCTTGTTCATGCTAAAACTGGTATTGTATGAATGAACAGATTAGCATTATCAAATCATTTTCTTAGATAGCTGTCATACCAACTTGCTTTGTTTTCTCAGTAGTGCTAATTATGGCTTGTTGTCGAAAATTCATCATAACTCTTTTCAATTTTTAGAGGAGCACAATAATTGTGAAGCTGAAAAATGTTATTACAGTGTCTGAAGCTTTTTCAACCAGTAATCCTGCTTTTGAGTAGCTTCTGGAGTGCCTTTGAAAATACAGAAAGAAAGAAATATATATTATACCCAATTTTATTATGCCACTATGCTACGAATTTTATAGCGATTTAAAAAGTTTTTCATGTGATATAAGACATGCAAAAGGGATTACATGTTGCAAAATTGTAAAGATTATTCAACTAGATATAAATATCAATATGCATTTATGAACATGTAAGTGAGAAGGAAAGAAAAAAAGAAAAAATGTCATCGATAAATAAAATATATAAGGCATCCATTTTATATAAAACATACCAGGATAGCTTGGTGCTGCTTATGTAATAAAGCTTTGCCTGGCTTCACACATTCATTGGGAACAACTATACAAGTGGATTTGAAGGTGTATGACTACTTTTTTTCTAAATAATAAAGGATTTTGTGAAAATTCTATATATCACAGAATTTTAAAACTTGTTCTCTACTATGTAAGGCAACACAGCAGATGCATAGCCTTGAATAGTTTGCTGCAAGTTAAAGATATGGAAAAGATTAAACATTTTTAGTGAGTTAATCAAGTGTTGATAAAACTGCATGTGGAAAACGAAAGCTCTAAAGGTCTATGAAGGTCTCCATCATAAATATTAAAGATAGTTTTGTGGTTTTTCCTATTATGAACTTCCTTAAAATTCTTATTATCTTGACTCTTACTCCAATACTTCACCTCTTATGATTTCTCAATAAAACATGGTTTTTATAAAGTTTATTTTTGTAAAAAATTGATGCGGATCAAACAGGTTTAGATGGAAAATATTTCAGATTATTGGATAACCAACTTGTTTGAAATTTTATAAATATTTAATTATTTACATAATCCTTTTTTCTTCTGAATATGTGAGGAAAAAAACAAAAAGTAATTATAGAGAGAGGAGAGTCTTAGATGTTTGAGTATACCTAAGTGTTCTAAACATGATGACTTTTAAGAAAAGCCTTATTAAAGGGAAGGTCAGTGACGTCTTTTATTATGATATTTTTTCGTTGGTTCTGTTATCAACAAAAGGTATTTATCGAGTGAGTGTTCTAACTGTCATTATGAATATTGATTTCATAATTTGCATGATTATGTTGACAATTATCATCATGTTTCTAAGTATTTTTCCTCTTTGATTATGTTTTTAAGATGTTTAATTTTTGGTTACTGTTATATTACATGGGTTAAGTTAGGATTATCTGAAATTTTATTTCTGTTGTGTAACTTAAACCATTCATACCTTTCAAGGAAGTAATTATCAAATTGTTTAGAGATCAGCGGTGATAGTGAATCATCACTAGCATCCCTTTAAAATTTTGCATTCTATAGCATCTGTGTTTTGTTGAATTTCCTAAACAAAGCAATCATACCAAAAGATTTATAACATAATTTTGATTACTTTAAAGATGATGCAACAAGTTGATATATATGTGAACTGGATAAATGGTCAACTTCACAAACGGCCAAACAGCCGAAAAGTCACCTTGCTAGCGGAAGACATGAAAGATGGTGTGGCATTCTTGCAACTGGTCGAAGTTATAAGTATGTGGGATTGAACATTTCGGTTCTAATTCTCCCCTGTTTATGTTTTGTACGATATCTTGAAGGTTTTTTTTTTAGGTCAAGAAAAACAGGACATCATAGAAAGTGATTCATTGTCATTGTCTGACATGAGATTGAATCTCACAAATGTTCTGCATTTCCTTTCCAAAAACAATATCCGTGTCCATCACATCCTTCCTAAAGGTATTCACTTTTCACTTCATTGATGGTGTTTAGTTCTCTCTTTATATCTGAATCTCGATATTCGCTTTAGTTGTCTATCTTTAACAAACCTTGGAAAACATTTCAAAGTTTATTGCTGATTTTTAATTACTATCTCAGTAGGCAAATTTGTTGAGAAACCTCTGTGATTGAGTGCATTTCTATAGAAATATACACACTATTTCAATGAAAGTGTTCTTCAACTTCTCTTTGACTATTTTGCTTGCTGGGATATGATCTAAAAATTTAACGTTTTATGGCTTCATATGCATTATGTGAAGTAGAGTTGATGTTGAGTAAACAGTCAATTTGCACGTAGGGCAGTTATTACCTATTACTGGTGTCAATTTATTTGCCAGTGACTGAAGTACAAAAATCCTAATGTGTTTTTATTTCACGATAAAACTTCATTTTCTTTATTTAATTTTCTGAAATTCTACATCTTTCTAATCTTCCATGGTTTTCGTTTCAATTTTAGAGATAATGGAAGGTAAACTGAAAGCAACAATGCGATTGGTTCTTGCTCTGGCAGCACACTTCAAACCTGAATCGTTTAAAAATCAAAATCGCCACCAGACAACAAAGGAACAACTAACGAAACCTTCTGATCTCCACCGAGCAACATCTTTAGTTTCTCTAGCTTCAAATGCTGCTGCATCATTAGTTGAGGCTAGCAGAAATGCTAACAGTTCTGGAAAGCTGACTCATTATAAGCATAGGTAGAAATTTGATGTCATAAATTTTTTTGTTATTATTCTAGTTCAACCCTCACATGGTCATATTTTCTATTTTGTTCCATTTGAGGGGAGGGGTTACTTTCCACTTCAGTTGACATTCATTGCAATTCGGCATCAATTTATAACTTGTCCCTCACCCAGTCTATTGATCCTGAAATATCTGAAGACTTCACAGGGAATGGGATGGTAGCAGTACCACCAGGGACACAGCTAATTTCATGTTCATCCATTGGGGGGGACCCAGAACCTCTGGTGTGTCAGCCAAACACATCATCAATATGTCAAATGCTTTAGCATTAACATTTATACTATGTAAAAATGGAACACAGTGATAAGAATGTAAAATAAAATTTGCAAGCACTATTGGAAGATTTTTGGAAGTTTTTCTTAATAGGAACTAGAAGCCTCATGGCTTGAACAATTTCCGCATCAGGCCTAGAGGAAATTGCTTTAGGCTAACTTTCAAGATTATCTGAATGACTATCCATTCTTTTCTTGCTGCTTATGTGAGAACAGGTCTATCACAATTCCCAAAATATGAGTTCGGTTCACATGGAAAATAAAATGATATTCGATAGAAGTGAACCAGAATCATTTGAAAAAAAGGCTGTATGGGATTGAAGACTTTCACAACACTATTAAACTATTAAAGTTATACAAGCAAACTCGTTTAAAAACTGAAGACCTCGGCTATTTATGACCAAATCTGCAAGTAACTGCCGACTTTGATATCAGGACCTTACAATTGTTCTCCGTGTACTTCTTCCAAATTTTGCCAGAAATGTGAATTTGGTGATATATTTAAGTAAACATTACATGAAATTGTTCATAGCTTGCATTAATAGGAGCAGGAGAAACTTGGGCATTTCAAAGATTTTAATCCATGACATTTAACAGGATTACAAGAAGATAAAAATTATATTGCTTATACATAACTTAAATCAACATAACATACAATATGAAAATCTATATACTAAACCTACCAGTGGCGGATCCAGAGGTAAGCCGCAACTTGTGTAGGAGAGTGTTAGCAATTCAAACATAAAAGAAAAAGGTTCAAATAATCCCATTGATAATATAAACTGAAGTCACAAATTATGTCAATGCGCTTCTCCACAAGTTGCAACTACACTCTAGATCCACCACTGTCTCCATATTACCACTTCCATAGAGTTTATAAATAACACCAATGTGCAGGAAAAGACAAATGACACAATGAAACTTTGTTAGGATCTTTATGAAAATGTTCTTTTCAAACATGATATACCTTAAAGGGATTTTTTTGCGTGGACTAACTTTTGCGAGCCAAGGTTTGAGAGCGTTTTGCGTGGATTAAGTTTTGAGTCGGAGCTTCTAAAGGAAAATGTTTGGATTTACATTTGCGAATGGGCACAAAGTACAATGCGTGTACTTTATAATATAGCTAAAAGGGGAACTAAACTTGAAAATTTAATTTTTCAAAAATCTTTTTCTACTTAACCTGTCTGTTAATATAACTTAAAAAATCATAATTTTATAAGCGAAAGAACTTTTATTCTACATGAACGAGCTCCTTATATTTCTGCATAAAGCCGGTTTTTTCAAGATCGCTGAAAAGTTTGGGATCTGGAGCCGAGAATTTATAATGACGTACAAAAGTTCAAAATAAATGTAGCGTATGTTATACGAGAAAAAGAAACCTGCCTGAAAGTAGCAGTGATGAAAGTTTTAGTTACGAATTTTTATATACGAACAACAAGTTAGTTCCATATAGCTTTGAGCCAACGGTATCTTCATCAGAAGATGAAGACAACGATAATTCTGAAACCAATCGTACTGAAAGCGATCGTACTGAGTATACAGAGTGGTGCCTTTGTCAAAATTGCAAATTAATGACTACAGAGGTAGAGAGTATTTGCAGCGAAAATCACCATTTCCATGCCTGCCACATTGCAAAACCAATGGGTGCTTGATAAGTACAAGGAAATAGTTAATATACGAAAGGTACACAGAGCCAAAAAATGAGCAAATAAAATCATGAAATTTTGCGTGGATTTATTTTCACGAATCGTTCATTTCTTGACGTTTTGCGTCAATTTATTTTTAAATATTTTAGAAGTCGCAAAACTTAATCCACGCAAAAAAAATCCCCTTAAGGCATTGTGTCCTAGAACATATTACACTCCAAATTTTCACAAGGCTTTAGTGATCTCATTGTATGTATATAATTGGTTGGATTCGAATCATCATCCAAAGTTTGTTTTCCTGACATCATATATATCCAAACTAATTCTTTGTGCCTCCATTAAGCGGTTTGCAGGATTATTTTGAACAATGTAATCTTAAAATCTTTTAAATGTGAATTTAAAGCTAATCAGTTCCACACAGTGATAACTTGACGGACCATTGTACAGTAGTGATGAATAATTTGATACAGTCTGGAATTCCCCAAATTAGCTACTCCCTTCTTTAATTTATTACTGCTTTTCAATTCACTACGATGTTTCAGAGCCAGAAAAACAGTTTTATAAGACATATCGTTCACCAATAATATGCACATGTTTATACTTGCAGTATGTATGTTTGGATCAATTCATTCACAACACAAGTGATTTGTGCTGCTATGTATGACAATGTCATTTGTTTTTGTTTTTTTTTTTCAATATCTTCAACTTTCGGTGTAATATTTATTAAATGAAATGAACATATTTCATGCATTTATTACCAGTAATTTTGATACTACATACATTTCTGCTGTGATATTTAAAGATTTTTCACAGCAAAGTTTCGTTTACTATCAAACATTCACCTTCTTTTTCAAGAATTTTTTTCCAGAGTCAGCTAAATATCAATATTTCCTCCATAAGGAATGTTCTCATGATTATATTTCGATTGCAATAGTAGATAAAGTCTTACAATTCTTCTTCAAAGCTTCTTCTAAATAATCTATACAACTTCCTCAAAACTTAAACCAAATCGGTTCGAGAACGTTTCACGTGCTCGGTGTGCATATTTTACTGACTTTTTAAAGAAGTTTTAAAGGATAATTGAATTGGAAAGTTTTCAACATAAAACAGCTAAAATAACTTCTAAAAGTATTTCAAAAGTATAAAAAAGTTAATATTTTTATGAATTAATATTGAAAGTGGCCTTTTTGTATTACATTTTGCATAGAGTTTTGGGTCTTTCATTAACTATTCTGAATAAACAAACAATCCGAAATCCGAACGGACTTTCCGAAAACGGCAAAAAACTGTTACATAGACAGTCAGATAGATAGATAGAATGTGTAAACCAAACAATTTCCTACACATAGCGCGCGGAAATTGAACAATAGCATTATGCAGTTTTATAACACACTTGAATATTATAATCCCCTTTCCTAGATATTAAAAGCATAGTGGATTTTTTTTCTATTGATTTGTTTTCCATAGAAATCAAACCTCAACACCCAAGAGGCCAAGGCCAGTTTTTTCGGCAACCTGTCCAGGAGCTGTACCTCGATCAGGAACCGGAAAGTTACGGTTGGAAAATGCTGAGATACCCGACCTATGTAATGCTTCGGGTGGAAAGAAATCCTCACAAGCTCGCAACCGCCCTTCCAGTAGTAGCAGCAGTATGGATAGTCAAGACAACAATAGACATAAGAATTTCATGAAAAACATCATTGAGCAAGAGTGTGATACAGATGAAGATGGTCCGGAGATTTTACGAAGACATGACATGATGTTGGATGACGTCACAGGGGCTAAGGAAGTGTTGATCCAGTTACAGGAATTAGTAATGATGTTATGATATTATATCATCAAGAATTACCAGGCACGAGCCTTCTATAGAGTGTGTGTCTACAATAGTAATGCTGGGCAATCAGCTTTTCACCTTAAAAGCCTTTATCAAAAGTTGTTTATAAACTTGCAAATTTGAGATGAACTGTACTATAGATTTCTTTCGATAAAATTCCTTCGGATTTTGTTTTCTAGTTACTCAATGGCTGTACCCTGGAAGAAAAGCTTGGAATAGATTCTTCGAATGATGATTCGTTTCAAGAGCAGTTGGTTAGTGTTTAACCAACCACTTTTAACTTTCTCTTGTAGTGATTCTCTCTCGCTACTCCTTCCCTTGATATATAAGCCTTTTCGTGTATCCCAAGAAGTTTCATGCTTTCGTGGTTTTTTCAGGTGATGAAAAATATTATTCTGGAACAGAAAGTGCAAGAGTGTGATGACGTCAAGGTACTTCGAATTTCTTTTTGCTAGGTTAGTTTCTTCTATATATACATCTCGTTTACTATACGATTTTTGTTTATTTTAGTCTCAGTTGAATGAATTAAAAGAGATTAATATGAGTTTAACAGGAGACAAGGTATGGCCCGTTTTGTTGTAACTATAACAACGAACCTGTACATGCAACTCTGTATCTCACAACTATTTTTTACCACCTAAACCCACCCACTTTCACCACCCTCGCCAATCACACTTTGTCTTCACAGATTATTTCCAATAATGACTTATTGTTCTCCCATTGTTGTGAACATGTCGTTTTATTTTGAGGAACAATTGAGGAACATTAAGTCATTAACTAAAACCCCATGCTTTAGCTGTGACATGTATAATACCATGGATTCGTGTAAAAGTCTTTCTGGAAGGTTTGCGTAACAACAAAATGTTTTTAATCAATAAACTTTTATTGTTTATAGAGAGCTTTAGAAACTCGTGTTTCACAACAGGAACAACTGATATTGTCTCTAAAGTCCAAACTTCTTCAGTATGAGATTAATAGCAAAAACCCTAATGAGCGAGAACTGGAGATTCTATTACATGAACGCGATAAAGAATTACACATGCTACACGAGGAGATGGGAAAACGAGACGAAGTCATTCAAAAACAAAAGGTTGAGATCGACACATTAAGTAATAACATTGTGACAAAGAAACGAATAGAGGTGATACATTCGCTAGCTTCGCTACCTTCACTTGTAAAATCCACATGTTTTCAATTGATTTTTCTACCTCCCTTCACTTAGGCTAATCTTTATGCTAAAATCGAATCCAGTGAATCGATGGTCAGCAATTTACGGATGCAAGTACAAGAGCTGACAAATCAATTACACAATGCCTCGCTTTACGAAAAAACAAATCAAGCTGGTGGTACGAATACAGAGTCACTGAGAAGCAGAATGAGCGAGGCAAAGTTCTTAAAGGAGAAGCAAAAGGTGATTTCGTTGTTGTTGCTTTTATTACTTCTAGTGGAACATTTATACCATGTGGAAGAGTCCTGCTTATCTATCCTAATCGAACACCCAATTTTTTAACCCTCCGTAACCGTAGTCGTTATTATAATCCGTATGATGTAATTGCAGATATTCCGGGAACACAAGAACATGAAAGTCACATTGAACAATGTGAAGGAGAGATTTCGACCCGACGATCCTATCCAGCATGCATTTCAAAGCATGGAACAAAGCATGATGTCATTAGACGATATCGTCTCCATGATGGAAAACAGCACACATGCTAAAGTAAGTGTTTCATAGCCGAACCTTCAGCAAACATCACGCTGTGGCGTCGCAGGACTATCAGTGAAGAGCAACTCTCAAAACTACCAGTATCAACCTTATAGTCAGGTTGGGTGTTTGTTGGGGCTTCATTTCGAAGTCGTTGAAGTCACCGATGAAAGCGAAATGATAAACAAACTTCTATAACAAGTCCCATGATAACGTAGTTGCGCCCAGTTTAAACAAATTTATATTCATCTGTTTCTTGTACCCCACTGGGTGCTTTTCAAATATAACTCTCAAGTTCTAATAACCGCCTTGGGCGTGTTGGAGTTAGAGATTTGTTTCTCAGAATTCGACTGCCCAGCCTATATGAGAGATAAAAAATAGTGAATTAAAACAACGACATCTTGTTGATATGAATTAATTTTCAGGTGCTTTAAGACGCTTGTTGTTGGTTTTGATTTTAGGAAAGTCGACCGACAGTCGTACCTCGTGCGCATCCTGTTAACATCAAAAGTCCGACAAGTTCCGACTCAGGTAGCGTCAAATTTTCACAGTTTCAAGAGTGCACTGGCTCACGTGATACTTTAAAGATAATGAAGTATCATAAGGTCGACAAAATTCAGCAGCGTCAGCAGTTTTCTTGTGAGATGATTTCCACGAGGAAGCCAATCATTTTTTTACTTTGTTTGAATGTTTGAATAATAAACAGCTGGTCGTTCGCAGACCAATTGTTCTATTTCTACTCATATCAGCGTAATGCAGCCCTCTACAATATTACAGTTCATTATCTTAAGCTATTCCCTGTCACTTTCTTACTTTTTAACTTTCTTTTGTTTTGTTCAGGGTATGACCACAACGGAAATATAAGTTTGGATGGCGGTGAACAAATCAAGGTGGTCTACTATCTCGGGAAATCCATCACCCCGGTTCTTAAAATGACCGAGATTGGGTAAGTACGCAATCAACAGACCTTTCCCGAATTTCTGTTTAAACACCGTGTTATAGCCTAGCGTCTAAACAATAGACCACGTGAAAATATTATTTATATTTGCACGTGGTATATTGTTTTGCGAACCGATCCGGTCCGGTCCGCGGATAAAACAGTAAAAAACATAGAAACGAAGCGAAACTTGATAACTAAGCATTAACTCGGCATTTAAACTGAAATTCGGCAAAGGTGTATTCGTTCGTCAAAGAAAGTCAAGCCGAAATTTGACGTCACATTTCGAATTTTTTAGGATTGGTTTCTTTACATTGAAAGACTTCAAGCAGCTGGTGAAGAGGCCTGGGTCATACCGTTACTTTTTTAAAGCTGTCGATCGAGACTTCGGTTTCGTTCGGGAAGAGGTAAATGATACAGTGTAAACCAAACTTTTAAAGTTAAGGTTGATTCACACGATAGGAGGCGATCGTTCTTTTCTGTTGTTCAGTTTAAAGAACTGACGGTTGCACTCTTTGTGCTGATGTCAGCAGTAGAAATCTCTCATTATAACAATAAGAAATAGGTCTGGGACGAGCTATTGACAATCAAAATGGCGCACAAACGAGATAAACAAATAGCTTGTTCTCTCGTAGACATGTTTCCTTAGAAGGAGTGTTTTCTCACGTCTTTTCTTATTGTTCTAAAAACGGCTCCTCACTGCTCACATAAAAAAAGTCACTATGAAGAAGAGCATTTTCATTGAAATTGCGTGTAAATTTTTGTAGAAATACACTCCTTCACAGTGATTTTTTAGCATATGTGCCGGCTATGTCAGTTCTATTTAGAACAATTCATTATGTTGAAGAACATTAAGGGAATGATGTATTGCCAATGAGAAACACTTTAAGGTCCCCGAGAAAACGGAACAGGAAGTGCAGGGTACTGTTTAGGCATGACAATGTCCTAAGTATTTGGATTTAAAACCAGGCAAGAATCGTGTTGAAATGGTGGATGGTTATACTTGACGTGGCTCATTCATGGTTTTGTTATTCGTAAAACGGTTGATTTAAATCATCTATTCTTTTTGTAATCCTTTCTCTTTTCTCTCAGTTGTTATATGACGATGACATCGTTCCAGGACACGAGAATAAAGTTGTAGCCTGGATGGAAAAACGAATCGGAGAAGAAGTGTAGTCCTTCTTCCCGCATACTGTGGTTCGGAGAATACCTCTGAAGACAGACTAAAAATCGCTGATTGATTGCAATATCGTATGATCGTACATGATTGGTAGTTAAAGCAATGTTTCCACGATCAATGAATGAAATGGTTATGTACAGCAGTGCAATGCCTCGTTTTTTATTCGACGATTCGTGAATAAGATTCTTCCTAGAAGAATTCTTTATCCATTGCGCATGCGTAGACAATTTTTTGATAACAGTTCGTTCATGTTATCAATGCTGAGGATAAAGATAAGATATGTGTTTGACCTAGTTTCAATAATATCTGCAAGGCCTGGTTTAAACTGTGGTTGCAATAGACCTTTTCAACTTCATTACATCCTTCAACTCATTAACCGTAAAAGAATTTCGTGAACCATTTTCCCTTGTGGTGTCGTTTCTCTATGGAAGCAGCGCTTACGTCATTAAATATTCAGTTTGAAAACGAGACGTAGGATGCTGTGACGTCATTCATGAAAAGGTTTATTCAACTGGGTCATGGAGATGACGTAATGCGGTTTCCGCGCCATGATCATTTTTTTGAGAGAATAGCTAAGAAATAGTTTTTCAAAACAACTTTTTAAAAGTTCGCAAATAATTAAATTTTCATCAGAATTTCGTATAGAAGAATTATCTCGCGTCGAAAAAAACATACGTCAAATCGTTTTTTAATTGGTGCCGGATACCGACAACAATCTGCATGTTCTGATTCTAGATTGGCGACCTTGTTGCTTTGTGTCGTGTCGATTACACGTCAACTTATTTATACTTGCTCATTCAACTTCCTCCCAGAGGGAAAACTTCGAAAAATGATTTCTGGGATAAGTTAAATCGAGTAGAAAAAAAAGCACATAATATTTTTTTACTATGTAAATATTGATTTTAAGTTATTTTTTACGCTAGTCTGAGTGCATATACTTGTAAGATGTTGCTGTATATTTATATATGTATGTACAATACAAAAACACTTTTCTTTGCATTCTGACGATGAAAGTAGAAGATGGAGAAACAAAGAGATTAACTCAATCTCCGAAGACTTTCTTTATATTAAACCTTTAATTATTGATTTACTCAGGATGGCCTTGTTACCAATGAAAATACTATCAGGGAGGTATCATTTAAAGCTACCATTTTGGCGGTTGCTGAGAACACAGAGGAAGTACAAAACACCACTAAACTCAATACAGCGCCCCATATTTTCATTTCTTCATCCACCCAAGTTACATACCGCCCTTCACGGAATCAAAAACAGCAACATTTATTTTTTCACCTCTCCTTATTCACCTCCTTTGATTATGACGTAATATTTTATTTCATTGGTAGCAATCGAAATCAATCACAATTCACCAATTCATTTGCATCAAAGGTCATCGCGAAATCAAAGGTCATAAGAACAGAGACAGAGGAGAGAAACATATAAGTGTTTCGTAAGAAGAATTTATAATTCACGATTTCATAAGCGTTTCGATGGAAACAAAAACCTCTCTTTATTCTCCTCCTTTGATCATGACGTAGTATTTTATTTCATTGGTAGCAATCGAAAAAAACCACGTTTCACCAATGAATTTGCGTCAAAGGTCATTGAGATTACACTTAAAGAACCGACACGGAGGAGAGAAAAAAATGGAAGTGTTTCGTAAAAAGAATTTATAATTCACGATTTCATAAACGCTTACTCTTCTGTTCCGATGATAGCATATTTCACATGGATCACATCAGCATTATTGAATATGTTGGTCGTTATGGTTGCTCATTTGTAGCAAAATCCAAGATAGATATTTACATTCACATTCAAGAAATTTTTATTCACATTCAACGAAATTATATTCATATTCAGCAAAATTATATTCACATTCCAGAAACTTTTATTCATGTTCAAGAAAATTTTTATTCATATTCAAGAAAAAAATTTATATGCAAGGTGTAAAATTACTATTCAAGGAATTTCGGTAACTCAGATCTGGTCAGTAAATTATCGGTCACTAATGGAAACTCATTAGCGATACATAAATAGGCGAAAAACAGTTTGTTTTGTTGAAAAAATACGAGATGTAAGGGGAATAAATGAGGAAATTTTTGAGATGGGGTACATGACGGCAGTAAAAGCAAAACGAAATAAATATAAAAATTCCAGAAAAGATTCGTCGACAACATAAAGTTATATTCATTTTATTGACAACAGTTGTTCCAGTGTAAAAGGGAATGTAATAAAATAAGATCAAATTCGACCAAGTGGAGACGTGGGTTTGGGGACTAGCGAATCGAAAACTACAGTTGGTAAACTTTTTTCTTTTCTTTTATTAGTAATGACAAAATTCTGTAAAACTTAGAATCCCTCGTTTCTAAGGACTAATGGAGATCTGTAGCTAAAATTCGTGAAGTGAAATAAGTTTCTTAACGGAGAAGAAAAGAAAAAGTTTTCTCAAACGCTCTGAATTAAGCCTTTAGCTTCAATAAAAATATCAATGCCAAGGCTTTCTAAATCCCTCAAAAAATCAAGCTGCAATATGCGTTCCAAAACATCTTCTGGAAAAGGATTCGATACGTCTTCAACGTCTACTGATGAAAGACCATCATCAGAAGGAGAAGGAGCTCATCTGAGGTCATCTGATCCAGGAGTGGAAAAAACATCCGCAACTTGATGTTGTTCTCGATTTTGAACATCCATTATTCCATTCATCCAAATCTTTTGTGGCAACCAATTTCTTTCGGTTCTAGTAGCTGTGGCTAATTTAACTATTTTGCTCCTCTCACGTTTAACGAATTCGAAGTCATTTCTAAGTATCAAGGAAAGTTTATTTTGAAATAACTGAACCAGTGCTTCTCTGATAACATCTTCATTCATTGAAGAGTCCAAATTTACAATCCCTTTGATGATGACCATATCCCCTTCGAATTGATATTCTTCCAATTCACCTTCCAGACATGGATGGAGCAGCCAAACATTTACCGCTTTTCCAGTTGGTGCTTTCTCTTTCCCTGACATCTTTGGTCTTCTCCTCGCCCAGCTCTTGTGACAGGACTGCTTGTTACAATATAGCAGAATTTGGAATAGATGCAGCCGCCTGGTGCTCTTCTTAACATGTTAGTTGCTGTGGCAACTGCATTGGATTGAGTTTCGGATATGTTAACCATCTTTTATATTTCAATTTTAACAAAAACAAAATAAAGAAGAGTAAATGTTATACATCCAGAATTATCACACCAACTCTCAACCTAAATATTTACGCTCCATGACATGAGCGCAAAGGTATTTTCCACATGTTATTCCTGCCATTTCCATATGCCATGCGCTTATCTCAGTTTTAATTTTGCAGACCAGATTTAGGTTACGGAATATCCTTGAATATAATTTTGTCTTGCATAAAAAAAACGCTGTTGAATATGAATGCATCAAGTAACTTCTTAAGTGTTAATGAATCTTTTGTTTGAATGTGAAAGAAAATTTTCTTAACATGAATAAAAAATTCCTTGAACGTAAATAACAGTTTCTTGAATGTGAATAAAAATTTCTTGAATGTGAATGCAAATGCGTATCTTGAATTTTGCTACAAATGAACAACCATAGGTCGTCGAATGAAAAATTACAGGAGAGGCCTGATCATGTATACAGGTCATTTTCTCTAATATTAATATACGGTCTAAATTTCATTAAGACCAAAAACGCAAATTCTTTAAGAGACGAACAGCAAATGGAGCTTCACAATGGATACATTCAACGTGACAAAATGTCAAGGTCAAGATCATAATAGCACATTTCTAAGTGAAGGCATAACTTATGGTAAAACGCTTTGACAGAAAACCAGTCCACACTTGCATTTCCTTAAACAATCAATTAAATCCTACTCCTTTTAGCCAGGCTATTTTTGTGGCACCATAGAGACTGCCTTATGGTAATGGGATTTGGATCAACAGAAATCATATGGGAAATCGAAATCATACAACTTTGATACTTTAATCGATTTTATTTAAGCTTCAAATTTCAGTTACTAGTTGGATTTTCGAGTTTTACGTGCTTACAAGCTTACGTGCTTGGCTGATGATGTTATCGAACTTTTGTTTGCACCAGTTACGCAGTTGAGGTAAAATGAAGATCATATGCCAAGCAGTTGCTGATTACTAAAAATAAAAGTAAATAAATAAATAAATAAACAGCTATTACACCAATTAATGCTATGCTCATTTAATAGAACTCAGACCTCATACCAACTTGCATTAGAGAATCCTCATAATTTTACCTCTAGATGCTATCATACCTGAACTGTAACATTACATACTGACTGACTGACAGAAACAGGAAAATTCAAAACTCCACTACCTAACTTAAATCTGTAGAATGGAATAGAATAAGATAGAATAAGATAGATAGGTACTTCTGTAAAAATGCAACACTTACTTTTTCACCTCTCAGCATTCACTCTCTTTAATCATGATGTAATGTTATATTTTATTGGTAGCAATCAAAACCAATCACAATCTGGTGTAAATTTTCGAGATTTATTGCGATGGCTGCCTTTGCGTCCATGATGATTTGTTTCTTCTTTTTGAGGCTCAGTAAACGGAAAGGAGACTTTTTTGCGAACTTATGTTGCAATCTGTCTAGATATGTTTGAACATGGACTTCCGAATGGTAAACCTCTTCAACAAGTCGTTTTGTGGATGTTACAAATATATGAAGGCTGATATATCTCAGTCTCCAATCTCGTTCTTCCTTGTTGAGCTCAACGTTAGCTTCTTCTAACTTTTGCATTTTCTTCTTCATGGTAATAATTTCCTTTTTCAGAGAATCGATATCATCGGCTTGTCGATAAGTCAGATCATTGAGGCTCTCGACTTCACTTAACCAAATTTCCTTTGTCGCATCATAAAGTTCCGTAACTACTTCCGCAACTAGATCTTCATTTAACTCTTGTATTTGTTTTTTCTGGTTTTCGTTTTCAACAAGTAATTGTTGAATTTGTTTGATATACAAGTTGTTTTTATCCACCAATTGCTGACATTGAGATTTTGATGTCGTTAGATTTTCGTTCGATAACTGAACATCCTTCTCAGCAATCTCCATACGACTTTCCAGTTCTTCGATTTTATATTTTAACTTGCAATTTGATTCATTCAATGCAAGGCATTTCTATAAAGACGGAAGGAGAAACTTTCTTTTCCAATCTGCTTTATTAGTTGTCAAAGTTAGGTAAAGTTAGATAAAAACGAGTTGTCAAAATAAAATCAGAATTATGAGAAAGTTGTTTACATGTAATTATGTATTCTATACTTACTGCAAAGTACTTTTCGAATAAAACACGATAGTTATCAGCTTTTTGCTTCTCTTCTCTGGTTTTACTCATCAGAGAGGTTCTGGAATACATAATAACATCCGGAACTAAACTTATATTCATTATTCGTAATTTAAAAGCACGAAACGTGACTTTTCAGATCATGAACACAATCGAGTGCAAAGTCCATTAGATGTTCAATTTGACGTCAAATGAATATTTCATGACGCATACGAAAAATGGCGTCTTGATAAAGAACTGGATGACATTTTGGGAGGTAAGAATAAAACTAACTTCACAGTTTCACAATGTGAACTTATATGTTGTTTCTGACAATTGACAAGTTTAACTTTACTATTCTTTTTATTACCTGTTATTAACCGTATTTACTGTATTGAGGGCCTTTTTTGAACTTTTACATGTACAGGGGGTTGGTTCGCCTGCCGTAAACTTGGCTATTTATTTCGAGATCCCAGCTGAAATAATTCTCATGTAAACAGTCACAGGCAAGGCACCTCGGTATGTTGGCTAGTATCGTTACAAATAAATAGATTTTGATTGACTTCAAATTTGCTCAAACTGGTATGGACGACTTTGAAACGACTGATGACGTCTTTGACAGTTCTTTCAAAAAATTTCTTATACAAAACGACATCTAAAAGACGTGTTTGACAGGTCCTTCAAAAACTTGTTGCCATGAAATGTATCGAGAAGGTCAGAAACCCTGGGTTCGTGGTTGGGGTTTTATTTCGTCTTCATGTTGGGACTAATGTGTAAGCAGCAGGTGCAGTTTATCCAAACTATCCTCGTAAGCATGCGCAGTAGTTGACCTTTGTATTGGTGTGTTTTTGCCGTTTTCCTTTACACCCATGGTTCACAGGAGATGCCGACATTCTGAGAATGCATCCGCGACATGAGAGAACATAAAACTTCATCATAACATGTAATAACGTCCACTAAACCTTCCGCAAATCAATCAATCGATCTTGGAAGATAGTGTCGAACCCAGGGTTTATCTTTAATGGACTCACCTCCAACACCGTGCCGTCTCAGTTCCATCGAAAATAGATAATTTAATTTACAATTGTTGAGAAATTCTCATGCTCCTTTCACAATAAGCCGAATTCACTGACTCTAATGTCTGTCAATCATTCTTCGCCAGTCATTCCATTGTACAAACCTATGTGGTATTACCATAGTCACAAGAAGAAAGAGACTTATGACTATGGTATTACACACCAAATTCAAATATGAAATATTTCTATGATTACACCCCAAGTATCAATTGATCCCCCGCGGTGGAGTGTGTTCTTGAATATAAATTCCGAATCGATTCGAATGAAGTTCTTTCCTTCGATTTCACTGGGATGAGTACAGTTAAATTTTTCTGTTCGTTGCGAACTTTATTGAGCAGGTTAGCATTTCTTTACTTTTAAACCTTGTTGTTTGTGTGTCTTGGGAATTATGGGGACTGAGAAAAAAACGAGATTTTTGATTGGCAGGAATCATGGTCTAAGGAAGAGAATTTCCATTTGATAAAAAGGGTTGAAGATATCAAGAAAATTTCTTTTAAAATGGTTCGGGTAATAAAAGTTTTGTTTTGCTACATAAGTTTTTAGTTTATCAGAAAATCAAAGCAAGGATTTTTAGTTTTAAAGGAAGGAAGCGTTCCTACAGGGATAAGAATATAAACAAACTATTTTATTCGGATCAAGACCAGGAAACTGATAGCCAAGAACCTAATGCAAAGAAGGTAAAAACAGAAGATGCAGATTCTTTTGGTGGGGAGGCTGAAAACCACGACATTTATACATGCAAGGAACTGATTGCTGGAGAGAGATCAGCTATTGATTGAGAACGATAACTTGAAGGTTCGACTCGACAAGTTAAAAGCTGATATGATAACACTACGCTCAAGGAATGAGGTGAACTGCGCATATCGACCCAAGAATCCTATATTGGTCAAAATTGATTTGCGGTAAGTTTTTTTCTCAACTTCAATTTTCTGGAAGTGACATTAAGACCAAAAGTTAAACTAAATGACACATTTTATGCTGCATTTAAGGAATAACTTGAAATAAGTGTCTGTATATGTGATATGCACTTGACCTTGACAGCTTCATTGCATTTCCAATGGACCAATGGATTTCCTTTCATTCTATCAGAAGTATAGAGACGTGTAGAGATCAAACAAAAGTGACTCACAACCTTTCTAATGTATAGTGAAGATGATTCTTCCTTATAATCTTCTTCCTGTTGTTAGGGTCATACATGGGCAGATTCAATATACTTGCAAAAGGGAATATAATTGCTTTGGGAATGAAGTGTGACTTTTGATTGTGGAAGCCCATGTTTTATTGTGTTGATTACAGTAGATGTGTACAGGCAGTGCAAAGAAAGAATGGGAGCTTTCTATAGATGGGGTAAGTGTTATGTTTGTAGACATGAAGAGAAAGAGATTGATTTTATTTGTGGTTCACTTGTTGATTTTTTAATGTTTGATTATGAAATCTGTTTCTGTTAAGCTTATATAACGATATGTTATCCATTTAGATTTTAGGGCAAGATTAGATAAAGTAGATAAGGGTACGATCATGTAAAACAAATACATCAAGTCGGTGTTACCTTTGTTGGTATATGACAACCGCGACCCCTCTATTCTTCTGCGATTCAAGTCATCTGAAGTCCAACTTTTGCTGAGAATATGAGGAAATTTGTGAGCTTGATGTTTTTCCTTGATATGTTAAGAACATGTTATCAAATTTGTCAACTTAGATAGAACAACTTAATTACGCAAACGGAAGCAATTTTTCAGGGTTCCCACCGTCCTGGAAAGTCCTGGAATTTCTTGATTTTTCTAAAAAATCCTGGAAAAGTCCGAATTTTACAAAGTGTCTAAGTTATCTAAGAGATATTTTAGGAAACAAAGATTAATTTGGAAGCTTGTCTTATCTGTTGTTTATTTGTCACACTGAAGAAACTAGTCAAGGCTAAATATGAATACTTTCTATAGATCTCGTCAGATCAATTAAAATTGTTTGTTCCTTTTTGGCTTTCATTTACATGAATATACTAGTAACAAAATAGTTTGACTCGGTAGTCCTGGAAAGTCCTGGAAATTCATGATTTTTCAGAAAAAATCCTGGAAAAGTCCCGGAAATAGTAAGGCAAATGTCCTGGAAAATATAGGAAATAGTCCTGGAAGGTCCTTAAAAGTCCTGGAATTTCTATCATTTCATCCAGTGGGGAACCTGTTTTTTTAAAAATTTTTCTGTCAAACTTCATTATAAGTGGACCTAGAACGTTTGGTTAGTTTTCCTGGTCCTTTTCCTTCTAAACTTCATCAGAGGCGTAACTTAGTGAATACGCCCTGATTACGCCTCAAGATTACTTTCGGATTATACATTCTCTTATCTGTGAACAGATGAATTAGCTAGAAAAAATTTCCAAAAATTTAGTAAAAATTAAAAGAAAAGTTAAAGAAATGTCAAACCCTTCTATTACTAAAAATTGCTAGAAAAAATGTTATTTATACTGGATACAGATTAACTTTGAAAGATTGATGTTGTCATGGATTTTTCCCTGACATATTTTAATTTTGTTAGCTATCTTAAAAAAATAAGCATGCGAAATTTTGGTTGGATTATTTTTTGCGAGTTATCTTTATTTTGTTTACGAGCTTAATAGTCGATTTGATTAGAATCCCAAAAATTACTCCAGCAAATAGTTTCTTTCTTTAATTTTGAACCTCATAGTTTGTCTACCATTTTGAGATCATCAAAAAGTTCTGACGAACATTTGAAAATTTGTTTGGGATGGTTGAGTTAATGAAGACTCGTTCATTCAAGTGGTTTTACGAGACTTCCAACGATCTGGTGATCTAAAATTGGTCATTTTGTATAGCTTATTCATGGAGGTACCATGGCTTATTGTACACGAACATTGTTATTAGCATTTTGTTCGAATCTTTAAGAACTTTAAATTTCACAATAGAATGAGAAACGATTTATAGAATTATAGAAATCCTCATTGAAATTTGTCATACTAGATAAATATTGATAAATAGTTAATACAACTCTAGAACTCTAGAAAATAGTTAGTCGTTTATCTGCAGGCTAATGAAAAGTTTTCTTAGAGTAGGGTTTCTTTTTGTTCCAATCGCATTTGCAAGCTTTAGAGCTTTTTATTTTTTATTTTTTATTTTTTGTAAATTTCCTCTACCTCTCGTAAGTTTCGTCAACATATCGTCAGTTTCGCCAACATCGTAAGTTTCGTCAACTTTTCATCAGTGTGACACTTCATATAGTTATATAACTCATCAAATTTATATAACATAACATAACATCAAATTTGTCAAATTTGTACGATGTTGTAACTAAACTTGAAGGTGTCAACAACATTTTCCTAATAAAAGATGAAAGATTTGATGAAAAGAAGAATTGAAGAAAGATGTCAAGGAAACGGTTACGATCGAATACTCAACATTAAACTTATATGATGCTTCATATGCTGCACTGCTCTGCAATCAAAACTCTTGTTATTCCATCTGCTGATTGACTAACGTAACGACAGTAACATAACGTAACAATAGTAGCATAACATTGGGAATGTCAAACATCAATACACAGTAATGATATATTTGAGACAAAAGTCTTGCTATGTAAAAAGTAAATCAAATGCTGTCCGTTGGAAAACATAAAACGACTTCTTTTGCAACAACCATGTTAGCAATTATACCCTGTTAGCAATTATACCATGTTAGCAATTACGCAGTGTTAGCAATTACATTGTACATCTGCTAATAGTTTATGTGCGTCATTTGTTTCAATGCAATCTGTTCACCACGATATATTTCTGTTATGCAAAAGGATGTTCAATACGAAGGTAACGATACATGCTGGGTTTAACCATGCTAGCAGTGCATGTGTGTAACACTTCCATAAATCGTACCAATAGACATTATTGGGTTATACGAGACTGCGAGCGTGTCGCATGGAGAAATTTGAGAAGTAAAGATGAATTCTTTGAACATTTATGTGCATATTCATATGTAGAAATTTATCCATTTAAAAATTAGTATTCCGTGTTTTAGAAAATATAGTTTAGTAGTGTAACAAACATCATACGTTCCTACAAACATCAATTCACACAAAGCATTTTTACCATTAATGTTTTATTCTTTGTGTTCCAGCCCCCAACTTAGGGCATAAGGGTGAACAGGGGTAACAATCTGACAGTTTCAATTCAATTCATTTCATGAGGCTACATAAAAAAATAAAAACTAACTTTAAGAAACGTATAGACTAACATCAAAGAAAGAAAAGTATTCCACAAATACACTGCCCGGCCCAAGACTATACCACGAAAAATAGCAAGAGAAACGATATGTCACAAGTGGAAAACAAAATGAACAAAATATACATAAATTTCATAAGACGAATACTCACTAAAATACATGTCACATAGCACATACCACGCACATCACTTTACAGCAAGACAGAAAACTCCCATACGCTTATATAACATACACAATATAAAACCTAACGTGACTAATGACGATAACGCTCCACTAAATAACAATAAAAAAAACCGTGAAAAATGACAAAAGACTAAAGCTAAAGTGACGCTATACAAAGGCAGAAAGAGTGACGACGAAACGCACTAACGAGACGGAAATGCCACTGGAAAGAATATAAAAAACGATAGAAAATAAGGCCGGAACACACATACAGTAAATTAAACTAAATTAAAAAATGTACCTAACTGCTCGACAGCAGTAACACTTTGTGTATTTTTGTGGTGTTTGCTTCCAATTCACAATGTATAATATGGCAATTCGAATTTGTTTTTTTTTTTTTACAATGAAACGATCTGTTGAAGTCATCTTGTACTGGGAAATTAAGACTTGATCTTTGTCTTTCGGATTTATTTTGAGTCTTTAATTTACCAGTTCAATCACAATATCCCGGAAAATTATGACCCTTGAAGACTTCAAAATGCCGGGGTTTTAATTTCCCGCTACACAGTCAGTGTTTTATTCTATGTCTATTTTCGTCTGAGGGGAACTTATAGTCTTTAATATCCAAGCGGACGATTCCATGGCTTTTGATGCTGTCGAATTGTTGTTTATTTCTGCGCGCGATCTGATCGCTTTGCATGTGACTCAACTTGATAACCTCTTTCACCATGACATCAACATCGTTCAGTTTCTTTGTAATCACACCAAGTTGGTCTTTATCCTCCATCATCTGTGTTCTCAAGTTAACTTCAGTTTTATAACAATCGACCAACTGGAGTGATTTCGAGTTTTCTAACTCCAATTTATGTTTGTCACATTGATTTTTGAGTTTTGTGCAATTCTTCACTTGTTCTTGTAATATCCCCACACGGCTGTGAAACTTCTTTATCAGATCCTGGTCGTGTGTTTCAACTGCATCTGGATCCTGGATGAACAAGTTTAAAAATTAAAAAAAATACAGTACACACTCGTTAATTCGAATGTCGCTTAATTCGAACATTTCGAACAAAATCTTCATTCCCTTGATCTTGGTCAAATAAAGTCTTGTATTTTGTACCGCTTACCTCTTATTACACGAATATAACTAGACATGTAATTAACGCGAATGACCCTAGCTCGTGTTAATTTATCGCGCGTTAATTTTGTTCTTTGCTAATTTCCCCCTCCGTTAATTAATGTAGGCGTTAAGAAAACCTCCGTTAATTATTCCCAACGTTAATTTTCAAATTTCCCCTTAGGTTGTCTCGGAATGAAGTTACATGGTTTATAAAATCTTTTCCCTTCTTCAAAACAGGTTACAAATGAAATAAATTCTTATGCTTCCTAATCATGTTCGATATCGTCACTTTCAAGCGTTTCAATATCACAGTCACTGTCACATCCACTCTCGCAATCGTCTTTTTCGTCCAGTCCAACTCTTAATTCTTTTAATATTTCCTTCGAACTGTCAATGTTATCTCAAGCTATAGGATACTGCACGTCTTTAGCTTTTGCGATTAAAATTGATAAGTTTTCTGGGCAATCCCAAGTGACAGAAGCTTTGATTGGGATCTCTAAACCACCTTGTAAACAATGGGGAAGGCATTGGTTTCTTTATTTAAAACCTCCAGCCCCTTTAAAGCTTCATAGAAAATATTTCATTGCTTCCTTATCTTCTGGTTTTGTTTATCGCGTTAACTTTTGATCGCATAAATCTCAAGTCCGTTAAACACTTGACCAGTTATATTTGTGTGATAAGGTAATTCGAACTCCGTTAATTCGAACATTTCGTTATTTCGAGCAGTTTTTTCGGTCTCTAGGCTAAAAAATCACTCGTTAATTCGAACTTTTGCACACTTTTAATCTAAAAATATAATGAAAATCATAGTCTTTCTTACAACTATGTGAAAATGAAGACATTTTTCTGATGGTGGTAAAATTTCTTTCAACTTTTCAATAAATTGTCTATTGCCAGTAAAATGAAGTTTGCAAGGGATTTGGAGTCACCAAGATTAAGATTAACTACTTTGCAGCTTTGTCAACCGCTTAAAGAAAAAATGAGATGAAATGTGAAAAAATGAGAATGTTTTTGCAAAACGGCCTGTCTTTCCTTTTGCCAAATGTACAACGACAACCTTCTTCTGGATTACTACAGCAGCGTATTTTTTCAAATTTCTTGTTTTACTCGACTCTCTAGAACTTCTCTATCTCAAAATCCTTAGCTTTGTAGAGTGTTGTAAAACGTTTCATTTTTAAATTGTTTGATTCTGGAAACGTTCGATTTTTAAGACATCCGAATTTGAATATTTGAATGTATTTTTCTTTCATTCTTTCTTCTCACTTCTTCTCGTTTGCTGTTGACGTGCAAGAAAGATGTACTGTATAAATAGAAGTTTGATTTTTGAGGGCTGCAAATGTTAAACTTAATTTTCTGATCACGTGACTAATAAATGACGTCATTAGTTTTGTAATTACCACGTGATCTAAAGTAACTAGCTAAGTAACATTAATTTATGCAGTTAGTAATTATGATCAACGATAAGGAAAGTCTATCAGACCAGAGAATTTCCTAATGTTCATGTGTGATCAAAGAATAAGCAAGTAGGTGGTGAAGTTCTGTTGGACCATGACGAAATTTGGTACTTTGATGAGAAGCTTTTAAAACTGACTGGTGTATAGCTATAGTAAGTGAAAGTTGTTAAAATTATGTGAAACATAACCAGCCAGACTTTGAATTAACTCTTTAATAATTACATTTAATTACATTTACCTGGCCGCTATCGTAGCAGTTCAAATTTTAGTAAGTTTGTGAATAGATAGAATTTATGTAATGAGAAATTGCAAATGCGAAGAATTACTTTATGGAAGTGTTTTTTTGGATTTGGCAAAAAGCGGTGTTTTCTTTAGAGTTTAATTTTCATATTAAGTGTTTGCTCAAAGCTCGAATTATTTTTAATAGACAAATGAAAACTCAAATTTTTTCCCCCGAAAAAGCTCTCTGCGATTCTAAAATTCCATTACAGCTTTTAACAGAAAAAAGTAGAAAATCATTGTAGAAGACAATCACCGAAATAATATTTATCAAATTATTCCGTCTTTCATTTAAATGAAGTTGGACATAAAATGGAGCTTCTTGGGATATTATTATACAGCGTGTTTCAAAACTTTGGCTTCAAAAATTTTCATCGCACTTTTGAAGAAAATATCCAATTAATTTTTATAAATTTTATATCGATGGAATCCTTTTTTTGGTCTTTTTGGTGATGTAATTTTTGTAGGAAATGGAAAAGTAGAAGAAGAGAAAATCGAAAAATAAGTTTGGAAAAACTCATTGACTACTTAACGATCAATTAAGATGTTTAATTTAACAATAAGATCAATTCCCGAAAACAAAAACAGTTATGTAACAATTTTTTATCGCTTTCACTTTAACATATTCAGTGTAAACATTTTCATAAGAAACGTTTGCTTAATAAGAAAAATCTCACATTTGAATTTGAAAATTGTGACGGTTGACGTCAACTAGTGTCACCCTGTGCATGTAACATAGTAATAACTTGTGTTATAGTAGAAACCCATTCATATCATTTACAGCATAGTTTCTACATTCTATATGAATGTTTCTCACCCCCGTCAACCAGCGTCAACTTCAGCATAACAGTTGACGTCATTTGTGAACAATCCCCAAGTGAAAATAAAACACTGACTTCTCTCTCTCTCTATCGCTTCCTGGTCACTGTTGTTTGCGTATTGAGTTGGTGATGCCAGATTCCCAAAACAATAACTGACTTCGTAAACGTATGGAGTCAGATCAGCAGAATTGTATGAGGAAATCTTCGAGCTTACAAAAACAAAATATGTGTATACGTGCACTCTTACCTTGAGTTTAAAAGCTACATAATCACAATGATCGTTTAGCTTCTTGTGCGAATAAGAAACAAGTAGCACCGAATTTATCATCAGCGAGACTGCGAATGCAATGCTTTTCAATGACTGCGACTGGCTACTTGATACCATGTTGAAACGGTTTTCTATAATACAGAACGAAGTTTTCGTCTGAGTTAGGGGGTGTTTATATGGAAGTGAGCTGGTCCGGTTAGCCGGGCTGGCTCACTTAGCCGAGACAATTTCATCTCGCCTTTATATGGAAGTGGCCTGGCTCACCTTTGTATTTTTTTGTTTATCAAATAGTATGCGCATGCTATGAAATTAGCCCGCTCAGCCGGGCTGACCCGGTTGTGGATGTTTAGATGGAAAATTTTCATCCCACTGAAGCGAGATCTCGGCAAATTGAACCGAGATCTCACTTAGGCGGGTTGGCTCGGTTTTCATATAAACACATTCGCATAAAAACATATATTTCATAATGTAAGGGGGTGATCACATGAAGAGGGCTAGCCCGGTAAACCGGGCTGGCTCGGTTAGGCGGGCTGATAAATTTTTATGATCACATGGAAAAGTATGCCCGCTTAACCGGGCTAAAGAACTGATCACGTGATATTTGTTATATTTTTCAACTTTACACATGCACCGTGTATGCAATTTCGTCCCGGCAAAGGGGGCAAGCCCGGTTGGAAGCCATCACATGAGAAATTCTTCAGCCCGCTTTACCGAGATCTCGGTTCAATAAAGCGAGATCTCGGCAAAGCGGGCTGGCTCGTTTCTCATGTGATCACTAACACAAATTTATGACACTTTCTTAATAGTAGCGAGATCTCAGCAAACCGAGCTAGCCCGCCTAACCGGGCTAGCCCCCCTCCATGTGATCACCCCCTAAGTGAGATCTCGGCTAAGCGAGCGAGCCCGTTTAACCGGGCCAGCTTGCTTCCATATAAACACCCCCTTACACGCCCTCTTTCATCGCAATCTTAAAGGGGTTAACACAAAAATCATTTTTTGATAAATTGTGGTTGATAACAAAATAAACAGAAAAGACTTCTTTCAGTGCATCTTGAATTAATTTTGTTAAAAATTTTATCTTTAAAGCCTGGTTCACATCTTTGACATAAGCATTAACATAAGTATAAGCATAAGAAAAAGCCCGTGTGAACGTGCCCGACATAAGCATAACATAAACATAAGATTATCAGAAAATTTTGATATTCTTATGTTTATGTTATGCATATGTCGTGTTTTTTGATAATGTGAACCGGAAAATAAAGAAACACAAGATGCCCTGACAGATATAAGGATTTCTGCGAAACCAACTGGAGCATGAAAAATGACAGACTAGTGACATTCTTCAAATTTGAAGATTGAATGACAATACAACATTTTTGATCACACATTCCCATGGAATCCATGAAAGCATAACTGAAACATACTATAAGATAAAAAATAGATAAAACAAAAATAGATCTGCAAAAGAATTTCGAAGCGCAAGCGTTACCAACAACAAACTTTTAAAATCATGAAGCGATGCTTCGAATCTGGTGCAACTGAAATTCTCCATTGTGTTTCTAGTGGGAGAAATATCTGTCCTTTCGTGAATAAGTGGCAAAACACCAAAATACTTATATAAAGAATGTTTTGATAATTTTCATGTAAAGGCACACACGAAATTTAAAAATCCGCTAGGTTTAGACAGGCAGAAAAAAGAAAGAAAAAAACCAGTCGGTTTTAAAGTATTTCTTGCTTTTGCAGGAATCCAATAACAGACATGGAATCATTTGAATTTTGTTGAAACGAAAACTTTTATCAACATGGCATCGATTGAAGAACGTGTTGCTGAAGCTGTGCGAACTTATCGGGTATTTTATGATAAATCATGTCAAGACCTTTAAAGATAGGAATAAAAAGAAATTGGCTTGGGAAGATTGGCTTGCTTCCACAGTGGGATTGACGGACGGTAAGATTGTGATGTGAATTATGTTTTTTGCAAAGTTATTATTGTTCATATTGTTTAAATAAATTTAATTAAATAAAATCTTGATATTTTTCAGGTACTTCAGCTGAAAAGATTTTTACAAGGAACAGATACTCACGAGAGCGTGAAAAACTTAAACAAGTCTAAGACCAGTGGAGCTGGAACTGGTGACGTTGAACATCCCAAATCCAACCTGTTTTCGTATCTGCACTGGTTGGATACTTATATGCAACCGCTCGAAACAGTATCCTATATCAACCCACCAATGTCTTCTCAGTTTGTAGGGACTTCTCTTTTAAACTTCTCTTATTCTTATGTCACAATGTGAACGTCTTTATGCTATGCTTATGTCGTAATAGCTGGATGTCCACTACGCATGCTTATGTCAATTATGTTTATGCTTATGTCAAAGATGTGAATCAGGCTTAAGAGACATTTGAATTTTGTTGAAACGAAAACTTTTATCAACATGGCGTTGATTGAAGAACGTGTTGCAGAAGCTGTGCGAACCTATCGCGTATTATATGATAAATGAATGAACAAAACACACCACAAAATAATAATCTCTTTTGAGCATAAAAGAAACTGGAACGAGCGCGAATTTTGACGTCACAAAGTTCAAAGAGAAAACTCTTTAACGAGAATTCAGTGCATTTTTGTACTGCCAGTAAATGTCGCAAACGCCAGTAAATGTCGCAAAATTGCCAGTAAGTGTCGCAATTCAACAGTAAGTGTCGCAAAATCACCAGTAAGTGTCGCAACAGTAAATGTCGCAAAAAAATTAAAAATCAACAGTAAATGTCGCAACTTTTTAATTTCGATTTCTAACCAATATCTTCTTCATCCTTGTTTTGAACTCGACACTGATTATTCTGATCAAGATGTGATACTGATGGACCTACACGAAACATGTCACAGAGATTGCAACATATAAAAATAAGACAGCTTTAATTTTCAACATTGTGTTTCACATAGCAAGTTGCTTTTACTTTTTTTCGCTAATACTACTAGTTACTAGCTACGCTTTAGATTTCCCAAAGTGAGTCCTGACCGATTGATTTAAGCAACAAGTCTTTCCTTTTCATACCCTCCACATTATATGATCAAAATCACTTTGTGAAAGTTTGCGACATTTGGTATTGATTTTGAAAAACATTACGACATTTATTGCTAAAAAAATTAAAACGAATGAAAATTCTAGTTGCGACAATTACTGGCGATTTTGCGACACTTACTGTTGAATTGCGACACTTACTGGCAATTTTGTGACATTTACTGGCAGTACACTGTCCACTGTTATTTTTAGTTTTATTCTAGTTCAAATTCGTTTTTTTATGTATTTTTTAAAGATTTTTTCAACGTAAATTATGCCAAACTGTGCCTCGATAAACTTCGTTAGATAAACACCTGAGTTTCCACGAGATTCCGTCAACAAAAAAAATATTAACATCATAATATTAAAAGGAAAGGCGATTTACCATAAAACTCAGGATTTTTTTGTTTGTTCGAAGCACTTTGAACCAGAATGCTTTTAAGAGAAAGAAAACGATCTATCAAGTTCTTCGCTTTATTTTCATTGCCTTCCTTGGTCGCTTTTCATCCCCACCTGTCATCGTTTTTTTATTAAAAAAATACTTTTGTGGACAATTTTTGGATTTCTGCGTAAGCAAGAAATACTTTACGATCGTCCGTGTTTTTCTGGGTTTTTTTTTTCATCCTGTCCAAACCGGCGCATATTTGTTTCTCGAATTTCATTGGTTCATACAAATGGCGTGCCAATGTTCATTGGTGCATGAAGCGCCACTATTTCGCAAAGGTGCTAATTAACTTTAATAGCGCTAGTTTATTGGCTTGAATTTCCGCCATGTGATCATCCGGGTATTTTTCGACTTCACATTTGCACGCCGTTCGCATAATGGTAGAAGAAACCGAAGAAACCCACTTAGACTTCCAAGTGTTGATTGATCAATATAGAACAGATTTAAAAGAAAATTTAAGGGAGAAGGGGAGAAATTTATAATTATCTTGGAAAGATTCTACTGCGTTCATTCTTTTCTAAAAACAAGCTCTCGATGCTTTATAAAAACAGTATGTGAAAAGGAATGCTTTTTTTTGGAAAATGTCTGGGATTCTTTTAAAGCCTTTCTAAATACCAAAGATCCTTTGTTTCATGTGTGGGCTGTAGTGCTTTTTTGCTCTGGATACATACAGCTCAGCTCAGTTTCCTCTTCAGCTCCAACAACATACAATAATGTTCTGTCTATCCTCTACCTGTGCATCATTTTATGTTTGATGTTTCTCTAGTAGCTATTTTAGCTTATTTACTTGTATATTCTAAATACTGGACATCCTTTAACTCAAATTTCTGCTTTCAGTTATGTTTGCTAATCTTGGTAAGTGTAGGTCTTAGTTTTCATAATCCTAATCTTTTTTTACTTTTTGATGTTTGGGAAGTCTTAGTAATTTGGAAGATTGACCGTACATGCGTAATCACTGTAATATCTGAAAGCATATAAATTTGGTGTTATTTTGTTTATTAAGTTTATTGGAAGTTAACGTAAGTTTCGTATTGTGACAGTTCTCCTTCATAATGCCCTGGCGTGTATACATAATTAAAAATAAGTTTTGGAATAAATCTTTATAATCTTTTCATGAAATTTAGTTCAGGTGATGCATGTTTCTAAATTAAAAAGATAGCAATGACATATTGTTACTCAAATTAAAGCACAAATTTTTGTTTTCAGTTATGTATGTTGATTTTGTATGATGTATTTTGTAACATTAAAATCTACGCTTTCCTTTTTGTGCTTGTGAATTATGAATTCTATTAGGATGGTAGGCATTTACATTAACTTACATTGTCTTATCTGAATTGATCACTGAATCTTTAATATCATTTCGTACCAACAAAATAAAGAACTTTTATAGTTCTTGACTATATTATCGATGTCCTTAATTAGGAATGGGGACTTCCTATTTACGATAGCAAATAGGAAACTTATCTTGACTGTCTGTGAATTTTAAATATATATATACTACTGGACATAATTTAACACAAAATTCTGCTTCAGTTATGTTTGCTAATTTTAGTAAGTTTGGATCACATATTTTCTTAATCCGAATCTTTGTTTACTTTTTGTGTTTGGGAATTCTTTTCGCAATTAGGAAGATTGACCGTATGTATTGAAAGACTTACGGAATCACTGTGATATCTGAAATTTTCTTCATTAAGTTTATTGGCAGTTGATGTAAGTTTCGTATTGTGTCAGTTATATATGCCCTGCGGTGTATGCGTTACGTACATTGGTTTTGTATGTACATATATATTTTGTATGATCAATATCTATGTTTTCCTTTCTGTGCTTGTGATTTAGGAATTCTGGTTAGGAAGATAGATTAGACATACTGAATTCATATAAATTCATAACATTTAGATTGAATTAATGGTTCACTGTATCCTTAATATCACTACGTACCAACAAAATGTCATTCAGATATTATCATATTTAATGGTATTTATTGGTATAAAGTTTTGCATAGTGACAATTATGTTTTTCCGGATTTTTTTGGGAGTTCATGATCAGAAATTTAATAAATGTATATCGTGTTTTTTTTCACACTTCAGCTGATTTCGCAGAAATCCTTATGCCTGTAAGGGCATCTTGTTACATTTATGTACGTATGTTGAAATGTTACATCATGTTGGAAAGAAGAGAAAATTTACTGATTCTTTGTATGATCTTACTACTAAGAATAATTTGAAGACGAACGAAAGATTTTGTTTTCATAAAAGATTTTTTTACAATGAGAACAACGTGGCACATACATCCAAATTATCCAAGAGTTACGCTTGAACGACGCAGATAGAGAAAATCGAAATATGAAAGCGAAATATGAAAGCGAATTACGACCGATTGTGTTAATTTCGTTCTGATTATTATTACAGTTAAATAAAGCGATAGAAAAAGCGATAAAATATCAAAGAGTTTTGATATCAATCGCATTTGCTATCGCTTCATTTTTTACGCGAAGAATTTTAAAATCCTGTCGCTTTTCATCCCCACAAATGGCATTAAAAACCATCTCCGCGAAATATGAAGGCGACGAAGACTCATCGCCGTAGTGAGTCCCCAGAATCTTTAGAATGTTTTCTGAAGCGTTTTCTTTATGTGTATGTTTTTGTGCGTTTTTAAGCTTGTATTTTATTTTTTGAAAAATATTGCAAGTCTTAAGCACTCAATCGAGGATGAAATCATTTGCCTACAAAAGAATTATACATTCTTTTATTTAGACCCCCTATGAGTCAGGTATGCATTCTGATATGCTAAATTTTTACACTCCTTTTTAAAAGTATATGATCAGATAATTATTTAATTGAAAAATCCATTTAAAGCACAAAGGAGAAGAACGATAGTGAAAATTGAAATGTTCGAAGAAAAAGTTCAACCAACAACAACAATCACAACAACAGAGTCGATAAATTGACATGAGCGTGAAAAAGAGAGAAACTGAATTTTGTTTACAAAATGATATAAATGAAAGTAGACATAATCAGTATTGATTGATGTCTGCCATCAAAGTAGTTATCAGGAATCTCATTTGTGTCACGGCAACACAAGACTCTGTTTTTTTATTCAGTTAATTGTCGGACGGAAAATCGATATTTTAAACGCTTACAGAAAACTTTAGAGGAACAACTGTGCTATTTTTAGGTGTTGATTAGCTGGTATGGACCTAATTTCTTCCCAAACAATTAAAAGCGAGATCGAAAAAGTTTTTCCTTTTATACTATGGCAAGGAAAAGTAGACTGTCAGACGGAATCGATAGAAATTGATATTGAACAAAACTAAAGGTTTTCAGGTATTCTATCGAAAATAATGTGAAGTTCCATACGAGATATGTCTAAAATAATAACTTAGTATATACTAAACGATATGAACAAACTTTTTAACATGCACATAATCAACATGTAGCGATATAAGCCGAAATTCACCCTAATGGAAGTTTTGTCGGACGGAATTATCGGACGGAAGCGATGTTGACTCATAAATGTAAAAACTAGGAAAGACACACGTCGTTTACTCACACGAGCATTTCATGCTACATTCGATGCAACTCTGCTGTGTCAATTTTTGCATTTGTTCGACACCAATGTTGTCTGATGTTGCACGGCCAAGCAACAGTATTGCATGACTAAACCAGAAAATGAACATGATGATTTGGTTATAACGTGCTGTAGTAATATTGCAACTTTTTTTATAATGTTGTATTGATTTGGCAAAGCAACATTTGTTAAAAAATTTTGAATTTTGAACGTTAAATTGAACGTCAAATCGAATGGCATGATGGTATCTATTTTGAAAAAACTTTACTTGTAGGCCGGCGTCCTGTGTAACAAAAAGATGCTCAGAAAAAATATTCCGCTGTACAACTTGCAGACCACACTTTTATGCTGGAATAATGTTAAGGGGTGTATAGTGGTTCTGAAACAAAAAAGTTCCCACAAATTCGCTGGTCCGTTATGACGTAATAACCCAAAAAAGCATTTTGTGACGTCATAAGAAGAAGAAAAAATTCAAAATGGCGGAAAAAATTTTTTTTATATATCATTGTATAGGAAATTTAATGCAGAATAAAGTTTCCTACCAAACATATATCTGAAAATGTATTGTAGACTATTTATGGAACAAAGACGACTATCGGATTTTACCCACCCTTTCAGGAGGAGGTGTGTGGTTCTTTGTTGATCACCTAATTTTTGCTTTCATATGAACCAGAAACTATGAAAATCAAAGTGAACAGGAGGGGGCAATAAAGATAAATCCACTTAATTCAAGTATTTAGGCAATTTCTGATGTAGGTTGCCTAATTTTCATGGCAATTCGTACGCGGGTATTTGCAAACACACGAAAGAAAACGTTTAAGACATAACCTTTTCAATCACTGTAAACTACTAAGTGAAACGCAGAAAGTAGAAGATTAATAGCCGACAAATAAGCACGTATCAAATAGTCTTCATCATAATCATCATCGTAATCATCAACGCCTATTTCTTCATCCGTAACATGCGTATTTTGTAAAATGTAGAGACGCCTGTGGCAGGAACAACGCAGACGTTTAATCACAGGCGTTAATGTAAGGTATTAAATCCTGCCCAACTAGGTAAGATGTAAGATGTATTTTACGAAATCTGTCGATCTTAGAATAAGTTGTTCCAGGAGAAATTCCTGTTCATTCAGACAAACAAAGCTTAATCTGTACTATTCATTAAGTTACACAGATTCCTTTTCCCCCGATACAAAGTGTGAAATGTTATTAATGGGTTCTTTCAAAGATCGCTCACTTTTCTTTACTGGTTGAAATCCTTCATTTGATGCAGATTCTTCACTACTTCCTTGAATTATTATACCATTGGCCATATGTGTTGAACCTTTGCCTAATCTTGTTTTTTCTCTAAAGTCAATTCACTTCTATGAAATGCTGATGGTGGAGCTATTTCAGAGATCATATTCATCTAAGCAAGTGCTGTTTCATGAGATCTAACAACAGAATGGGAAACCATTCAACAATTGAATTAACTTTTTAGAGCCTACTATCTACCTTGTTCCTATGCTTAAAGTTAGTGCTTTTTTGCCCTTTCATTATGAAAATATCATATCTTCGGTGGCAATCAAAACTTTTGGTGTAAACTCCTCCTTGTTCACATATTATCTAATGTGGGGTCATCAGAAAGACCAAAACATCAAGACAAAAAGGTTTAAAAGTTAAGGAGGATTCAAACAATCCTTTAACGTCAGCTATGATGATTTGGGTTGCCAGAAACAACTCAACTGGAATTTCTTTTACATTTTTGATTTCTAAAGCTGCACTGAAATGAATTTGAGGCTGGTTGACATATATACTTGTTGAAATATTCTTCTTGTTGAAATTTCAATCTAGCATTTCTGAACCCTTATTCTCTGTAACTATTCTGACAAACTCATCATACAGTTCTTTCAGCACGACAGTCTCAATCAGTTTGATTACTCCATCAATGTAATTGAATAATAACTCCAATGACTAGTGGTACAATGTATTGTTTTTGCTTTTGTGAACTGAATACTGAATACACTTCCATGATGAACTTCCCTTATACAATTAAACATCATGGTCTTGTTTAAGTCTTGCTACATCTCTTAGCTCCCCAGCATCTGATGTCATAGCCTTTACTAAGTGTTATGTTTTCCTTTCCTTCGATCCCAAAGATGTATACCCATTTCAATTGTACACACACATGAAAACTCAATTTATGAGAAAATACATTCTTTAAAACCTTTGGAGAAAATTTTATAATAACTGACATCTAGTAAATTGAAAGCAATCTGACTTAACATAGGGCTTCCCTTTTCGCAAATGATGCAAACCTTCCAAAATGCCAGATCTAGTTTTATTCTTTGTGATCACTGATGACCGTCTCAGTCTACCAGGAAATTTGGGTAAAGCTTTTGCTTAGAACAGCAAGGTTTGACTACTGTAATTGATAACTTCTTACGAAACCTTCCTAGCTCTTTCCATCTTTAGTTTTTTTACCGATATTATTTTACAGACCTGAAATATAAGCACATTTTAATAGCAAGCGCCACCGAAAGATAAGTCTGTAAAATATTCAGTAGAACATAAAACTTATAATCGTTCACATACGAAACAAAACGATAGACCCGATAAACTGGAACTTTAGACCCAATTTACAAACAAAGGGACCAGGTTATGAGTGGGAACTTTTTTGTTCTGTTATCAGTAATATTTAACTCGAGGATTTCTGCATAGAAACTGTGGTCTGCGAGTTGTACAGCAGGTATGTCAAGTTTTTGTGGCACCGACGCCGGCCTATTGTTTCTGAAAATGAAATGTTTTAGAGACAATGTTGCAAGTAAATAAACACCCTCGCAAACGATTGCAACATTTTTGCAGATGTTGCATCGAATGTTGCAGGAAATGTTGTGTTCGTTTGACCAGTAGTTAAAGGGTGGAAGCTTTGGTAGTGGTACGAAAACTATTTGTCGACAATAAATTGAATGATTATTTTTGTTATTGGAGAAAACATGCAGGTGGCGTTAGAAGTCTACTGAATTCTAAATTAAGTAAGTTGGTAAGAGGTTAGTAGAAGGAAATAAGAACTTTATTGATGTTCTGGAGGTCGTTGGAGGTGAAGAAATTTTTTTTCTATTTTTTGTCGGACGGAATCATTCAAAATAAATCGCTATTTCCGACAATTGAAAACCAAAATCAGGTATTTCAAGTGAAAATGATAATCTTTCTTACATACATCGATACTTTAGAAACATAAACATTTGGTAGTTATCATTCACTTTGCTACGAAGAACTTATTTCGATTCGACTTTGTTGTCGGACGGAAAAAAACATAGGAAGCACTGTTTAAAACGATATAATTCTTTCCGGTAAAGGTTTTATGCCTTTATTTTCAACTTAAGTTGTTTCTAAGCTTTGCATTGCCATAAAACAATGGTTTAGCAGAACTTTTAACTCTTTAAAAGATTTATAAACGTTAATAGAAAAAATTCCGTCCGACAAAATAAATTTGTTACCAGCATTACGCAAAATGTCGATTTATGGAAATTTCGAGACACAGTCATCAAAAAGTTACGATTTTCTGAAAATATAAGGTATGGAGAACCGAAAAAATAAAACAAAAACCAACTTTAAGCAATTTTATTTTTTTGTGTCAGCGAGACCTTTTTTATAACAGAATCACAAGCTTTCAGCAGAGGTTTGCATCGCCATTGACTACCACACAAGCACCACTTATTATTGACAATCCTCGACGCCTCTTCATAATTGATTGAGTCTCTATCACTGCTTCCTAGTAGTTTATTTACTGCAGATGAAGGCAACTCTGGCTTTAATCTAAAGGGTTGCAGCGACGATAAATCTGGTATCTCTTCGTCGCCGCCCTCTGAAGTGGGACGAACTATAACATTCCCTTTTGATTCTACAATCCAAAATTATCCCGTGTACATGTGAGGGAATAGGAAACTGTAAATATAAACTTGATCGTGAGTATCGTGAGTATAAGAAAATATAGACGATAATGCGTAGACAGTTTAGTGTCTTCTCTGTATGTAATTAATGCTGTATTATGTTTAAAAACTTTCTGACGTCAGTTTTTAAACTAGTGCCAGTCCAACATTAAATTTAGCGATCAGCTCAAAAATCGCTCAGCATATATACGCGTCGCTACAAACAAGGAATATCATGTTTCTGATATGTAAAAGTTTATTTTTTATGTTCTTTTGGACTAATTAGGGAAATATTTAAAAAATTATGTGATATTATTTTTGCGAAGTGCCGTAAATGACCGATTAAGCGCCTAGGACTCAATTAAGCGCCCCGTCCGATTAAGCGCACCGGTTTAGAGGGAAAATTTGTAACAGTCGCCCAGGTTCCGATTAAGCGCCCAGGTCCAAAACTGAAACTGGGCGCTTATTCGGCAAAAACATAAAATATTGAGAAAAACATCGTTTTTAGTTGAACATATATTTCACCATAAAGAAAGGAAACCTAATAACGCGAAAATGAATTATTTTCATCTCAAAGTGGAGCATTTATCGAGTTTTTTTCGAAGTTGCTCGTGAAGAGGACACAAGCAGTTCTTTTGTCAGCATTCAGTGAAAAGATAAACTGTATAAGTGGTTTTAACCGCCCAACCGCCCAGGACTCAATTATACGGATGGGGTACAAGCGTCCACCGTTCAAAAAATAATAACCCACCCAACACAATGACGTCTCTATGACGTCATAAATAAGTCCGACCATGACTTTATACGACGTCATTGAAAGGTCATCGTGAGGTTATTTTTGCAACATAAACCGACGTCATATGCTGACGTCCCTCAGACGTCATCAAATGACCTATTCATAACATAGTTTTGTGAGAATGACTCAGCTATGACGTCATAACGACGTCACTAAGACGTCTTATGACGCATTTATGACCCCACCGTGACGTTTTTACTGAGATGAGAGATACTTAAACAAAATGAAAAGAAGCGAATTTATAGTTATGGAAGCAAAGATAACAGATTTTTTCATCAGAAATATCTTTCAAATAAATATCATCTCTTAAAATATGTGCTTTATAAATTAAAATACAAAATATTAACAATTAAGAAAGTGTTAAAAAATGATTAGTGATATAACCATGTTCATAAATACAAGAGATAGAAAAGACTATATCCATAAATTCTCCATTACACTCCTTGTACGTATTAACGTTTTGAAGGTCCTTGGACGGTGTACTCAAATGAAGTTACCTTAATGTTGAACATACGACGGGAGAGCTAAGTATGGAAAAAATTTATGGATAGCATGTTAAACACACGAAAACTAAGGAAAGTGTTTTTTCGTTTTATCGTTTCTTTAGTCTTTCAGGCGCGTGCTTTAAAACATCAATAATCGCTTTGTTCACAGACGCTTCCGTAGATTTTTGAGTTGCCAAAACGCCACCTATAGAAAGAAAAAGCAACAACCAAATTAAAAGTATTCAAAACACAATCCTGTTTAAAGTAGATTTAAAAGCAAAATACTTACCCATGACAATATCGTGAATGGCTAACCCATCAAATTTTCTTTTCTTCTTTAGCCCACAAAGACTATACTCAGATAGTACTTCATCATTAGTTACCCTGAAAAAAAAGTGCAGAAAAAAATGCTTGCTTTATTATGTCTTGATTACTCTTAAACTAACAATTAAAAATCAAAGTATTAGCCAGCAGTTAAGGGAAAACCCAGCCCATATTTTGTCCCACACCTGAAGATTTGGTTGGGATGCAGAAACTTTAATTAGATCGTTTTTGTTTCCTTTGCCAATTCAAGGGTCTTGCTGTTATAACATACAGCTGAATACTGACTCTCTCGAGAAAGATACTTTACTTACGATAACAAGATATTTTTTACATTTGCTCTCACATCTTTGCCACCAATTCTGGACACTTTAGAAAGCTAAAATAAAATATATTAACAACGTCCTATTAACAAATAATTGTGGGGTGAGTGATATATATCATCCTCTTTAAGACTATTCCAATTAGCATTTTAAATCGGAAAATCTAATGATGCATCCAAGCAAAGTATTTCGATTCCCACACCTAAATTATCAACATTAACTATAGAAACATTTTATCCAATTTTTATATGAAATTTGAAATTAGTCCAACCTAAATTCATTATTTCAAGAGTATAATTTCTTACATATTATATGTAGTGTAAGTATCTATTGAAGTATAACAACTTACTACTTATAAAACTTCTTTCTATTGAATTCCTTCCAGATTTTGAACGTGGTGGCGTAGGTAATTTGATATCTGAAATGTCAAATTTCTTATGCAGTTACGACAAATTATGGGGCAACTTTCTTTAAAAAAACCTTTTTTATACCTGTTAAAGTAGTTTTAATTTTCTTCACAGACAAATGTTCATCACAGCTTGAAAACTGGTAATCACAAACTAGATCGTAGTCATCTAAACAGTAACAAAAAGAACTATTTATGAAAACACACCTGATTTACAAGTTAAAACTCCAGCCAACACTTACCATCTTGAAATTTTACTTTAATTAACTTGTATGATTTCCAACTGGCATAATCAGGCATCTTCCCCTCCTTCAGATCTCTTGATGCATTGACACTATTGGACCAATAAACTCGGTCACCAGAAATCCAATTAGAAGAAACAACAGCTTCTTCTATTTTGTTCCCTTCCAACAACTTTACCAATCATCACGAGGGCTGTCTGATCTAAAATCATCATCCGTTTCATCATCCGTTATATCATCCTCCTCTTCTTCTTCTCTTTCATCATCGATGCTCAAAAGATAATTATGATTATTGCCTTCTTGAATGTTATCATTATCTTCCTCGTGTTCAGAACTACTACCTTCGTAATCCAGTAAAAATCTCTCAGTTTGTAAACTTCTGCGCCACCTACTATATCTTAACATTCTAACGATGTTTTATAAACTATTCAAGAAGTGAGAAAGCAATGTTTCTAAGTCTTCACCACGTGCGCGAACCAGAATGAACCGTGTTAGTTATTTCACGGGGGTAAACAAAAATCATGTGATGTGTTTAAGAAACAAATTAAAACGTTGAAGGCTCTTTTCATGATTATTAAGATTTTAAATTTAAACAGATAGAAATAAGCTTTTAGTATTAAACTTTGACGAAAAAATGACAATAAGAACAAGTATTTTTTTTTTTTTTTTTTTTCATAGGCTTTTCCGTACATAAATATACATTACCTAACATACAAAAGATTTGAAATTCGAAAATGTTTTAATTTCTCTTTATATATTCTTTACATATTCTGTACCATTCATTTAGGTTCTCTTTGGCCAGACTTTCGGCGTCTGACCATGAAAAGTTCATTCTCTTTAAGTCGTTTATGGTTTTTGACAACCAAGTTGTTTTGGGTTTGCCGGGTGGTCTTTGGTATGGTTGCAGCCCGTATCGTAACGCTTTTTTGGCTGGAATCTCCTCTGGTTGGATCGCCAGTTTCCCGAACCATTTCAGACGGCGTAGAGTGATTTTACTTTTCCAACTTGTGGTTTTTGCTTTTTGATATAATTCATCATTGCTGATGGTTTTCGGCCATTTGATGTCGAAAACGTACTTGCGGATGATTTTTCGTTGAGAAGCGTCTATTGAATCTTCTTGGGCTTTTGTCAGAGACCAAGTTTCGGAATTATACATGAAAATCGGTTCTACATAGGTGTCGATTATTTTCATTTTTGTTGACGTGGTTAGACTTTTGTTTCTGAAGAAATGTTCTAGGTTATTAGCAGCATTGATTGCTAGTGACTTTCTTCTCTTGATTTCTTCTTCAGTGTCGAGGAGAGATCCTAACAGCTTGCATTTTTTCCACGCATCATTCTTTTTGTTGATGACGAACCGTTCGGTTTTGCTGTCATTTATTAGCAGACCTTTTTCTGATAACATTTTCGTTTTTTCGCGTTCGTATCTGCGGGCGTTGTTGAAATCACTTGTGATCACGCTAATGTCGTCTGCATATTCCATATTTATATTGACATGTCGTACTTGGGTGAACTGCGCGTAGTTGTGTTCTGTGATCTCGTCTGGTTCGGTAAAAAGTTTTTACCCGGGATACAAGAACAAGTATGTAGTTAATATATTTACGCCCTGGTTAGAGTGTGTCATTTTAAATAATGACTTTAAATTAAGCTTGTATCAAAGTAGACAATAAAAATAATGGTCATACTGTATGGAATAAATAATATGTGAACTAACATTTCGAAATTTGGTAACGATAGGCCATGCATTTTTAAAGAAAATTTTAAACAAGGAGGCGCGTAAAGAAACTCAGCAAAATGGAGGAGAATATATAGAAGAAAATCGGCGGAAAAAATACACAAGAAGACTCGGCGAACACAAGGTAAATCCGAGACTTTTAATGAGTTTGGCATGAGTTTTGTGTGCGGAATTTCACTTATGTATACTGAAAGCAGCTATAGGGCAAAAAGCAAGCTCCAAGTTTTTCAGGAAAGGAAAAATGCTTGAAGAAAAACATGTTATCTATATTTTGCCTTCCTTATTAATAATCCCACGTTTAGTTGTAATGATACCCAAGTATTTTTGATGTTGTATTACTTTTACTTTCATGTAAAATAGGAAATGAGACCTAAATCGCATATTTACTGCACATAAAACAAGTTTTTTCATTGATTTGATACTCAATCAAAATCATAGAATTATTAATGTGATTATTTATATCTTTCATTTGTTGTTATTGAATATCTATGAAAAATTTTGCTGCTTCTCTGCCTTTTTTTATTTCAGGGACCATCAAAGAGTGAGGTTGCGTGAAAAGAAATATTTACGTCTTGAAAACCCTCATTATGGAAAAGTCAAAAAAGGCGAATAAAAAGTGTTGAAAAATCTTGTTATATATACACAGAATATACAGAATACACAGAAGAATACACAGAATACACAGAATATACAAGAATTCAGATTTATTCCCAGTACGAAGCAATTCTGTGAAGTCTACTGTGAAGTCTACTGTGATGTCTTTCAAATGTGATGGATGATGGCACACTCGAAAAACGAAAGTCGAAGTTTCTTACACATATATTTTGTGCAACTCTCATAGATATATTATACAATTATTATACATGTTATATATATATCATAAAAACTACTGTCAATAATGGCCACCTCCGTCATGAAATATCGACAGGTCGAAAATTTATGTTTAAAAATGAATTGAGGAATGAAAATGTTTTTAGATCATGCTTTTAGAAAGTTAATTATCATAAAACACTTCAAATAAATAAAGTTTTTGTACGTCAATCACAGTGGGGGAGGACACTTTTTACTGAGTATTGAAATATAGGCCATTATGATTTTCACGGTCTATTATTCTTCAAGTGTTAGTGCTAATTGCTCTCTATTGGATTGCTCTGTTTCATAAAACATTTTATTCAGTTATACGTGGTGAACTTGGCAAGAACGCATGTCTATTTTCGTGACAAGAATGTTTGTTTACATTTTGATGTCCGTAATTACAAAGGCTGTCCGTAATTAGACACGAAGACGGTATATGATTTTACATACTCGTTTGACGGATGGAAAAAGTCATATATGTAATAGTAAAATACATGATCTGATTTTACGTATATGATTTTACATACTCATTTGATGGATGGAAAAAGATCATATGTAACAGTAAAATACACGTAAAAAGTTTTTATTTGATACTAATATACTCTAGGGAAATCTCAAAAAGTTCATTCAAACCTCTAGACGCACTCTGATTGGTTGAAATTTGTTTACAGCTGTAAAAAGTCATAAATGATTTTTTAAAAAGTAGAAGACCATCCTACTTTTTAAAAGTCATATATGTTAAGTCATAAGAGCAAAAGTCGTATGATTTTTTAAAATACACGATCTGTAAAAGTCATATATGATTTTTTATATAATGTAAAATCATATATGTAAAATCAGATCGTGTATTTTGACCTTAAGCCTGTGTTTTCAATTCTATGGGTTTTTACTGCACTTGAAAAAAGAAAAAGTTATCTTTTTATGGTAGAAGAAAATGTTTTTCATGTTCCTCAAAGCCTTCTGATGTTTTTGCCACATACATACACAATATCCATGATTTCACTATTTATCTTTAGTTTTCCTCTAAATCCTCCAATATATTTCAGTGTAATGTGCAACGTAGTCCATTGTAATTAAATTGTATTATTTTATCATTCTCTATTTTGATATTTTTTGTATTCAATTTGTAACGTTTTACTATTCATATATTCACTATTTATTATTTTTTAATTTACTGTTTATTTTTGAAGTTCTAATAAATGAAACCTTGCTATAATACACGATGTGTCTTTTTTTAATGATTTTGTGTATATTTTTTTAGTAACGGCCCCAAAACAAAAACATGCTTTCCCCTGTATTTTTCTCCTTTAACATTTCCTCGTGATTGTTCCTCATGAAAAACTTTTCATTATTCTGAAAGTACTGAAACATTCTTAGAAAATCTTTCAAGAGTAAAATAATTGCCTAATAAAATGATTGCCTAAATTGCTCAACTACACGAAACAATGGTACCTTAAGGGGATTAATTTTCGCGGGAATTTAATTTCGCCATTAATTCAAAAATTCGCGAAACTTGCGAAATTTAACTCCGTAGTTCGGAAGAACCATGAAGTGAGGTTACGAAGTCGTCATAACCATGACCTTCAGGTCATACGTAAGTCATCATTTCGCCGCCTTGCTGACGTCATATTGAATGACTTCCAATGACGTCATGAAAAAGTCATAGGGATGTCATATGACTTCATGACCAAATTAAGACGTTATTGAGACGTCATAATGACGTCATGTGTTTGGTGGGAAGAGTTCAGGGCGCTAGTCGGTCATTTACGGTATACTAAAGTACGTTTATTTCAGTCGAATTTAATATGACTTATACGAACTTTAAATATTATTTAAATAAATATTTATTGACTTTCAAAAGTATATAACTCACAGTAACTCCAACCTCGAATTAGTCGAACATTCGCTCTCTGGAACCCTTTATTTTTGTCTCCCTGAGGCAAATTTCTTCGGATAACTCGAAGTTTCAGAAAAAGAGTAAACAGAAAAGACTTGATTTATAAAAATTTATTTAGATTTCCTTCATTTTTTATCAGTTCTCTCATAAACATGTCAATCAAAACAGCTCGTAAAATGTGATCTTACCGAAAATCTAAAACAAACTGACGTACGAAACTTCTTTCAGTAATATTTTATACTAGCCGCCAAGGCGGCGTCGCTCGCCGCCCATGTTCAGCATGCGTTGACTTCACGAAAAATAAAATTAAGGAATTGGCAACCGAAAGTGTTACCATGTTGTAGAGCTCGAAAACCTGATCAAAAAAATGTATGGGATCGTTCCGCTACGATCAACCGTTACAGAGATATCATTCTTCAAAGATTTATATGACGTCACAGACCCCTCCCAAAAAAATTAGACCCAAATTTTTCGTCACCCCATCGCCTGTATCGCGGACCCCAGATAACGTCAGTTAGCCCTAGAGGCAGATTCGAAATCAAATATCAAATATCAGTTTAAACAATGGTTCCAAAAAACCCAAAATTTCATGTGTTATTTGTCTATATATTAATAGCCGATTCTCTGTCTGTCTGTCTGTCTGTCTGTTTGTTTGTTTGTAAGTCACGCAAAATGGTAGATTGAGTTGTGAGCGAAATTATTTTTTTGTGTGTGTGCGACGTGAGTTCGAAGCAAATACATTGTAACCCCCAATCGAACGTGACTTTTTTTGGCTGATGAACTAATAGGAATAACGTTTTGTTTTTATTATTATTGTCAGTTTTATATTCCACGTTGACTTGGCTTTAAAAACAATACATCAACTAAGAAACTAACTCTTTAAACATTTTGGACAAAAAGCAGCAGTGGCAGAACGTGGCAGCATGTGCGGTTTGCCAGTGTATCCTAACGCTTTCCTGACTGTCTGAGACGGGTGAACTTTTTTCGAACAATCAAAATGTTTAAAAACCGTAGGTAAAAAAAAGAGAATCATGAAACAAAATATTTTTTTTTTGCTTTTGTCTTAATAGTTGTCTTAATTTCTTTTAATCGATTTCTTTTAATCTATTTTAATCTGATCGAACGTTTTTTATTCACTTCATTCATTTGGCACGTGCATTTTTTTCTCCTCCCGTGTGATCTTTTTAAGAAGAGAAACCATTTTTTCACCTACTTCTGACAGCACCCATGTTAGAGCGCGTAAAACAAAAGCTAATAATAAGTTGAAAAGTTTTTTCTCTCTGCGTTTTGAGTGAATTGTTAAACTGATACTTGATTGGTTTAAAATCGTAAATAAAAACCACGTGAAGTTCACGTTCGGAATGCATTGTGTAAAGCATTTTAAATGCGACCGCGACAATGAACGGCTGAGTTTATAACATGCAAGATTTGAAACACCAGGAACGTATTTCTCTTAACGTGCAAACGAGCTTTATTAAGCGATAAAGCCAGCAGCAAAGGAAGTCTTATCGCTGGTTTTAAGTGCAATAATTTGGAGCAGGTGGTGATACAACGCAGGCTAAACATGGGCGGCGAGCGACGCCGCCTTGGCGGCTAGTTTTTTAAAACAATCGTTGATCAGTACAACAATACACTCAAAACGTAGAGAGAAAAAAACTTTTTATTAGCTTTTGTTTTAAAAAAGTTACGCGCTCTAACATGGGTGCTATCAAACAGGGGGAAAATGGTTTCTCTTCTTAAAAAGTTCACACGGGAGGAGAGAAAAAAGGCACGTGCTAAATGAATAAAGAGAATAAAAAAACGTTCGATCAGAAGAGCTTTATAAAAAGAAATTAAATTATTAAAAGAAAAGCAAAAAAACATTTTGTTTCATGATACTCTTTTTTTACCTATCGGTTTTTAAACATTTTGATTGCTCGAAAAAATGTTCACCCGTCCAGGCAGTAAGGCAAGGATACGTTAGGATACACTGGTAAAGCGCACATGCTGCCACGTTCTGCCACTGCTGCTTTTTGTCCAAAATGTTTAATCAGTTAGTTTCTTTGTATTTAGTTGATGTACTGTTTTCAAAGCCAAGTCAACGTGGAATATAAAACTAACAATAATGATAAAAACAAAACGTTATTCCTATTAGTTCATCAGCCAAAAAAAGTCACGTTCGATTGGGGTTGCAATGTATTTGCTTCGAACTCACGTCGCACACAAAAAAAGAAATAATTTCGCTCACAACTCAATCTACCATTTTGCGTGACAGACAAACAAACAGACAGACAGACAGAGAATCGGCTATTAATATATAGACTAGCCGCCAAGGCGGCGTCGCTCGCCGCCCATGTCCACCTGCTCTGTATCACTATATCAATAAACGTCAAATTTCCTTATAAACGGCTCGTACAACTTGTGTTCAACCAGAAGCAGATTCGAAGTCACAACCTCTGGTAAAACCAATCTTTTATCAGTGTAACAATACACTCAAAACGTATGGAGAGAAAACTTCAACTTTTTATTAACTTTTGTTTTAAAAAAGTTACGCGCTCTAACATGAGTGCTATCAAACAGGGGGAAAATGGTTTCTCTTCTAAAAAGTTCACACGGAGGAGAGAAAAAAGGCACGTGCTAAATGAATAAATAGAATAAAAAAACGTTCGATCAGAACGCTTAACAATTAAAAGAAGAAATTAATTTATTAAAAGAAAAGCAAAAAAAAAAAAAAAAAAACATTTTGTTTATACTCTACTCTTTTTTTACCTATCGGTTTTTAAACATTTTGATTGTTAAAAAAAACGGTTAACCCGTCTCAGACAGTCAGGCAAGAGTTAGTGGCAAATCGAACATATGCTGCCACGTTCTGCCACTGCTGCTTTTTGTCCAAAATGCTTAATCAGTTAGTTTCTTTGTATTTTGTGGATGTACTGTTTTCAAAGCCAAGTCAACGTGGAATATAAAACTAACACAATAATAATAAAAACAAAACGTTCGATTGGGGTTGCAATGTATTTGCTTCGAACTCTCGTCGCACACAAAAAAGAAATAATTTCGCTCACAACTCAATCTACCATTTTGCGTGACTTACAAACAAACAAACAAACAAACAAACAGACAGAGAATCGACTATTAATATATAGATATGCTACAATATTTACTGATATTATGGCATAAGAAAAAATGGACGTTTCTCGAAATGTTCTCTTATTTTTGTTCCACTTAACGGAAAAAAGGCCACGTCACCATGCGTCAGCGCTATTGAATAGATAGGTCGTCGAATGCATCAAAACTGGAAAGAAGCCTGACCTACAGATTATTTCATTTATCATTAACATACGACCTAAATCTCATTGAGACCAAAAACGCATTCCTAAGAGCCGAAAAGCAAATTGAACATAACGCATTACATGCAAATTGTTTTCTAGTAGATACATTCAACGTGAATTGCCTTAACAAAATTTCAAGGTCAAAATCATAATACTATATTTCTACCAGTATTACCGTTTAATACAAATATAAACGTGACATAAACGTTTTAACGTACAAATATAAACGTTTTACCGAGTTAAACTTCGAAAAAGATGTGTTAATTCCACCTTTCGTTTTTATGTGAAGGAATAACTCATCGGTTATCGCTTTTAAAGTAAACCAGTCCAGGGCATTTTCAAAGCAGCACAGAAATCATCAATGGTAATACGATATGCATCAACAGAAATGATATGGACAAACTATGCGTTTCCATAACAATCAATTGGATTCTTCTCCTTTTAGTAAGGATATTTTTGTGGCAGCATAGAAACTACATATACGATGTGCATCAACAGGTATCATATGGAAAAGAACAACTACAACAACTTTGATACTTTAATCGATTTTATTTGAGCTCCAAATTTCAGTTACTAGTTGGATTTTCGAGTTTTACGTCCTTACAAGCTTACGTGCTTGGCTGATGATGTTATCGAACTTTTGTTTCCACCAATTACGAAGTTGAGGTAAAATGAAGATCATATGCCAAGCAGTTGCTGATTACTAAAAATAAAAGTGTAAACTGCTATGTATATATATGCACAATACACCAATTAATGCTATGCTCATTTAATAAAGCTAAGGTCTAATAGAAACTTGCATTAGGGAATCCTTATAATTTTACCTAATAGAATCTAATAGAATTCTTATAATTTTACCTCCAGATGCTATTATACCTGAACTGTAACATTACACATTGACTGAATGACAGACGCAGGATACAATAACGTACAAATATAACTTTGATACAATATGAAAATGCAACACTTACATTTTCACATCCCCATATTCACTCTCTTTAATCATGATGTAGTGTTACAGTTTATTGGTAGCAATCAAAACCAATCACAAGCGTGTGTAAGTTTTCGACATTTGTTGCGATGGCTTCTTTTGCGTCCGTGATGATTTGTTTCTTCTTTTTTAGGCTTAGTAAACGGAAGGGAGATGTTTCTGCGAACTTTTGTTGTAATCTGTCTAGATATGTTTGAACATGGACTTCGGAGTGGTAAATCTCTTCGACAAGTCGTTTTGTGGATGTTACAAATGTTTGAAGGCTGATATATCTCAGTATCCAATCTCGTTCTTCCTTGTTGAGCTCAACGTTAGCTTCCTCTAACTTTTGAATCTTCTTCTTCATGGTAGTTATTTCCTTTTTCAGAGAATCGATATCATCGGCTTGTCGATACGTCAGGTCATTGAGGCTCTCGACTTCACTTAACCAAATTTCCTTTGTCGCATCATAAAGTTCCGTAACTACTTCCGCAACTAGATCTTCATTTGACTCTTGTATTTGTTTTTTCTGGTTTTCGTTTTCAACAAGTAATTGTTGAATTTGTTTGATATACAAGTTGTTTTTATCTACCAATTGCTGACATTGAGATTTTGATGTCATAAGATTTTCGTTTGATAACTGAACATCCTTTTCAGCAATCTCCATACGACTTTCGAATTCTTCGATTTTATATTTTAACTTGCAATTTGATTCATTCAACGCAAGGCATTTCTACAAAGACGGAGGTTTGATGAAAACGAGTTGTCAAAATAAAATCAGAATTATAAGAAAGTTGTTTACATGTAATTATGTATTCTATACTTACTGCGAAGTACTTTTCGAATAAAACACGATAGTTATCAGCTTTTTGCTTCTCTTCTTTGATTTTACTCATCAAAGAGGTTCTGGAATACATTATAACATCCGGAACTAAACTTATATTCATTATTCGTAATTTAAAAGCACAAAACGTGACTTTTCAGATCATGAACACAATCGAGTGCAAAGTCCATTTGATGTGCAATTTGACGTCAAATGAATATTTCATGACGCAAACTAAAAATGGCGTCTTGATAAAGAACTGGATGACATTTTGCAAGGAAACAATAAAACTAACTTTACAGTTTCAAAGTGTGAACTTACCGTAAATATCCGATTAAGCGCCCAGCATTTATTAAGCGCCCCCATCTAATAAGCGCCCAGGCAATTTCCATAAAGTTCAATAAGCGCCCAGTATTTATTAAGCGCCCCCTCTTGAATAAGCGCCCACCTTGTAAAAGAGGGCGGTTAATCGAAAACTGCCTTGAGAAACTGGGTGCTTATTTGAAATTTTTACTTTCTTATATCGGTAAATAAATAAAATACGTAGTTTATATGTTGTATAATTTTTTTCCCTATGTTTCAACTCTAGTTGGAAACTGTTCTTTGATCTTCAACAATTGTTCATCAGGGAGTCTTACTGTTCGATTACATTTTGTGCGGTCCAACTTCCCATTTTTCCTTTCCCAATGACTGTAACGTAGATGTAATTTCTTGTATTTGCGTTCAAAATCTGATGAAGTAGTTTTGAAATGAGAAAGATGATGTTGATTTTGTTTAAATTAAAACTAAAAAATCTAGTAAGATCCTAGTAAAACTAAGAAAACAGTAGTAAGACGAAACTTCACTTTGTTAATGTTTTTTTCAGTTTTATTTTTCAGGAAAAATTATAAAAATCAAAATTATTGTTGTCTTTATCTAGTGCAAAATTAGAAAAATTTTATTAACGCCCAGCATTTATTAAGCACCCCCCTTGATTAAGCGCCCATGCAAAAAAAACAAAAATTTAATAAGCGCCCAGGGCGCTTGTTCGGATATTTACGGTATATGTTATTTCTGACAACTGACAAATTTAACTTTTAGCTTCCCCTTCTTACTATACTTTTCGTTACCTGTTACTGCATTTACTGTATTTAAGAGTTTTGTTTATATATACAGGGGGAGGCAGGTCTGCTTGCCGTAATCTCGGCTATATTATCTGCGAACCCGGGAAGTGGGCTAGTGTCTTTACATCTACATAGATTTTGATTGGCTTAAAATTCGCTAATCTTTCTTAATGCCACCATTTTGAAATAATAAGTTCAAAACACAATCAACAAGATTTCAAGCATCAAATATGTCAGCCTGTTTACATGGCCAGATCGCTTATATAAGAAGATAACATTTTTTACTCAGTTGAAGACTAGTCCTGCAATCAATGAAAGGATCTGTTTTGTTCATTTACTCGCTCCTCACAACGCATAAAAAATCACCATGTCCAGATCCTCGCATCTACTACTGAACTACTAGCCGTTACATTGAATCTGAAACGGTTGGATCTTAATATTCATTACGTCTTACTAAAAGCGATTAAAATGAAAAATACTAAAATATACTTAAGTCATAAAGTTCATTGGCCAATTTTAACTGGGTTTTAAGTTGTAGAAAAACCATATTTGTAATTATGATGCTCAAGCTGTGATGCTTTCCTGCGGAATCCTACAGGTGTGGACCAATATGAGAAAAACAATTAATGATTTTTAGTCAGAAAGTTCTAAGATTCTCATTAAAAGCAAAGAGCAGACTCATATAGGAGGGATTCAATCCATCGTTTTAATGTTCATTAGATTGACAATACGTAAGTTTCAAATGTGCAAAATTAAGTCAATATTTAGCTTCATGCTTGTTGTACAAACTAAGCTTCGGAGTGATGCTTAAAATTTGCATAAAACGAGTCAATCCCAGTTAACTGGTCCGTTGCGGGTAGGTGGTTTGAAGCTTCCCCGGGGTGAAACTTCAGCGCGAATAAACATATTTTACGAGACATGAAAGCTAAAAATTGGACTTCCGTCTCTGCAAAACAAGTCACATTATTACAAAAGAACAACTACCATGCTCAAATCACGCTGAGATTAGTTCGCCCCCATTACGTTTAAGACTGGGGCGAAATAAACCCTGGTTGAAATTTCATCCCACTCGCAACGTATATACACGTATAGGGTTCCTTGAAGACACAGGGCTGAACTTGCCCCAGGGGTGAATTTCAACACGGGATAAAATTTTACATGCAACCGACCTCTTAGTGGTGCTTAAGTAGGTGATATTCATAAAAACTCACTAGTAATCGCCATTGGAAGTTATTGATGACTATCAAATTTTAACAGGTTAATTTTAAGATTGCTTCAAATTTGGTCGATAATGACGAAATTTTGTTCTTAAATTCGAAATAAGGAATACATGCATATTAATAAAAGATTTGATGCTAACCCTTTTTTCGAGTTATAATAAAAAGATTATATTCGAAATTGCTGTTGTTGCTTTATATTTGATACGCTCCAATGTCACACCACATATTTTTGCGGAGTGGAGCTATGCGGAACGGAGCACACTTGGCAAGATCAAATATTGTGATCAAAATACTAATAGAGACATGCGTTCGGCTGCCGTCAATCGCTGAAATTTCTTACAGGACATACCAAAAATTGTAATTTTTTCGCTTACCTTTAATTTTCGCAAATTGTGATGTAGATATTAATATGATTGATCAAGTCCAAAAGTGTTCAGTGTATAGCTTTAGGGCAAAGTTGTCGATCTGTATGGTAGCGGGCAGGCCAAAGTGGCTGCATTTGGAAGCAAGTAGAAATTTTTCCCCGGGAATGCTGCAAATGCTCTGAGGTTTGCTATGAACTTCCAACTGGGAAACTGGGAATACCTACTATCCTTTACGATAACATTGTAAGTTGAACATGATGAGATTATTGCTTGTTGATACTTTTGTAATTCAGATCAAAGCTTCTGAACGTTGTGCATCTATGCTTACAAGCTGCGTATCTGTGAGGAATAGAAGAAAAAACTGTTATTTCTTCTTCATTTCTGTTACTACTGTCTTTAAGCCATGTTTATTGAACTTGGTGTTCCATTTTGACCACTTAACTGATTTTATTTCCACACACAACACAAAACATAAAAGTCCAATCATCGATGATGATAAAATCTAATGCAATGTTGTTTATGTTTGTGGTTTGGTACAATGTTGCTCCACTACTTTTGTTGCTCCACAAAATTTTATTCATAATAGGTCTTTTTAGAGATTTACCCATTTTGAATTCTTATGGCAAGCTTATTATTGTTCATTGGAAATGATTTACATGTTTCGCATATATATAAACTGTATTATGCGGACAGGGGGGAATGTGTCTGCAGAAAAATGTCTAAATCAATGAGACATCAAAACAGTATACATCATCATGGAATTTGTCTACTTAAAAAAGTACAATCTTAGTCGCTTTTTGTGATCAAATTGGACTGCTTAACAACAAAAAATGTAAACAATATTTATCTATATTGAAAAATATTCTCTGATTTGGAATTCAATGTTAGTAAACTCCGTTGTAGTATTTACATTTAATACGTGTGTTTGGGTGAAACTTTATAACTTCGAGAGAAATAACTGTAGGTAAAATAGCCACAGCTTACAAATTCTATAATTGGATAAGATTAAAAATAAACAACAATGAAGAGCACAGAAACAAATCAGTTAATTTGTTTTTTGCGTAATTGTTAACTTTACATAATGCTACTTGAGTTATTTCTAAAAGTATAATTATAGTTACGCTGTTAATATAAATTATAATTATATAATATGTTAAATATAAATTATTTTGCTTATTTTCAGTATCGTGAATGGAAAACTTATCTATATACTAATCACGAGTGTGCATCCGCTTTTTTCACGCTTTCACTCTCTAAAATTTCGGGTCGTTTTTGCGGTCACTTATTCATAATGGAGTGTCAGACCACGGCGGTTAATATTTTTCTACGATTAGTATAGGGGAAAACATTGCATTGCATTTAATCGTTTCAAATGTTTTGATTATTCGCGAGACAACAACGAAAGTATTGCGCGAAGATTTATTAATGTTTTTAGGGTAAGTACGCTTTAGAACTTTTTTGTTTGTTTGTTTTGTTTTTTCTTATAGTATTAATAGGGTTTCTGCGCCATTACTTTTCAAATAATACGCGATTGAAGAAATGAATATCATGGTTTTTAATCATGACCTGGGTTCGTAAAGAAAATCACAATTGTTTTTAATTCACATTTCGACACTTTTACGACTTTCGCGTTTGGCTTTTATTTACATTGGGGTGTGGATTCCATGAACAGTTACAGCGATTTTAATCTTTTTGTTGTTTACCTGTATACAATTTATTTTTACTACTGCATATATCGTATCGTGAAAGATTTATTATAATATTTTGATGTGTTTCAGATCTTCTGATTAAAAAGTTTTTCTGTTCATAACTCCAGTGTTGAACTAAATATACTTTAGCCGGAATACCTAGAGATTTTTAAAATTAAAGGAGTGAAGAGTGTTTTTTTCTGTTTTAACGTTAGATATTTTTAATCATGGGGAACCATTGCATTGCATCTTCAATTTATACATATGTAAAAAGTGAAAAAAGTGGACGCACAGCGTTTTTTTTTTGTTTTTTTTTTTGATGAATTAAAACCTGTGTTCTACACGCTGTTCAAAACTACATTCTAAACATTCTACATTCCAAAAGAACTTTATCATACTAAAATTCATTATACTAAGCCTTTCTCTCTGTTCAGCTGACATCGATTAAAACCTGTAAAAAATTTTTACTCGGGTTACTAGTACCCTTAATAATTTGTCAAGAGTAATTGATATCAATTTATGAATTGAGACGAATCACTATAGTCGTGGAATATCTGGTATACTTGAAACAATGGAACCGCTGAACCAAGACTGGAGTAACAAATGTGACGTGTTGGGCATTTCCAATATATGTTGTTAGAGACTAATACTAACAGGAAACACTGATTCAAAATATCGGTTATCATTCATTTGAAAGGAACATGTGACGGATTCATAAGAATGTCTTTTGTGAATTGAATTTTGTTGATTGACATTTAAAACTGAATGTTGTTCATTATATCTGGGTTACCTGAACATTTTGGCAAAGTTTAGAAGATGCCTGTTATGTATTTTTTGTTGCTTTTACTTCCTAGTGCTTCTTTATGCTTTTGAAAAAGCTATTTTTTTTAAGAATAGATCATTCATGCTCTTTTTGCCACTGTGAATGTCAGAAATTTTTTGAATCTGTACTTATGCATTAAAGAACTGGAAATGATTGATTCATAAAGCATTTTGTTTTCCTACTCTTTTCTTACTCCATCTCACATTCACAAAATCAAATCCTTGAATTACGTTACAGACTATCAAACCCGACCTTCTTTGATTTTTTATATTGTGACAATACTTGATATAAAGTAATAATTAATTTTCATCAAGTTACCACATCAAAACGAGGAAAACGAGCACAGTTTGGTATTTCGACATTTGAAGTAATAACTAAAATGTACATTACATTGATAGGATACATTGCAGATATTCTTTGAGTTGTGGATGCGTATTTATGCATTCAACTCGCTCGCCGGAATTTGCTGAATGAATATCCGGCTTTCACGCGATTCCATGCACCCACTCCGCAAACCTTATATATATATATATATATATTGATTTAAACCTCCATAATTTTTAAACTACGAGAATAAAATCATCGTGAAATCAGTTGCCACATCATGATAATCTGTTTACTAAGGCAATCGCTTTGTTGGAATTGGCCCATGTTCATATATCCCTGGCAGGAAAGGGACCAATCAAATCGCTACTCAACAGACTAACTCCTGCGTATTCCCGTGGTTACAAGGATTTCTTCAAATTTCGGAGCGGATATGATAAGATCAGAAAATTTCCATCCTACAGACACCCACAGTACAACGTTATAAATTCCGTAAAGACAAAATAAGAAAATGTTCCTAGATTAAGTATTGATGATTTGGACTGTACTCTAAAGAAATACAGAAACACTATTTGTTAACTATAAATATATTAACTGACATTAAACAGCTTTGGACTCTTATTCATATTGAATGTTAAAGCTATTTTTTGCTTTCTTTTCCGTGTGAAGCTTAAGGTTGAACGTACCAACAAGTGTTTCTTCGCTATGCATACGTTGTAAGATGTTCAAAATGAAGAAACAAAGAGAATAACTCGATTTCTGATGACTTTGCATTTTAAACTTTTCATCAATTGCGTTTACTCAGGATTTTCTCGTTAGTGCTGAAGGTACTGTAATAAATGTGGACCCTGTAATTGAGGAGACATGTAAAGCTATTATTTGGTTTTTGCTGTCGAAGTTTCATCATTAACTTTCCAAACGCTTTTTTGACATAAGACTTAAAGGCATGAATATTCACATCTTCTAGTAGAAGCCTGACTAAGCTTTTCTTTAATCATGGACGTATAAAAAGAGAAGGACTTACAACTTTACAATTTTAAATAATCGACTTGGAAACTTGGAAAAAGTGTTGACTGATACAGTGAAGAGAATAGAAAAAGTGGAAAAAGATGTGGATGATATGAAAGGGACAATTAACTTTCAGGAAGACGATTTTAATGAAAAAATTAAAACCATACATGAAAAGTTTGACAAGATGCAGAAAGATTCGGAAGAAGCAAAAGACCGGTACAGAATGTTGGAAGATCGGTGTAGGAGGAACAATTTGAGAGTTGACGGCATCAAGGAAAGCGAAGAAGAAACTTGGCAAGATTGCGAAAATAAAGTGTTGAATATGTTTGTGAATAAATTGGGTGTTGAAAATGTGAACAGCGCACAGGACAGGAAAGAGAAACGTTGAAAGAGGTCCACGTACGATTGTCCTGAAACTTTTAAGCTACAAAGATAAAGAACGAATACTTCAAAGAGGACATAAGTTGAAGGGCACAAATATTAGCATTTATGAAGATTTTTCGAAAAAGACGGTGGAGATCAGAAGAAAATTATGGAATGATGTTAAAGACAGAAGGGAAAGAGGTGAACGATTTCGTCTGAAATATGACAAAATAGTTAAAATAAATTAGGAACGAGCAAATAGTTAATAATTATTCAGGAGTGATTTGTTTTTAAAATGGATGATTCAACCTTCTCAATTTCTGGCCAACTTGGTCACATCACTCTAAATGATGATTCTGACCCAGATATAAACTTTTTTGATCGACAAAATCTCGAAACTAGAAGTTTTTCTCTTGCTGATCTCTCAAACTATTTAACAAATTTCGATCCTTTGAATTTTTCAATACTAAATATAAACATTCGAAGCATGCACAAGAATTTTGACAACTTCAAATCAATGCTGGGTAATATTAACTATGAATTTAAAATTATTTCACTTACGGAAACCTGGTGTAAAGGGGACGAGTTACAGGGTAACTCTAATTTTCAATTACCTAACTACTCAGTAGTTCATCAAGCACGTACAGGTGAGAACCAAGTTGGGGGAGGTCTGTGTGTATTTATTCATAACTCCATTTCTTTCAAGTTGCGCAAGGATTTAACAATTAACAATTCTGATTGTGAGTCTCTAAGTGTCGAAATCATAAATGGTAGCGGTAAAAATATTATAATTACAACCATGTATAGACAACCTGCTGGTAACTTTAAACTCTTCAAAGATCACTTAAAATCTCATATTTCTCACGTAAGTCGCTCAAACAAGCATATTTTCATTTCTGGTGACCTAAATCTAAATTTATTAGATTATGCAAACAAAAAAATTAAAGATTTTGTGAACTTGATCCTTCAGTATAACATAATTCCGACAATAAATAAACCAACAAGAGTTACTAGGAACACATCAACTTTGATTGATAATATTTTTACGAATAATCATTATAATCAAAACGGTTTATGTTCTGGTGTAATACAGACTGATCTGACTGATCATTTTCCAACCTTTCTGTTAATCAAGGACATAATTAAAGACACATCTAACACATCCACATCTATTTCAAAACGTTTTATCAATAAAAGATCGATATCCTATTTTCGTGATCTTCTCCTTGAGATGAACTGGGAACTAATTCAGGAGTCCAGTGATGTTGATTGCGCATATGACTTGTTTTTGAAGCTTTTTTCTATACAATATGACAAAGCGTTTCCAGTAAAAGAGTTTAACCTAATGCCAAAAAGTCTCCTCAGCCCATGGATGACGCCAGGTCTACTTAAATCATCGAAAAGAAAACAAAGACTGTACGAAAAATTTCTAAAGAGCAAAACATACAGAAATGAAAGTAAATATAAAACTTACAAAAATCTATTTGATAAAATTAAACAAAATTCTAAAAAAGAATATTACTCGAAATTATTGATTCAAAATAGTGCAAATACCAAAAAAACGTGGGGCGTTATCAAGGAAATTTTAGGGAAAACAAAAACTTCGAAAAGTAGCTTACCAAAATTTATTGAAACTAATAAAAAACTTGTATATGGTAAAAGGGAAATTGCAAGTGCTTTTAATGATTTTTATGCAAGAGTAGGATGTGATTTAGCTGAAAAAATCCCTGCCTCAAATAAGCCACCGATGTTCTTTCTTGAAGAGTTCGATAACATCATGCAAGAGTCAAACTTGACAGAAACTGAACTACTTGACGCTTTTAAAAGTCTTAAATCCAATAAAAGTCCAGGAATTGATGACATCAGCGTAAATGTTATTCAACACACCTTTGATATCATCAAAATTCCCCTATTGCATATTTTTCGACTTTCTCTCAATACAGGGAAATTCCCAAATAGTATGAAGATTGCAAAAGTAATTCCTAGCTTCAAAGCAGGAGAAGAGTCTAATATCTCGAATTATAGACCGATATCGATACTTCCTTGCTTTTCAAAAATCCTGGAGCGCATAATGTACAATAGACTCTATAAATATCTTATTGACAACAGCATGTTGTACCAGAAACAATTTGGGTTTCAGAAAGGGCATTCTACTGACCATGCAATATTAAACCTAGTGAACGATCTCAGTGATGCTTTTGATAATAATCTATACACACTAGGAGTCTTTATCGATCTCTCGAAGGCATTTGATACAGTTGATCATAAAATTCTTCTATCGAAACTAAAACACTATGGTGTACGCAATAATAACTTCTTGTGGTTTAAAGACTACCTCACTAATCGAAAACAATGTGTTTCGTATGGATCAAAAAGAACATCTCTTGAACTTATAACATGTGGTGTACCCCAAGGATCCATTCTTGGCCCTTTGCTCTTTTTATTATATGTAAATGATCTCTACAGAGCATCTAATACTTTAAACTTCATTCTTTTCGCTGATGACACTAACCTATTTTATTCACATAAAAATATAAAATCACTCTTTGATATCGTGAACAAAGAGCTTAGAAATATTGAAGAATGGTTCAGAAGTAATAAACTTTCTCTAAATATAAATAAAACTAAATATATTTTATTTTGTAAGCCTTCAAGTGTGGATGATTTGCCATTGAAGTTACCGAAACTGTTAATTAACCATAATGAGATAAAAAGGGAAAAATTCATCAAATTCCTAGGAGTTCTTCTTGATGAAAATTTGACATGGAAGAATCATATAAATGTTATCCAAGATAAGATTTCTAAAAACCGCGGAATACTTCGCATAGCAAAACCATATGTCAACTTAAAATCCTTAAAATTACTATATTTCTCATTTATACATAGTTACCTAACCTATTGCAACATAGTATGGGCAAGTACTAACCAAACAAAGCTTAAGAAACTTTACCGCAAACAAAAACACGCTTGTAGGATTATTTTCGGTGTAAATCGATTTACACACTCCGAACCTTTATTAAAGAAACTTGGGATTCTTAGTATCTACAAATTAAACATATACCAAGTATTAACCTTCATGTTTAAAAATAAGCTCGAGCTTACCCCAATAGCTTTCCGTAACCAATTTTCCAGAGTCCAAAATAAATATAATACTAGATATTCAAGGAATAACTACAAAATTCCTCAAAAACGCCTTAAAGTAACAACCTTTTCCATTGCCCATCGTGGCCCAGCCCTATGGAACAATATCTTGCAAAATGCAGAAAAGAACACTAGGTCTGTTTACCATTTCAAAAGATCTGTAAAAATGAAGTTGCTTAACAGTGACTTTGATTTTTCTCAGTTTTTTTAGGCTGTTATATTTCAACAACGCCTAGCATGCCATTTTTCCTCTCTAGTTATGTTGGTATCTTTCGTTAATTTTTCATTTTCATTTTTATATTTGTTTGTTTGTTTTTTCCTTTTCATTTCACACTGTACATACGTTTTCCTTTTGCTTGTAAATATTTCTGCCCAGATAGGTACTTTGTTTTCATGTTTTTGTATATATTATATTACTAGTATCCCGGGTAAAAACTTTTTACCGAACTTAACTTCGAAAACATTAGGTCAAATCCACCATTCCCGTGTACGTACCCCGTGACAAAAAAATAAATCATAGAATCGCAACTCAAAAACATCCCAGGCGGCGTTGCTCGCCACCCATGTTCAGTATGCGTTGTGTCGCAGAATTTAACTCGTGTAAAAGTTTTTTTTCTGGCATTAATTTTTTAATTCATTTCTTACATTCAGAAAATTTAAAACAAAAACAAATAGCAACATGGCTCAGAATATATATTCATACGCAGAAAAGAAGTAACTTTAATGTAAAAAAATGCAATATATAACACAGAAACGTTTACCCAGACATAATACATAAGACATAATAAATATTACAAAATGTGAATTGAAAACAAATCGATACCTTCTAACTGTGTTTCTTTTGTACGGAAGTTACATTGGACAGCAACTATTAATGAATTTTTGAAATGATATATATACAATCTGTTCTTCCCAAAACCATCAACATCATGATAAGAACCATGAGTTTCATTTCTTTAACGGTTTACGTGCTGTTTTATTATTATTAATCTTTCCTAAAAAATATTTCAATTGTATAAAAATGCAGAAAAAAATAATCATGATATGGAATAGTTGAAATAAAAAACAAAACAAAAAACAAAAAGTAAATTCATGTACGCATTTATCCTAAAAATATTTAATTAAAAACACAAATTCAATGACAGAATTTGTAAAGCTTTTGATTGGAAAGTCTATAAAATCAACCAATGCTATAAGTTAATACAGGTTCAACACTCAACACTGGAACTGAACTACATAAAGACTTTTAATGTGGGATACACAGCCAAACATCAAAATAATAAAAATAATTGAAACAATGAAATGCCCTACCAAAGTCATAATTTAATACCGAAAAGATAAAAGTAACAACAGTAAAACATAATGCAAAACTTATATAGTACCCAGGCATAGTACGTAAACAATTATATACCATAACACAAAATAATGTGTAATCATCACAAAATATAAGAATCCATCCAGCAATGCAATGCAATGCTTCTTATTTGTAGTAGCACAGTTAGTAGTCATATCACATCACAGCAATAATTAATGAATATTTGAAATACATAATCCATTCTTCTCTTAACTATCCCTCACAACATCATAATTTAACCATCTGCTTCATTTTTTTAATGGTTATACACCTTTTCTTTTCTGACCTAAAAGAAAAAGATTTCAGTGAAGAACAGCTACAATCCACACTACTGCAACAACCATATTGAAGCAAACAAAAGCAAAAGATATAAATGACAGACAGGCAGAGAGACAAAGCACCAAACATCGTCAATAAAATATACAGGGAAATTTAATAAAAAGCAGACATGGTTGAGATGAGATAAGACAGCATAACACGTTCCCCATTTCCACAGTCATGAGAACCATTTTTAATTGATCTGTAAATAAAATCTTCTTTGCTACACACACACATTGATAACAGAATTTGTAATTATTCTGAAGTGTTTTTTATCGTGTATAAATATTAGGTAAATAAATAAAATAAATAAATAAATAAATAAAATAATGGCGCGCGTTACCAAAACAAATTTTTACTGCGCCCCCCTTGTCTTTGTTGTTCCATCTTCTCTTCGTTTTCATTCAGCTTCTACATCCTAAACGATTGAATTACTTTAACTCTTACACTCACACATTAATAAGATATATTTTCAAAACAAACTTAAAATTAAAACCATTCGATTCGTTACCCATGTAAATAAACATCGTTTTTTCTGCAGCCAATTTTTAAAAACTTTACTGCACTTCTTCTGTATAGCCACATTATTTGATAACTAAAACGAAATAAGTAAAACCCTGAAAATGTGCTGGATACATTCTTCCACTCGCATTTCTTCTTTGTTTTCCACTGAAGTAAACCATTTCACTACACTGCTTTTGCATCGTAAACAAACATGCATAATAAAAACATCAATACAACTAACTCACTTACGCACGTAGCACACCTGTTCTTTTATTAATCTAAAATACAATAGCAGTTAAAGTTTAACAATAAACCTTTTATAATAATAAACCTTCGTATGTGTACAAACCTGTGTTTCTTCGTCAAATTCACAGCGAAGAAATGAAATCCGTTATTAACGACCGAAATTTTTGGAAATTGTCAGCTAATCAAAACAGCGCATTTTAAGAGTTTTCCTTTATTAGCCAATGAAATCGATCAGCGGCGGGATTTCCCCATTTACTAATCGTAAAAAAAACGCTCTCGCCGCTGCGTGGTTTTACGACGAAAAGGGAAAAATTAAGAAGGTTTTGACCGTGAAAGAAAAACCAAATATATCACTCTCTAAAATAAAAGTGGGATGCACAATTGCGAATTAGTATAATAAGACTAGTATCTCGCGTAAAAGTTTTTTACGACTTTAATTTCGAAAGGAATCTGCAGAAATACGACGCGTTCCCGTGTGTGTACCCCGTGACGAAAATTTTAATTACGGAATTGGAAATGGAAAGGGTACCCATGCTGTAGAGCTTGAAAAACTGAGCAAAAAAATGTATGGGATCGTTTCAGTACGACCAACCGTTGCGGAGATATCGTCGATCAAAGGTTTTGATGACGTCATATCCGCAGTACCAAATAAAATTTAGGCCGAAATGTTGCGTCATTCAGTCACCCGTATGGCGGACCCCAAAAAACGTCAGTTATCCCTATTGGTTCTCGAAATATTTCCCCAAAAACGTCGCGTTCGATTGGGGATGCAATGCAATGAATCCCCCGTGATATGGTAAAAAAAACTGACGTCACGCCGCGTGCTATTATACTAATCGTCAATTATCTATGGTCTAACGAAAAAATGACCACGATTAAGAAGATTTTGACCGTAAATTTTAAAAAAACACAACACTCTCTAAGTTAAAAGTGGGATGCACACACGCGGATCAGTATAAGTAGACTAGTATCCCGGGTAAAAACTTTTTACCGAACTTAACTTCGAAAACATTGGGTCAAAATCGCCTTTCCCGTGTACGTACCCCGTGACGAAAAAATAAATCATAGAGTCGCAACTCAAAAGTGTACCCATGTTGTAGAGCTCGAAAAGCTGATCAAAAAAGTGTATGGGATCGTTTCGCTACGACAAACCGTTGCGGAGATATCGCTGATCAAAGATTTCGATGACGTCATATCCGCAGTACCAAATAAAATTTAGGCCCAAATGATGCGTCACCCCATCACCCGTATCGCTGACCCCAAAAAACGTCAGTTATCCCTATTGGTTCTTGAGATATTTCCCCAAAAACGTCGCGTTCGATTGGGGATGCAATGCAATGATTCCCCGTGATCATAAAAAACTGACGTCAAATGATGCCACGTGCTTTTCGAATGATCTTGAAAAAAGTGTCTCTCGCATCTACGTGGTTTTACGCGCACATAAGAGGACGATGACCGTAAAAATTAAACAAATATATCACTCTCTAAAATAAAAACCGGATGCACAATCGCGAATTAGTATAATAAGACTAGTAACCTGGGTAAAACTTTTTACCGAACTTAACTTTGAAAACATTAGGTCAAAACAATCATTCCCGTGTATGTACCCCGTGACGAAAAAATAAATCATAGAATTGCAACTCAAAAGCGTACCTATGTTGTAGAGCTCGAAAAACTGATTAAAAAAATGTATGGGATCGTTTCGCTACGACCAACCGTTGCAGAGATATCGTCAATCAAAGATTTTGATGACGTCATAGCCGCAGTACCAAATTAAATTTAGGCCCAAATGTTGCGTGACCCCATTACCCGTATCGCGAACCCTAGAAAACGTCAGTTATCCCTATTGGTTCTCGAGATATTTCCCCAAAAATGTCGCGTTCGATTGGGGATGCAATGCAATGGTTCCCCGTGATCATAAAAACACCTGACGTCAAATGCCACGTGCTATTATACTAATCGTGAATGTGTCTTGCGTGGGCGAACTGTCGCTTTATGACCACGATTAAGAAGATTTTGACCATTAAAAAAGCAAAAACACAACACTCTCTAAAATAAAAGTGGTATGCACACACGCGGATTAGTATAATAAGACTAGTATCCCGAGTAAAAACTTTTTACCGAACTAAACTTCGAAAATATTAGGTCAAATCCATCATTCCCGTGTACGTACCCCGTGACGAAAAAATAAATCATAGAATCGCAACTCAAAAGTGTACCTATGTTGTAGAGCTCGAAAAACTGTTCAAAAAAGTGTATGGGATCGTTTTGCTACGATCAACCGTTGCAGAGATATCGCGTAAAAGTTTTTACAGCTTTATTTTCGAAACGGATGAGCAAAAATCCCAAGTTCCCGTGTGCAAAACCCGTGACGAAAATTTCAATTCGGAATCGGGACTGGAAAGTGTGTCCATGTTGTAGAGCTCGAAAAACTGATCAAAAAAGTATATGGGATCGTTTCGCTACGACCAACCGTTGCAGAGATATCGCTGAAGTGTGACACACAAATGCGAATTAGTATAATAAGATTAGTAGTAGTATATTGAAAAAGTAAACTAGTTGTTATTACACGGGGCCTTCTGCTTGCTCCAGCCATTATATACGATTATATTTGAGATTTGTATATGATATTGGCGAAATAAAAAAAAAAACAAAAAAAAAACAAAAAAACTTCTATAAATCTATTCAAACAAACCTCGCCTCGGTTTATTGAACTTTTGACAAAAGCAGTTTTGAAACTCCCTCCAGTGCTGTTAAAAATACACGTTTCCATTGGCTTCTATGATCGTAACAACCAACCAGAAATGAATTTAAAGATTTTATGATGATTTTGAAGCCAGGTTTTAAACTCTGATTTTCAGAATTGAATGAAAAAGCATTCTTCTTTCTGTATATTCTCAGGCATCACCCAAGCGTCTTTCAAAGTATCGAATCTTTGGATATAAGTATATACACAAAACACTTCCAAACCCCGAGAAATTTATCTTAATTCCAATCCAGCATTTTTAAAAAAGGTCGAGTAGAGGTTTTGTGATAATGAAGAATATTGTAAATGTATCTGTAAATCATATTTTCTCTCTATTCTTTGATTTTTCACATCGAAATTAAACCTAAAGCGTCGTATAAACCCACCCATGTGAACCAAAATCCCGTGAAATGCGAGGCGAGGATTACATCATAGAAATGCCGACAGAATAGATTTTAGTAATAGAAATGAAAGGCTTTAGTATGAGTTGTGACTCCTTCTCTTTTTATACGTCCATGCTTTAATGTATAACACGTCATCAATTCCCGTTATAAGGTTCGTGCAATTTTCTCCGGAGATGGAGTCCTTCCACACCTCATTATTATGCTTTGTAACTTTGTAGCAATTGACTAAATGGTCAATAAAAAACTCATCATTATCAAACTATGAACGTGTCAGGAAAGAAAGGAATTATAGTTGTAAATATTTATTTTCATGGATTAAATTATACGCTTTTAGGAAGCTTGGAAATATATCTATCTGATGGTATAAATCTTAACGAACCAACAAATATTTAAAAAGACATACTCCTTTAAAAGTCGCTGCCTCTTTTCTCCGCACAAGTTTTATGGCTTAATAGGCAGTTAATCCAGTTGTATAGAAGTTCTTACAAATATAATAGTGAATATTGCATCGTGTAAACACATTATGATTTCTGTGAATTTGCCTGATTAAAGCGTTTCGTTTTCTAATTGCTGGATTCTTTACGATCAACATCATGCAAAATTAAATACATAAGCTCAAATAGTTTCTCCTTCTTTTCCTTTTCTGGTCTATCTTTGTACAAGACTTCTTCGTAATAATGTTCCATAATTTGCCGTTTTACTAAAAACTTGTTACTTTTAATGCTTTCATCTGATTGGATATTTAATTTAGATGATATGCTTTTCAACTCATCTAGATTTTTACAGCATAGGATTTTATCAATTTGGAATGCTAAATCCCAGATGCTTTGTTGATCGTTTCCCGATTGTTTCTTTCTCCAAATTTGGTATGCCAATCCAGCAGTTCCCCCAAAAATACATGTTTGAGAAGCAAGTCCAATTCCAGCCGCTCCTGCACTGTGAAGAATCGAAAACACACCACTGGTGGCTCCACCATACACAGCCGATTGAACAGCAGCTGCTGCACTTCCCGCCGCAATGCCTGCAGAAAGGAACAAACGTCACAAGTGAAGCCTTCTCATCAGAATGAAGCTATTCTTCAATATGAAAAATATACAGGAAAAAACATCATTAAAATAGGTCCCTCACTTATGGTGCCCTTTTCTGTAAAATTTCATAAGATTAGGTACTTCTTAGATAATTAATATAAAAATAGATATAAAATAGATTCTCCGACTATGGTATGCTATTCCATGTCCTTTCCGCAATTTTTTATAATATGGTTTTCGCATGAGAAATGTTCCTACAATAGGATGACACGACATCTATGGAATGTTTCAGTTCCAAATTGTTCAGCTACTTAAGACTCTTGACCAGGTTTGTAACACAAAATTGGTATGATTAGTATGATTTGATGACGGATTCAAAGTAAACTAGAAGCCGCTGACTAATAAACATATATAGTTAAGTCTAGCATTAAGTGAATGTAACAACAAAGCAAAACAAAACGAGAAACAAGCAAAGAAAAGCAAAAACAAAGAAAGGTAGAAAACATATGTGAAGTTAGAATAGACCTTTCCCGAATTTCAGTTTAAACACTGAACTATGACTTAGTTTCATATCTAAACTCGTTTTAATGCGATTCATTGTTCCACTGATTTCGTTACTTTATAACTTAATATTATTAGTCTTCTAGTAACCCGGGTAAAAATTTTTACCAAGTTTCACTTCGAAAAGGATGTGTCAAATTTGCCTTTCCCGTGAACGATTCCGATGATGAAAATTTCAATTTGGGAACTGGGAACGGAAAATGTTACCATGTTGTAGAGCTCGAAAAACTGATCAAAAAAGTGTATGGGATCGTTTCGCTACGACAAACCGAAGCAAGTCCAATACCAGCTGCTCCAGCATTTTGAAGAACCGAAAACACACCACCAGTGGCTCCACCATACACAGCAGATTAAATCGATGCCGCTACACTTCCTGCTGCAACGCTTGCAAAAAGGAACCAACGTCACAATTGAAGTTATTTCATCAGCATAAAGTTAATCTTCCGTATGAAAAATATACATCAAAAACACATCATCAAAATACCTTCCTCGGTTATGATGTCCTTGTCTATAAAATTTCTTAAAATTCTGTTCTTCCTAGATAATTATTATAAAATAGATACAAAATAGGCATCATTAAGGTTCCTTGATTATAGTATTCTATTCTTTGAGCCTTGTTGTAGTTCTTTAAACTATGGTCTTCATATAAGCAATGTTACTACAGCAGGATAACACACCATCTATGCGATATTTCAGTTCCTAACTGTTCATCCACTTAAGCCTGTTGACCAGGTTTGTAACACAAAAATGATATGATTAATATATTTGATGACGAGTTCAAAGTAAACTAGAAGCTTCGTGGCTTGAACGATTTCCGCATCAAGCCTAGAGGAAATAGCTTTAGCCTAATTTTCAAGATATCTAAAGGATTATCCATTCTTTTCTTTTTGCTTATGTGAGAAATGGTCTATCACAATTCCCAAAATATCACTTATTGTTCACATGAAGAATAAAATGATATTTGGTAGAAGTGAACCAAAATCATTTGAAAAAAGAAGCTGTATAGATTAAAGACTTTCACAATTATATTGACCTCAAAACTATTAAATCTATTACAATCACATGATTTAAAGTAAAAAAAACTTGTTTTAAAAAACCGAAGACCTCGTCTATTTATGATCAAATCTGCGAAAGTGACTGCCAAATTCAACATCAGGACCTTCCAATTGTTCTTTGTGCAAACCTTCCAAATTTTGTGTGAATTTGCTAACATATTTAAGTAAACATTACATGAAATTGTTTATAAGTAGGAGAAGGAGAAACTTGGGCATTTCAAACTTGGGCATTTCAAAGATGGGTCTGTTACAAAAATAATTGTTTTATGTCGGACGGACAAATCGATACTTAGAGCTATATAAAAAACAGCACGTTTATGATACAATATCAAGCAAACGTTTTTCGAAAGTATACTAGGATAGACTTTACAAAATTCCAAAATATGATTTCTACAAGGATGATAGTCAAAAAATATTGAAAAAAACAGTTATCGTGTCGGATGGACAAAAATGCTAATACTTTTGTAACAGACCCAGATCTTAATCCATGACAGTTAGAGGATTACAAGAAGATAAAAATTATATTGTATATAACTTAAATCAACATAACATACAATGTACGCTTTTTTTATAAGAACCAGTAAAATCTGACCTGAGGCTGGCTGTTCTTATTTTTTGAGCCTTTTTCAGCCTGAATTGTTCTTATGTTGTTCTTATTTATGGAAATTCTAGTAAAATAAAAACTCATTTTTTAAAGAAATACAATAGCTACAAGTTTGTTCTTGTTTCCATCTTAACGATTCAAATTAATTTGTAACGCAGCTTGGTAGTGAAATAACTGAGCGTGCAAGTTCTTAAGTAGACCGCGCGTAGTCCATCATTAATATATTTTCGCACATTTGTTGTAGGTAAGAAAAAAAAAATAATCACAAGTAAAAATAATTACTTCAAAACAATTTACGGCAGCTTGAAAAAAATTGTAAGAGAATTCACACCCAGAACTGCTCTTACTTTACAAGACAATTCAGGCTGTTCTTACTTTTTGGACCAATGATTTTAGGCTCAGGTTGTTCTTATTTTGTTCTTATTTTTGGGCAAATCTAAAGCTCATGTTCTTATAAAATTGTTCTTATAACATAAAAGAAAAAGCTTGTATGAAAATCTATTTCTACTAAACTTGCCCGTGGCGGATCCAGATGTAAGTCGCAACTTGTGTAGGAAAGTGTTAGCAATTCAAACATAAAAAAAGATATCCAAATAATCCCATTGTCAATACAAATTGAATTCACAAATGTGTATCTCCACAAGTAGCGACTACCTTCTAGATCCGCCACTATATGCATATTACCACTTGAATCTTTTCATGGAGTTTACAATAAACACAAATGTGCACGAAAAGACAAATGACACAATAAAACTTTGCTAGGATCTGTATTGCAATGTTCTTTTCAAACATGATATTGTGTCCTAGAACATATTGCACTCCAAGGCTCGTAAGGCTTTAGTGATCTCATTGTATGTATATATATCGGTTGGATTCTAATCATCATCCAAAGTTTGTTTTCCTGACATTATGTATATCCCTTAATCATTGTGCCTCTATCGAGTGGTTTGCAGCAGAAAAAATCTTGATTGTTTTGAACAATGTCATCTTTTCCAATGTGAATTTGAGCATTGTACATTGACTAATAATTTGATTCAGTCTGGAATTCCTTCTTTTAATTTATTGAACTTGATCTCAACTACTTTTCAATTCACTTGACGTTTCCGAGCCAGAAAAACAGTTTTATTAGACATATCATTCGCCAATATCTTGCACATGATGTTTATACTTTTAGTATGTAGACAGTTTGAGTCAATTCATTCACAAGTGAAGTAATTTGTGCTTTCTATAACAATTTCATTTGTTTACTTTTTATTAAATGAAATGAGCACGTTTCATGCATTTATTGATAAGACGTATTCACCAGTAATGTTGATACTACTTACATTTCTGCTGTGATACCGAAAGTTTTTTCACAGCACAGTTTTGTTTATTATCAAACCTTCATTTTCTTTTTCAAGAGTTTTTCCCAGAGTCAGCTAAACATCAATATTTCTTCCATAGGGAATGTTCTCATGATAATATTTCGATTGCAATAGTAGATAAAGACAGGAAAGAAGTCTTAAAATTCTTCTTCGAAGCTTCCACGAATTTTCTTTTACAACTTCCTCAAAACATGAACGAAATCGGTTGGAAAACGTTTCATGGAGCTGTTAATAAAAATTTTAGATTGAATTGGGAAGTTTTCAACATAAACCGGCTAAAACAACTTCTAAAAACATTTCAAAAGTATAACAAAGTTAATATTTTTATGAATTAATATTGAATGTGGCCTTTTTACGGTGACTCCTACTCCTACTCCTACTCCGGCCGAAATGGCAATTAGTCTGCGATTTAGAATCTGCATGCTAATAACGCAATGTAAATTCTTATGAAGGAACGCAGCCTTCGAAAGGTTTCACATAGCAAACATTTAAAAGGACGATTTCTTAGATGTTATATGAAATAATTCATGAAAGAATGAATGTTAATCAAATAGGTCTGCATAAAAATGGAAGTTTTAGTTACTTACGCTTGCTGAAAATATATCGATACTTCAAATTTGGTTATATTTTTTTTCTTGTTAGTAAAGCCTATCAGTTCAAAACTTCTTCTTACCTCGTTTGTTGTTAGCTACAACACTGTTTAGTGTATTAAGACTTTCAGAGATCTAGTTTAAAAAGGCAGTTATTTTGTTTGAATTTATTATTTGTTTCATGAAATTATAATTTTAAAAACATATATATTTTTTTTCAAAACGCGTGGCTTTTTTCTACGTTGGTCCCTTAAAAAAATTTTCTTATAAAAAGATGTATGGATCACCATGTATAATTTTTTTGTCTTTTTAATAAATTAATTTTTAGTGTTTTATGATTAGACCCTATTTACACTAACTTATCATTTTTGCCCCCGCAGCGAGCGTAAGCGAGCGAGGAGGCATAGTAGTTTCACGAGATAGGCGAATGTCAGTTCCGATTTTGTTCATCATCATCTTCCAACTTTCGTGTTGACGTTACACGGTGGAATACAATTAATTAGCTGACTTTGCTTTTTTTCCCGTTTCAAAGCATGGCACTGTAAGTGGAATGTTTTTTCGTATCTCTTTCCTAATTTATTATTATATTATACTAAGTTATTTAGGAAGTTCGTATATTAAAATTGCTTAGACATTTTTCATATTACTTTTGTGTTGTTTTAGTGAAGGGAACGGCAAGGATTTTAAAGCACAGCTTGAAATCTGAAATTTTGCCAACAACATTTTATTTTTGTATATGTTTTAGCTCTAAATAATCTTTCGTTCGATAAATTTTATTCAATGCACTGATTTTTGGCAGGTCTTACCTTAAAAAGATTTTATTTGGATTTCTGTGTATGCAAGAAAGCCTACAAATTGTCGTTCTTCGTGTTTTCCTTCTTTGTCTTCCAAATCTGGTGTGGTCATGATCAATAAAACCTTCTTATATTTTTTTTCTTGTTTTTTATGTAAACTTTGGCTATTTTTTGAATGCACTGATTTTTGGCGGATCTTGCCTTTTAAAAAGATTTTAATAGGATTTTTGTGTATGCAAAAAAGCCTACAAATTGTCGTTCTTCATGTTTTCCTTCTTTCTGTCCTCCCCCAAACCTGGTGTGATCATGATCAGTAAAACCTTCTTATATTTTTTTCTTGTTTTTTATGTAAAGTTTGGCTATTTCTTGTTTCGAATCAAAGTTTGAAACGCAGATTTCTAATGGATTTTTCGCCTTAATTTTTTTTTGAAAAAGTTTTTTTTCTTTCTTTTGGCTCTTACAGAATTTCTTTAACAAATGTTTATCTTGTTTTGATTATAAAATACGTAACCATGGTTTCAGTTCACACATTTCTTTTGTTTGTAGCCAATACTTTCTGAATTTACCCAGCGGGCACAAAGACGTCGTAAAGACGTCGTAAAGACGTCTTTTCAAGACGTCCCTAAGACGTCGCAAAATGGTCGCGAAGTGGGAATCTCAAAAGACGTCCCAATTACATCTTCATTGAGACGTCCCGATGACATCCCAACGACATCGTAACGACGTCGCAGGATTATGAAATTTACTCTTTCAAAAACTATAATAGAGAGCTTACGCAACTGCGATTCTACGGCGGCTAGTAGTTATGTTGTTATGGTAGCTTTATGATATCTGCTTGCTGCCTCCGTCATTGTGAAATGCTTACGCAAACAAACAATAACAAAACGTAAACAAATATGGCGGCTGATCCAGCCAAAGCCTTTGCTCTACAACAAAGTTTATTGCTTAACAAATATGAAGCGGAAGCAGTTACTGATGAACAATGTATTATCTTAGAAATCTTTTATTTACAATGCAATCAAACCAAGCACAATAGTCCAAATACAAAAATACCAAACCGTGATTTATCATTAGTTCTTAGAGAGTTCATATCGAATGTTTACATACAATTTTTTTTTAAATGAAGATGCAATGCAATGCAAACATTGATCTTCCTAATGTTTTTCTCATGGGTAGCCATGAGAAAAACATTAGGAAGATCATCAAGACATTAGGCAAATGGCAAATTTAAACATTTAACAAATTTCCAAGAGTGTTATGCGGCACTACAAGATCATGGCGAAAATATTAATGCTATTTGCAGTATAGGTTCCACAAAAAAGTCGTTGTTTAAAACTTTCCCTTACTGAAAATAAATCTTTTTGAAAATAATGATAAACATTATCCCCAAGGGATTGAATAGCAATCCTGTCGAACAATTTAAAATAGAATTGTAGAAGACGGTTTCTACTTGTATTAACTTTTGAAATAACTATTGCATCTTTTATCGGTAACTGAATGAGAACCAGGTAATCACTATCATAAAAGGAAACATTGAATATCATTAAGAAATGTGAATTGAAATTAGCAAAATGTTTTGTTTACATTTTTTTTCGATTTTTTTCTTTGGTACTAATCAATTGCGTATGATGATTTCAAAATAGTCTTCTCTACGTAATGAGCACCTGCGTATGTTCTACGGCTACGGTAAATTCATTACTTTTCCGTCGTAGAATGTAGACGGCGGATTGGTATCTGCAACACAGTGCCTTATTTCATGATCTCCTTGAATTTCCCAATCACCTGGTTCACACCGCCGCCGTAGAATCGCAGTTGCGTAAGCTCCCTAATAGGCCACAGGCGGACCCGAACCTGGAACCTCTGGTGTGCCAGCCGAACTCGTAACCGTTATGCCACTGCTGCTTGTTGTCAAGACGTTTAAAAACATTTACAATAAATCATTCTATACAGACTGATTGCTTTTGAAAGTTTATAATTGTTTCGAAGGTCGTTATTGAATCTGAACAGAGACGTCCCAAAAACGTCGTAAAAGGATCCCAATTGCGACGTCCTGTTTCAGACGTCCCTACGACGTCCCAAAATGATCTTAAATTTATAATTGTTTCGAAGGTCGTTATTCATTCCGTATAAAGACGTCCCAAAAACGTCGTAAAAGGATCCCAATTGCGGCGTCCCGTTTCAGACGTTCCTACGACGTCCCAAAATGATCTTAAGTTTATAATTGTTTTGAAGGTCGTTATGCAATCCGTATAAGGACGTCCTAAAAACGTCGTAAAAGGATCCCAATTGTGACGTCCCGTTTCAGACGTCCCAACGACGTCGCAAAATGATCTTAAATTTACAATTGTTTCGAAGGTCGTTATTCAATCCGTATAAAGACGTCCCAAAAACGTCGTAAAAGGATCCCAATTGCGACGTCCCGTTTCAGACGTCCCTACGACGTCCCAAAATGATCTAGAAAGCAAACGACCATTTTACCATTAAAATAAGACGTCTCAAAGACGTCTTGTGCCCGTTGGGTACTTGTTAAGCCTTAATTACACTTTTTGAAAGGTATAAATTAGCATCAATGTGACATAGGACCAAGAGATAACAAACATAAAAAAGTTTTCTTTGTTTTTGTTTCCGTTGTATAGCTTGCAATGTATAGCCTGCTGTGTGTACAAATTGGAATGCTTGAGGGCGGGGGTAGTTTTAGCTAAAGCTACATGCTAGTAATATATTTATGGTTTATGCGTGTTTACGATCAGTGGGATATAAAGAAAAAACAAGATAAAAAGAGCTTTATAGTAACTTTTCGTAACTTTTTAAGTACAATTGCTGCTACCGATTTGCGCCATCTGGCTCTTGTTTTACTGTAAAAACAATTGGTTTTTCTGTGCATACGTCAAAATGAATTCAAAGTAGACGGTCAATCCATTATAAAATTGACTACGCAGTAATTTCTGGAATTGGTTTCAATAGTTTTCTTTCGGCAAAAAGACTGCTAAAATTAGATTCTACGCATCAAAAAAATATAAAAACATCGAATAAAGTTTTTTGTATGGGTAAATGGACTTAAATATCAAGATGGAGAACATTTTTATTGAAATAGCGCGTACATTTTTATAGAAATGAACTCCATGCATTGCTTTTTCTGCAAATTCCCCACTGGCACAGTTGCCTTTTTGTATGAACCATGCTCGTAGCTAACAATAGATGAAGAAACAGTTGTAGTTAGACACTCAAAGATAAATTTTTTCCATGAAATGATTATAATTATAGATAATATTTCGGCAAAAAAGATAAAGGTTAAGTATGTCACACTTACCACCTGCCGTAAATCCTGCTGCACTCAAAGCAACAGGTGCCAGTGCCACAGCAGCGCATCCAACTCCTGCAGCGATTGCAGTACCTTTTACTAAGTCAAAAAGCAATTAAAAAATTATAATACGGGGCTTGAGAAAAAATTCTTATTCTTACAAAACTGAAAACTTCAAAGGCATAACTAGGGTTCAGTCAACATTTGTGGAGGAGAGTTTAGTCATTTAAAGTAGAACAGAAAAATGTACAAGTAACCTGATCGACACTTTAGACTGAGAATAAAGTATCATAACGTTGAACTTATCAACTTTTTTGACTGACCGTGAGTACGCCAATGAACATAGGTAATTTTCCCAGTGCTCCTTGAATCAATTGGTGGTGATTGTTTCCCGAAAAGTGTTTTGATATCTTCTTTTTAATCTTTGATGAAATGCTTATACACTTTATGTGTGAAAAATAAATTATGACGCAGGAAATTTAATCTGAATTGGTTTCACTGGTTTGTTTTTGGCAAAATGACTGTTAAAATTGGATTCTACGCTCAAAAAACTATATGGTTTTACAATTTCTGACGACGAATTTATACTTGACGGTCAATTCCTTACAAAGTTATGACTACACAGCAATATCTGTCAAGGGGGTCAGGAATTGGTTCCACTAGTTTATTTCAGGCAGAATGACTGCTAAAATTAGATTCTACGCACCAAAGAAATATAGGAACACCGAATGATTATTTTTTGTACGGGTCAATGAACTTGAACATCAAGAAATTTTTATCATTACCATTGCCTAAGATTCCTCCACCATCAACTTCGTCATCAATAGCAACTAAACATAAGAGGTTAATTAACTTCTTCTTTCTTTCTCTAGCAGAGCTTTTACGGTCATACATGATTGCTTCGTAGTATTCAGTAATCCGTTTTTTCACTAAACTCTTATTAAATGTAGTGATTGCATCCAGTTTGATATTTAATTTCGATGAAATTCCTTTCAGCTTATGTAGATCTTTACTGCATAGAATCTTTTCGATTTGGAGTGCTAAATCCCAGATATCTGTTTCACTATTTTCACTGGTCTGTCCTTGATCAGCACCATTAGTTTCGCCATCATCATCATATGCGATTACACATATGGGTTGAATTAATTTCTCCTCTTTTTCCATTCCGGACCTTTCCTCGTCATTCAAGATTACGTCGTAATATTCCGTAATCACTTTCTTCACTAAAAACTTTCTATCATTGGTGCTTCCATCTAGGTCGATTTTTAATTTCGATGAAATATGTTTCAACTTGTTTAGATCTTTACTGCACAGGATTTAATCAATTTTGAACGCTAAATCCCAGACATTTATTAAATTTCCGTCTGCCATATTCTCATCACAAACTCTTTGTTGTGTAATGTTGTTCTTTAATTGCTTGGAAAAATCATAGAATTTCTATGGAAAATAAATAGCGAATCAATGTAAACTTGTTCGTAACTCTTTTCTTACACTATATTTGGTTTTGCGATCAAGCATGAAAACAAAGGCCCTGAGGCCTGAAGGTCAGCGCTTTCAGAAAAGCTGAAAAATGATAGACAGCAAGGCAAAATTGATATACATTTCATTCGAGTCATTAACTCCTATTCAAGTAGCGTTAATTAATCATCATTGATTTAATTGCGTAGTTTCAGGATAGAATTAGAATTTCTATGGAAAATAAATAGCGAATCAATGTAAACTTGTTCGTAACATCTTTTCTTACACTATATTTGGTTTTGCGATCAAGCATGAAAACAAAGGCCCTGAGGCCTGAAGGTCAGCGCTTTCAGAAAAGCTGAAAAATGATAGACAGCAAGGCAAAATTGATATACATTTCATTCGAGTCATTAACTCCTATTCAAGTAGCGTTAATTAATCATCATTGATTTAATTGCGTAGTTTCAGGATAAAATCGATCATAATCCCCCCAAAAGTTATTTTTCTATCAAAACGGTCATGTTCGAGGTTCGAGAGAACAAAAAATTTTCTTTCTTTTGGTATAAAAACTCAAAAAAAAAAAAAAAAAAAAACAAGCACGAAAAACATAAGATATGCTTCTTGAAAGTTAGGTGCCCACTTTCTCGTGGACACACAAGTTGAATTTTAGTTTTTTAAATAAAATTACGAAAAGCTTAGCAGGGTCTGTTACAAAAGTATTAGCATTTTGTCCGTCCGACACGATAACTGTTTGTTTCAATATTTTTTGACTATCATCCTTGTAGAAATCATATTTTGGAATTTTGTAAAGTCTATCCTAGTATACTTTCGAAAAACGTTTGCATGATATTGTATCATAAACGTGCTGTTTTTTATATAGCTCTAAGTATCGATTTGTCCGTCCGACATAAAACAAGTATTTTTGTAACAGACCCAGCAATAAAATATTATTTTATGAATATTGTTTCTACTTTTTCTTACTTTTTATTTATATACACTATCTATATATACATTTCTTCTTCTAAAACTCTCATTGACAATATTTTTATCTTACCTCAAAACTTAAAACCCTTGCTGGAAACCTTTTTGTTTGATATCTCTGACCACTTAGCACAATCTGTTTAATGACACTAAACGAAATTCATCTAACCAACCAGTCTACAAACGTGACGTGCTAAGTTCGACAAAACTAATTTCATCTTATTATACTAATTCGCAATTGTGCATCCCACTTTTATTTTAGAGAGTGATATATTTGGTTTTTCTTTCACGGTCAAAACCTTCTTAATTTTTCCCTTTTCGTCGTAAAACCACGCAGCGGCGAGAGCGTTTTTTTTACGATTAGTAAATGGGGAAATCCCGCCGCTGATCGATTTCATTGGCTAATAAAGGAAAACTCTTAAAATGCGCTGTTTTGATTAGCTGACAATTTCCAAAAATTTCGGTCGTTAATAACGGATTTCATTTCTTCGCTGTGAATTTGACGAAGAAACACAGGTTTGTACACATACGAAGGTTTATTATTATAAAAGGTTTATTGTTAAACTTTAACTGCTATTGTATTTTAGATTAATAAAAGAACAGGTGTGCTACGTGCGTAAGTGAGTTAGTTGTATTGATGTTTTTATTATGCATGTTTGTTTACGATGCAAAAGCAGTGTAGTGAAATGGTTTACTTCAGTGGAAAACAAAGAAGAAATGCGAGTGGAAGAATGTATCCAGCACATTTTCAGGGTTTTACTTATTTCGTTTTAGTTATCAAATAATGTGGCTATACAGAAGAAGTGCAGTAAAGTTTTTAAAAATTGGCTGCAGAAAAAACGATGTTTATTTACATGGGTAACGAATCGAATGGTTTTAATTTTAAGTTTGTTTTGAAAATATATCTTATTAATGTGTGAGTGTAAGAGTTAAAGTAATTCAATCGTTTAGGATGTAGAAGCTGAATGAAAACGAAGAGAAGATGGAACAACGAAGACAAGGGGGGCGCAGTAAAAATTTGTTTTGGTAACGCGCGCCATTATTTTATTTATTTATTTATTTTATTTATTTACCTAATATTTATACACGATAAAAACACTTCAGAATAATTACAAATTCTGTTATCAATGTGTGTGTGTAGCAAAGAAGATTTTATTTACAGATCAATTAAAAATGGTTCTCATGACTGTGGAAATGGGGAACGTGTTATGCTGTCTTATCTCATCTCAACCATGTCTGCTTTTTATTAAATTTCCCTGTATATTTTATTGACGATGTTTGGTGCTTTGTCTCTCTGCCTGTCTGTCATTTATATCTTTTGCTTTTGTTTGCTTCAATATGGTTGTTGCAGTAGCAGTACGGGGAGGTTCATAGCTCGCTCTAGTATATAAACGTTTCTGATTGGCCACGATGCATGCGGTGCACTTAAAGTTGTGTAGCTCATGAACCAAAACATGCTACAGAGTGAGGATGATATCGATATTTTCTTATTTTTGATATTTGATAATTTTCTAATTTTTCTTAAATTTGTCGTCTTGTATTATGATTTTCCCAATCATTCCACATCCTACACACTCAGCTTAGCAAAATGTCTCTGTGGGTTTATGTTGGAGGTTGTCTCCCCCTCTAAAGAAGCTCTCAGTTTTTAAAGTAAGTGGTAGCTAAAATATTTTAACAACCCAGAGAGGATTTGTTAACATATCACATGGCAGCAAGGAGACTAACATAAATAGTCAAAGACTAATACTAAATGTTAGCCTCCAAGAAATATCATAATGTTATGTTAAGTAGAGCAGTCTATAGATACCTTTTTTCTTATATGATCTCTTATGATTAGTTGACAAGCAGAAATGCAATACCTCTTCATTTGCCCCAGTCAAGGAAAACAGCTAAATTTGCAGGATCCAGGGTTTATGCTGCAATTGTAGCATAAACGCAATGTTTCTTAGATTTGCACCAGGTAGACTGTTTTCGACCCGATTTTCTTTCTTAAAAGATGAGGGGAGGCATATTTTGAAACTATCCGGCCCACATGTCATGTCACATTAGCTGATCTGATTTTCCTTTAATACATACCGTCAACCAACAAAACTTTGAGCAGCGTCAGAACTTTGAACAGCTAAACAACCGTATCAACAAAATAAACATACCACATCGAACCACATTCAAAGTTTTGATGCTGTTCAAAGTTTTGTTGGTTGACGGTATCTATCTTGCTTTCTGTTTGTTGTTTTCTTCTTGCATTTGTACTTCATTGTAGTGTTTGGTCATGCTGTACTTAAAATACTAATATATAATATAGCAAGACAATGTCAGTTCAGATCAGATGACTTTTGCTATCCTGCAAACTAATTCAACACAGACACACAGCTTGGTTCAGAAAAGGGATCACATGTTTGAGGGGTCCCGTGATAAGGGGACATTCACATAGTATGTACGCACAAAGGGGGGAAGGGGGGTCTCTGCAAAAGCGTACGCTTGCGTACTAGGGGGAGGGTAGGGGTGCTGGGGAAAAGTATGTATATACACACAAAAAAATATTTTTTGTTGCTTTTTTTCCTTGAAATAAATCGATTTTAGCTGATTAGAATAATTATGAGATACATTGTAATTGGTGGAGTAAATGCGTATGTTTGCGTGCAGGGGGGTCTGATTTTCGACTTTTTGTGCGTACGTACTATGTGAATGTCCCCTAAGCTGATTTCCCTGACTGTTTGCTAAAGAATTGGCTCGACAGCTATTATATATAGTCTCTTCCCATTTAGATAATTGCGCTGTGATTTAATATTTTTGAGTAATGGTATATATGGATAAATCATTCTTTGATTCCCAATGCAATGATGACTTTCCAAATGTTTTTATCTTGTTAGTTCTCAACTTATATCCCTAAAAATTTATTTAAATAAAAAGATTAAGTATTATGTACCTTATGCAAATTAATTAATAAAAATAGAAATAAAAATTTCACAACCAACCACAACGCTTGCGCAGTACGATTAAAAATTTCAGTGGAAGAAGCTCATAGAAACATGGCAGCAAAGTAAATTTAGTCAATTTTCAGTCCAACTTAACAATTATAATATAAAAACAAATTTTTTCATATCTTCAGTAGAGTCCATATATTGCCTTTTAGTGATTAATATGTTTGCTGTAATAGTAGATTGCAAAACTAATTTAATATTAACTAGATATCTATATATACGCAAAATTGGAAAATTGGAAAAAACAGACTACTGAAATATGTGTCTGCCAAAGAAAGAGGAAAAATTATAAATTGTGAAAATTGAGCAAATACATTATTATTGTGGAGTTGTGGTAGCGTCAGAAGTACTATATAATGGAACAGTTATTGCAATAGAGTTTGTGAGATTATAACTGATGATTTGTTGCCATAAACTATTAATCCTGAGAATTTCATAACTTATGAGAAATTTCAATGACAAGAATGAACATTGTGAAAATTAATGTTTGTTGTATGAAGGACAGCTTGGATAACAAAAGGACTCTAGTAATTTGTCTTATAATTTGTATTTCTTGATTATCCATGCGCTTTCCTGGTGTTAGTCTTTTACTCTCCAGTGCCTAATTGTAGGGGGAGGTCTCTTGCATTTTTGGAAAAGTTCACCATCCATTTAACTTTATTACGACCTCCTCTCCAGAGTACCAAATTTTTCTAAATCCACCACCCCTACCCCATTATTAGAACCCTCCCGTTTTATGAATTCACTAGGTCAGTAACTAAAATTAGACATGTTAGACATTTTCAAGGTGCAACTTAACTTTTTCAGTAGATTTTTGGCTAGTGATGAGGAAGTTATTAAAATAATAATAGAGGCAATCATTTCAGATGCAACAAAATCTTAACATCTTAACGAGAACAAACAAATAAATAATATGAACAAGAAGAACATCAACATTTTTTAACAGAAAGTATAATGTTTCCTTTTTTCCCTTTTAATGTGCACCCTCCCCTTTTTATTATATTTCCCTTGCAGCACAACCTCCCCTGCTTATTATGACCCTCCTACAATGAGGCACTTGAGAGTATTGTTATTGTTGACATAGCATTTCATTGCTAAGCCTTTTGTTACAACCATTTTCATCCATTACTGAAACACAATGAAAGAGTGCAGTTAGTCAGATACTTCTATGTAGACCATAATTAGCACAAGTGATTCTTTGTGACAGCTTATTACTGTCCAAAATTTCTTCTGTGGTTCACTAAAATGATTTTTGTATTCCTTAAGTTTGTGAATAAGCATTAATAATCAATTAGGTATATTTCACTTTTTATAGTTGAAGTGAGGAAGGTCTGTGGTGCAAGCATAATATTCAAAAACTTATAATCAAAAAAATTTCCAAATTTAAGTGTTGCTACTTTGGTTTTGGTTTTTATTTGATCTATTTTTACTGTTACCTCATTGTTTTGTTAATTGTTTAATTAATTTTTACTTGTACTTTTTTGATAAACTTTATTATCACCTTGGATATTTAATTAATTACTTATTGATTTACTTTGATACTAAGTTTTTTTTTCATTCCAATTCATCATGTTGTGGAGTTAAAACTTATATACTCATCAACTTTTGCACACATTCAAGTTTATACTGGCTATCTGGTAGGTCATGCTTTCTTTCATTTCATGTTTTGTTAGCCATTTGCCTTGGTTGTGTCTTTGGCCAGTCTTTGCATCTGCCCTTGTCCTTTATTCAGCATATATCACCCTGGTTTGAAGGTAAAATTTAAGCATACTTGACTCTGCCCCAAATTTGCCTATGCTTATAAAAAAAAGCCTATAATACACCTTTTTCTAAAAAGGTTTCAAATCTATCTCACAAACCACTTTTTGAAGGCCTTATCAAAGCAAGCTTTTAAACATTGAGAAGATTTATAAGAGGTTTTGTAAGAGGATGATATTATATTCTTATGTGATTTTTTAATCATTTCAGTCAAGTTTTTTCCAGGTAGTTTAGTTTGCATATAGTTTATGATATTAATCAACAATTTTGAATGTATCACTCGAGAAAGGTGAAGTTTCTTTGGTGTAATTTCTACTCACTTTATCATTATGTCATCCATAATATTCATATCTCCAAACTTTTCCTAATTATGGTAATGTTATCTTTAAACTTGTAAAGCATAAAATCCTTCATTTGATTGTCTTAGGAACTATGTTTTGTGAGTCTTGTAATGATAAGCATTTGTATTTCAACCTATCATTTTGCAGAGAGAACTTTATCTACTCAACTTAAGCAATTTTGCAGTGGTGTCCTCTTTAGATAGTCTTGGAAGTATCTCAAATGAACAACCTTATATTTTCTTTTAGCCGGAACAATTGTTTTTTTGTTTTTTTTAAATAACACAGGGTTAAAGGGCCTTGCTTGATGGTTTGTTACTATATCCCAGCCCAAATCCTTGAAGGATACTAAATGCTAATCATGGATTTTTTCCTTCCTTATTTTTTTTTTTTTGTTTTTCATTTTTGTTATTCTAGGCAAATTTTGGGACTATGTGATAATTCTCTCACTTTAAAACTCTGATCTTAATGTTCCTATGTTCCTGTTTGCAGCTGGTAACTTGCCTATCTGAATTTAATAAAAATTATTCAATTACAAGCAGGAGTAAATGCACTATCTTTCTTCCAACTAGTGACATTCAAAATCTTTCTGTGTTGTTGTTTATAATTATATTATTTTCGATTTCTTTGTAGTTTTAATAAAGAAATCAATGTTTATTAATGTGTCTTAAGTTATTTGTGGTTGGAATGCATAGTGTTCTGGTTAAGTACTAATTGCCTTTACGTTATTAAGTTTAATAGAGAGGGCAAATGAATAAGCAGCTTGAGTTCTATCATGAAATCCTTCTATTTCTTCACTTTGCATGCAGAACGTAGAACTGTACTATCAGGGCATTTTGTTTCTGCCTTTTCATTTTTTTTTGTTGTTTGTGGTGGTGGTGGTTTTTGTTTATTATTTAAAGGTATTGTATATTTTCTTATGATTTTCAAATGATTCAAAGATGCTTCGGATGTTTAGATACTAGATAGTTCACTAAAAGAGCGTTATGGTATGTTCAGCATGTGTATTTCCTAATTTGTGGTCAACATGTTCCATATTGAAAATAGAGACCAGAGACATTTGGAAATATTGGTAGTTGGCGTCTGTTACTAGCCTATAATATAATGATACCACTGAAGTTTGGTTACACTCTTGTAAGCAGTTTCTTGAAGTTTTTCTGTTGAAAGACTAAAGTTTGGATTTTGGATTCATTTTCAAAGACAGAAAAGTTTTGGATAAGATTGTAAATTTCACCAACATTTTGTCTTTTGTTCTATGAATATGGAAAATAAATATTAGTTAAATAAATGTCAATAAATCGAAAACTGGTCATGACTTAAACTATAAATGATATAAAGATATGATTCACAGCAAACAATAATTTATACTTCTGAGAACAGAATATATAACACTTGATAATATTTTGATTTTATTACAGAAGACAAGTCATTGATGCACAGTCACCTGTCAGACATCTGGAAGTTATAGCATGACCTGACATCAGTTCATCAGAAACATATATAATAGGATCAGTAACCCTCCCAAGATTATATGGCAGTTATAGTGGAATGCATTCTATATGGGATAAATTGATCAGTTTGGGAAGATGACGTTTTCAAATAATATTGTTATTGCAAGATGTTGACACAAAAACATGTGGACCATTATATCTCTTTCCCCGCGGAGAATTTTGTATATTTTATTTAGAAAGAAACATATTAAATCGTTCTTTAACTTTTCATCATTTTCTCTATATTTCGATCATTCCGAGCTATATTCATACGTAAATTAAAAGACACAACAGATCCGTTAGTTATTGGCTTGTAACCAACATGAACGGTGGTCTGACTTATTTATTAACCTTAGCAATTAACAACTAAATCTCATTCCCTATAGCCGCACATTTCACTGTCTTATCTTACTGTAAGGTGACCACAGATTTACGTTGATTTAGTGTGCCCCCTTTATATTAACATAACTACCTTCCCCTTAGTATAATGACTTTTTGTTTTTGGATTAATATACACTCGTTACAATGGTGGTATCACCTGACAGGTGTCCTGCAAGTTCAAATTTGAATTTAAAACTTGTACTAAGGTAAGGAATGTCCCACGTAGCTGAATGACTTCGCCTCTTCATGAGAAGACAGTAACCCTTTCTGCAAAAACATCAACCGCGCCAGAAGCACCGTCCGATTTATTGGATTTCTGCGTAAGCAAGAAATACTTTACGATCGTCCGTGTTTTTCTGTTTTTTTTTTCATCTTACTGTCCAAACCTACGCATTTTTGTTTCTTAAATTTCATTGGTTCATAAAAAAGCCGTCTCAATCGTGATTGGTGCATAATGCCCGATTTCTACGAAAGGGTGCTAATTTAGCCACCTCCACTTAAATAGCGATAGTTTATTGGCTGATTTTCGCCATGCCATGTGATCGTCCACAAAACGTTTTAAAAATGGCAGCGAAAGAACGTGTGTAGTTTGCTAAAAGTTTCTTTGATGGAAATATGGCTTTAAAAGAAGTTAATACAGCTTATAATTTTATATAAAGAATTGCATTACTGTTGGGAACTTATCATGTTCACAAAATTAAATTACAGTGTGGTTATTCTGTTTTTTGAAAGAAGTTTTCTTGAAGTTTAAAATATGAAAACAGTGCCAATAAAGGTGTGTGGAAGAAAAGGTATTTCTTGTTTTATTTTTGCTCCAAGCCTTTTTAAATATGAAAGACCTTCGTGTATTTTGTATGTGTATGCGTGTTTGAAGTCAATTTTTGGAAGCTTTTGGATTTTTAAAGCTCAGCTTAGCTTCCTTTCAGCTCCTCCCCAACATCACCAACATATGCACTTTATACAGCTATTTATACTATATTTAGTAGCAATTTTTGGATGTATTCTGGCTATATCAGCTTATCTCTTTTCTCCCTACGTATGTTGTATTTTTTTTAACTTTTAGATTAGATATGAGCTTTAATTTCTAAGTAATTATTATTGTGATATTTATATTTTTCATTCTGAGGAGATCAATATAGAAACTTTATATATTAGTTTGTGCTGCCCAAACGATATGTTGGTTACCGCCAGTATACACAATCTTTTTATAGGATTCGTTATATTTAATGTGGTTAAATTAAAGTTTCGTATTGTGTCGATGCACTTTTTTGGAGTACGTGGGTGGCAAATATCCAGTAACAATCATTCAGCTTATTCGTACAAAAAAACAGATCTTCATAAATGATCTCCGCGATAGCATAAAGAAAAGCCCCTTTTTTATGTTATGGTAGGCTGACTTTCTTGACGAACATTGTCAGTCGCATCAATATTTTTGTTTATTTAATGCTGATGCTTCTCGAGCTGAATGATGTGACTGTCTTAGTTTTACAGGACTAGTGTGCTAGTGTTGCATTTTTGTGGCATTTTCAGCAGCAAAGCTTGCAGAAATCCTTCTGCCCGGTAGGGCATCTTGTTCATTCTCAAGTGCGCAATTTTAAATAACTTTACTGTAGCTTCATCTATTTCCAGTAAAGCATTACAAATCATCTTCGCACTTCGCCCAACATCAACAAAAATACTATTCAGGTCGTCTCACTACTGCCTAACTTGTTCAATGGCCACGCATTACAGATCTCCATCAACATTCCCGAAATAAGCACTTGTTTCGCATGCACCACCTTGTTCACCTACAAGACAGATTTGTCGATGAATTGTCGATTTCTTATTATGCGAACTGAACTTCCCAAAACGAGCACTTGTTCCGTGAAAGGTAACCGCATGCACCACCTTGTTCACTTACCAGACAGATTTGTTGATGAACTGTCGAGTTCTTATTATGCAAAATGAACTTCCCGAAACGAGCACTTGTTCCGTGAAAGGTAACGCATGATCACCTTTTCACTAACCAGACAGATTTGTTGATGAACTGTCGATTTTTATTATGCGAACTGAACTTCCCGAAACGAGCACTTGTTCCGTGAAAGGTAACCGCATGCACCACCTTGTTCACTAACCAGACAGATTTGTTGATGAACTGTCGAGTTCTTATTATGCGAACTGAACTTCCCGATACGAGCACTTGTTCCGTGAAAGGTAACCGCATGCATCACCTTGTTCACTACAAGATAGATTTGTCGATGAATTGTCGAGTTCTTATTATGCGAACTGAACTTCCCGAAACGAGCAGTTTGTTCCGTGAAAGGTAACGCATGCATCACCTTGTTCACTAACCAGACAGATTTGTCGATGAACTGTCGAGTTCTTATTATGCAAACTGAACTTCCCGAAACGAGCACTTGTTCCGTGAAAGGTAACGCATGCACCACCTTGTTCACTAACCAGACAGATTTGTTGATGAACTGTCGAGTTCTTATTATGCGAACTGAACTTCCCGAAACGAGCACTTGTTCCGTGAAAGGTAACCGCATGCATCACCTTGTTCACTACAAGACAGATTTGTCGATGAATTGTCGATTCTTATTATGCGAACTGAACTTCCCGAAACGAGCATTTCCGTGAAAGGTAACGCATGCATCACCTTTTCACTAACCAGACAGATTTGTGATGAACTGTCGAGTTCTTATTATGCAAACTGAACTTCCCGAAACGAGCACTTGTTCCGTGAAAGGTAACGCATGCATCACCTTGTTCACTAACCAGACAGATTTGTTGATGAACTGTCGATTCTTATTATGCGAACTGAACTTCCCGAAACGAGCACTTGTTCCGTGAAAGGTAACGCATGCACCACCTTGTTCACCTACAGACAGATTTGTGATGAACTGTCGAGTTCTTATTATGCGAACTGAACTTCCCGAAACGAGCACTTGTTCCGTGAAAGGTAACGCATGCACCACCTTGTTCACTACCAGACAGATTTGTTGATGAACTGTCGATTTCTTATTATGCGAACTGAACTTCCCGAAACGAGCACTTGTTCCGTGAAAGGTAACGCATGATCACCTTGTTCACTAACCAGACAGATTTGTTGATGAACTGTCGATTTTTATTATGCGAACTGAACTTCCCGAAACGAGCACTTGTTCCGTGAAAGGTAACGCATGCATCACCTTGTTCACTAACCAGACAGATTTGTTGATGAACTGTCGAGTTCTTATTATGCGAACTGAACTTCCCGAAACGAGCACTTGTTCCGTGAAAGGTAACGCATGCATCACCTTGTTCACCTACAGACAGATTTGTCGATGAATTGTCGAGTTCTTATTATGCGAACTGAACTTCCCGAAACGAGCAGTTTCCGTGAAAGGTAACGCATGCATCACCTTGTTCACCAACCAGACAGATTTGTTGATGAACTGTCGATTTCTTATTATGCGAACTGAACTTCCCGAAACGAGCACTTGTTCCGTGAAAGGTAACGCATGCATCACCTTGTTCACCAACCAGACAGATTTGTCGATGAATTGTCGATTTCTTATTATGCGAACTGAACTTCCCGAAACGAGCACTTATTCCGTGAAAGGTAACGCATGCATCACCTTGTTCACCAACCAGACAGATTTCTCGATGAAACGTGGAGTTCTTATTATGCGAACTCAACTATCCGTAATGAGCACTTGTTCCGTGAAAGCAAATATCTCAAGGTAATTACTTATTTTGCCATCTTATTTGCAAGGTCATCAGGATATGGGCTATCATTTGATAACGAAAAGGGAAATAGATATAGAAGAAACATTTAATGTTTTGCAATTATTTCTCTTTCGTATTAAAAAGAAGGATATTTGCTGCTACTGTGATGCAAATTATTAACAAAAAGAAATTTTATTACTCTAAGTAAAAAAAGAAAACGCACTTACTCAGCACCCGATAAAGCAATCTGAAGTTTTTGATCGAACAACTTTTTCTTCTTCTCATTCCATATATTTATCATGTACTGGATGAAAAACATGAAATGCTCTTGCGACATCTGCTTAGCTGAGGCCTTGATACATTGAAGGTATGAGTTAAATTGCTCACATATACTAGTGTTAACGACACGAAGATCTTGCATTGCTTTGCTACTGTAAAGCGAAGAACAGCTGTGACTAAATCCGTGGAAGATGTCATGATAAAATCTCGTATCTTTAAAGTATCCTGCTTCACGATTTAAGCAGTATTCCTCCAAACCACAAGCAAAGTCGTAAAAAATTACTTCTGGCGGCTTTTCAAGATGGGTGTAAAGGGAATAGGCCGGATCTTTTCTTCCTTCACTTCCGTTTACAATGTGGCAACCATAACAGTGTCCATGCATTGGACAAAACCATAAAAACAAAAATGTGGTTCCCTTTTTGGTTACAACTGGGTAGATCTTTTTGCAGGAGGAGGTCGAAGGCTGATCATCATGATTATTATGTGGGTTGACATCTACACTGAATGATCGTGGTCGTCTGATCTGTTCTCCACTTGCCGAAAAAATAATACGCCCGACCAACTGAGGAGGGTTATATGAGCCAGGAATCGGTAAACAATTTTCTAGTTCGATATCGCTCTTGTGAATGTCTTTTACTTTATCACGAAGATAAGAAACTATAGCAAAAGCATCATGATCCAGTGAACCATTAACATAGAATTCTTGAAGAAAATCGGATAAATGAGGAGAATGACAACGCACTGCAGATATTGGAACTGACGTTACTGACAGCGTCGATAGCAATGAAACCGTTGATAAAGAAATTAATGCCCTTAAAGGAGCATCAAAACTAAGAAGATGGAAAAACTTCGCTGCGGCAATATGTTGCCTTGGAGAAAGTTCTTTGTTAATAAATCGTTCCAATAACTTCTTGCCATCAGCTGGGAAAACAGCTAGTAGATTTCGATTCTTCTGAGCCAATTGCATTTCTGTCAAATCGAGTGTGACTGGGAACTTCGTA